>CM035134.1:91451565-92651565 GCA_020205605.1 Panax ginseng
ATTCTTTATCCTATCTGTGACTTGCATTGCGTGAATATGATAAAGAGGGAATCAGAGACAAATCAAGTTTTTGCACACCAATTCATCATTATTGCAGGAGGCGATTCGCCTTCGGAGATAACCTTGAAGACAAATCACATCCATTCCGGATCATCGCCAGAAGTTCGGGTCTCAAACTCGAACACACACCGGGATTATCAATTCCAACCTCGAAGATAACCCCGAGTTTCGTCCTTGGAGATAACCCCAAGGAATGCCATTGTAGTTCCGGCGATAACCCCGAAAATGCTTGTTTCAAATGCATGCAATCAGCTTCAATCTCAAACCTCTTACCGAGGCACTCATTCCAAAGACCCGAAGATAACACCGGGAAGACAGGCACACTCAAAGATGACCCTGTGAAATTCAAACACTTGCAACAGTCCAATCTCAGATGTAATCCTGAGCAACATCTGCTATCAGCTCAAACCGGAGATAACCCCGGTAAGGGGCAAAATTGTCATCTTGCCACCTCACCCCCCCATACATACATTTCTACACAGCAATGTCTCACAAGAGCCAAGGAGTTCTAATCTCGAGTGACTATTACGCATGGCAGCACACCGGATAGAATTTGAAGCTTTAAGACCATGGGCATGGTCCCCTCTTCCTGACTTCGTACAACCTCTAATCCCATGTCATTGCGCAACTCTCGACAAAAGCAGTCCGAAGATGATCATTTACACCTCGTTCGGATGCCCGGATTGAAGTTCTGCAAGTTCGAGCGGACATCACAGTGCACGAGTGCACGTACTTTGAGACAAAGAGAGACATGCGGGCAGGGGCACCCCGGCATTCAGCAGTGTATGTTCATGACTGCCGCAGGTACACCTGCGGCTCCCAGCTCTATAAATATAGAGCTTGGGGTGACCATTTATAAGAGAAAAAGAGGCGAGGAAGCCCATTCCAATTTGCTCTGTACACACCCCATATTGAGTGCTTTCTCATTTTAAACATCTGTTAGCTCACATTTAGCCATCTTTTACCGACGGGAGCTGAGTGTTTATCCATCTAGAGTAATAGAAGCCTACCTTGGCAGCCCACTGTAAGCCTTCTCACACTCTATAAAGCCTTTCTCTTCATCTTTGCACACACTATTCTTCACATTGAGAGTCGTGTTGTGTGTGTATGCCCGGATTTCGGTCCGTGGTTTTCATTTCTGTCTGTATATATATACTTATATATGTATATATTTTTATATATGGACTAACATTATCGAGTTATGCCTCGATTGAGCTTGAACTTATATGTCTCGAGCGCTTTACTTGCTTATATATATATATATATATATATATATATATATATATATATATACTTATATTTATGAATCGTTGTCGAACTTTGTTCGATGAGCCCTAATTTTACATCTGGAGCATTTAATGCTTTTATATATATATATATATATATATATATATATATATATATATATATATATATATATATATATATATATGAACTGCATTAACTGAGCAGCCCAATTTTATATCTCAGTGCGTTTATTTGTGTGTATATATATATATATATATATATATATATATAGCGATAAATCACCGAAATGATAAACCGAGCCGGATTGAGAAACATCCTATCGTTTACCACTTATATATATATATATATATATATATATATATATATATATATATATATATATATATCGTCGCTTGGAGTTTACTTCATTGGCCTTTTACCGCTTTATTTACATTTCGTCCACTTTGAGTTTACTTATTGGCGGTTGATCGCCTTTCTTTGCTTTATTTACATTTAGTCCCTCCTGGAGTTTACTTCATGGTGGTTGATGGCATTTACTGCTTTATTTACACTTCTGATCCCTTATGGAGGTGCTTCGTGGTGGTTGATCATGTCTCTCTCTATATATATTTACCGCTTTTATATATTTACATTTCTGATCCCCCATGGAGGTACTTCGTGGTAGTTGATCATGTATGTATATATATATATATATATATATATATATATATATATATAACTACTTACTGCTTTTCATATAAACTGCGGCAGCATGTGAGCCTAGGAATCATGTGATCACAGATTCAGTCTACTGAATCTAGATTCGGTTCCCGTGATGGACTTTTTCAGCTGTAAGCAACTTGTAAATTATTCACGATGTTTGAATTTCCTTAGATGGCTATCATGCCCATGAGGAGTTTGGCAGTGCTATATATTATTTTCTCGAAGATGGTTCGCATCTCAAAAATAAAATCAAACAAGCCAAACATTTATAATAAAATGGAAGTATGAAAAGGTCTTAATTACTATTGAGCACAGGGTTTGAAAAATCACTTTTACAAAACATCACTGCTATATCATGTTTAAAATTGAATTTTTCATACAAATTCAAACCCTTTGTATATAGGTGCGAACGAGGCCTCGCACTACTTCCAAATAAATTGCACATTGATCCACACACACACACACATTCATATAATAGTTTCTTGAAAAGTGGCGGTCACCGTGGTAACACAGATGTTGGGGGGTGCCTAACACCTTCCCTCCGCATAATAAAACCCCCGAACCCAAATGAATCTTGGTTTCACAGACCCGTTTAGCAGTGTCACATCACTGGGTCAATGTGCAAACCTTTTCTCGGTTGCGTTAGTGCAACCGGTTAAAAACACCAACTGGCGACTCTTACAGTCAAATTGTCGACATTATGCATATCGAACCTTTTTCACTTGTTTTTTCAAACAAATCTCACATAACATGAGAACACCAAAAAACAAGAAAAGAAAAGGGACAAATAAAAATCCTGACGTCGATAATTGTTTTATTGCATGCATATATCAAACATATGTCTGATAAAAAGTATATATATATATATAAACCATGTTCGTGTGTGAGTAAAGGATATAAATCGTGTGTGTGACTTTCTTTATGTGACAAAGCCACGCGGTAAATGAATTTAATGCTTTATCTTGACTGAATTTAGTGAGTTGATAAAAGAAGGAACTTTCTTGCATGGGCTAAATTCAAATTCAAAAACATTTGGCAATCTGCGTAAAAAACTTTCATCCTAACCATTGATTTTATAAATAAGTAATCTCATCCATTCATTCAAAAATAGATTTCAAAAATTACCATTTTACCCCCCCTCGACTTCAAAATTCTATAAATAGGGAGTCTTTCATTCATTTGGTTTTTGTCAATTCAAGTGAAAAGAAAAGCTTACTCTTATTGCCTACATACTCTCTCTAAAGCTTTATATCTCTTATTATAGAAGATCTAATTATTTGAGAAGAGGAAATTGGTCCAAGTAATTAAGATAAGTCATTTGAGTTAACTTAGTTGAATTATTTCTTTCTTGCTTTATATTTATAGATATACGAATATAAATTATTATACACAATTTTATATATCTAGATTTCATATATCTATTTATCAAATAAAAAGATATACTTAGACGCCGCAAGGCTACGCAGATACTCCTCTATGGAGAGGAATTCGAACCGTACGATTCGTTATAGTCTTAAGTAACTTTTTATTGATACTATTTATATAAATATCGTAAAATAGATAATACACTTGATAGTTCAAAACGACACTGAGATATTCCTCCAAAAAGAGTGAATCATCTTAATCGAATTTGAAAATCGTAGTGATCTATTGAAAATATTTATATAAATATCAATTGTGAGAATATAACTTTTATCATACTTAGACGCATGAAGGCTACTTTAGATATTTTTTCTTAAGTGAGGGAATCGAACTGCATTTATTCCTTATAGTACTAAGTGACTTTATTTTTAAAATCACATAATAGATAAAATATTAATATATATATATATATATATATATATATATATATTATCTAAGTTAAACAAGCATATTTGTTATATCAAGTTGTGCTTAACTGATTAAATTGTTATTCTTTGATAATTATTGCTTAAATTGATTTAATCTTTTTATACACAAGTATTGGAACTTAAAATCATTCATGAATATCTGAGAAACAAATCTGTTTAATCCATAGAAAAACACTCTTTATTATAAAGAATAAATAATTCTTTATAAAATTGCATTAAACTCATTTTTCTGCTTATACAGAAACATCTTTGAGCATAAGCTAAAACTTACTTATTTACTTATTCAAGAAGCACATTTTCACACAAATTATAAAAGTTATTTAAACTTTTATAATAGTGCATAATTTACATATTTGCTTACACAGAAGGATTATTTGATCTAAGCACAAATTACTATCTGCTTACAAAGGAGCATATTTTCTCAAGTATAAAAGTCTTTGAAATTTTATAAAAATATTTTGTCTTTAATTGATAGTTGCTTATTTTAGAAGCATCAATCTGTACTAAATCTTATCTGCTTATTTTAAAAGCAAATAATTGTAAAATTCTCTGTAAAAAGAAAAAGGTATAGTTAGTTTATTTTATGTACCTATGAGAAAGACGAGTAATTCCTCGACCAAGACCAGAGTCTTAGAGAGGTCAGTTGGAAGTTGGATCTCTAGTGAACTTGTGAGGTGAGGAAGAGGTTGTGGTTTTAAGACCATATCATAGAATAGAACTAAACTCAAAAGAAGTATAACTTAGCTTGAGGAGGGAGGAGGGAGCTGGGAACTTGCTGTCCAAAATAGATTAGTTGGGAGTAGTTGGAAGTTTGTCTATAAAACTTTGTAAAGGCTTCTCTTCCTGTTGAAGGAGTATTCATTACTAATAATAATAGGATCTCAAGTTCTAAGTAGGAACTTAAGACTGGATGTAGCAACATACCAGGAGTGTATGTTGTGAACCAGATAAATCTCTATGCATTGTGCGATTGAATTTTTTATTGTCTTGTATATTAATTTCTAAAACTGAAAATTAATTATTAAAAACTTCAAAAAGGCCTAATATAATTGGTATCATATACTAATCTATTCAACCCCCCTTCTAGATTATTATTGGACTTTCATAATAGTAATAAAACAGAAAACTTTTTATATAAATTTTTTTTTTAATATATATAAAGTTATTTGTTTTATTAGATTATAATTAGAATATATTATAATATATATAAAGTTTTTTTGTTTTATTAGAATATTTTATTGCATAGTGATGAATAGTAAAAATTAGAAAATTCGCCGAATTCGTTCGTGAAAAAAAATTCTGTTCATCCGTAATTATTTTCTTAAATAGTGCCTTGTCATTCTCCTATAAATAGGATGCTTAGTTAAGAAATAAAAATCACACCAGAATTAAAGTATTATTCTTCTATAATATTGTGTGTATTTCTTTCTAGTATAAGTATACTGTGACAACCCGAAAAGTTTCTAAAATCTTGAATGATTAGAATAAAGGTTAAAGAATAAAACCTAGATGAGAATTTGAGAATTTATTTAAAATTTTCAAGAAAAACCTATATGGTTTGATATTCGAATGAGAATAGAGAAAATATGGGTTACAAAATTCCAAAAACCCTAGAAATGAATCAATATGTACTTGGAGGAATATCAAGAATAAGGTATTACGATACCTGTAAATTCGATGTGAACTGAATAGTCTAAGAAATGTTATATAAGTACATATGGAAATTTTATTATTGGAGATAAAATTCACAGGAAGAGATGCTATGTGCTTATATATATATATATATATATATATATATATATATATATATATATATATATATATATATTTTAGCAAGAGGAATGATGAATCAAGTTAATGATCAAGATAAAACTATGTTAGTAATTAACATAGCTTGAGTGTTGGCCTTGACTGACAAATAAGAATTTGAAGAAGTATAAGGTTAGTTAGTTAATACGATTAGTAATGAGAATGGAGTAATTTAAAACTCAAAATTTGAGTTAGAGATAGAATTTTGAAGCATGGACTGCTCGATTGCGTCCAAAACGTCGAGTTTAGTCAGAATGGACAGTAAGCACAAAATGTGTAAAGATTGACTTTTGGTCAAAGTCAACGTTAACTTTTTATGGAGAAAAGTCAAAATTAGTGTGAGAAGTGAAATATGTTATGATTATATGAATTATGGATATGAGTAAATAAATATACATTATATAATGTGAATACATTTATTTTGTATATAAGGGTGAAGTAAGAATTAAGTTATGTAATCTAATATATATATTAGGTGTGGTGATTAAATAACTTTGAGAGGTTATAATATGGGAGAATATTAGTATATAAATGTATATATCTATTACATTAAGAGATTTATTTTATATATCTCCAATAATTAATTTTATAACCAAGTATAATTTGGTTTATGAAATTAAAAGGGCATGAGTAAGGAATTTATTTTCTAGAGTGAGAGATGTAAACCCTAATTTAAAGATAAGGGTAGAATGAAATAGAATTAAAAATAATGGACTATAATAAGGTTATAGCCCAATTAATTTGAATAGAGTCCAAGAGAAGTAGATTTAATGGACTAATGATGTTATATCATCTAAATAAGCCCAATTAATTAATTAAGCATGGGACTTGTAGATAAAGTGATTAAGGGCAATTAATTATTTAATCTAGCCCAATATATTATGTATGTGACAAGTATTATAATGACCCAATTAAATTTGGGTGGAAGCCCAAGTTAGTTTTTGTTAGTAGGTAACACAAGTAAAATGGCTAGCTCAATGGGATTAATTAATGGCCCAAACTAAGCCTACTTGTGGGAGAATAGTAATAATATTAAAATTATATTAAGTTAAGAGATATATTTTATTATCTCAAGATTTTAATTTTATAACTTAATTAAAATATGCTTAATTGGGTTATAGAATTTATTGTAGTAGAGTGATGATTTAAATTCTAATTATTTGGAATGATACTCTAATTAAATATTTAGATTGGATATCCTAATTAAATATTTAGGGTTGGGTAAGATAGAAAAGAATTTGACTATGTTAATTTACATGGCCCAAAGAATTAAATTTTAAGTCCAATATATTATTTATTGATAGCCCAACAGATGGAAATGGTGGCCCAAATTTAAGCCCAATTAAGGAGGGACATATTGGACATTTGGTATGCTAAAAATAAAAAAAAAGAAAAAAGAAATCAATTATTGATATGGAAATGTCCATTTTACCCTTTTGTCCCATTTTGGTGAATAATTGCTAAAGAATCCTATGTTCAATAATTGGCAACTTGTTGGGGCAATAATCCAAGCAATATTAGCCCCTCATATCAACCAAACCATTTGCATCAATTATTTTCAAGAATTAAAGAGAGAGAAAGTTCATCCATGGAAGAAGGAAGAAGGAAGAAGAAGAAGAAGAAGAAGAAGAAGAAGGAAGGCTTAAGAAAAAGGTATGAAAATTTCCTAAATTCAAAACTCTTGTTAGTTTAAAAGTGTTTTGATATGGTGTTTTAGATCAAGTGTTGAACTTATGATTTTGATCCATATGAGGGAAGATCTACATGATATATGATATTTTATGGTTAGATCTTGCCATTTTTAGGGTTGATAGGCTTGAACAAAGAAGAATAACCAAAACAGTTTTTTTTGTTTTAAATGAGTTAGTGGACTGCTGCCCTAAAACAGAAAATTTCGGATTTGTTAGAGTGCTCTAAAAATTCTGGACTTGTGATATGTTATAGTACACTCAATAAGCTTTCCATAGACTCCGAAATGGACTAAATCCGACATCGGAGGAGGGAGTTATGGGATTTCTCCCAAACTACACAAAGTTAAGAAAACTGTGAAAAGGACAGTTTTGGAACAGTCACTTCCGGGCTAAATTCCGGAAGCTAAACATATCCAAATATGGATTGTGATATATGAAAACTGTAGTTCGGAAAGATAAGAATCCAACAAAATTGACGGATCATTAATCGGAGTAACAGATTTCGTTTTATTTAAGTTTTGGTGAAGGACTCCAAAACTGCCAAAGTGCAAAAAGTTTCTGGCCAAACTTTTCCGAGGGCTGTTTTGGACATTTAGTTAATGAGAAAAATTACAGGCTTTTGGTAAATGAAAATATATGGTAATATGTAGCTCGTGTCCAAAAATGAGCTAATTCCGGCTTAAAACGACCAAGTTATGACCATTTCAATTTTTGTGATTTTCCGACGGAAATCGCTATAACCGGAGTTCTACAACTCCGATTGCCGCTGAAATTTAAAATGGAGCATCACGTTAACATATATATAAGGTTATGTCAAAAGATGGGCATCTCTGGAGTTAAGCACGAGGTAGCTAATTTTCTTAAGTCACACTAATTATGATTTTTGAAAAATAGTAAAAGAAATTGAAAAATTACGGAAAAATATTTTTTATGTATGAAATACATGTATATATGTTTGACCAAAGGATAAAAAATAATAAGTTGATTTGGTATTTTTAAATGAAAAGAATAGTGATTTCGGGATCTTGAAATAAAATTAAATCTTCTTGAAATGGTATTTCGGTTTTACTAAGATGTTATCTAATTTACTAGGATAACATATAAAAATGAATAACTTATAAGTATAAGTTATGATGTGATTAAAAGAATATCAAAGTATAATAATAATATTAAGACTTAAAACTAATGTCTAATACTTAACTATATGTTATGACTAACCGAAAGATCTATTATAGGTTTTATATCTGTATAGGCTGATAGGAGTATGTGGAAATATGTTTAAGTTATTTTATAACAATGATGATATTATTCTAATATTGGAGATCTATATTATTAATATTAGGTCTTCAGGAGAAGCGTATTATATTGCGTTACGGTAATCAACGGTTCAGGCAAGTTTTTCAAGTTCTTTTTACTTAAACTCTTTTAAGAGTGGTTTCAGACAGATATGCTTATGAATTGTACTATGTACATCTTGTATGTATAAGTCGGGTATGAAAGGCTGATCACCTTCATTACCAGTTGGTCCAGATATATTGTTATTCCTGTTAAATACTTGTTCAGTCAAAACTTTGTTCATGCTAATTCACAAATACATTGTGAAGGATAGTCAGCTTATTATTCAAACTCTTTCCATCATGATATATTTTTGCATTGTTTTTAAACTTGCTGGACAACTTTCATGCTCACCCTTGCTATATCATGATAAAACATTGCGAGATAAAAGCGAATACTGACGATTCTGACGAAAAAGGAAAATGCCAAGTTCAACTTGGGATAGAATGTATAACTAATTTGTAAAAGTATGGTTGAAGAATAGTATTGTTATGTGTTAGATAGGCGATGATTTGTGTTTAAGTAAAGGTTACTCGACCTTGGGGAATAGTGTGTAATGTAATGTATAAACAATTTATGTTTATATCTTCCATGAAATAGTTGTAGAAATAATGAACCGGATCATGGCGATTCGGGACCCTGGATTCGAATCGCCACATATACTTTGAGTGTAGCTAATAGTGAATGATTTTCTCAAGAATATCTCCACTATACCAGTCAGATTTACTCTCCTACTAAGGTAAAGGATATTATTTTCTTTCAATACTTGTAAGGGATATTATTTTCATTCAATAATCGTAAGGAATATTATTTACTTCCATACTCTATAATATGTAAGTGATATTATTTTGTTTCATATTTCTAAATCTACACTTATTTTTTGGCACATCAAAGCAATGCTCAGCGAAAAATAAATTGAACAAGACAAAATCCGAAACCCAAACAAAATCCACGCGAAACAGAAATTAATTCAGTGTGTAAGAGATTATACCTATTATGATGCTGGAATTGATGTGATCAAATCTCCAACGCAATTTGAATAAACTACGTCTCTACGGTATCCACACGAACGCCCGCGAACCGTCTTACGATTCTTCTATAAAAGGGTGTTGCGGTACTAGCCACCAAAAGATCAGAATTTTCTACAAAGGTTTTCTCTCTAGTCTCTCTCTAAGAGCAGCTAGGGTTTGTAAGGTTATGATATATTCCCTAAATGGCTACTGTATATCCTATATGTAGCAGTTAAAAGAAATTAATCAAAAACCTAATTTCATAAAATCTAATTTTATATATATATATATATATATATATATATATCTTAATTAAGTCTTACTTAATTAATATACCTATATATAAATTATCCTATTAATTTAAATTTGTAATTTAAATACTATCAATCATATTGACATATTTAAATCTTTACAATTTAAATTAATTCCCTTTAATTACGTTTACATGTGTGTGACCTTATATATGTTATTATTACGTTGGCAATAATTTTAAAATCATATTATAAAATTATAAACAGTGAGTAGCATCTAGTAATGCATCACTGCTACCCAAGTAATAATAAGATCGATGATTCGATGCAACATTTTCGTGACCAATGTTTCAATGTAATTTAATCCTTTTAACCTTAATATCCTAGATTAAACTCGAGTCATGGAATGTGTAATACTCTTCATAATTTAATTTGAGTTTTTTCTTGATCAATGAGTAGACTATATGAAACAAATCACTATTTGAGCATGACCATGCATTTCATAGTCTTACTCAATCAAGAGGCCTATGAATATCACCCCTAATACATAAGAGGGTTAAATTCCATCTATATCACTCATATTCCTCACACGATTCATGATGTACCCAATAATCACCTTTATAGTCCACCCTATTAAAGGTGACCTTTGATGATATCAAAGCACATAAATTCTCATGTAGTAATATAGTGATTTCAAGTTGGAGGATCATTACATCATTGTCACTATGAGAATCGTTAATGACACTTCACATAATGCTCCACATAAAATTCTTATGGTGGGTCTGTCCAGTACATCGTTCTCTAACATGTACCTATGCATTGAATTAATATCTCATATATTTATGACCAATGAGATTTGGTCATCAGTCAATCCACATACTAGTCTCAATGCATCATTGTTGTCCCATCAACAATGATACTCGACTAGGGACTTTTAAGAATAATGATACTAATTATATTTATATAATCTCATGTTCAAGTCACATACTTGAAACTATATAATTTGTATTATTATTCTAAGGAATTTTATTATGTTAACATTTATATAACACAGTAAATAAAACCATAATAAAATCATTCATTTATTCAATCAAATATAATATCAAAATGTTAAGCAATTATATCAAATAATTGGCCTATAGGGCACAAACTCTAATAGAATATTCTTGAATTTTGTGCTTCATCTAATATCGTTTCATTAGAATATTGGTCTAAACTTTCTTATTAAATTTCAATATTTTCATTCGGGGTACTATTCACAGGGTGCTGTTCATTCGGGTACTATTTATAGGTTACTATTCATGACAAATCTAGTTTCTTTTCTGTCCAAATTATTTTTGATACATGAATATCATTCTTGAATTTATTCCACAATTAGTTATCATGTTGACAATTTGGATATTTTTGAACTCTAGATAAATTGAATTATAAATCTCTAATATTTATTCTTGATCTTACTTGATTAATTCTTTATATCATTGTCATCATCCTCATGCTTATATTATGATGAAAGTCATCTTTGGCCCGTAGTGCAAAGATAGACTGTTGATTGGTATGATTATGACCAAGAATTGTGTATTGGTATAATCATGACCGATAATATTACAGAAAAATGTTTTGGTGAAAGTCATCTTTGGCCCATAGTGTATAGATGGACATGTGTTTGGCATGATCATGACCACTGGTGATACAAACGAATATCCTTGGCCCGTAGTGCATGGATAATTTTTTATTTGCAATATTTATTGATATGTGTCACAGAGATAAAATATTGATGATAGATTTTTAAATCATAGAAGATAGTAGACATCATGCTCTACTTGACTCTTCTAATGGATTGCTATTTTTACTGCAGTTGTTGATCTAAAACTTGTTGTCTATTGTATTCTATCAGGTCTTTCTATGTTGAGTACTAAGGATAATTTATTATGTATTATCTTAGTCATAATTTATTATGCAAATATAGCTAGGACTAATCAAGAAATGGAGTAATGGTCCAAGATAGTTGCTATAGTAGTCCTCACCATTCTATAAAAAAAGTGTGATAATAATTATAATGAGAACTTTATTTGAGTTTGGATATTGTCTACGAGACAATATTTGTATTAAAACACATAGCTTATGTTTTGTCGTATTTTACACGACAGTTAATAGTTGTATAAATGAAGTTGTATTTGATTTATGTACTATGTATTTGGCGACTCAGAATGGGTTGTGTGGACCTATTTTGAGGGTGTCACAGATATGGCAACTCGATTAAATTAAGTTGAGTATGTAGAAACTATGTGTTATGGTGGAATTGGTGCAAAGCTTAATTTAAAGTTTATAAAGATTGCCTAGTGTGGCATAATGAAAGACTAAGAGATTCATTGAGTGGATTAATAAGGGAATGATTTAATAAGAAGTGATTAATAAATATTATATTACTTAATTAATTGTTATTATGAGAAGTTGTATATAATTGAGTAATAAAGTAATTTCATACATGAAATAGAAAATAAGATGTTGAACTAGTGGTGTTATCAATTTGGGGTTTATTATATGCTATGTGAAACTGGAACTGGCAAGTAGCTAAACCAGTTTTGCACTTCCGAAGCAACAGAATCTGCGCCCTTCTACTTGATACATCTTTATCAAGCAAATTGCTACCAGCAAGCGTGTTTGGAAAAAGTTAGTTTATTACTTTGGTTATAATATGGAACATTATTTTAAATTGTGACATTATTGAAATCATGTGGTAAAATTAAATTGAATGGTACGAAGTACTAAGTAGTAAAATAGAATCATGTGAGGTATTCTAATATAGAAAGAGTTAATTAACTATGTATCTCAGAAATTTGGGAGGAAGCTAAATAAACATTTAATATTGAATATCATTATAGTGTTTGGGCATAATGGGAATAATAAGTTGTATGGAAAATAATGGGTTGTTAATACCCAACCAAATTATATTATAACCCAATTTAAATATTATTTTATAAAAACCCAATGTACATGGATTATATGATATGAATACATATATAATCTCTAAATTTTCATTATGTAGTAACATTAATACATTAAAATCACATGAGGGAACCAAATTGAACTAGACTCAAGTGTAATGTAACCATGTTGCTGAGATTTAAAAGCGTGTCCCAAATGAGTTGGCCCAAATAGTACCCTATATCTCGTTAACATAAAATGCATTGTTGTTAACAGTGGCTAGCTAGGAATGGGTTATCATGGCTATGGAAATGGCTGAGGGAGAGTGGTTGGCCAACTCTTCCCTGACCATTTGCTTTTTCTTCTACCTCATGAATTCTAACATTTGAGCAAAGCCATTAACTAGGCAACCAATCTTCTATAAATAACAGTTCCATTCTTCATTTTCTTGTTGTTGTGTTTTGTCTAATAAACTCTAAGTTGAGATGCGAGTTGTTTTGTTCAGTAAGAAGGAATCTAGGATTTGCAGAGATTAGTAATTTAACTTCTTGGAAGGTAAAATTCTTGTTTATGCTCTTAGTTCCACACTTGGTAAATTGTAGAAATTCTCATAAATTCTTGTGAACTTGATTAGGAATTGTTATCAATATGTTTATGAAGTTTATATGCATGTATGGAACCATTGAAAATAAGTTTAGGCATGTTTAGAATGGATAAAATTGAAACTTATTTGAATCCTGCCAAAGTAGAGGCTTTACAAATTTGTTTTTAGGGTAGAAGCGGAAGTTGCTCAGCTCCTACTTGATTCGAGCAGCAATGTGTTATCTTTGGAGACCGAGATTAGACAGTGCTTTTTGTTGTAATGTGATACCTTTAGCATGTTGTTTTAACTTAGTCATGCATGAAAATAAGTTTGACATGTGACCTAGAGTTCCTTTCATTAAATAAGTTGCCTTAGCTTATTTGAATGTATATATCTAAACGAAAACTTGACACATTGAAAACAAATTAGACGAAACTTATGTACTTTAAGTTCTGATTTTGTGAGCATGCACACATGACCTAACTACACATGAAATGTGATTCTAAGATGCTTCGTATGTACTAAGTTGCTTTAACTCAATTTAAAATGAATTCTAAAGACGGACTCGAACGTTTTGCAAACTAAGTACTATAGACATTGTCATGGTCAGATTCTGAACATATAGGATTGCATACTAATACCCTAAACATGACCTATATGTGCATCCATCTAGTATGACATAACATAAGATCGTTCAAGCTTGATTTAATACAAGTTTTCAAAAGATGGATAATATTAACTATGTGTAAATAATGTGAACACATGCGAGCATGCATATTATAGAGTGTATAAACCTTCATACATGAATAGGGGGTTAATATAGTTAGCCTCGTGATTTCATGGACTTCTTTGGCCTTAATTCATTAGAGATATTAATCTAAACTATAACATGAAAAGTTGAACTTGGATGAACCTTAAAAGCATGCAGACTCTTTAATATGTGTTTATGCTATGTGTTGATATCCATGTATGTTAAGGAATGAGACATCAGAGGAAGAGCAAAGCTCAACTCTGGTCTAGCCAGGGGACAGCGCAGCTGCGTCGTCCCTAAGCCTAACTAGGGCGCAGTTGCGCCCTCTTGCAGTTTGGTCTGATGGTTTATTTGTAATCTGTAAACTTGTAACATGTATGTTATACTGCTTTCAGTCTTAATACATGATTACCATGATGTTTAAAGAGTTCTAGCACATAATGGCTATGTGAAACCAAGAATCTAATGATTTTTATAAACTTCCTTAATACTTTTCTACAAGTTAAGTAAATGGTGATTATATAGCTACGCGGTGTAATAGCATACTAATGTGACATTCCATTTAATTACGTTGCTAAGATAGGAATAAGTGTATGTCGCTGATTTATGTGATCGAACATTTATGAGATTATTAACTTATAGAGTTGAGTAACTAATAAATGTGTTGTATACATAACTACGTTACAATAGTATTTCAAAGTGTTGATAAGCTATAAAGTTGGTAAACTACGCTTAAGGTAAGTTCTCTAACTTCATTTGATTTTCATATTGAATGCAAGTTCTCTAACTTCATTTGATTTTCATTTTGAATGCAAGTTCTCTAACTTCATTTGATTTTCATATTGAATGCAAGTTCCCTAACTCTTTCACTCTACATATTGTATAAATCCAAATTGTTGCCATATCGACCATATTAACATCGAGCAAATATCTATTACTATTCGAAAAAATATTTTATATCTTGATGTTGTTGCAAGCATTGAGCTTATCATTCCTAAATGCATTGTAAAAGTGTCTAAGCCATTGTTTCGACTAGACTATTTGTGATGCCCCCAAAATAGGTATACATCACCCATCTTGGGTCGCCAGATACATGGTGCAGAATACAAATACAATCTTTAATATACAACAAGAAAGCTGTGAGTTTTAATACAAATATTGTCTTCTAGACAATATCCACTCTCAGAATAAGTTCTCATTACATTTATTGTCACACTATTTAACAGAATAGTGATGACTACTAATACTATCATCTGGACCATCACTCTCATTTCCCATTAGTCCTGCTACGTTCTCATTTCACGAAGAGAACAATGAAAAAAAGGGTGAGCTCAACTAGCCCGAAGAAATATTATGACTAAGATAATGCGGGATAAATTATCATTAGCCTTCAACAATGTTAAAGCGATAAAATACAATAGACAACAAGTTTAAGCTGCGGTGAATAAGCAATCCATTAAAAGAGCAAGTAGAGAATAAAATCTACTATCTTTTATGATTTAAAAAGTTTTCATCACTTTTATCGGCGAGACTACGACAATAAATAATCCATATCATCCACCTTTTCTGACGATGATATTCATTAGGGTCACGACCACAAATTATCTATGCACTACGGGCGAGGATATTCGTGTATTCATCGATGGTCATGATCATGCCAACAATCGTCCATCAATGCTCTACGGGCCAATGAGGACTTTTACCACATCATTTGTAACATTACGGTCATGATTATCTTAGAATAATCCACAGTCATAATCATACCAAGTCCATCTATGCACTACTGAGCCCACGAGATGACTTTAAAAATATAAAACATGAGGATGATGACAATGATATAAGAATTCAATAAAACAAGTTCAAGAATTAGTTTATCCGAGGAACTAATAACGTCCAAATTGTCAACATGATACTTCTTTGTAGAGTAAAATTCAAGAATGCTCAAAAGAATATTTCCATGAAAGATCTTTGGATGAAGCGCAAATATCAATGATATTCCACTAATTTCATGGAGTATAGAAATCAAAACTTTAACCAATTTGAGTATAATAAGGAATGGAATAATAAAAGAAATCACCGGGCATGTGATAGATAGCTTTACATGCGAGTTATTCAACGAGAATAATAAATATGGAACCCGGTCCGGTCCGTAAACGCGAATAATAAATAATAAATAATGAAGATGGATATTTCGTAATAAATAATAATAAAGAATCTGAAACCAAGGTCGCGTATAAGCATTCAGCGAATAATAATGGAATAAAGAATTTCACCAGATGATATTTCGATAGAATAATAAAGAATGGAATAACATAAGGATTTCACCAAGTATAGGGTATGTGGCGTATCTGAGTTATTCAACGAGAATAATAAAGAATGGAATAACGAAGTTCTCTTCATGAATAAGAAAGAATAACATCCACTACAGTAAATGACCTTTGGATATCGAGTAGTGAAGTAGCGAGAATACTCTTCTTCTTTCTCTCTATAATTTCTCTCTCTAGAGTTTGATGAATTAAGTAAGAAATAATGAAGGAATGAGCTTCTATTTATAGAAGAATGGATTGAATAGTAACTAATTCTGAGCGGTCCATATTGATTTACTTTTAAGCGGACGGTTCAGATTGATTTACTATTAAAACTTAAAACAACGGTCCATCTTGATTTACTATTAAAACTTTAAACCAAATGATCCATATTGATTCACTATTATAACTTTCCACCGGTGATCCATATTGATTCACTAATATAACTTCAACCAATGGACTGAAAAATTAGCACATCTCCTCATGGAATAATATTACCCAAATACCCGATGCACAATACTAGAGTGAATAATAGCTAGGGTGAATAGTAACTCGTGAATAGTAACTCATGAATAGTAACTTTCGTGAATAGTAACTCGTGAATAGTAACTCGTGAATAGTACTCCAACACGAAAAGTTCCCCGAATACCCGATTGAACAATATAACCTCAAGACATCAATTATCATCGGAATAGATGTTGATTTCTACTAACACAAATAATCCCACACAATGAAACTATCAAATTCATCTTTAATCAACACCAACTTATTCATCATTAATATTATAACTCACAATATTTAGCAACGAGGTTGTTCCCGGAAGAGGGGCTTTCGATAAGGATTTCTCCTATTGGTAGCGCGATTAGGTGACGAAACCTCTCCTTGTGAACTTCTAGACATTGTAAATATTGTGATTTAATAATATGAATAACTTTGTCATCTCAATTATTGATTTAACAATATAACATATAATACGGATGATCTTTGTGACAATAATTGAATCAATAATATGAGAGATATGATCACGACAATTCTTGTAGTAATAATTTAGTATAAGCGGTGTGATTTCTCACGTAAGCATCGATAATCAATCTGAGTGTACTCTTATGCGACCACAGCGTATTACTTTTTTTACTACTTAGGGTAGTTCAACGGTATTAACAATAACACCTCCGCCGTTAGTTATAAAATATTTTTGTCATTTTCTTAATCCGAAAATAATTCCATTGTGGGGTCCACCAATGATTGTGTCATTGTACGAATATTCCTGACAAAAAGAATATTCCCCGACCAATCGAATATTTTATAACAACTTGCATACTTAGCAAAATTTATAAATATTACCCACAACTATAACATTATATCAAATTCATTCCATAATATTCAAAAATGATATTTATAGAAAAATCATCTGTATTAAAAAAAAATGGGGTCTTACAACCTCCCCTTCTTATGAAATTTTGCCCTCAAAATTAGGGTACGTATCTGGTATGTCAAAGAGGTAAGGATACCTTGATTTCATTTCAGATTCTAATTCCCAGGTCATTTCTTCAACATCGTGGTTCCTCCACAAAACTTTAACTTGAGGTATAACCTTGGGGCGTAGAATATGCTCCTTTTTATCCAAGATTTTAACAGGAACCTCCTCATATGTTAAATCTTCCGCTATTTCGTCCGGTTCTAACTCAATAATGTGGTTCGGGTCTTTCACATATTTACGTAACATAGATATGTGAAAAATATTATGAACACGAGACATACTTGGCGGTAAAGCGAGTTTATAGCCCACATTCCTACTCGTTCGAGGATTAAAAATGGGCCATGAATCGAGGATTGAGCTTTCCTCTCTTTTCGATCTCGTAACTCCTTTCCATGGAGCAACACGTAACAACACATGATCTCGATATCGAATTCCACGTCCTTTCGATGAAGATCAACATAACTCTTTTATCGATCTTGTGAGGTTTTTATCGTTGTCGGATCGTTTGAATCTTTTAGTAGTCATATGTACCAACTCAGGTCCCAACAACGTTGCTTCACCCACCTCATCCCCAGTATCTTTGGAGAATGACACTTTCTTCCATCTGGCGCTTGAAATGGAGCCATGCCAATACTTGCGATAAGCTGTTGTTGTATGAAAACTCCACAATGGTAAGAACTTGTCCCAACTTCCTTGAAGTCGAGGACACGAGTCTTAATAAATCTTCAAGAATTTGAATAGTCCTCTCGATTGTCCGTCCGTCGTGCGAGGATGATATCTTAGAACTAAATCGTAAATCCGTGCCCATAGCTTTTTGCAAACTAACCCAAAATCATGAAGTGAATCTTGGGTCTCGATCGAAAACTATGGATCTTGGCATACCATGCAATCTTACAATCTCGTTTATATACATACTAGCAAGGCGTTCAAGTGTATAAGTTTCTCGTATCGGTAAGAAATGAAGCGGACTTAGTCGATATATCAATAATGACCCAAATCACATCTATGGCTTGAGAAACCTTGGGAAGACCGATGCTTGAAATCCATGGTAATGTGCTCCCACTTCCATTATGGAATTTCAAGTGGTTCTGATGGACCTTTTGGCACTTGATGCTCGCCTTGACTTCGTTGACAAGTTAGACACCTTGAGATAAACAACGCTATCTCTCTCTTCATATTGCTCCACCAAAATGTATGACGAAGATCACGATACATTTTGGTACTCCCAGGATGGATTTCAAACGGTGTGTTGTACGCCTCCATCATGATTCTATACTTTAAATTAGGGTTGTTAGGAATACAAAGTCTGGAGTTGACTCGAAGTATTCCTTCTTCATCGATTCTTGCTTCCGGCAAAGCACCTTCTTGCACTTTCTTCCTCATACGCATTAGCTCCAGTTCTGTTGCTTGAGCAGCTTTAACTTTATCAATTAAAGTTAGTTCTACTCGTATATTCGCTATCATCACATGGGTCCCTGAAGTCTTTAACTCTATCTCCATCCTTTGCAAGTCACACAAAATGGGCCTTTGCGTTGTCAATATCGCTTTTCGTGCATTGCATATGATCTTCTACTCGATCGCGTCGGCTACCACGTTAAACTTTTCGAGGATGGTATTGGATGGTATGATCATAATCTTTCAACAGTTCAAGCTAACGTCGTTGTCGCGTGTTGAGTTCCTTTTGAGTAAAAAAATATATTTGAGGCTTTTATGATCAGTAAAGATCTCTACTTTCTCTCCCATACAAGTAATGCCTCCAAATCTTTAGTGCAAATCATTGCTTTGCTGACTCTAGATCATGAGTAGGATAATTCCTCTCATATTCTTTGAGTTAATCGAGA
Source organism: Panax ginseng (assembly GCA_020205605.1). Classification (NCBI taxonomy): domain Eukaryota; kingdom Viridiplantae; phylum Streptophyta; class Magnoliopsida; order Apiales; family Araliaceae; genus Panax; species Panax ginseng. The sequence goes on from CM035134.1 coordinate 91,471,408, forward strand.
GGCATAAGCTATGACTTTCCCATGTTGCATGAGAACACATCCTAAACCTTTGCTAGAAGCATCACTTTGTAGATGACAAACCCTCAAGGCTAGATGGTATTGTCAAACAGAGTCTTTGAAATGAGTCTCCTCTTGAGTTCTTGAAAACTCTTCTCACATTCCTCGTTCCAATAGAATTTTGTATCTTTTGATTCAACTTGAGTTAGTGGAGTAGCGATTCGAGAAAACGCTTCTCCGAATCTCGATAATAACCAGTTAAGCCGAAAAGCTACGTGCTTGATCAACGATTTAGGTTGCTCCCGACTTTGAATAGCTTCAATCTTTCTTTGGGTCAGCGGATATTCCATGACTTGATACTACGTGCCCAAGGAATGCTACTTCCTCGAGCGCGAACTTCGTATTTCTTTAACTTGGTATAAAGCTTATATTCACAAGCTTTTGGAGTATCGACCTCAAGTGTTGCTCATGATCTTCACGGCTTTTGGAATAAATAAGGATGTCATCAATGAAGACGACCACAAAGTGATCCAAATAATCCTTGAATACTCGGTTCATCATATCCATGAAAGCGGCGGGAGCATTAGTCGATCCAAAAGACATGACTAGGAATTCATAATGCCGTCTGCAGGAGTTAAAAGCCCATTTTGGAATGTCATCGGTTCTAATCTTCAATTGGTGATATCCGGAATGAAGATCAATCTTTGAAAAAAATTTGGCGCGCCTTAATGGCTGGTCAAACAGGTCATCAATACGTGGTAATGGGTACCTATTTTTGATGGTGACATGGTTCGACTCCAGATAATCAATACAAAAGTCGCATACTCCCATCTTTCTTTTTTATGAATAGAGCAGGAGCACCCCGAGGAGAAATACTAGGACGAATAAAGCCAATGTCTAACAATTCCTGCGATTGGGTCTTTAACTCCACGAAGTTTAATAGGAGCCATTCGATATTGGGCTTTGGAAATAGGTTTTATCTGGGTTCAAAATTCGATACAAAATTCAATTTCATGCTTTCTGGGGTAGGCGGAAGTTCTTGAGGAATACGTTAGAAATTCATTAACAATAGAAATATCATTCAAAAGCGGCGTATTTTTGTTTAGATCCGTGACATGAGCTAAGAAAGCTTGACATCCGTTTTTTCAATAAGCGAATAGCTTTATGGCTTGAGATGACGATGATTGATTTTAATGGTTTGGTTGCTTGAATTAGCATAATAGGTTGGTTAGGAATATAAAAGCTAACAACCTTATGAAAATAATTAATTTTTGCATGATGAGTAGTTAACCAATCAATCCACAGAATTACGTCAAATGCAAGTATTTTCAATGAAATAAGATTGACGGTAAATGTGAGGATCTGGATTTGAACCAAACAAAACTTATAAGCGATGGATGTAATGAATGTTTCTCCCAGCGGAGTTTCAATAACTAAGTCAAAGTCTAATTTCTCCTGAAGTCAATTTTAAGCGTTGGCGCAAGTAGGAGAAATAAAAGAATGGGTAGAACCGGTATCAAATAAGGTATATACTTCGCTAGAGTTTATGATAAGCTTACCCGTGATGACCTCATTCGGGTTCCTTGCTTTCTGGGAGGTCACGAAAAATGCTCTCCCTTGCACTACTGGCTTTGACTTTTCTGGGACGACCTTTGGTGCCTCCTTCCCAGCTGGACTTGTCTTCGGTGAACGATAAAATTGGGCTAGGTGTCCTTCTCTTCCACAATTGTAACATGCTTTGGATGGTATCATGTTGTTTGGACTGATATATCCCTCCCCTCCGCATTTGAAGCATATAATAGGTGGTCATTCTCCTTCCTTAACAACGGGTGATGGTCCTGACGTCTTTCCATCATTGTTGAATCTCCTCTTCTTGAAATGTACATTCTTATTATTTTGGCCATGATTACCACCGAAGTGGTTACCATTTCTGGCATGTTGATTCCCTCCACGCTTATTGTCCTTTGCTTGATGATTTGCTATCACTTGGTATTATCATTTTTTGGTTGCTCTCTTTTTTGGTTGGGTTGACTCATTATCGCGTTCAAATAAGCGAGCCCTATTAACAACATCTGAATACAAACCACGGTTTATAAGAGATAAGGTATTGGCGTATCTCGGGTTTCAAACCTCTTAGAAACATTAGCGTCATTCTCTCCTCATTATCAACCAAATGGGACACAAACCCAAGGACAACTTCGGCAAACTTGGCCCGTCTTGTGACACGGTCATGTTGTTTTGCTCGACTTGATGAACTCTACCTCTTTCATGTGATGAATACTTTCGGGAAAGTAGTTGTCGTTGAGCAGATTTGAAACTTCTCCCAAGACATCTTGATCTGGCGAGGTTGAGTCGCTTTCTGATTCCCACGATGTCTGCCTCTCTGCATGAACATGAAGGTGGCAAAGGAACCTTTTGCTCCTCGGAGCAACCCAAGACATCAAATATCTTGTTGATCTGTTTTATCCACGTCTCGCGCTTAAGTGGTTTTGGCTCACCAAAAACTCCGGTGGTCCCGGATCGTTGAAGCTGTTTGGCGGTGGCCGTCAAAAGAGTTGCCGATGTTTCCACTGCATTTTGGATGGAGCCCGCTCTCGCTTTGATGTTGCATGAATTGCATGAAGCCTCGGAATATTCCATCGTTCATCATTTGGTCAGTGTTGTTGTTTGCATGAGGATTGTCGCCTTCCTGATGCACATTGTCTTGGTTATTGATCTGTGGAGACTCAACGGTCTCCTGTGCTCCATTGATGTTCTCAACATTCTCGGATGCCATTTTCAAATACTGCCACAAAACAAGGGTTAATTAACATATCACATATTAACCCTATACTCTAACCGACCAATTAAATAACAAATAAACTTAGGTAGGTCATACTAGTGAAGGAATTCCCCGTCTCTCCCCTCCTAGTTCTTATCTCACATCTTAGCTAGGGATCATATCCCTAAGCTTTGATACCAACTGTGATGCCCCCAAAATAGGTATACATCACCCATCTTGGGTCGTCAGATACATAGTGCAGAATACAAATACAATCTTTAATATACAACAAGAAAGCTGTGAGTTTTAATACAAATATTGTCTTCTAGACAATATCCACTCTCAAAATAAGTCCTCATTACATTTATTGTCACACTATTTAACAGAATAATGAGGACTACTAATACTATCATCTGGACCATCACTCCGTTCCCCGACTAGTCCCTGCTACGTTCTCATTTCCTGAAGAGAACAGTGAAAGGAAGGGTGAGCTCAACTAGCCCAGTAAGAAATATTATGACTAAGATAATGCAGGATAAATTATCATTAGCCTTCAACAATGTTAAACTGATAAAATACAATAGACAACAAGTTTAACTGCAGCGGAATAAGCAATCCATTAAAAGAGTCAAGTAGAGAATAAAATCTACTATCTTTTATGATTTAAAAGTTTTCATCACTTTTATCGGCGAGACTCGACAATAAATAATCCACATCATCCACACTTCTCTGACCAGGATATTCATTAGGTCACGACCACAAATTATCTATGCACTTTCTGGGCCAGGATATTCGTGTATTCATCAATGGTCATGATCATGCCAACAAGCGTCCCATCAATGCACTACGGACTAATGAGGACTTTTACCACATCATTTGTAACATTACGGTCATGATTATCTTACCCTATAATCCACAGTCATAATCATACCAAGTCCATCTATGCACTCTGAATACATAGATGACTTTAAAAAAATATAAACATGAGGATGATGACAATGATATAAGAATTCAATAAAACAAGTTCAAGAATTAGTTTATCCGAGGAACTAATAACGTCCAAATTGTCAACATAATACTTCTTTGTAGAGTAAAATTCAAGAATGCTCAAAAGAATATTTCCATGAAAAGATCTTTGGATGAAGCGTAAATATCAAAGATATTCCACTAATTTCATGGAGTATAGAAGTCAAAACTTTAACCAATTTGAGTATAATAAGGAATGGAATAACAAAAGAAATCACCGGGCATGTGATAGATAGCACACGAGTTATTCAACGAGAATAATAAATATGGAACCCGGTCCGGCGTAAGCATTTAGACGGGATATTAAATGAGAATAATAAATACGAACCCGTCATAAAATGAACGCGTAAAAGCCTTGAGACATGATATTCCAACGAGAATAATAAAGAATGGAATAACATAAGAGATTTCACCAAGTATAGGGTATCTGCGTATCTGAGTTATTCTAACAGAATAATAAAGAATGGAATAACGAAGTTCTCTTCATGAATAAGAAAGAATAACACCCCTTACAGTAAAAGACCTTTGGATATCGAAGTAGTGAAGTAGCGAAATACTCTTCTTCTTTCTCTATAATTTCTCTCTAGAGTTTGATTGAATTAAAAGAAATAATGAAGGAATGAGCTTATTTATAGAAGAATGGATTGAATAGTAACTAATTCTGAATAGTCCATATTGATTTACTTTTAAGCAGACGGTTCAGTTGATTTACTATTAAAACTTAAAGCAACGGTCCATCTTGATTTACTATTAAAACTTTAAACCAACGATCCATATTGATTCACTATTATAACTTTCCAAAGTGATGGTCCATATTGATTCACTAATATAACTTCAACCAACGATGCGAAAAATTAGCACATCTCCTCATGGAATAATATTGTACCCAAATACTAGAATGCATACTAGATATACTAGAGTGAATAGTAATCGGGTGAATAGTAACTCGTGAATAGTAACTCGTGAATAGTAACTCGTGAATAGTACTCCGACACAAAAAGTTCTCTGAATACCCGATTGAACAATATAATCTCCAGACATCAATTATCATCGGAAAAATGTTGAGTTCTACTAACACAAATAATCCCAACACAATGAAACTATTAAATTCATCTTTAATCAACACGAACTTATTCATCATTAATATTATAACTCACAATATTTAGCAACCAGGTTGTTCCAAGGAAAGAGGGGACTTTCCAATAAGGATTTCTCCCTATTGGCGCGTAATTAGGTGACCAAACCTCTCTTTGACAGAACTTCTAGACATTGTAAATATTGTGATTTAATAATATGAATAACTTTGTCGTCTCAATTATTGATTTAACAATATAACATATAATGCAGATGATACTGTGACAATAATTGAATCAATAATATGAGAGATATGATCCAGCAATTACTGTAGCAATAATTTAGTATAACTGAGTGATTTCTCACGTAAGCATCAATAATCAATCTGGTGTGTACTACTATGCGAACCACGCGTATTCTTGTACTTTTACTACTGGTAGTTCAACAATATTAACAATAACACCTCCGCCGTTATTTATAAAATATTTTTGTTGTTTTCTCAATCTGACAATAATTTCATTGTGGGGTCCACCAATGATTGTCTTGATTATCTGAATATTCCCGAAACAAAAGAATATTCCCACCCAATCGAATATTTTATAACTTGCATACTTAGCAAAATTTATAAATATTACCCACAACTATAACATTATATCAAATTCATTCCATAATATTCAAAAATGATATTTATAGAAAAATCATCTTTATTAAAAAAAAATTGGGGTCTTACACTATTATCATGTGTTAGAAAGCTATCCAAACCAATTGATTTGGTGCGGACTCTTATAAATCTACTGAGATGAACAACCCTCATTGAAGGAGAAATTATATAACTATCGGGGAACCGACGTGCGCACATACTAGCATGTTAAATGTTATGCATAACGTAGGGTACTTTAGACTGATCACCTATTGTACTCGTTTTATTGGATTTTCAGTATAATACTGTTAATTCTAGCAGGAGTTCTTAGTCCCTAATGACTGCTTAGTATTCATTATTCTTGAATCTTGAAATGATTAACTCTTTGAATCTCGTTGATATCTTTCAGTCCATAGCGACACTTATTGAGAATTATTGATAATTCCTGAACTATTATTCACTGTTTTACCCTTGAGATTTGAACTTATAATTGTTCACCCTTATTGCTATATTACTTGCTGGGCAAATTTGTTGTTCATTCTTGCTTTCCTTAAAACTTTTAATTAAGGCAGAACGTGGTGAAACCTCAGGCAAGGACAAGGGTAAGGGCAAGGCTACGGAATAGCTTTGTTCCTTTACACTAAGAATTTAATATTATCATGTTGTATTAAGACTTATGTATTATGACGTACTAAGTTATGTTTAAAGTTAAGATTTGCAATGCTGTAGTAACGGTTATGAGACTTTAGGACGAGAATATTTATGTTATGACAATGTAAATTATTCTAGTGCGAGATTTTGATTTATTATTAGAGTTAGCACATGATGTACTGAATTCGAGATATGAGAGTCTGAATTTAGGGGCGTCACATCGACGATTTTCGATTCTATGCCGACCAAACCTCTTGAATTACCTCATGTAATATATATGAAGGTTTCCTTAATTATCCCATTGCCTCATTTTTTTATTTTAAGCTTAACAGCCTCTAAGAAGCATTTTGCCTAACACACTATGTGCATAGCTTAGAAATAAAGGCTTCATAAACATTTAAGGTTGATCTAACCCAAAAATTTCACCCTTGTCACTCCAATTGACCTGCACAAGATCACCTTAACAATTCACAGCCCAAATCGTAGTCCAAGCACAGCTCAATATAGCAGTTATATCAACATTCACATATATTATAAACTCAATTTCATGTGAACATAATGAAAATGTATGAATTACCTTATAGAAATCTTAACTTGATGAAGTATTAGCTTTTAGAAATCAATTTATGTAACCTTCGTTTGTTGTTACTGCCCGAAACTTCTTCCCATAACAGTTTATAATTTAAATTATTGGGTTTCCTTCTTTGTTCCAAATATAGCTTAGGAGAACTTGAACATAGAAATGCAATTTCGGTAATTCGTTTTAGAGAGAAAGGAATGGAATGTAACGGGTGGAATAGTAGGGTTGGGGGAGCGTCCGGCGCTATTGTCCGGTACTAACGTCTGGTGCACGTGTATTTTTTTTTTAACCACAATTATAAGAATAATAAATAAAAAATAATAGAGCAAGTTTGAACAAAAAATTATAAAAGAAAGTATATTTTTATTGAAAAAACACGTAAATGATTTACGGTGTTTTTCAATAAAAAATATACTTTCTTTTATATTTTTTTGTTCAAACTTGCTCCATTATTTTTTATTTATTATTTTTATAATTATAATTAAAAAAAAAAAAAAACAAAGCACCACACGTTACCGGTCATTTAAGAGAACCGGACGGCCCCCCAATTTGGAATAGAATGACCTGAAGGAGCATAGTGGTTTATCTCACGACTTTCATTCTCAGCTAATGCCTTGCTTAGTCACCCATTTATTAACCAATGATTGCCACCTCCTGCGTTCAGCTAGTGACTCGACCCTTAATTACTGAATCTTCAGTACAAGTATACATATACTACATTCTTGATGCATATATATACGAAATACATACCTATTAACTTTTATATTATATTCTCAATACTTGCATATATACATAATACGTATATACATATTACATAATACATATAATATATCCATATATGTATTATTAACATAACACCATTTTGTTAAACCGTTTCACTAATTATAGAATTACACCATAATTAACTTAACACTCTTTGTGTAATGTGATAAAAATACGTAACTGTAAGTGTACAATGTCAAATTAAATAACTGACAAGTACAGGTCGAAACCATAGAAACTAGATTAATTTTAATGTTTCCTTAATATCTATTTTAGGCAAATTACAAATAAAGATTGAAAATTGATTAACTAGAATATGAAAACTAATAATAAGAAAATAATCTAAGAATCCGAATCCATTAAACAATAAACATAATAAATAATACAATATCTTCGATTTTTACTGTTAGGTTTGTATATAGCACGATCATGCAATCAAATTATATAAAAAAGTGCGGAAGCGTGACAAAACAAAATTTAAAATTTTTCATACAGACCATCATCATGATCATATTATGCATAATTATCAATCAATTAGAAAAGAGATGGTGATCAGATTCATACCCTTGTAGAAACTAGCTTCCACATGTACGAGTTCACCTCCAATTCCTTTTCACGTTCAACTTAAATTCACCAGGTTTGAATCCTTCCTTTGATCAACGTTAGCTACCCAAATGGTTGGCCTCTAAAGGTGATCCACCAAGGAAGAACAAGAATTCAAGAAGATGAGTATTTGGTAAAATCCTAGTTTTCTCTCTCTAGAGAATATATCAGTACTCTCCCAACTCTTGGAGGAATCAGCAACCCAAGTCAAAGTAAAAATTCTCTTATTTATAGATGTAGGCAACCCTCCTAAACTATTTAGGAATATGATTTTATTTTAATTAATTAAACTCATTTAATTAATTAGGCTCCTAATCTTATTAGAAATATATGATAATACATTTTATTAATTAATTTCCAAACTCCTTTAGAAATTAAAAAATAATAATAAGACTCTTCTTATTAATTTATATTTAATATTTTAAAATATTAAATAATAGTTATTAAGATATTTAATTTATTCCATCACCATAGATTAAATTAAATACACTTAACTTATTATTACGATTATGCCATTTACTTCTTAAATAAATATTTTTTTTATGGTGTGGCCTTTTAGGTTCTCCATATTAAACTGGTTGTGAATAAATTATTTAGAATAATTCTAATTTTAGTTAAATAAATAAATTAATCTATTCATTTATTTAAATAAATAACATTTATTCTACAATAAAGATAAGCCTTCTTAGCGATCAAAGACTTTCTATATAATATAGATTTCAATATTAATAATAAAAGAACCCTTGAGTAAATAGTTACCGTACAATTTAATCCTTCCAGTACCATACAATATCGCAATTAAATATAAGATATGAAATTACTATCAAATCTTATTTTATTTAATTCTATATATTTCGATTCTCAAATGCACAACTTTAAATAATAAAAATTAGAAACTCCTTTCTAATTTTATTATGCCTTGGCCAATGACTACTAGGTTGTCATTTATCTAATCACATAGTACATTCTCTTCTTTTATTAGAAGTGGTAGATTCTTTGTTGATCATCATTATCTCCATGCACAACTTATTATACTCAAGTATACCATTTGATATACCCTAAGGGTCTTAAGGGATATGTCAAAGTATAACTTATCATACACAAAATACTATGATGATCTCAAGTCTAAGGACTACTTGTATTACTATCACTACATGAATTCCTATTGATAGGAAAGAAAAACTCTATTTGGTATTCCTTAGCGAGCCATGTTCAGTGAACTTATTCTCCAATAAGCACTACCTTACTTGCTTTAGTGTCTCCACAAAAATGATCATGAGATCAATCATCATCATCCAATGAACAAGCAACGTTTGTACCAATCTATCCAGATTCACTAATCCCCTTTTTAGTAATCCAACGATTGTGAAGAATTTTAGTTTGTGATCAATCTAAGAATTTAGATCTCATTACAATGATTATTAATGCCAAGTTTTGCCGGCGCATCCAATCACCAAATCCACGCGCTGATTCTTGCACAATAACAGATCACACATGAAGCTTGACGGCTTGTTCCACTGGGGGATAGCTCTGGTGTCAGAATGAGTACAGGCCATTACAAGGTTTAATAATGGAGGCTTTAATGTCTAGTGCTCAAAAGTGTATTACCTGTTAAACTAAATTTAGCCTTGTATTTATAGCCATTCTCACTACCTTCGAATCCACTTTCGAGTCGGATTAGGACTCCTAAATATGGCAGTTACCAATATTTGGATCCAACACAATCCCCTTAAAAAGTGTAAGTTAGAACTTATCAAAATACTACCTTTGGAGTTACCTTATACAAATATGATTATGACTAGAATCCTTAACCATTTAAACCCTTTATGACTTCGGACGCTATACGAGGGCTAACCCACTGTTCAAGCCCAATCCATCTGAACCCATTTGTAACTGTCTGGGCTCTGGCCCAAAAGGACTTGGATACCCGACCCCGATCACCATTAGCTCGAACAGGCTCCGGCCCAGAGGACTCGGATATCCAAACTCGAACACCTTTAACACCCCTAATGGCTTCGGCCCAATGGGCCCAACGTCCCCTTCATACCCCGAGCCTTCAGCCCACCAGTGGGTCGGTAAAATGGTCCCGAACATTTCCCCCTAGTCTCTTATTATAATATACTTATAATTAGAGACTTGAAAAGACATGAACTTGAAAAGTCATGACAGCAAATAATGAGTTATCTAGGGAACCTAAGCGGTTCTTCCACATTTTTTAAAATGCTACACATTTCCCTAGGGATGGGCCCCACCTGCCATAAATAGCCACTCTGGGAATTCGTGCAGTCACTCTATAAAAACCCCCATCCATCCATCACTATCATTTTTTAAGCCTTTCAATATTTCAAACTTTCCTTCTCAGAGCTTCCGACGAAGGCGATTTTTGGCGAACGAATTAAACTTCCCAACTTCCACTCATTCAAGTTTTTCTGCTTGTTTCTGCTTTAAAGCATCACATTTCTAGTTTCTTTTTGTTCATTTTTGCTTCTAAAACTCCATATTCCTACCTCTTTCACCTCAAATGGCAGATTTTAGCACTCCTCACCCCACTGAACCAGTTCCACCAGCTGTCTCCACCATCGCCGCCGGGGACTTGATTCCTGTCAATTTATCGGCATCTCCTACCGACACCACCACAGATGGTGTCGAATCCAAAATCCGAAGCATTTACACTTCCAAAACTGACTTTTCCTATTCAACACCAAATCTACTATTACCTCCTCCTAACTCTCTGACATCCGAACTCTCTTCAATATCCCAAAAGAGTACAAGCTTCGAGTGCCAGAGTCCCAAGAACGAATGTTCTGACGTCCCGAGGGTGACTGGATTGCCATTTCTCTTTGGGCCCTGAAGTACGGGGTCCGATTTCCTATTCATGAATTCATCTCTTCTTTTCTCTGCTTTGTGGGGATCGGGTTCGCACAACTTGTGCCAAACTCGTATATCCACTTAATCTCCTTTATTGCTTTATGCCAGGAGGTTGGATCACTCCTGGCCTCGATTTCTTTTTTGTCTTATTCACTATAGGGAATTCGAAGGAACCCGACTTTCGGCAGCTGAATTGCATGGTCGGCCGAGCCACTTTCATCAAAACCCCCACCAACAATAAGGGTTAGCACCCACAATGGTTCTTCACGAGGAGGACCGATCTTAAGCTTCTGCCGAACTGGTCGGCTCCCAAAGATCCCATTACCAAGATATCCAAATTTCTGAAGGATTGATCTAACGCCTTCAAAGCATTCTACAAGAAATTGTGCAAGACTGAGTGGGTTCTAGGGGTTTTAACCAACGAATTTTGGCTCTACAAACACGGCTGTAAGTCATAACCCCCAAACTTGCACAAGCTTTTTATTATCTTCCAGTCATTCTTTATTAACCATTTTATTTGTCATGTAGTAACTATCTTCAAGCCCGAGGGGGCTGATGCCTCCCTGGTGCCACTACCAATCACAATTGAACCGATCCGCCTTCCTATCATCGAAGAAACGGCCGAAGAGGAGACCATCCCGATCTCAGATCTCTCTACTAGATTACGCTTGGTCCAGCTCCGATCGCCATCACTGCTGCCGACCACCAAAAAAAATGCTCAAAGATGAATCGATCGGAGAAGATGGCTTTGCTCAAGCAGAGTAAGAAGAAGCCTTCCACCAAGGGCCCCTCCAAGCCATCTTCTTCGGTCATTCTGAAGCTAACCCCTCCTCCACCTATTCCGGTCGCTATCCTCGAGGATTCGGTGGAAACAGAAGAGGTTCCTCTTGAGCCTCGTTTGAAGAGGCCTCGCTTGATAGAGGATCCGAATCTTCAGATTTTGGATGCTGATCCTCTTCCCAGTTCGATCCCAACAGGCATCGACGCCAGTTCCTCCCATGGGACACCAACCAATTTTTGGCCAAGGAGCCCCTTGGATATTTCCTTTCAATATGCTCAAACACTTCAAATTACGGGGAGACGATGAGTGGTTCAGCGGATTCTCTTCCGAGGAGCTTCTAGTGGCCTATATCAAGGCCCAATATGAGGTAAACCCAAAGTCTTAATACATTTGCTTTTTCCAATCCTTTATTTCTCATGACTTATTTATTCCATCCAGTGTTTCAGGCCAATGCTATCCTCGCCCGAGCCATTCCACCTGTGGCCCATGCTACTAAGAATGAGTCTCAGCTGAAGGCAGATATGGAGCTACTTAGGGCTGAGGTTCAAGATCTGCGGTCTGATCTACAGAAAGAAAGGGATCTCCATGCCGAGACCCGTAATAAAATGACTATGGTCGAACGTCAGATCGATGAGCTCAAGGAACAATACTCCTTACTCCAGTAGGAGTTCGTTGGTCTCGATAATCACGCCAAGAAGCTTCTCCAGGAAAGGGATCATTTATCAGAAGAAAACAAGGATCGGGTGCAGGCACTTCAAGCCCTTGAGGAGTAGTTTATCGGGATGCATGAAAAAATGATGCATTTGATTCGGGAAAACAACACCTTAAGCGAAGAACGGGCCGAAGCCACGCAGCGAGCCATAAAAGAGTAGGAAGAATCTCATGCTTTAACCGAGAAGATCATGTCTCAGTTTATTGAAGGCTGTGAAGCTTATCGGGAAAAGGCTCGCGAGAAGATGAAGGCTACCGAGCCTGATATTTTCGTCATTGATTCTTCTGATGAAGAATCTGAAGCCGAAGATGGGGGCCCCGAAGAATAATTTCTTTTAGGTTTTTTACTTGTAGTTTTTTGTAGCCTTTTTCATTCCTTTGTTTGTAATTGTCTCGATCAGTTATGCTCAAAATTTTACCGACTAGTTATGTGAGACCCCAGATTTTATGAATAAGTATTTAATTTTCTCGAAATAATTTTTTTAATATTATGGTGTGGATTTGATATAATGTTATAGTTGTGGGTAGTATTTATAAATTTTGCAAAGTATGCAAGTTGTTATATAATATTCGATTGGTCGGGGAATATTCATTTTACCAGGGAATATTCGTACAACGGCTCAATCATTGGTGGACCCCGCAATGGAATTATTATCGGATTGAGAAAATGACAAAAGTATTTTATGAAAATAACGACATAAGTTTTACCGTTAATACTGTTGAACTACTCGATTAGTAAAAATACGATGTCTGGCGTGGTTGCATAATAAAGCACACGATATTGATTATTGATGCTTACGTGATAAGTCACTCGGTTTTATTTTATTAGTATTATTAATGTAATAAAATGAAAAAGCTTTTATATAAAATAGAATACTTTTATAAAGTTATTTATTTTATTAGACTATAAAAAGAATATATTATATTCTATTATGCATAGTATTTTGCATAGTAAAATCTTTTTATATAAAATGAATACTTTTATAAAGTTATTTATTTTATTAGACAATAATTAGAATATATTATATTTTATTATGCATAATGCTCTGCATAGTATTTGCATATTAAATTTTTTTTATATAAAATAAAATACTTTTATAAAGTTATTCATTTTATTATATTATAAATAAAATATATTATATTTTATTTAAAAGATTTTGTTTTATTAGAATATTTTATAGTAAACCAATATGGACCATCCATTTAAAAGTAAATCAATCTGGACCGTTCAGGAATTAGTTTCTATTCAGTCCATTCTCCTATAAATAGAAGCTCATTCCTTCATTATTTCTCACAAATTCACTGAAACTCTAGAGAGAGAAACTATAGAGAGAAAGAAGAAAAATATTCTGCTACTTCACTACTCCTATATCTAGTTTATTCCAAGGTAAGGGATATTATTTTTGTACTCGTAAGGGGTATTATTTCTTTTGTATTCATGAAGAGAACTTCTGTTATTCCATTCTTTATTATTCTATTGGAATAACTTTGTATCACGCGACTACCCTATACTTGGTGAAATTCTTCATTATTCCTTTCTTTATTATTATGTTGGAATAACTTTTGTTTATCTAATACCGCATACATGGTAAAATTCTTCTATTATTCCGTTCTTTATTATCTTTGTCGTTTAATATCCAGCTTGGTCGCGTCTACGCTTTGACACGGTTCCATTATTTATTATTACATTTGGAATAACTTTTGTCGCATGTGGTCTATCGCATGCACGGTGAAGTCTTTTGTTATTCCATTTTTTATTATTCTGTTGGAACATCTTGTCGGTGCGTTTACGCATGACCTGGTTCTGTTATTTATTATTCTGTTGGAATACCCTATCTGTGCGTTTACGCTTGACCTGGTTCCATTTCTTTAAAATTCAGTTGGAATAACCTGTCTGTGCGGTCTCTCACATGCATGGTGATTTCTTATGTTATTCCATTCTTTATTATTCTGTTGGAATAACCTGTCTATGTGGATTATCACATGCATGGTGAATGGTCCTTTGTATTCATTCCTTATTAAATTATGGAAATGATCTATTTAAGTGGATTACCGCATGGCGGTAAAAATCCATTTGCAGTTTCATATATTCCATTATACTTAGTTGGTTAAAGTTTTGGCTTCTATACTCCATGAAATTAGTGGAATATCCTTGATATTTGCGCTTCATCCAGTATCTTTTCATGAAAATATTATTCTGAGCATTCTTGAATTTTACTCTACAAAGAAGTATCATGTTGACAATTTGGACGTTATTGGTTCCTGGATAAATTAATTCTTGAACTTGTTTTATTGAATTATTATGTCATTGTCATCATCCTCATGTTTATATTGAAAGTCATCTGTGGCCTGTAGTGCATAGATGGACTTGGTATTATTATGACTAGGGATTATTCGGTATAATCATGACCGTAATGTTATAAATGATGTGGAAAACGTCCTCATTTGCCCGTAATGCATTGATGGACGAGTTTTGGTATGATTATGGCTATGGATTCTCTTGACCAAGGGTACAAAGATGAATTGTTTTATGGCATGATCAATCTCATTGATGAAAACACGATTATCTTTGGCCCGTAGTGCATGGATAATTCGTAGTCGTGATACTTAAAGAATATCCTCGCTGGCTGCGGATGCGAGAATGATTTGATGATGTGAATTATTTATTGAGCCGAGTCTCAGCGATAAAAGTGATGAAAAACCTTTTAAATCATAGAAGATAGTAGACTTTATTCTCTACTTGACTCTTCTAATGGATTGCTTGTTCCGCTGCAGTTAAACTTGATGTTTGTTATATTGTATCAATTTAACATTGTTGAAGGCTAATGATAATTTATTCTGCATTATCTTAGTCATAATATTTCTTACTGGGCTAGTTGAGCTCACCCTTTCTTTCATTGTTCTCTTCAAGAAATTAGAACGTAGCCGGGACTAGTAGGGGAACGGAGTGACGGTCCAGATGATAGCATTAGTAGTCCTCACTATTCTGTTAAATAGTGTGATAATAAATGAAATGAGAACTTCATTGAGTTTGTATACTGTCTAGATGACAATATACGTATTAAAAACTCTCAGCTATGGTTTGTTGTATTATACACGACTGTTGTATAAGTTAATTTGTAGTTGATTTATGTACCATGTATCTGGCGACTCAAGATGGGTGATGTATACCTATTTTGGGGGCGTCACAAGTTATGTTTCTTCTAACTTTCTAATCAGTTTTGTTCGAAGCTTATCTGATCGAAATTGTAAAAACTTCCGGATATGAATGAAGTACAAAATTTTTCTTTGTAATTTTTTGAACAGTTATACTTGTGACTTTTACCGATCAGTTATATCATTTCTAACTTTTTGATCGGTTTACGTTCGAAGCTTGTCTGATCAAATTTGTAAAAGCTTATGAATATAAATGGAGTACAAAATTTTCCCAAAGAGAAATCTCATTTATTTCATTTATAAATAGCATGATTTACATAAGTAAAGTAAGGAATAACATAACTTTTACTGGTAAAATTTTCTAAGCCTTCCAGTATGCCATGTATTCTTTACTTCTGACCCATCTATTGCTCGAAGTTGTTAAGTACCTGGCTTCGGCACCTCTACTACTTCATAGGGCCCCTCCCAATTCGGCATCAGCTTGCCAGTGTTCTGGGGGGTCGATGCCTCTGACTCCCGAAGAACTAAGTCCCCGACTTCAAACCTCCTTTATTTAACCTTCTGGTTATAGTGTCGAGCAGTTCTCTTTTGGTAAATAGCTAACCTTTTCAGAGCTAAATCCCAAACTTCCTCCAAAAGATCCAAGTTTAGTCGTAGGACGTCGTCATTATACAAGTCTTTATACTGACTGACCCGAAGTGTAGGAGATCCGATCTCAACAGGTATGAGTGTATCGGTCCCATAGGCCAATCTGAATGGGGAATCCTTAGTTATCATTCTTGGGGTAGTCTGGTAGGCCCACAAAGTACTGAGTAATTCCTCAGGCCACCGACCCTTCAATTCATCAAACCTCCTCTTGATACCGTTAAGTAGAGTTTGGTTGGTGACTTACACTTGACTGTTTGACTGAGGGTGAGCAACTGAAGTCTTTCTGTGCTGAATCCCCAACTCTTTCAAAAAGGCTTCAAATTTTGCTCCCACAAATTGTCTGCCATTTTCTGAGACCAACGCCATCGGGATACCGAATCGATAAAGAACACCTTCTTTAAAATAATTATGGCATTCCTATTCAGTGATCTTCTGTAGAGGTTTGGCTTTGACCCACTTGGTCGTGTAGTCGATGGCTACGATCACAAAACTCACTTATCCCTTGGCCTTCGGTAGAGGCCCCAAGATGTCAATTCCCCATATAGCAAACAGAATTGGGGATAAGATCGAACACAACTCTTCAGGAGGCTGATAAGGGATGGCGCTGTTCATTTGACATTTGGGACATTTTTTGACAAAGTCTTTGGCTTCTTGATAGATGGCCAGCCAATAGTATCCCTACCTCAAAATCTTGTATTCCAGTGACTTGGCCCCCATGTGATCCCCACAAATACCTTTGTGCACTTCCCGAAGTGTATAATCTGCTTCCGATGGTGTCAAGCACTTGAGTAGTGGAGAACTGAAAGCCCTTCAGTATAGATCTCCATCGATAAGAATAAAGTTTGAGCTCTTGTGCTTGATCTTTCTTTCTATATGTGATCTGAAGGTAAAACCCCATCGGCCAAGTAAGAGATGTACGGCGTAAGCCAGCAGTCAAGACGATCCAAGGCTAATACATCCACCTTCGGAATGCTTGGTTGTTCTAACACCTCTAAATATTTTGAACCGTTTAAGGAACTCACTTCGGTGGTTGCCAATCGGGCCAAGGCATTTTCTATTGTGTTGTATGACCGATCAACTCCCTGACAACTGTGCAAAGTGATGTATGCGAGTCTTTCCTTTACCTCGGCTAGGTACCTTGTCATTCTTGCCCCCCGAGCCTCATACTCCCCAGATATCTATTTAATAATCAGTTGTGAATCACCGTAGATGACTAACTTCTGAACCTCCAAGCTTTGGGCCAACCGAAGTCCAGCTAGAATGGCTTCATATTCTGCTTTATTATTCGTGGCTTTGAACTAAAACCGAATGGATTGCTGGACTTTAAACCCTTCAGGACTTGTCAGGATAACCCCTGCTTCGCTGATGTCCGAAGTTGATGATCCATCCATATATAGAGTCCACAAAGTTTGCGCCTTTTGAATTTCAGTAATCGTAACCACATCCGCTTCTGTGAAGGAGCATTCTACCATAAAATTAGCTAATGCCTATCCTTTGATTGCTGTTCGGGGATGATATTCTGAAGCAAACTGAGTTAACTCTATAGCCCATGCAGCAAGTCGACCCGATACTTCTGGTCTGTGTAATACCTTCTTCAACGGTTGATCTGTATACACCACCACCAACCGACCCTAGAAATAATGCCGAAGCTTTCTGCTTACAATGATTAATGCATAGGCAAACTTTTCCAAGTTCGGGTATCTTGTCTCTTCATCTCGAAGAACGTGGCTGATATAGTATACCAGGAACTGTCTTCCCCCCTTGTCCCTTACCAGTGCTGCCCCCACTGCCATCGAGCTTGCAGCCAAGTATAAGTATAAGGGTTCTGAAGGGATAGACTTCATCAATAATGGTGCCAAAGACAAATATTTCTTGATTCCTTGGAACTTATCTTCACATTCTGAGGTCCACTGAAAACTTTTCTCGTTCTTTAGGCCTTTCAAAGTGTCAAAAAATGGTAATCTTTCAGCTGATCTTGACACAAACCTCCGAAGGGAAGCTATTCGACCTTTTAATCTCTGCACGTCTTTGTACATCTTTGAGGATTTCATGTCCAGGATCGCCTGAATTTTCTCTAGATTCACTTCGATGCCCCTCTTACTGATTAGATATCTCAGAAACTTTCCTGACCCCAATCTGAAGGTACACTTAGTCGGGTTCAAACGTAGCTTACGTTTCCTGACTATTTCAAAGCAGCTTTCTAGGTCCTTAAGATGATCCCGGACTTACATGTTCTTCACAATCATGTCATCCACGTATACTTCCATGCTTCGACCTAGTTGCCTTGTGAATACGAACTTCATCATTCGCTGGTAAGTCACCTCAGCATTGAGCAATCTGAAGGTCATCTTCCGATAAGCATATATATCCGAATGTGTGATGAAACTAGTCTTCGAAATGTCCTCCTTCCTCATTGAGATTTGGTGGTACCCTGAGAAGGCATCCATGAAACTTAAACATACCATATCCTGAGGTGGCGTCAATTAACTAGTCTATGTTGGGCAAAGGATAGAAATCTTTCGGGCATGCCTTGTTTAGGTCCGTGTAATCGATACATAATCTCCACTTCTCATTCTATTTTTGAACCAAAAACTACATTAGCCAGCCACTCAGGATAATCGATCTCGAAGATGAATTCTGCTTCCAGGAGTTTGACAATCTCTTCGTCTATTATTCTCTCCCGCTCTGGGGAAAAAAATCCTTCTTTTCTGTATAACTGGTTTTCTCTTCGGGTCCACATGTAATCTGTGTAGGGCCATTGACTCACTTACCCCGGGTATGTCACTAGGTTCCCATGCAAAGATATCGGGCAGATACCCAAGTAGATCTATCGACCTTGTTCGAGCAGTTACTCATCGACCCAGGCCGATCTTGATCGGGCTCTATGTATTTCTCGGGACCAAATCCACATCCTCTGTCTCCTCAGCCGGTAGGGCAAGTAGTTATGTGATACTTTCAGTGAATGGCTCTATCTTGATGGCCATTGTCTGCTTCTGTTTTCTTACCCCCACTCCCGATGAGATCAAAGTATTCCAATAACACCTTCGGGCTATATCAAGATCGCCTTTTACCTCCCCGATCCCATTCAGTGTTGGAAACTTAATTTTAAAATGAGGTATGGAAGTCACTGCTTGTAAGGCTGCTAGGGTCGAGCTTCCCAGAATCGCATTGTATGTCGAATCCACTTGGACTACGCAAAATCTAACCATTATCTCTACCTGGTGGGGTGTTGTGCCGAACCTGACAAGCAACTCAATGGTGCCCAACACATGTACCGAGTCTCCACTGAATCCATACAAAGGGCCTTCCCCACCCAACTCCATCTTTTTACCTTCTAAGTCCATCCTTTGATTGGCGTGAGTGTATAGTATATCGACCGAGGAGCCGTTGTCTATCATCATCCTTCTCATGTCAACTGGTCCGACTTGAGCTGTTATCACCAACGCCCCGTCTTATGGTTCTATGAGATCTGTAGTATAGTCTTCGTCAGAGAAAGAGATAGATATTCTTGGATAGGCCCGATCCTTTCTTGGCGAGGATCTCGCAACTGATAGTACTGTATCGAGGTGTCCACTTCTTCTCTTTCCAGTTACACGCCCTCCAAAATCGTCTGAAATCACATCAATAACGTCTCGGGCTAGTGTTGGTCAGAAAATTGATCACTAAACACGCGCAAGTATACGCGGTTTAACAAGTAATACAGTGATAAGGAGAGTGTCGATCCCACGAGGAACTATCACTATATTTACCAAGTACCGACTTTGTATCGCTAAAGTCTTATTTGAATAGCAATAAATGAAAGTGTGATTAATCTAAGCATAACTAATTATTAAAGCAAGTAAATGGATAACGAAGGGTAATCGAAGGAATTAGAAGCTAAGGTTACAACTTCACCCCACACAGGCATTCTGTCGAACACCTGGCGTGCTATGTTTCATCAAACGTCCTACCTTTCTCTCTTTGGTCTTAATGGTCACAACAATTTGTCAACCGAGAACACACAGGTGTTCATACACATCTGTCGAGGTATGCACAAACATATCCTTTTCGGATCCACCAGATAGGGAATAGAACAGAGAAGAATGTTCAAGATAGATACAATCCTACACATGTCTATGCGAATTAATCATAACAAGGATTTAAGCATAAGTTCTCAACTAGGTCGCACGTGGCGCATAGATATATGTCTATTCTACGCACAACTTATGCAGTCAAAACCCACAATCACATGGCAACTGTGATAACTCGGGATTTCGAAAAATCAAAATTTTACGAATAAATTTTTTTTTATTTAATATTGACTGTTAATATTATACTGAGAATTTGTGAGACAAGTCTCGAGAATTAGTTAATATGTGATTTGACTAAGAAAATAGAGTAGAGTTGTGCTTAACAACTTTAGAAAACCCTAACCCTAATTTTCAGATAGGGATTCGGTAGAAAATACAATTAAAATAATTGTACTATTAATTATGTGTTAGGACTGTATAGAAAAGTTGACCAATGTTTGACTGGATAAGGTTTAATATTAATAAAATCTAGTAAGAGATTAGAAACCCTAATCTCGGGATTAGAAACCCTAACGCGCTGTTATAAACCCTAATTGATAGCCGGGAAACCCTAATTTCAAAACCGGAGATTGTAAACGCTAAATTAGGAAACCCTAATTCTAATTGACAAACCTAATGGGTTTATTAAACTTAAATATGATTAGAAAACCCTAATTATATTTTAGTATATTAATTTCTATTTTAGAAACCCTAATTATATTTTAGGAATTTTATTTTTCTAATTAAACCCTAAATTTGAAAATTTTGGGATCTAGAATTTTTAAAACCTAAGGGTTTGGGGAATGTCAAGAATACCATTTAATTGTATTTTACAAATGTTAAAAATACCCTTTTTACATTTTAAATGAGCTAACTTGTAAAATTGGTAAAACCTTTAGTTGTTCACCTAACCATTTGACTTGGTGACTCTAGAAATCCAAAGAAATCACCTTTAACTCAAATTTAAAAATATCGATCTAGCAACTTGACAAGTATTATATAAGAGATTTAGAGAGAAAAAATAAAAAATCTAGCCATTTTGCAACTTTGCTCTCACCAACTCTCACTTCTCTCTCCACCTCAAAAATTGCAAGTAAATCACCATAATAATACCATTCTATATCAACCATAAACAAATTGGAGAACATAGATCAAGAATTTAAAGAGAAAGGTATAAACTTATATATTTTATTTTGATCTTGTATGCTTGAGAAAATTTTGTGTTTATGTGTTTTAGTACATGTTAGAAGTTGTTTTTAGTTGATATATGTTGATCCATGATGGATCCATAGCATCAAAATGGGAAAAAAAATGAAGTTTTCATTAAATCGTCCATGAACAATTTACGTGGCACGACAAGCTAATGTCAGGGGGCCATGAGATCTTTGTTCGTTTGTTATTTTGTTGCTTTATTACTTTAATCGAGAGCTTTGATATGTGGGCTTTAAGTTTGAAAGTGGTATCATAGCAAGTTGATCCTGGATTTGATGTTATTCTTGGTCAAACAAAGATTAATGAAAGCATGACCGGACTTTCTCGGGTAAGCCCGAGAAAGTTTAAAGCGCCGTTGACAAGCTTTTCTAGGGCCTTGATCATCGGAAGTTAGATGATTTGATGTTGTTATTGTATACATCTTTGTAGATCAGTAATATGGAGTCCAATTACATGCCTTTATATTCCATAAACATCAAGTATATTGGTTGAAATCGATGGTCAAAGTAGGTCACTTGGCCACGGGTAAGGATTTTACGGGAATTTCAGATTCTATGAGCAGTAGTCGACATACTTTGATCGTATGATTAATGGTTATTCTATTGATTATAATCTCCGTTTACGCTTTATTAATGTACCTTGACACTGTAACTACATGTTTGAGCCATCAAACCACATGAAACAAGACCGTGACATAGGTTAAATTGAGGTTGAATATGGCAACTCTCAAGCTGTTTAAGCCGTAAATCCCGAAACACGTTGTCGGTGATTTTAGAGGTTCGAGATCTCCTTGCTAAGAAGTGTTATGACCAAAGTTGGTGATCGATAAATGTATTATTACATTTCTACTTCAAAACCTAAGTCTTATATGGCCCGAAACGATTTGAACAGAGAGAATTAGGGTAGGTCCAAACATGACCCCTTGAACATCGACTTTGTCGGTGTTCTTGAAACAAGAACACCTAAGGCTACTGAGAATGTGTCGCTAAAGGCTTTTAGCGACGGTTTTCATTATTTTAATTTACGAATTTACGGAAAATTAATAAAAATTAGAAATAAATTATAAAAATTACTAAAATTGGTTTTAAAATTATTTTAAATTATGAAAATAATTTTTGACCAATTAGAATATTTTTCATTAATATTTATATTTATTTGAATATTAATGGTATTTAATTTATTTAATTAATGTATTAGATAAATTAGAGAAAAATGATTTAATATTAGGAAAAATCATTTTAAATAAGAAAAATGTATTTAAAAATATTTTGAGTTATAAAATGTAACTTTTAATATTTTTTGAGAATTTTCATTAATAATTTGATATTAATGATATTAGATTTATTTGATTATTAAATTAAATAAATAAGATAAAAAGCGATTTAAATGATTTAAAAATCATTTTAATTAAAGAATAAAGTGTTAGAAAATATTTAAAATTATAAAATATAATTTTAATATTTTTGGAGAATTCTCATTAATAAATTAATATGAATGATGTTAGATTTATTTAATTATTATATTAAATAAATGGATTAAAAATAATTTTATTAGTTTAAAAATCATTTAAAAATGAGAAAAATGATTGAAAAATATTTTAAGTTATAATTAATGACTTTTAATATTTTAATGATAATTTCATTAATATTTATATATTAATGGTGATGATTTAAAATGATTTTAATTACTTTAAAAATCATTTAAGTGGAATATTGTTGATTTAAAAGTATTTTAAGTTATTAATAATAACTTTAATATTTTGACAAGTATGTTATTAATATTTTGATATTATTAAATATTAATAATGATACGATTAATTGATAATTAAATCATTTAAAAATGATTCGGATATTTGAAAAATTATTATAAATTATAATAATTGCTTGATAATTATTAAAAGCTTCCGAAAAATATTATTAATGATATTTGACTTTATCGAAAATAATATTAAAGCTTAGAGACCAAGTTTAATTGACAATCAATGTGCTAATTGTCAGAAAGGGTGACCAGAACACCGAGAATGGACTAAAGTCCAACCAGACCGAAATAGTTAGACTTGATAAGTGTTTATATAGGTTATAGAAACTAATGTGGCTATGTGGTAATGTGCCTAAGAGAAGTTTGACTGTGAATTATAGTATTGTGTGTTATAAATGTTTGTGCTAATTGTGAGACCGATATTATTGGATATAGGTCTTTCGAAAGCAGATAAGTATATTGTGTAGCTGTAATCAGCGGAAGAGGCAAGTTTCTTAACTCAACCTTGAGTTATATTTATTCAATTGTTATAGTGGTTAATTATTGCTAATTACACCACATCTAAGGAATTTATTGTTGATTATTCGCAGTTAGTGCATGCTTAATAATTCAAATTGAATTATTGATTCAGAAATATATATTTGTAGAATAACTGTTGTTGGATATTCATATCTGTAGAAGTTAGAATTGACAATACAGATAATTCATGTTTATTGTCAAATTATATTGAGAAATGTCTTAGCTAATTATTATGGCTAGACGAACATTTGGTTGAACTTGATAGGTTCGAAAAGAAAATTCAATTATTATTGACAGATCGATGCCAATTATTCCAGCTTGATCGAGAAGTAAATAGAATTTGAAATCCCAGTATTTCGTTGTAAAATCAAAATCTTGATTCTAAGACTGAGAAGAACAACCTTTTATATAAAGGGAACATTTTATTGGTCGTGAATTCGACCTTTCTTGCTGCTGCTTTTAAGTATTATGCATAATATAGGTACAAAGAGTTGGTAAACCGAAAGTACTTGCATAGGGGTATGATTTAATCTTTATGGTTATCGATACACACGAGTATTTATCAAAGTAAATCTTTGATAGATGCAGAGAATATAAGTTCAAGATCTAGTGTGATCGCTCAGTATAAATCTGGAAAACATTCCACTTTGCTATTTCGTAGAACTGATTCTTGATTATTCATTAGAATATCGTAGAAACTTTTAAAGCGTTGTACTCTTTCATTATTGAATTATTGTATTGTATATGATACGAGAAGACTTGTTATTGAATAACGATTTGTTCAGCTATTTCAAAGTTCCCCGAACTTTGGTTTCATTCTATCAAAATAGATAGTTTGTTATTTTGAATTCTTATACATTTATTGTATGTCTTAACTTGCGGGGAAAATTAGTTGCTCACCCTTGCTAAATAAAACTTTTCAGCTAGGGACGAAGTGACAGGAGGTGCTGTGAAGGATAAAGGCAAAGGCATAGTTATCAATTAGTTATGATTAGCATATTTATTATGTTGTATTTGTAAACCCTTTATGTATATCTCAAGGGTATGTTTGTAATGTTAAGGTTAGAGAACCTGGGTAATGTATTATTAAACTCTGATAAAATCTTATGTATGTTGCTATCTATATAAAATGGGTAGTTAAATATTATTTATATTGTGGATCGTGAGCACCAGACTCGGGGGTCAGGTAACCCGGATTTGGGGGCGTCACAACAACATATATAGGTGTAAATCTATAATCCTTCTATCGATATCATGTAAATTACCAAAATCACCACTAATGTCTTAGCGAAAATCATTGAGCATAAATATATTGAAAAAAATCATATAATGCCGACCAAAGAGATAAGACAATTAATTTAAATAACAAAGGGTTCCATTATAACCTTAGAGCAAATACTCAGTTCATAGCAATTGAACAAATAATAAGTAGCAATAAAGATAACATTTACGAATTACAAAATCAGAGGGAATAAATGGATAAGAATAAATTATGTCAAAGCCCGTCAGTCTCCAAGCATTCCGCTCAAATCAAGCTTTCCAATCCGTGTAGCTCACTGCTCGTGTTGATCCAAGAAAATCCCAAACTTCTCCCTAATCTATAGTTACAGATATTAACTACGAGCTAGAAAGAGAAAATACAGAAGAAGAAAACTAAACTAAGCTAAGTTATCCTATACTATTCTTTCTTTTATATCAGTGTCCTTTCTTTAGCTAGGTCAAACATAAGACCTCTCTGCTTGGGCACCGGAGGTGGCGCCGTGGCGCGGAAAATTACTCTTTGGGTGGCGCTAAAGCACCACATTAGTCTCGAGAGAAGCGGAGCTCAGCAAATGTACTGAGTCCAAGAAGGGTCGATGGCGCCTGGCGCCATGGTGATGTCGATGCAAGACTACTAGGGGTGAAACGCGTGGTAGAGATAAAGCCTTGGCATTGGTGCTGCGGCGCCAGTGTATAAAATTTGACCGTTTCACCCCCTTAAAGCTAGGAAAGTCCTGTAAAGCCCTGCATTGCATCAGTTAAGCACAATAACACTATAATCATATAAAACTATATAAAATCTACGAATTCAGGAAATTATTTAATTCATAAAGTATCCGATTCGCGGGTATAAATCCTACTCATCAAATACCCCCAAACTTAAGTCTTTGCTTGTCCTCGAGCAAATTGTTTAACAAAAAAATAACAGTAGTAAATTAACACGCGAAAGGAATATAAAACCATATACTAGCATCGTGGCTATGAATATTAATCAAAGCTACTCACAAAGAACAAGGCAAAGACAACCATGAGTAAGGGTTCATTCTATTTCAAGCATAAGACTGTATTCGATCCATTTTATGTGTGTGTGTGTGTGTGGAGATCAACCGTCCTGACTAATTAACGCTCAAATAGGATAATCGATTGTTAAAACTACTATGCACACTCCGTAACTTAAACATTCAACAAGCATTAAGAATAAGACACAAGTTCAGGAAAGGATCAAAAGACTTTAGCATGAAGACAGTAAAATCTGACTTAGACAATCCTTAATTACCTTAGGCTAATCAGAACTTCCCATTAATGAGCTTTTGATCAGTGACTCCCAAGCCAGACGATTTTAATGCACTAGGTGTAGAACACCCCTAAGAATCTAGTAACTCGAGCAGCAAAGGTCACGCAATTAACATAAGCTAAATTAAACTTTATGAAAACTGAAGATTATTATGCGAGTGCATTTTATGCTCTATCTCAATATCAGTCCTGCATTTATGGGTGAATGCGTTTTACACTCCATCTCGACCCACCGCAAGACTTTCGATATTCAATCTTCATTTCTTTTTATTCTTTTTATTATTATTATTATTATTATTTTATATATGTCAACATGCCAGAATCCAAGATCCAAAATTGTATAAACATCTAAGTCTTTTATTACCTTGTAAAAATGAAAGTTTATAAGAGTGAACAACTCACAAAACACTAAACATGAGAACTAAATTCGAAAAATGACTAGTTAACACAGTTGGTTGGTGCTTGCTAGAAGGATGGAACAATAATAGTCTCAACTTATCAACTAACAAACCCCTAGTTCATGCATGCTTGACACGACTCTAAGAGAGACTAAATCATTTGGTTCTTGTAATAGCCACAATCAAAAATCAATAATGTATAACACCCTTGCTTAATATCATCTCAAAATAGGGTAAAAAGGCCATTAACATGGCATAAGCATATCAATCTGTATAAGCCCCAAAAAGATGGCTATAAACCACAAACCATGCTGATAATAATCAAAGCATTAATAAATAATAACCAAAAGCAGTTCATGACATCAATAATAATAAAACATAATCCCGTAGTTCAAAAACGACTGCATCACAATACTAAAAATAAACCAAAACAAAGTACTAAATATTCAACTTAACATGGCATTTGACAGAAATAAACAAATAAAAACCCTAACACCCCCAAACTTAAGGTGAGCAATGCCCTCATTGCTAAATATATAATAATTAATACAAGAGGGCTTCCCTGAAGTTCGCTCACTCGGCATCAGCATCGTCCTCATCAGCTTCGGCGGGCGGTGATGGTGGAGGGTACGGTGGGAAGACATGTGGCTCTGGGAATAGGTATGGCATGAACTCAACGTTCTCGGCACAGTAGTCGGTGTAAATGCTCTGCCTGGTGTTCACCAGCTCCGCCTGGTACTGCATAGCAATGTCTTGCATCTGCGCCACTGCTGCAATGTGCCTCTGCTGCCTCCGAGCCTCGGCGTCGTGCTTTTGATGCAGCAGTGTAAGGGATGCCATGATGTCTTACAGTAGTCCCTGTCCAACTGGGCCTGCATCTGGAGCAGCGTCTGGAGGTTGTGAGGGCTCGACCTCTGCTGTAGAAGGTGGCACGGTAGGTGGCCCGTATCCTTCGCCTCTGTCATGAGACTCTGCCATAGTAGTCAGTGTAAATGCTCTGCATGGTGTTCACCAGCTCTGCTTGGTACTGCATAGCAATGTCCAGCCTCTGCGCTACTGCTGTAATGTGCCTCTGAGTCTCGGCGTTGTGCTTTTGATGCAGCAGTGTGAGGGATGCCATGAAATGCTCGCCAAGAGTCCCTCATCTTGGCTTGCGTCGCGGGCGTCTGGGTGGCTGCGATGGCTCAGCCTCTACTGTAGGAGGTGGCACGGTAGGTGGCCCGTATCCTTCGCCTCTAACATGAGACTCTACCCCGTCCCACTCATAGTAGCGTTTGATGGTCAGATGGTCAATGATTATCATGGGTGGCAAGGCTATCTCCTCGGGCCCCCATTGAATACCTTCATGCTTGCATAAGCGGGTGATCAGTGATGGATATGGAAGTCCTGCAGTGACGTTGCTCTTGATTTCCTTCAGAATGGAGTCGTGAATAAGCACTCCAATATCAACGTGTAAACCTGTGACAATGGCGAAAAGAAAAATTGCCCTATCCTTAGTCACGTTGCTCAGATGACGGGTCGGGATCATGTTGGCACATATGAAGCTGAACCACACCTTCCCGTAGCGACTGAGCTCTGAAGCCAGGAAACTGGTCTTTTAACCCATGTAGTTATTTTTCTTCCACGTAGTCCCGGGCTTGCAGAGCCGCCTAATGATATCCTTGAGATCATATATGCGGAGTCCCGGCTCCAGATAGTCCCTGCCCTCATAGTTGGGTGTTGCAAACAAGGCATTGATGGCCTGACTACTAAACGCCACTAACTTCCCATGAACATGGACAGCAGGGCCTTCAGGATTGGCGTTGGCGTAAAACTCCCAAACCATTGATACGATAGCTGACCTTGGTGGTTTGGTCAAGTGGATCCAATTTCGCTCAAGTATCATGATGGTTAGCTTACCATCCTTCTTGTCTAGCCTGAACCCCCGCTCAGGAATCAGATTTCGTGCGCCAAATGACCTTTTGTACCTTTTCCAGGCCTCCTCATTGATAAACTTGGTGTTGTCCCAAGCTGTTGGTGGTGCCGCAAAAGATGATCCTCCCATACTAAGGCGCTGCCTCTTTTGTTCCATGTCAGAATTTCAGGTGGTTGGGTTCTAAAATTGTCCTTAAACATTACCACTCTTTGTAGAAACGACCCTTGCAGCAATGCACAACAAATCCCCAATGAACTCCACTAAGTCTTTACCAAAATAGTCAAGTTTCTCTCTTAGGAAAATTAACAAACACCTTGCGTGCGCTTGGAAAATGAAACTTGGACAGCCTTTATTTGTAAATTCTCTGCATGGTGTTCACTGACTCTACTTGTAATTTACATAGCAATGTCCAAATCTCTCTGCCATCACTTCAACAGTAATGTGCCTCTTAGTCTCGGCGTCGTGCTTTTTATGCAGCAGTGTGAGGGATGCCATGATGTCTGCCAGTAGTCCCTGTCCAACTTGGCTTGCGTCTAGAGTGGTGTTTGGTGGCTACGAGGGCTCAGCCTCTGCTGTAGGAGGTGGCACGGTAGGTGGCCCGTATCCTTCGCTTCTAACATGAGACTCTACCCCGTCCCACTCATAGTAGCGTTTGATGGTCAGATGGTCAATGATTATCATGGGTGGCAAGGCTATCTCCTCGGGCCCCCATTGAATACCTTCGTGCTTGCATAAGCGGGTGATCAGTGATGGATATGGAAGTCCTGCAGCGACGTTGCTCTTGATTTCCTTCAGAATGGAGTCGTGAATAAGCACTCCAATGTCCACATGTAGACCCATGACAATGGCGAAAAGAAAAATTGCCCTATCCTTAGTCACGTCGCTCAGATGACGGGTCGGGATCATGTTGGCACATATGAAGCTGAACCACGCCTTCCGTAGCTTGATCGAAAGGCAAGTCGAAACTGGTCTTTTAACCCGTGTAGTTATTTTTCTTCCACGTAGTCCTGGGCTTGCAGAGCCGCCTAATGATATCCTTGAGATCATAGACGCGGAGTCCCGGCTCCAGATAGTCCCTGCCCTCATAGTTGGGTGTTGCAAACAAGGCATTGATGGCCTGACTACTAAACGCCACTAACTTCCCCTGAACTTGGACAATAGCAGGGCCTTCAGGATTGGCGTTGGCGTAAAACTCCCGAACCATTGATACGATAGCTGACCCTGGTGGTTTGGTGAAGTGGATCCAATTTCGCTCAAGTATCATGGTGGTTAGCTCACCATCCTTCTTGTCTGGCCTGAACCCCCGCTCAAGAATCAGATTTCGTGCGCCAAATGAGCTTTTGTACCTTTTCCAGGCCTCCTCATTGATAAACTTGGTGTTGTCCCAAGCCGTTGGTGGTGCCGCAGACGACGATCCTCCCATACTAAGGCGCTGCCTCTTTTGTGCCATGTCAGAATTTCAGGTGGTTGGGTTCTAAAATAGTCCTTAAACATTGCCACTCTTAGTAGAAACGACCCTTGAAGCAATGCACAACAAATCCCCAATGAACTCCACTAAGTCTTTACCAAAACAGTCAAGTTTCTCTCTTAGGCAAATTAACAAATACCTTGCGTGCGCTTGGAAAACTAAACTTGGACAGCCTTTGTATGAAAATGCTTAAACCCGATTTTCGTCAGCGAAAATCACACAAATACACGACAAGTATTGCATAAATCCAAACAGTTAACCCTCAATTGGCTTTTGGATGACTTAAATCAAAAATTACCTTGAGGGAGTAAAAACCCTAGGTTTATTCTGATCTCCTTTTTCTGCGTGTACTTGTCCTGGAGTCTTGAGGGAACAAGAAGCTAATCTTGTGTGCAGTGTGATTAAGAAGCATGATGCTTATAAGAAGCATCAAGATGATTCTCTGGACGTGAGTTGTCTCATGCTAGAAACCATGAACGTTGAGCTTCAGAAGCAACATGAGTTGATGGATGCTTATGAGATGATCGAGCATCTCAAGAAATTGTTCGAAGGGCATGCTCGACAGGAGAGGTATGATATAAGCAAGGGGTTGTATCACTGCAAGATGGGTGAACGTGATCCAGTTGGTCCACATATGCTGAAAATGATCGGGTATATTGAGTACCTTGATAGGTTGGGTTTTCCAATCACTCTGGAAGCCCAAAATGATCTTGTTTTGCAATCCTTGAACAACAGCTACTCTCAATATGTTATGAATTATCTTATAAATGAAATTGAGAAACCCCTTACTGAGTTGTTGAGCATGTTAAGAACTGCAAAGAACAACATGAAAAAGGCAGGACCCGCTCCCATAATGATGGTGAAAAAGGGGACTGCTAAGGGAAAATGGAAAGGCAAGAAAAAGATAGGATCTAAATCTGGTGCCAAACCTAATTCCAAAACCAAACAGGCTTTAAAACCTAAAGGTGGGGTGGCTAAAGAAGGTGATTATCACTTCTGTGGAAAACCTGGACATTGGAAGAGGAATTGCCATACTTATTTGTAAGAAGTGAAGAAAAAGAAAGGAAGTATGACTTTTGATTCAGGTATATATGTTATAGAAGTCAACTTGTCTTCTTCTACATCATGGGTATTGGATACTGGATGTGGTTCTCACATTTGTGTTAATGTGCAGGAACTCTGAAGGAGTAGGACTTTGGCGAAAGGAGAAGTTGACCTACGTGCTGGGAATGGAGCAAAAGTTGCTGAACTGGCCATAGGAACTTATCATTTATCTTTGCCCACTGGGCTAGTATTAGAATTAGAGGATTGTTATTATGTGCCTGCTATAAGCAAAAACATTATTTCTGTTTCTTGTTTGGACAAGAAAGGTTTTTCATTTATAATAAAGAACAATTGTTGTTCATTTTACTTAAATGATATTTGCTATAGTGTTGCACAATTGTTTAACGGTCTTTATATTCTTGATTTAGAAATGCCTATCTATAACATAAATACAAAATGATTTAAATCAAATGATTCAAATTCGACATATCTCTGGCACTGTCGTTTGGGCCACATAAATGAGATACGCATATCAAAACTCTATAAAGATGGATTTTTGGATTCATTTGATTTTGAATCATATGAGAAATGCGAGTCTTATTTATTAGGCAAGATGACTAAAGCCCCTTTCACTGGACACAGTGAACGGGCTAGCGATATATTGGGACTTATACATAATGATGTATGTGGACCCATGAGTTCGTTGGCAAGATGTAGGTTTTATTACTTCATTACATTTACTGACGACTTTAGTAGATATGTATATGTGTATCTTATGAGACATAAATCTAAATCCTTTGAAAAGTTCAAGGAATTCAAGAATGAAGTTCAAAATCAATTTGGCAAAAGAATAAAAGCCCTTCGATCCGATCGAGGAGGTGAATACTTAAGTCAAAACTTTGATGACCTTCTAAAGGAGTGTGGTATTATATCATAGCTCACTCCACCTGGAACACCCCAATTGAGTGGTGTATCTGAGAGGAGAAATCGCATCTTGTTGGACATGGTACGATCAATGATGAGTCATGCAGATCTTCCAATAAGTTTATGGGGTCATGCTCTAAAGACAGCTGCATTCACACTTAACCGTTTTCCTATAAAGATGGTTCAGAAGACACCATATGAGATGTGGACTGGGAAACATCCTAGTATGTCATTCATGAAGATTTGGGGTTGCGAGGCGTTTGTAAAACGTCTAGATTCTGACAAGCTCGGACCTATATCTTACAAATGTAATTTTGTGGGATACCCAAAAGAAACAAAAGGGTATTATTTTTACAAACCTTCTGAGAATAAAGTGTTTGTTGCTCAAACTGGTATTTTTCTAGAAAGAGAATTTGTCTCTAAAGGAAACAGTGGGAGAAAAGTAGAACTCAAAGAAATTCAAGAACCACAGAATATCATTGAACCTGAGTTGGAACGTGAGCAGGAACCACAAGATGTTGTGGAAAGTGAACCTGCTCAAATTACACAAGGAATTCATAGATCTGGTAGGACACGCCAAGAGCCTGAGAGATATTATGGATATCTTGTGACTCAAAATGGCGATGTGATGCTCATAGATCAGGATGAGCCTGCTTCCTACCAAGAAGCTATGAATGAACCAGATTCTTAGAGATGTCTTGAAGCCATGAGATCTTAAATGGACTCCATGTATACTAACCAAGTATAGACTTTGGTTCATCCACCCGAAGGGGTAAAACCAATCGGGTGCAAGTGGGTTTTCAAGAAGAAAACCGACATGGATGGTAATGTACAAACCTACAAAGGCCGACTGGTAGTAAAAGGTTACAAGCAAGTTCAAGGTGTTGACTATGATGAAACCTTCTCTCTAGTGGCAATGGTTAAATCCATCAGGATCTTACTTGTTATTTCAACTTTTTATGATTACGAAATCTGGCAGATGGTTGTTAAAACTACTTTCCTTAACGGAAATCTCCTTGAGGATGTGTACATGACACAACCTGGGGGTTTTGTCAATCCAAAGGATGCTGGAAAGGTATGTAAGCTGCAGCGATCCATTTATGGATTGAAGCAAGCATCTCGGAGTTGGAATATTCGATTTGATGAAGCAGTCAAAGAGTTTGACTTTATTAAAAATGAAGATGAACCTTGTGTATATATGAAGGTTAGTGGGAGTCACATTGTATTCCTGATATTATATGTTGACGACATAGTAATTATTGGGAATGACATTCCTTCATTATAGGCTATAAAAACGTGGTTAAGAAAATGTTTCTCCATGAAAGATTTAGGTTATGCAGCCTATATTTTAGGTATCAGGATCTATCGAGATAGATCGAGAAAAATGCTCGACCTAAGTCAGAGTACATATATTGATAAAGTGCTAAAACGGTTTAGCATGTAAGAGGCAAAAAGAGGACACTTACCCATGACTCATGGTGTAAAGATCTTTAAGGCCCAATGTCCTAAATCACAAGATGATGAGGAGCGTATGAGAAAGATCCCTTATGCTTTAGAAATTGGATCTATAATGTATGCAATGATATATACTCGTTCGGATGTCTCGTATACTTTGAGCATGACAAGCAGATACCAGTCGAATCGAGGTGAAGGTTACTGGACAACAGTCAAGAATATCCTCAAGTACCTAAAGAGGACTAAGGATTCATTCTTGGTATATGGAGGTGAAGACGAATTGGAAGTAAAGGG
The DNA here is from genome assembly GCA_020205605.1 of Panax ginseng. Lineage (NCBI taxonomy): Eukaryota > Viridiplantae > Streptophyta > Magnoliopsida > Apiales > Araliaceae > Panax > Panax ginseng. Next base: position 91,505,255 of record CM035134.1, read on the forward strand.
TTACACAAATGCTAGTTTCTAGACTGATAATGATGACTATAAGTCTCAGTCAGGTTTTGTGTTTTACCTTAACGGTGGTGCTGTTAGCTGGAAAAGTTCGAAGCAAGAGACAGTAGCCGATTCTATAACAGAGGCTGAGTATATTGTTGCTTCTAGTGCAACCAAGGAGGCTGTATGGATTAAAAAGTTCATCACTGAACTTGGTGTTGTTCCAACCATTATTGATCTGGTTGCTCTATACTATGATAATAATGGAGCTATTGCACAGGCTAAGGAACCCAGATCTCACCAACGATCCAAGCATATACTTAGGCGGTACCATCTCATCCGTGAAATCATTGATAGAGGAGATGTACATATAGGAAGAGTGCCAACAGATGATAATGTTGCAGATCCACTGACCAAGGCTTTGTCGCAGCAGAAGCACGAAGGTCACACTAGTTCCATGGGTATTAGATATATGAGTGATTGGCTCTAGTGCAAGTGGGAGACTGTTAGAGGTTATGCCCTAGAGGCCAATTATTTGATATAATTGCTTATCATTTTGATATTATATTTGATTGAATAAATGAATGATTTTATTATGGTTTTATTTACTGCGTTATATAAATGTTAACATAATAAAATTCCTTAGAATAGTGATACAAATTATATAGTTTCAAGTATGTGACTTGAACATGAGATTATATAACTACAATTAGTATCATTGCTTTTAAATGTCCCTAGTCGAGTATCATTATTGATGGGACAACAATGATGCATTGAGACTAGTATATGGATTGACTGATGACCAAATCTCATTGATCATAAATATATGAGATATTAAGTCGATGCATAGGTACATGTTAGAGAATAATGTATTAGACAGACCCACCATGAGAATTCTACGTGGAACAGTATGCAAAGTGTCATTAGCGATTCTCATAGTGACAATGATGCAATGGTCCTCCGACCTGAAATCACTATATTACTATACGGGAATTTATGTACTTTGATATCATCAAATGTCACCTTTAATAGGGTGGACTATAAAGATGATTATTGGGTACATCATGAATTGTGTGAGAAATATGAGTGATCTAGATGGAATTTAACCATCCTATATATTAGGGGTGATATCCATAGGCCTCTTGATTGAGTAGGACTATGAAATGCATGGCCATGCTCAAATAGTGATTTGTTTCATATAGTCTACTTATTGATCAAGAAAACATAGATTAAATTATGAAGAGTATGCCACATTCCATGACTCGAGTTTAATCTAGAATGTCAAGGTTAAAAGGATTAAATTACATTGAAACATTGGTCACGAAAAGGTTGCATCGAATCATCGATCTTATTATTACTTGGGTGGCAGTGATGCATTACTAGATGCCGCTCACTGTTTATAATTTTATAATATGATTTTAAAATTATTGCCAACGTAATAATAACCTATAGGGTCACACACATATAACGTTATTAAAAAGGGAATTAATTTAAATTGTTAGGATTTAAATATATATCGATATGATTGATAGTATTTAAATCATGAATTTAAATTAGAAAAGGATGATTTGTATATATATGTATATTAATTAAGTAAGACTTAATTAAGATATAATATATATATATATATATATATAAATTTGGATTTTATTATAATTAGATTAGGGTTTTGATTAATTCTGATTTACTACTATATATATATATATATATATATGATATATCAGCGTTTTAGGGAAGTTAATCAAAACCTAAGAAAACCCTAGCCGCTCTTAGAGAGAGACTAGAGAGAAAATAGAAAATCCACTCCTTTGGTGGCTAGTACCGCAACTCCCTTTATTACAGAATCGTGCGACGATTCGCGGGCGTTCGTGTGGATACCGTAGAGGCGTAGTTCTTTCAGATTGCATTGGAGATTCGAAGCAGTTTTAGAGTTTTCTATTATCGGTATAAATTTTAAACCACTGAATTAAATTTGTTTCGTATGGATCCTGTGTTGGGTTTCAAAAATTGCTTTATAAATTTTTATATTCCGCTGTGCGTTTTTGTGCCGAAACCCTACACTAGGGGTAGGAGAAATACAACGACTTTTGATTTTGGGTTGCTTGTGTGCTTGTGTACTGCCGAATCTATTGAGAGAAAAGGGGAGAAATGGCCTGAGTGTTGCCCACACTGTGCATTTTAAAAATTGAAACTCGCTACTGGCGCCGCGGCGCGAGCTGTCCTTCGTTGGGTGGCGCTGTGGTGCCACTTAAAAATAGGTTATGCTTTCTTTTGGTATTTACTGACGCTGATGTCGGGCCTTAGCTCAAGTGGCACCGTATGGCGTGACATAGCAAAGGCAAGGCTCGGTCTGGGCACATGACGCAGTTATAACATACCGTCTAGCAATAAGCAAGACGAAGACTATTTCCTAAGTTTTTCTGCACAAAAACCAAGTATTAGCTCACATATCTTACACACACACACACATTTATATATATATATATATGTATATTAAACACATGATAACTAGCTTAACTATACTACTATGTATAAAATAACAACACAACAGGAAAACATGTTGCAGTCATAAAAACATGCTCAATACAACATGGCAATACAATATCTGGCAGCAATGTTTGCAATGTAAAAATAACAGACATAAAATATAACTAGACATAAGTAAGGAAAAACATATAAAAATGATACGGAGATAGGTGTGCCTCCCCACCAAGTGCTTGTTTTAAAGCCGTCAGCTTGACTGTACCGATGCTGCTCAATCCGGCTCATAACCGAAAATGACCATTTCATGCCGCCTATTCGTCAATTCCTTTAAATTTTTGGCTGACATGGATGATTGGCCATTCTCCTTTCCTTCATCCATCCAATCATCCATCGGCACAAAGAATCTTTCGCCATTAGAATTATCCACTAATTCGCCTATTTCATTAAATTGAAAGCGTTCTTCATGCTCTAGTGGGCCCTCCAGGGTTTCCACAGTCGTGAGCTTGGTTTCTGGTTGTTGATCAGTCTTGACTGTACAACCACTTTTTATCCTTTTGTCTCCAACTTCATACTCCACCGGTTGGATAGTTTGCACCATGTCATCTCCCTCAAAAACTGTGCAAGACTCATCGCCTTCTCCTTGTGTATCCACCCTGCAATGCTCTACTGCTTCATCGTCGAGATTAATTATGACCGGTAGATTGCATTGCGGTGGATTTGTGATGGCATTGATGAGTTGCCCAAATTTTATTCTCAAGGCTTTTCAATGCGGCTTCTTGGCTTGCCATCCGAACCTCATTTCTCTCAATAAAGTTGGTGAGAAGCTCTCCAAGCCTGTTCTCTTCTTCTCGTGTTGAGAACTCAGACAAGTTCTCATTGGGTCGAGACGTTATCTCATATTACGGTGGAAAGTGGTTGTCAAACTGATTTGGATAGGAGTAATTCGGATCTTGATATTGCTCTTGACTGTAGTCCCAAGAATTTGGGTAACCTTGACAGTTTGAATGATAGGAGATCGGTTCAATGTCAGCTAGATCTTGACAGTAGGCATTCTGAGTGGACCGACACTCAAGATTGTCAGAAAACCTTGAGACATTTGCAATTTGAAATTGCAATTGCTCGAGTCCTTCTTCCGAACTTGGTTGTGTCATCCTGTCACAAGGCCATTGATAACAATGATAGTCAATAACTTGTAAACTTAAAAAAAAAGATCAAACAAATAAAAGAAATATATATATATATATATATATATACGATCAAATTAAGACTAAATTGATTTAAATCAACATTGGACAATATTAGAATAATAGTTCCCTGGCAACGGCGCCAAAATAATTTTGGTCGGAAAACCGATCACTAAACACGCACAAGTATACGCAGTCTAACAAGTAATACAGTGATAAGGAAAGTGTCGAACCCACGAGGTACTATCACTAATATTTACCAAGTACCGACTTTGTATCGCTAAAGTCTTATTCGAACATTAAAAAATAAAAGTGTTGATTAATCTAAGCATAACTAATTATCAAAGAAAGTAAAATCGAAGGAATTACAATCTAAGGTTACAACTTCACCCCACACAGGCATTCTGTCGAACACCTGGCGTGCTATGTTTCATCAAACGTCCTACCTTTCTCTCGTTGGTCTTAATGGTCACGATAATTTGTAAACCGAGAACACACAGGTGCTCATACACCTCTGTCGAGGTATGCACAAGCATATCCTTTCCGGATCCACCCGATAGGGAATAGAATAGAGAAGAACGTCCAAGCTAGATACAATCCTAAAAATTGTCTATGCGAATTTATCATAACAAGGATTTAAGCATAAGTTCTCAACTAGATCGCACATGGTGCATAGATATATGTCTATTATACGTACAACTTATGTAGTCAAAACCCATAATCACATGCCAACATATATAGGTGTAAATCTACAATCCTTTTGTCGATATCATGTAAATTACCAAAATCATCACTAATGCCTTATCAATAAAGACAACATTTATAAATTACAAAATTAGAGGGAATAAATGGATAAGAATAAATTGTGTCAAAGCCCATCAGTCTCCAAGCATTTCGATCAAATCTATATGGTGAGAAGTGTGAGATATACACGGACCACAAAAGTCTGAAATATATCTTCACGCAGAAGGAGTTGAACATGAGACAGAGAAGGTGGTTAGAGTTAATAAAAGATTATGACTGTGATATTTTATATCATCCGGGGAAAGCAAATGTAGTAGCCGATGCGCTAAGTAGGAAGGGTAGAGAGAAACTGTCAATGTTAACAACTCATAATGAGTTGGTAACGGCGATGGCAAGAATGGAGTTAGAAGTTAAGTTACCGGAGGAAGCGGTGGAAATGTTATTTTCCATGGAAACCCAACCAACCATAGTGGAACGGGTTAAGGAAGTATAATTGAGCAATGAGGAATGTGAACTGATGAAGAAGAGGATAAAAGATGAAGAAAAGACTAAGTATAACCTTGATAAGGAGGGATTACTTCGTTTTGAAGGAAGAATTTGGGTTCCAAATGATTCTGAATTAAAGGAGGAGATAATGATGGAGGCTCATAGTTCGAGGTACTCGATACATCCCGGTAGTACGAAGATGTATCAAGACCTTCGTCAGAACTTTTGGTGGCCGAACATGAAAAAGGAGATAGGAGAATATGTTAGTAGGTACTTAACTTGTCAAAAAGTTAAGGCTGAACACCAACGACCTAGCGGGTTGTTGCAACCGTTAGAAATTCCAGAGTGGAAATGGGAGCACATCACAATAGATTTTGTGGTGGAACTTCCAACAACAAGAAAAGGATATGATGCTATTTGGGTGAGAGTGGATCGATTGACGAAATCGGCTCATTTTCTACTAATAGGAGTTAGGTATAACCTAGATCAGTTAGCTAAGATGTATGTCAAGAAAATTATTTCCAGACATGGAGTACCTGTTTCGATTGTGTCAGATCGTGATCCACGATTCACATCGAACTTTTGGAGGAGTTTGCAAGAGCAAATGGGAACGCATTTAAGATTGAGTATGGCGTATCATCCTTAGACGGATGGTCAGATTGAACGGATAATTCAAACGCTTGAAGATATGCTAAGATCTTGCGTTATGGATTTCAAAGGGAGTTGGGATGAATATCTACTGTTGGTGGAATTTTCGTACAACAATAGTTTTCACGCTAGTATAGGCATGCTGCCTTACGAAGAGTTATATGGAAGGAAGTGCCGAACTCCATTGTGTTGGGATGAAGTGGGTGAACGTCGAATGTTGGGACCTGAGATGGTACAGTAAACGGCGGACATGGTGAAGATAATACGTGTTCGATTAGTTACGACTCAAGATCTGCAGAGGAAGTATGCAGATCCTTACAGAGAGAATAGAGAATTAGATGTATGGTCTTTTGTCTTTTTGAAAGTATCGCCTTGGAAGGGGAAGATACATTTTGGAAAGAAAGAAAAGTTAAGCCCAAGATTTGTAGGACCTTTTGAGATTTTAAGAAGAGTAGGAGAGGTAGCTTATGAAGTAGCCTTACCTCCAGAAATGGAACGCATTCATAATGTGTTTCATGTGTCAGTGTTGCATCCTTATAAACCTGACTATAAACACGTAATAGAGTATGAATCTATTCAGATAGAGAAAGATTATCCTATGAGGAACTTCCAATTCAAATTATTGATAGGAAGGAGCAAGTATTAAGAAATAAGGTAATACCTTCAGTAAAGGTATTATGGAGAAACCACAATGCTGAAGAAGCAACGTGGGAACTCGAGAGTAAAATGAAGGAAGATTTTCTCATTTGTTCATGTAATTATAAGCTAGATTCTGGGGACAGAATCCTTATAAGGGGGAGAAAATGTAACGCCCGAGAAAATCAAGTCTTTATGACAATTAAATTTTTATTTGATTTTGTGAATTAAATTAATTTAATTGATTTATTTCGTGATTAAGCTATGTGAAGGTCGTTCTATGACCTAGAATGTATTTATGTAGTTTGTAATCTGTCTACGTTCTAGAATTAATTGTTTAGAATTTCCAATATGAAAATAAATGTTTTTTGAGAACTTCCCGTAAAAACACTATTAATTCGTTTCTGCTCAGGGAATTATTTTGAAATTCTGAGAAACGCATAATGATAGAATGTCGAGATAAGATGAAATATCTAATAATATTTCATTTATGGCAAACGAATTTTTCGCCTGCGGACTTAAAACCTAAGGGTTGAGTAGAATGATTTTCGAGAAGGAAATAAAACGCGTAGAAGGAATTGCGTTATAGGTAAAGCATGTGTTATACTAATATGATACTATTTAGTATCTATTTATAATACGACGAGTTAATACTAGATAAAATACGACAATTGTACTAGTATTATACGGAACGAATACGTAAATTATACGTATGGAATACGATTTGTATTATAGAATTAAGTTAAGACTTAAGGTTAATTCATTTGGGTTGGATTGTGATTAGTCCAATCAATTGAATGAGCAAGCCCAAGGAATTAAGTGTTAAGCCCAAGTCAAGGCCCAATATTAGATTGGTTAAGCCCAATGCAAGAAAATCGAATCGTGGATCGAACCGGTGGGTCACCGAATGGGTAAAACCCATGGGCATGGTGGGTCGCCCTTGTGTGCAAGTTTAAGACTTGGTCACCAAGTATTTTACTTGGTGACAAAGTGTTGAATAGTAAGGAGGTGGTGGTGTAATGCCTATTTTGCCCTCCATTTCATTTGTCTATAAATAGAAATCTAGAGTTGGCCATTTGATGTTTTTTCAAGACTCAACCAACATATTTGAGAGAGAAAGAGAGCTAGACTTAAACCATTCTTCTACCTTGAAGCTTTTTCATTAGAAGTTCATCAAGAACACAAAGATTATTAAGGTAATATTCCTTAATATTAGTTCCATCTCTTTTGGTTTTCTTTTATCATGGAGAATCATAGATGGGTGGGGTATGGCTTGTATGGTGGAATAAGAGTGACTTACCATAGATTCAATCTCTATAAGTCATGAGATTATAATAATCATAAAAGTTGTTATAGTTTAAAATCATGAAATTATTAATTGTTGAGATTGATTGTTGATAAACAATTGAACTCCATCAATACGTTTATATGTGCATCTTGCTTGGTTAGGATATAGATATGAAATCCATGGAGCATTTCATGTGATTGGCTTAGAGAACATTAGTAACGAAGTTATGGCGAATTTCCCAGAAATAGACGTTAAACGTCGAAAACGTTGAAATTCCGGATTGGTGGTCGAATGTTGTCGTGAGACTTGAAAACATTGTTTTTCAATGTCAACACGTGAGATAGGGTATTTAAGAGTCGTGGACTTGAGAATCGTCTGGTTCTGACTTAAAACGAAGAAAACGAGCATTGAACGCTCATTAACGTTTATGAACGTTTAGAAAATGAACTCAATAGTGAATTTTGAGTTAACAGATTCGAAAGTGTCGAATTCTTATATGAACGGGAAGAGTATGTCATTTATAATGTGTAGGCTTTTGAACAGACCAAATTAGACTCATAACGAAGAAGTTATGGCTCCGAGAATCTCACCAAAATTTTTATCTGTTGAATTTTTCAGGTGTTTGAGGTCTCAGCCATGCGTACGCCAACAGCAATCGTTAATTGTCACTTAAATACCTTAATGCCTCTTGAGAAAATTGGATTTTTATAACAATTAAATTTTTATTTGATTATGTGAATTAAATGAATTTAATTGATTTCTTTGTGAGTAAGCTATGTAAAGGTCGTTCTATGACCTAGAATGTGCTAACGTGGTTAGTATTCGGGCTACGTGTTAGAAATAATTGTTTGGAATTTCCAAGACGAAAATAATTGTTTTTCGAGAAATTTCCGTAAAAACACTATTCATCCGTTTCTATTTGGGGAATTATTTTGAAATTCCGAGAAACGCGTGATGATAGAATATCGAGATTATATGGAATATCTGATAATATTTCATTTATGGCAAATGCAGTTTTCGCCTGCGAACTTAAAACCTAAGGGTTGAGTATATTGATTTTTGAGAAGGAAATAATATGCGTAGAAGGAATTGCGTTAGGGTTAATGCGAGTATTATACATTAATGATACTTTTTAGTGTCTATGTATAATACGTTGAGTAAATACGAAGTACAATACGATTATTGTACGTGTAGTATACGGAAAGAATACGTGAATTGTACATGTAGAATACGATTTGTATTATAGGATTAAGATTAAGTCTTAATGTCAATTCATTTGAGTGGGATTATGTTTGGTCCAATTGATTTAATGACCAAGCCCAAGGAGATTAGTGAGTTGAGCCCAAGTCTAGGCCCAATGTTTATTTGGTTAAACCCAATTCTTTTAAACCGAACCGTGGATCGAACCGGTGGGTCACCGAATGGGTAAAACCCATGGGGCAACCCATGGGATGACCCATGGTAAGTGGTGGGCCGACCACTTTATGTGATAGCCAAGCATAAGGCTTGGTCACCAAGTATTTTACTTGGTGACCAAGTGTGAATAGTAAGGAGGTGGGGTATGAATTGTCCATAATGCCCTCCATTCTCATTTCCTATAAATAAGAAGGCAAGGTTGGCCATTTGAGAGTTTTCAACTTGCCAACCTAGATTATTTGAGAGAGAAAGAGAGCTAGACTCATAAATTATACACTTTGGAAGCTTTAACTTCTATTCTTCCAAGAGATTGCTTAAGAGTTCTTGAGGTAATACTTCTTATTTCTCATCTCCATCTCGTTGATGAACGATTGAGCTCCATCAATATGTTAGTAATTGCATCTTGTTTGGTTAGGATGTAGATATGAAATCCATGGAGTATTCCATGTGATTTGGCTTAGAGAACCCTAGTAACGAAGTTATGGCGAATTTTACGAAAATAGACGATAAACGTTGAAAACGTTGAATTCGGGATTAAGGGTCTAAAGTTTCTGTGAGACTTGAAAACATTGGTTTTCAATGTCAACACGTGAGATAGGGTGATTAAGAGTTGTGGGTATGAGAATTGTCAGATTCCGACTTGAAACGAAGAAAACGAGCATTGAACGCTCATTAACGTTTCCGAACGTATAGAAAATGAACTCAATGGTCAATTTTGAGTTAACGGATTTGAAAGTGTCAAATTCTTATATGAACGCGTAGATTACCTTATTTGTGACGTGTAGGCTTTTGAACGGACCAAATTGGGCTTAAAACAAAGAAGTTACGGCCTCGAGAATTTTGCAAAATTTTTGAAAATTGCTGAGATTCTGGCACTGAGGTCTGGCGTCGCGGTGCCAGACATAGTGTTATTCCCCGCGTTGCAGTGCCGGCACAGTAGAGTTGAGCACTGGTAATTGGCGCCGTAGCGCCACTATTCCGCGCCGTAGCACCGAGTCGAGGGCCTTGCCACTGCTAACTGGCGCCGTAGCGCCAGTCTAGTACTATGAGGGTCGCGCCATGGCGCAAGTGGTGAACCTTAGACAATGACTTAGGTTCTAGACTTCATTTGTTCAGGGACCTAAAGGGATGATGTTTGTACACTTCATAAGTGTATTAAAGTTATTCCTATACTACCTATACTAAGGTATATGGTATGAAACTTAGGAATATTATGCATATTAGTAAGTTAACAACGATGAAAAAAGTTGATACTTTATCAACAATGTTTGAGTCCGGTTAATAAAAGACAGTTGAGTAATAAATCGGGACGAAGGGTAATAAGTCTTGTTGACTTTAATAAATGATATTAAGTTAACAAAGACATAGAAGAGAAAGAAGCTTATAGGAACAATTTGAATAGTTGTTTGATAGCTAATTACAGTGTGCTATGTGAATATATCATGTAGATTCTGTAAAGGCTGTGGTCAGTTGAGTAAATTATTTGAAAACGCTGAAAGGCAAGTTTTCTTAACGCTTGTCTAACTTTTATGTTAGCCAAGTTGTATGTGATTCATTGAACTGAATTGCATGACGGGTTTTAAAGAAAGGGTCAATGCCAGATTTTAACTCGGCTAGACTATTCGTAATATATAGATTGATTATGATTCATATCCTTCTATATAGAAATGTTAACGCTTATCCTATGCCAAGTAATTGAATGCAGACGTGAAGGTAAGGTTTGTCTATGAACAAACAAAAGTATTTTTCATCGATATTTCGATGGGCACGCGAAGTTTGCCAAAAATATTAAACGTAAATCGTTTAATGAATGAGTGTTGATCAACATAGTAGAGTACTATAGGTGATCACCTAGAAGTGCTCGTAAGTTATCGGATGAACGGCCTTAGTCTTTGTGGACTCCTTTTCAAGTATGAAAACTAAAAGTTCTTGTTCATCGCCTATCGATGGGCCTCGTAATTCCTAATCTATTCTATACTTTGGGAATTGATGTTATGAATCTATTAAAGTATTATTGATTCATAATACTTCATAACTATTGTTCATTACATCGAATTGTTATATGATTCACGAATGTGGTATTCTGTTATCCTTGATTAAACATCTTTGAAATGTTTGTCATACTCACTTCATGCGTGAATTATATAACCTGCAGCTTAAAGATGAACGTACTGTGAATGCCAAGAGAGATAAGGGCAAAGCTAAGATGGATGCTTAGGCATTGTGTAATAGTTTAGTAAGTTTATATGTATTATACATTATGAACAATGAACGATGTAACCGGTTTATGAACCTGGGAAGGATTTATACTTTAATTGTAATAAAAAGATAATAATTACCTTCATTTTGTTGTACTTCATTGGAATGATTGTATGGATGTTAGTACAGTGGAGCACCATCTGTCAGATTGAAAGATACCCGAATTTGGGGGCGTCACAGCGCCGACACAGTGTTAGTGGCTACTGGAAAGTGGCGCCGCAATGCCACTTGTATAAGGAAGTCTCACGCCGCAGCGCCAAGACCGAAGTATGGGTACTGGAAACTGGCATTGCAGCGCCAGTCTTGCCTAGTAATGTCACGCCGCGGTGCCGAGTCAAGGGTTTTGTTAAAAAAAAAGCTAGGTTTTGAACTTCAGTTGTTCCGAGACCTACATGAGTTGAGTTTATATACTCAATGAATGTACTAAGACTAATCCTATGTTTCATATACTAGTGTATATGGTAATGAACTTAGGAATTGAATGCATGTTAATAATGTATGAACAAAGAACACAAAGTGTTACCAATGAACCCTAGTTGGGAAATAACGTTAGTACTTTTCCAATGATGATAGAGTCTGGATAATAACGTAAGTTGATTAATAAGTCGGGACGAAGGGTAATAAGTCGAGTTGACTTTATTAATGATATTAAGTTAACAAAGACATAGAAGAGAAAGAAGTTGGTAGGAACAATGTGAATAATTGTTTGATAGCTAATTACAGTGTGCTATGTGAATATACCATGTAGATTCTGTAAAGGCTGTGGTCAGTCGATTAAGTTATTTGAAGACACTGAAAGGCAAGTTTTCTTAACACTTTTCTAACTTTCAAGTTAGTCAAGTTTTATGTGATTCATTGTACTGAATTGCACGACTGATTTTAAAGAAAGGGTCAATGCCAGATTTAACTCGGCTAGACTACTCATAAGATATAGATTGATTGATATTCATATCTTTCTATATAGAAATGTTAACGCTATCCTATGCCAAGTAATTGGTATGGATGTGAAGGTAAGGTTTGTCTATGAACAAACAAAAGTATTTTTCATCGATTATTCAATGGGCACGCGAGTTTGCCAAATGTTAAACGTAAATACGTTTAACGAATGAGTGTTGATCAACATAGAGTACTATAGGCTGATCACCTAGAAGTACTCGTAAGTAATGCGGATGTACAGCCTTAGTGTTGTGATATCCTTTTCAAGTATGAAAATAGAAAGCTATTGTTCCTGGTCTATCGACCGGTTCAGAATTCCTAATCTAGTCTATACTTTGGGAATTGATGTTATGAAATGATAAAGTATTATTGTTTCATAATACTTCATAACTATTTGTTCAGTTATGTATGAATTTTTATATAATTCACGAATGTGGTACTACTGTTATCCTTTGATAAACTTGCTGAGCTTGTTATGCTCACTTCTTGCGTGAATTATATGACAGCAGTTAAGGATGAACGTACTGAAAAGGTTAAGAGAGATAATGGCAAAGCTAAGATGGATACTTAACCATCGTGTAATAGATTATTATGTTTGTATGTATTATACATTATGAACAACGAACTATGTAATCGGTTTATGAACCTGGGAAGGATTAACCTTTGATTGTAATAAGAAGATAGTAATTACATTCATTATGTTGTATTTCAATGGAATGATTGTATAGTTATGAGTACCGTGTAGCACCATGTGTCGGGTTGGAAGATACCCGAATTTGGGGGCGTCATAGGTTGGTATCAAAGCATTAGGTTATAAAAATTTAAGGGGGGAAGAACCTTAGGCTAATAACCTCGTAAGGAAGGTAAAGTCAGAAGAATGAAATTCAAGTCAAATGAATTAATAAAGTATTGAGGAAACTCAGTACAGAAAGATATAAAAAATGGAAATTAATCTTAAATAAATTAAATGTGATTTATGCTTATACTATTGTGTATTATGTATTAATCAACTTGTTATGTGCTATTGTAGATGTCAATCGATAACATGATGTATAGAGACATTCACATTGTGAGTGAAGAGTCAGTGAACCAAGTGGAGGTAGTACCAATGCCAGTGGCGGAGGTACCGTTAGTGGTTCTAGAAGACTCAGATATTGAGGAGTACATCTCTGAGGAGGAATACTCCGAGGAGACGATAGGGATAGCGTCATATTTGAATGTGATGCTCGACGTAGAGGAGGAGATGGAGGTGACATCGATTAAAATGGTGGTACCTACCCAGGAGCCAACACCTCCGGATGCAATGAGATCATTTTATCTGGCTGTGTTGGATAGGAATGTGCATCTGTGCACTGTGGTACAGACGCAGAATGAGGAGATAACCACCCTATATGAGGCGAAGGAATCTGCAGAGGCGGATTTTGAGTCAGAGCACGATGAGAAAATGCTTATAACGGACAAGGCACGTGACTATAAGGAAGAGGTCGTACAGCTTCGAAAGAAACTGGTTGAAAAAGACCAGAAGATAGCTAGGATGTCATACATCCACGAATGTGCCCATGAGAATTTCAAGCTGAAAATTGCTTGTTATTCTATTGAGTCCGGGCAGACTCGACATACCATAAGTCGAGATATTGTGTCGATACTGGCAAATCAAAAATATGAGAATGTCGTTCGACAGTGTTAGTAGATCGTTAGATCTTTTCGTATAATAGGTAATGACGTAAAACCCTCTTTTGTATAATTAAAGGGTAGTCTTTTTGTAAATCCCAATTTTTGTAGAAGGCAATCGCGGGATAGTATGTAATAGCTTTTTGGCTAAGGGAACATGATTTAAATAGTTTTGACTATGAAAGCATATTAATATAATGAAGTTTTTATTTAATGTGCTTGTTGTGGTATGAGTTGTTATTTGAGAATGATATCGTAGTAGTTAAATTGATAATAACGAAACTTTATTTATTTAATCAGAATTATGTCGCCAAGAAGGAGACAACGTAACCAAGAGGCCGAGTCTCATAATGAGAATCAGGGGGGGTCCTAATAACCCTATGCAAGAGTTCGTTAATTTATTAATGGCTGCATTTAATCAAGTTGGGGGAGGGATTCCTGTAGCTCCTAGGGTAGTAAGAACAACTACCTTTAAGTAATTTAAGAGTGTGGGTCCTCCTGAGTTCTGAGGAACGACAGACCCATTAGAAGCCCAGACATGGGTAAAAGAAATTGAAAAGGCGTTTGTGATAACAAATGTAGGTGTGGCGCGGAAGACTTCTTTTGCACTTACATAATGAATGGGGAAGCCAACTACTGGTGGGAGCCTCACCAGGGTGGGGCTAGGACTGAAGCTGTTATGTGGGAACTATTTAAGAAGGTCTTCTTCGAGAACTACTTCCCTACTAGCATGCAAGGTGGGATGGAGATTAAGTTCTTAGAACTTAAGCAGGGGGATATGACAGTTCCCCAGTATGCTAACTCTACAGTAGGATATCAATTTTTCGGAGTGCCTCCTACGGGACCATTCTGGAAAAAGGCGATAATAGCAGAAGGTGGTGGTGAGGCATTGTCTCAGTACCATAAAGAGCGAAAGAATAAGAGTAAGTTAGAAGGAGGTAGTAATGCTGAAGTTGCCAGTGGAAGCGGCAAATTTCCTAAGAGGATGAGTTTTAACCCTGGGAATACTAGGGTAAGGCAGGGAGATCCTACGCGTAGGACGGAGGCATGCAAGACATGCGAAAAGACTAACATGGGAGTCTGTTTAAAGGGGAAATCAGTCTGCTACAACTGTGGGCGGGAGGGGCATATGTCACCCAACTGTCCTAACCCTAAGAAGATTTATGGGTGTTTTGTTTGTGGATCGTTGGATCACCATGGCAAGAAATTTCCCGAAGAAAGGATTAGACGAAAATAAGGGTTCTGGTAGTGGCAAGTTAGCCATTACTGGACCAACACCATCAGTGGATAGACCCTCGGCTAAATGACGTTTACGATCGCCCAAGATGCGGTTGCATCAACGGATGTAATGAAGAGTATCATTCCTGGCCAATGAGATAAATGTTTATGTGCTATTTGACTCGGGTGCTACTTGTTCTTTTATAGAATGTGAATTTGCTAAGCGATTAGGTTTAATCCCTAAAAAATTACTAATACCTTTAGACGTTAAGGTAGCAAACGAAGAGATTATCCCTATTGAACATATTCATAAGGATTGTTACGTAGATATTAGAGGGAATAAGTTATCGGTAGATTTGGTACCGATAAGGTTAAAAGAATTCAATGTAATTCTTGGTATGGATTGGTTGGTTAACCATAAGGCGATAATAGATTTCTATAGGAAAAGTGTGAACCTTCGGCTTTCTAAGAAAACCAAGGTAGTGTTCTTCGGTAGTAAATCACCGAGACGCTCTTATTGTATGTCGATGACACAAGCTAGGAAGATGTTAAGAAAAGGGTATGTAGGTTATCTATGTCATGTTGTGGATACCCAAAGAGTGGGAACATCCTTGGACTAGATACCTATAGTGCAGAGTTCATGCGATGTATTTTCGAGGAGTTCTGGGTATTCCACCGGATAGGAGGTTTAGTTTGTAATTGATCTATTAATGAACTGGCACCAAGCTTTCAAGGGCACCATATCGTATGGGCGCCAGCTTGAGATGAAGGAGTTAATGGTTTAATTACAGGAACTATTAGATAGAAAGTACATTCAACCAAGTGTGTCTCCTTGGGGAGCACCGATATTGTTTGTAAAGAAAAAGGATGGGTCATTAAGACTTTGTATTGACTATCGAGAGTTGAACAAGTTAATGATTAAGAATAAATACCCATTGCCCAGAATCGATGATCTGTTTGATCAGTTGAAAGGGGCAAAGTATTTTTCTAAGATAGATTTGCGCACGGGATATCATCAGTTAAAGGTGAGGAAGGAGGATGTACCTAAGACGGCGTTCAGAACTCGTTATGGTCATTACGAGTTTCTGGTGATGTCGTTTGGGTTTACCAATGCGCCAGCCGCATTTATGGATATGATGAACAGAGTGTTCAAACAGTATTTAGACAAGTTCGTCGTAGTGTTCATTAATGATATTTTAGTCTATTCAAAGACATCAGAAGATCATGTCGAACATTTAAGGATAGTGTTGGAAACACTAAGAAAGGAAAGGTTGTATGAGAAATTCACAAAGTGTGAATTTTGGCTCGAGAGAGTGCAGTTTCTAGGACATGTTATTAATAAAGATGGCATTTCCGTGGATCCAGTAAAAGTAGAAGCAGTTAATGAGTTGGAGCAACCGAAAACGCCAACTGAAGTTAGGAGTTTTCTGGGGTTAGCGGGATACTATAGAAGGTTCATTCCGGACTTTCTAAAATAGCTACTCCATTGACGAATCTGACAAGAAAGTCGGTAAAGTATGTGTGGACTGAAAAATGTGAGAACAGTTTTCAGGAGTTGAAGAAGAGGTTTAGTGAGGCACCTGTTTTATCCTTACCAGACGATACAGGAAATTTTGTAGTATATAGCGATGCTTTACATAAAGGATTGGGTTGCGTGCTCATACAGCATGGCAAGGTCATTGCGTATGCGTCACGTCAATTAAAGGATTATGAAAAGGTCTATCCTACTCATGATCTGGAATTGGCAGCTGTAGTTTTTTGCCTTGAAGATATGGAGGCATTATCTATATGGTGAGAAGTGTGAGATATACACGAACCACAAATGTCTGAAATATATCTTCACGCAGAAGGAGTTAAACATGAGACAGAGAAGGTGGTTAAAGTTAATAAAAGATTATGACTGTGATATTTTATATCATCCAGGGAAAGCAAATGTAGTAGTCTATGCGCTAAGTAGGAAGGGTAGAGAGAAACTGTCAATGTTAACAAGTTAGAATGAGTTGGTAACGGCGATGGCAAGAATGGAGTTAGAAGTTAAGTTACCGGAGGAAGTGGTGGAAATGTTATTTTC
This sequence comes from Panax ginseng, assembly GCA_020205605.1. Taxonomy (NCBI): domain Eukaryota; kingdom Viridiplantae; phylum Streptophyta; class Magnoliopsida; order Apiales; family Araliaceae; genus Panax; species Panax ginseng. The sequence goes on from CM035134.1 coordinate 91,522,284, forward strand.
CATGGAAACCCAACAAACCATAGTGGAACGGGTTAAGGAAGTACAATTGAGCAATGAGGAATGTGAACTGATGAAGAAAAGACTAAGTATAACCTCGATAAGGAGGGATTACTTCGTTTTAAAGGAAGAATTTGGGTTCCAAATGATTCTGAATTAAAGGAGGAGATAATGATGGAGGCTCATAGTTCGAGGTACTCGATACATCTCGGTAGTACGAAGATGTATCAAGACCTTCGTCAGAACTTTTAGTGGCCGAACATGAAAAGGGAGATAGGAGAATATGTTAGTAGGTGCTTAACTTGTCAAAAGTTAAAGCTGAACACCAACGACCTAGCGGGTTGTTGCAACCGTTAGAAATTCTAGAGTGGAAATGGGAGCACATCACAATGGATTTTGTGGTGGGACTTCCAACAAAAAGAAAATGATACGATGCTATTTGGGTGATAGTGGATCGATTGACGAAATTAGCTCATTTTCTACCAATAGGAGTTAGGTATAACCTAGATCAGTTAGCTAAGCTGTATGTCAAGGAAATTATTTCAAGACATGGAGTACCTGTTTCGATTGTGTCAGATCTTGATCCACGATTCACATCGAACTTTTGGTGGAGTTTGCAAGAGCAAATGGGAACGTATTTAAGATTGAGTACGGCGTATCATCCATAGACGGATGGTCAGAGTGAACGAATAATTCAAACGCTTGAAGATATGCTAAGATCTTGCGTTATGGATTTCAAAGGGAGTTGGGATGAATATCTATCGTTGGTGGAATTTTCGTACAACAATAGTTTTCATGCTAGTATAGGCATGCCGCCTTACGAAGCGTTGTATGGAAGGAAGTGCCGAACTCCATTATGTTGGGATGAGGTGGGTGAACGTCGAATGTTGGGACCTGAGATGGTACAATAAACGGCGAACATGGTGAAGATAATACGTGCTCGATTAGTTGCGGCTCAAGACCGGCAGAGGAAGTATGCAGATCATCACAGTGAAAATAGAGAATTAGATGTAGGGTCTTTTGTCTTTCTGAAAGTATCGCCTTGGAAGGGGAAGATACGTTTTGGAAAGAAAGGGAAGTTAAGCCCAAGGTTTGTAGGACCTTTTGAGATTTTTAGAAGAGTAGGAGAGGTAGCTTATGAAGTAGCCTTACCTCCAGAAATGGAACACATTCATAATGTGTTTCATGTGTCAGTGTTGCGTCCTTATAAACCGAACTATAAACACGTAATAGAGTATGAATCTATTCAGATATAGAAAGATTTATCCTATGAGGAACTTCCAATTCAAATTATTGATGGGAAGGCAAGTATTAAGAAATAAGGTAATACCTTCAGTAAAGGTATTATGGAGAAACCACAATGCTGATGAAGCAACGTGGAAACTCAAGAGTAAAATGAAGAAAGATTTTCTTCATTTGTTCATGTAATTATAAGCTAGATTCTGGGGACAGAATCCTTAAAAGGGGGAGAGAATGTAACGCCCGAGAAAATCGAGTCTTTATAACAATTAAATTTTTATTTGATTATGTGAATTAAATGAATTTAATTGATTTATTTCGTGAGTAAGCTATGTGAAGGTCGTTCTATGACCTAGAATGCGTTTATGTGGTTAGTAATCTGGCTACGTGCTAGAATTAATTGTTTAGAATTTCCAATACAAAAATAAATGTTTTCTGAGAAATTCCCGTTAAAATACTATTCATCCGTTTCTGCTCAGGGAATTATTTTGAAATTCAGAGAAACGCGTAATGATAGAATATCGAGATAAGATGAAATATCTAATAATATTTCATTTATGGCAAATGAAGTTTTCGCCTACGGACTTAAAACCTAAAGGTTAAGTAGAATGATTTTCGAGAAGGAAATGAAACGCGTAGAAGGAATTGCGTTATAGTTAAAGCATGTGTTATACTAATATGATACTATTTAGTATCTATGTATAATACGACGAGTTAATACTAGATACAATACGATTATCGTACTAGTATTATACGGAACGAATACGTGAATTATACGTATAGAATACGATTTGTATTATAGAATTAAGTTAAGACTTAAGGTTAATTCATTTGGGTTGGATTGTGATTAGTCCAATCAATTAAATGAGCAAGCCCAAGGGATTAAGTGTTAAGCCCAAGTCAAGGCCCAATATTAGATTGGTTAAGCCCAATGCAAGAAAATCGAATCGTGGATCGAACCAGTGGGTCACCGAATGGGTAAAACCCATGGGCATGGTGGGCTGGCCCTTGGTGTGCAAGGCAAGCCTAGCACTTGGTCACTAAGTATTTTACTTGGTGACAAAGTGTTGAATAGTAAGGAGGTGGTGGTGTAATGCCTATTTTGCCCTCCATTTCATTTGTCTATAAATAGAAAGCTAGAGTTGGCCATTTGATGTTTTTCCAAGACTCAACCAACATATTTGAGAGAGAAAGAGAGCTAGACTTAAACCATTCTTCTACCTTGAAGCTTTTTCATTAGAAGTTCATCAAGAACACAAAGATTGTTAAGGTAATATTCCTTAATATTAGTTCCATCTCTTTTGGTTTTCTTTTATCATGGAGAATCATAGATGGGTGGGGTATGGCTTGTATGGTGGAATAAAAGTGACTTACCATAGATTCAATCTCTATAAGTCATGAGATCATAATAATCATAAAAGTTGTTATAGTTTAAAATCATGAAATTATTGATTGTTGATAAACAATTGAACTCCATCAATACGTTTATATATGCATCTTACTTGGTTAGGATGTAGATATGAAATCCATGGAGTATTTCATGTGATTGGCTTAAAGAACATTAGTAACGAAGTTATGACGAATTTCCCGGAAATAGACGTTAAACGTCGAAAACGTTGAAATTCTGGATTGGTGGTCGAATGTTATTGTGAGACTTGAAAACATTGTTTTTCAATGTCAACATATGAGATAGGGTATTTAAGAGTCGTGGACTCGAGAATCGTCGAGTTTCGACTTAAAACGAAGAAAATGAGCATTGAACACTCATTAACGTTTACGAACGTTTAGAAAATGAACTCAATAGTGAATTTTGAGTTAACGGATTCGAAAGTGTTGAATTCTTAGATGAACGCGTAGAGTATGTCATTTATGACGTGTAGGCTTTTGAACGGACCAAATCGGACTCATAACGAAGAAGTTATGGTTCCGAGAATCTCACCAAAATTTTTATATATTGAATTTTTATGGTGTTTGAGGTCCTGCAGCTCATGGCGCCGATATAGTGTGTTAATTTGTCGCGCCACGTCTTGCAGACAGATGTTAGTGGCTACTAGAAAGTGGCACCGCAGCGCCACTTGTATAAGGAAGTCTCGCCCATGACATTGAAGCATCAAGTATGGAGTCTCGAAACTGGCGCCATGCATGCCATCTTGCCTAGTAATGTTATGTGCCATGGCCACGAGTCGAGGGGTTTTGTTAAAAAAAAGCTAGGTTTTGAACTTCAGTTGTTCCGAGACCTACATGAGTTGAGTTTATATACTCAATGAATGTACTAAGACTAATCCTATGTTTCATATACTAGTGTATATGGTAATGAACTTAGGAATTGAATGCATGTTAATAATGTATGAAAAAAGAACACAAAGTGTTACCAATGAACCCTAGTCGGGAAATAACGTTGGTACTTTGCCAATGATGATAGAGTCCGGATAATAACGTAAGTTGATTAATAAGTCGGGACGAAGGGTAATAAGTCGAGTTGACTTTATTAATGATATTAAGTTAACAAAGACATAGAAGAGAAAGAAGTTGGTAGGAACAATGTGAATAATTGTTTGATAGCTAATTACGATTGTCTTTATGTGAATATACCATGTAGATTCTCAGTAAAAAGGTACGTGATCGATCGATTAAGATATTTGAAGACGTTGAAAGTCATGTTTTCTTAACGCTTGTCTAACTTTAAGTTAGTCAAGTTTGATGTGATTCATTGTACTGAATTATACGACTGATTTTAAAGAAAGGGTCAATGCCAGATTTAACTCGGCTAGACTACTCATAAGATATTGATTGATTGATATTCATATCTTTCTATATAGAAATGTTAATGATATCCTATGCCAAGTAATTGGTACGGATGTGAAGGTAAGGTTTGTCTATGAATAAACAAAAGTATTTTTCATCGATTATTTGATGGGCACACGAGTTTGCCAAATGTTAAACGTAAATACGTTTAACGAATGAGTGTTGATCAACATAGAGTACTATAGGCTGATCACGTAGAAGTGCTCGTAAGTAATGCGGATGTACAACCTTAGTGCTGTGATATCCTTTTCAAGTATGAAAACAGAAAGCTACTGTTCATAGTCTATCGACCGGTTCAAAATTCCTAATTTATTTTATACTTTGGGAATTGATGTTATGAAATGATAAAGTATTATTGTTTCATAATACTTCATAACTATTTATTCAGTTATGTATGAATTGTTATATAATTCACGAATGTGGTACTATTGTTATCCTTTGATAAACTTGCTGAGCTTGTTATGCTCACTTCTTGCGTGAATTATATGACAGCAGTTAAGGATGAACGTACTGAAAAGGCTAAGAGAGATAAGGGCAAAGCTAAGATGGATACTTAACCATCGTGTAATAGATTAATATGTTTGTATGTATTATACATTATGAACAACGAACTATGTAATCGGTTTATGAACCTGGGAAGGATTATCCTTTGATTGTAATAAGAAGATAGTAATTACATTCATTATGTTGTATTTCAATGGAATGATTGTATAGTTATGAGTACCGTGTAGCACCATGTGTCGGGTTGGAAGATACCCAAATTTGGGGGCATCACAAAAATAAGCTAAGCTATCCTATACTATTCTCTGATATGTGTTATCAGATGAGATCTATTCCCCTCTTTATGCAGAGGCTTCTCCTTTATTTTATATCAGTGTCCTTTCTTTAGCTAGGTCAAACACAAGACCTCTCTTCCTGGGCACCGGAGGTGGCGCCGCGGCGCGGACAATTACTCTCTGGGTGGCGTGAGTCCAAGAAGGGTCAATTGGCATGCCATGGCCATGGTGATGTCAAGAAGACCCAAGGCGGCAAGGCCATGATGCGCGAAATAAAGCCTTGGCATTGGCGTTGCAGCGCCAGTGTATAGAATTTAACCGTTTCGCCCCCTTAAAGTTAGGAAAGTCCTGCAAAGCCTTGCATTGCATCAGTTAAGCGCAATAACACTATAATCATATAAAACTATTTAAAATCTATGAAGTCAGGCAATTATTTAAGTCATAAAGTATCTGATTCGCGGGTATAAATCCCACTCATCAGCTGGTTGGTTCTATTTCAGTTGTGTATCCCTAACCGATCCTCTGTCTTCTTCTCTCTGTGCCCCCGCATTCTCCTGACCTACCACATACTGCACTAGCTGGCCGTTCTGGATGTTCTTTTCTATTAGGTCCTTCAGATCATTGCACATCTCCGTTGTATGCCCAGGACTCTGATGATATTCACAAAACTTATCTTGACCCATCTTCCCAGGCTTCGGATGCATTGAGCATTGCTCGTAAAATGACTTATTATGTATCTCCTCCAATATCTTCGCCTGATCTGTATTGAGGAGGTGTAAACTTTGTTGACACTTCTGCTTGGGAAGGGTGGTCGACCACTGTCCAATCCTCCATCATTGTAGTTCTTCTTCACAGATTTATCCGTCATCCCCTGGTTGTTGTCCGAACACTGATAATTCTGTTTATCCCGATCCTTAGATTTGTCGTAGGATTGAAAGTGTGGTTTAAAATTTCCCATAGCCTCCTCTATGGAAATGTATCACTCGGTCCGATGGAAGGCTTCGGTCAGGTCGGTAGGAAGGTTGATCACCAGATCCTTCATTAACTTCTTCGACCTCCCAATGTCCAGACCCGTTGTGAAAAATCCCAGAGCCTGAGGGGAGTTTAGCTCTGCCACCGATCCCGCTGCCTCTCAAAACCTCGTAACGTATTGACCAAGGCTTTCATCGGATCGTTGTCTCACCTGCATGAGGGAAGCAGTGATTTTCCCTCTTCTTCTGTTTCTCCCAAACCGAGCATAAAACTTTTCCCAAAGTTCATTCCATGAACTTATCGATCCTACTGCCAAAGTTCTCATCCATAATCGAGCACTCTTCTTCAAAGTCGTAGAGAACATATGGCATTTGGTAGCATCTGAATACCCATATTAAGTCATCAGCCTGTCATACCCGTAAGAGTGATCATATGGGTCCCCCAATCTGTCTTAAGTCTCCATCAGAGGCATCTTCTTCTTTGGGTCGGCTGTAACTTGATTGATTTTGGGCGAAAATACTGAACTGGGGCAGCTTACCGGTGTCCCCATCGGGCTTTTCACCGCTAATAACTTTTCTAACTCAGCAACCCTTCTAGCGAAGGGATCAGATTCCTCTTTTCGAAGGGACGATCTATGCATGTCCCTCTCGTATTCAGGAGACCCGATTCTCCTCTTTTGTTCCAATTTGCCTTGATGCTCAGATTTTCTGTCCGGAGAATGAGTCCTCCTTCGGCTCCTGCCTTCTCGGGAACGACTCCTAGGTCTGCTCTTTTCTTTTCCTGCCTCCTCCCGACGAGGTGTCCGGGATCGGCTCTGATGTCTGCGCCTCTTCGAAGAGGCTTTCTGTTCTTCGGCCATTTTGGCCATCTGCTCTTCGAGCTCTACTTGCTAAAGGCGTAGTGCTATCATGGCATCCTGGTTTTGTTGCATCTTTTTCTGCAGAATGAACTAATACTGGTCTTGACTGCCTTCCACCCTATCTTTCCCTTGTCTTTCGTGAGCCCAAGACTGATTATCATCGACATGACTGACGGGAACAGGAGTGTGCTGACTAGCCAAAAACAGTGGTCAACGGATGGATTGGGTGTGTCCTGCATCATCTCCCTGATCCTTCGAACCCAACATGTCCTTCACAAACCCCCTCACCTGGGTGGTGGGTTTTTTCTTTTTCCTGGTTAGAGGCACTGTTGTCACCGCTCACCATAGCCTTCTACCAAAAAGTTACATAATGATTGTTAAAGCACTAAAGCCCCTCCTTCTAGCGCCAATGTTAATGCTAAGTTTTGCCGGCGCGTCCAATCACCAAATCTATGCGCTGAATCCTGCACAATAAAAGATCACACACGAAGCTTGACTGCTTGTGCCACTGAGGGATAACTCCGGTGTGAGAATGAGTACAGGCCGTTATAAAGTTTTACAATGGAAGCTTTAATGTCTAGGGCTCAAAAGTGTATTACCTGTTAAACTGAAGTTTAGCCTTGTATTTATAGCCATTCTCTCTACCTTCGAATCCACTTCCGGGTCGGATTAGGACTCCTAAATATGGCAGTTACCAATATTTGGATCCAACATAATCTCCTTAAAAGGTGCAAGTTGGAACCTATCCAAATACTACCTTTGGAGTAACCTTATACAAATATCATTAGGACTAGAATCATTAACCATTTAAACCCTTTATGACTCCGGACTCTATACGAGGGCTAACCCACTGTGCAAGCCCAATCCATCCAAACCCATATGTAACGGTCTGGGTTCTGACCCAAAAGGACTCGGATACCCGACCCCAATCACCATTAGCTCGAACAGGCTCCGGCCTAGAGGACTCGGATATCCGAACTCAAACACCTTCAACACCCCTGATGGCTTCGACCCAATGGGCCCAACGTCCCCTTCATACCCCGGGCCTTCAGTTCACCAGGGGGTCGATAAAATGTTCCCAAACAATGATCATCATTATGATTCTAAAAGCATTACTCTAAAATATGGATTTATCACATATTATAAAACAGCACCATGTAGATAAATTAAAAGCCTTCAATTAAACAATTCTTTTATTAATAAATGAATAAGATTGTTACAAAGTATATGATTTATCATAAAACATGATTGGCTTGTGTGCATAATACTTTCATTTATAACTTAACTATGATTTTGACCTCTCTTCCCTTTAATTTAGTAATTTTATAATTAACGTGGGCAAACATAAACTATGAAAATTTAAGGATTAACTATAACACATCAAAACTTCTTTGAACAAGTATGGATTATGAAAAACTCATATCTTAACAATAACCTATTAAAACCTCTTAATTAATTTAAAATCACAGAAGAACTATAAAACGAATGTATTTCAATAACGAAACATGAAGACGAAATCAATTAAACATAAAAGCATAAATAATAGAAGCGATGAAAAATACTATCATGAATAATTAGTTACTTTCATCTTCATTCTAGATATAAAAAATTAACTAGACATGAAAATAAATAAACTAATTAAAATAAAGAAGAAGAAATATAAGTAAAATAAGAAAACTCCTTTTAATAATTAACGATCATCCAATCAACGTACAATGAAGAAGTAATTTATTCGTACTCCTGCTCCTAACTTGAACTAATCTAATACCTTCCCCTTCTCTCTAAAAGAAGAGACCTATTTATAGGAAAAATTATTTTGTGTCCTAATTTAGATTCATTGAACTTGGTCTATTTTGTTCATTTTATCCTCTTCTTTACTTCTTAACTTTACTCTCTACATGGTAATCTCTCAGGAGTCCCTTTTCATATAGGTTTCAACTTCCTAGTGTCAATCAATTTCTCAAAGAGATCTTCTAGACATACTTTCCTTTCTCTTGCTGGATTTGACTTGCACACAAAGATTGTTCTACCTCTTTCCTTCTCGTTGTAGGATTCTTCTTGAATATTTTCTTACATGAATTAAAGCATTAAATATCCCTTGATCACCAAGATTTTGACTTTATTGCAACAAAATATTAAATCCTACAAAACAAAATAAAACATATTAATTAATTAAATAAACTAATATAATTAAAAGGACAAAATTAGAGATAAAAAAATGTATGAATTATATGTCTATCAATTACATTAAATAATAACTTATCTAATTAGTACAATTAATATTGTATATATAAGTGAATTAAAATAAATTACCCTTCCTTCCATAAATTGTTCCAAAACAATTTGTTAAATATATAATATATTTATATTCAATAATCAAATATTTAGTTTGATTTTAATTGACACGCTTATACATATCTTGCCATAACATTATTACATACTACAAATTAATTACTTATAATTAAATAATTTCTTATTTAATTACTACTACAATTATATTGCTTTATGAAACTTAAAATTTGAATACATTTACTCACTTATTGATTTACTAATATAAATTAATCAATTTCTTATCTCATGCACATTTCTTAAATAATTTTCTAACATCAATAATACCACATATCACATAGTTCAATGTGAATTGCCTATATTATTAAAACAAAATACATATATTAATTCCCTAATTTTCAAATAAGTGAATTAATTATCTACTCATGAAATATAATAAATCCATTGCTATACAAAGTTTAATATTCAAATTATATTATTTCATAATATAATTTCAACTTAATCTCAATTAATTAATTTTCTTTACCTCAACATTTCAATTTGTATTTAACTCAAACTAATTAATTTATTAATTAAATCCACTATTAAATCTTACTTTTTAATAAATGTATATATATTTCATATTTATATATACATTATTACTCTACATAATCAATCAAATAAATATATATATATATAGCACATATATATTTACACATTTAACCCGATACATTTTAAAATAAGAATTTTTATTTATTAAATTCATCTTTTAATAATTTTAAAAATTCAGGTTATCACATGTGACACTATTTATTAAAACTATCTAATATTTTTATCCTTGTTTTTAATTATATTAAAAAAAAATTCCTTCCTCATGATATAATTATTATTAAAAATTATCTTTAAAGCTATTTTCAGTAGCTTAAACCTAAAACCAAATGAGATATTTTTGTACTAATGATTATACCTTGAGGGAAGGTTTTAACTAATACCTAAACTTAGGTTATGAAACTTAATGAGAATTGAGAAAATAAACTAAGGGACAGTTTTACATTTATAGTAAAAAACAAAATACTACAACTAGTAGAGTTCAATTCCTTTTAACCACCAAAAAAGCTCAAGAAACGGTTTAAACACTCAACACATGCGACAACTACAAAACTAAAACTCAAAGTTGAAAGCTGGAACTTGAGTTACATTCTTCCCTCCATCAACAACAATCTGCTGAGCAGATCCGAAAGTAGTTTCCGGTACGGCAGTATCCGTCTTTGGCAAGGCCGAGCGGTTTTCCAGCCCATCAGGAGCCACTAGTGTTCCTTGATTGTACAAACTGTTCAACTGGTGATAATAAGGGCATGTCCTTGAATCAACAGATCTTTTCTTGTTAACATTTTTAGTTTTCCTAAAATATTTGTTAATGTTTTCCCATTTCTCTTTACACCTCTTTGCACTCCTCTTATATCCCAATTCCATCATCCCTTGTGAAATTTTCTCCCAAAGAGAACCTTTTGCTCCTCCCATTACTCCTTCCTTGTCTTGATGATCAATAATATTGTTGTAAAGACTGCATCTCATGTTTATCAATGCCAACACTTCATCTTTCGGCCATCGCTTACCAATATCATCTTTTTCATTCGTCGCTGGATTATGATTCTTTTGCGCCTTTTGTGTACGAGATGGAGGATTTGGAGTTGGGTTTTTCTCAAAATTGGACAAGTTTTGGTTTTGGGACAACACTAGGGGTTTTGTGGATGTGGAAGTAGGGTTTGAAGATGATAAATAGTAGGATATCTCAAGAAGATTTTCATAACTCAATGATGTCCCAAAGTGTTTATCGGAAGAATATGTTGCGAATTTCTTCAATAATTCAATGATTGTGGCTTGTCTTCCACTAGCAATGGCTTGTTCATGTGCCCTAATCTCAATCTCCTTGTTAAAGCTTTCCATTTCTTTCTTTTTCCTAGCTTCCTCTCTTGCAATCGTTTCTTCATCTCTATTCACCATGTCTTCAAGAAGTTTGTTATGCATTTGCTCTTGTTGAGCCATCATCTTGTTAACAATATCAATACAAAAACCCTTGAACATCTCAAACTTCTTCTCCCTTTTTCTCTTCTTGTTATTTGTTTGTGTTGATGTAGAATTTTTCACAATTTCACTTTGTAATTCAGATGGGTTATCATTATTTGCTACTAATGTAGCATTTGTTGCAGGATCATCTTCTTTATCTTGGTTCTGTTTTTGTGTTTTTTCACCATGATATAGCTCTTCAAGTTCACTGAAAAACCTGTTCTTGTTGAAGCTAATGCTGTTTAAGTTTCTTGTTTCTTCTTCAAATTTTTCCTTACACTTTTCAGCACTCCTTTTAAACCCAAACTCTGCAAGCTTCCTGCTCTCATAAATAAAACAAAACATAAGCATTTATTTCATAAGTTATTTAGGATGTGTTTCTTTAATTAATTTTCTGTAACTAGAGATATTTACATAGTAGTTGAGCTGACATCATGAAGCAAAAAAAATTGGAAAAGAAAAAGTTCTATTAATCATCAATAATTAGAAAGTTCAGCTGAATTGACACTGAGAAATAAGTATCCAAATATTCCAAAAGTAACTTTTCTGACCTTTATAGACAACACATATAAAAACAAAACCCTAGCTATAATCCATCACTTAAAAGGAAAGAAGAAAAATAAGCATTAACGAAACCAATAAAATAATAAAGATTTATATAAGAAACATATAAACGCATTTGAATTCCAAACAATATAAATTGGACAGTACATTTGAACAGTCTTATGAAAACAAGTTGCATCAGAACGTACTCGTCTATGTTATATCAGTGCAACTCATTTCTATAGATTGTCCAAATAGGCTTCCTATTTTTGAACAACTTAAAATCAGGATTCCGTAAAAATATACCTGGAAACATGTTCCCAAGTTAAATCTGGAAACCAATTCTCCATACTAGATCTGATTCTCAACAAAGAGAGCACTTCATCATTCGACCAGGGATTGACGATTTGTTCCGGTAGCACTGCTGAATTTGTAGCCTCTTGATTCTTCTCTTCTTCATCTTTATTGAGTGATACTGGCTGCTGGTGCAACTGGTGAAGGAGATGAGAAGGGTAGGGGTCAAAAGTACTAGTACTAGTAGGAAAAGTAGTGTTTGGTGATGAGCCATGAAGAGGAAAAGATAGGGGATTAATAGGGAAAGATGATATTGTTCTTGAAGAAGATATGAATTGGTGGAATTGCTCTTGGGGGACTCCATTAAACATGTTTGTGACTTTGTGTGATGTGTGTTGTGTTCTTTCCTTCTGTCTTTCTTTACCCTCCTCTTTTTCTCTTGCACTGTAAATTGACAAATTTGTGAACAGACAACAAAACAAAAACTTCTCTCTTTCTCCGGCTCTTTCTTTTTCTCTCTCATATTCATCAAGATATTGTCTTGTACTATATAAGTCACTAGTTTTTAAAATATAGGATTATTTTGGTTTTGATGCTATTTAATGTATTTTCATATTCAAAAACAATTAAGACGTATTTAATTAATAGTATACAATACAGTTATGAATTAAAAATTCTACATATTTAAAAAGACGGCTCCCTTTGTTCCAAAAAAAAAAATCTTATTTACCAAAAATATTTGTTTTGTATACTAAAAATTATTCTTATTTTATTAATAGTAGTATAAAATAACATGATATTTTCAAATTTATTATCATAACTTATCATACTACTAAAATTAATAATTTATTATTTCAAAGGATAAATATAGAACAAGATAAATCATATCTTTAATATTTGTAAATCATATAAATGAGATTTTTTTTGTGGATTTTACTGTTTTCAAAAATTAAATTAATAAAATTCTTCAATATATTATAAACTGATTTTAAGAAGTAAAACTAGTCTTACTCTATATTCGATACCTCAATTTCAAACTTTAAAATTAAATAGAAACCTGAAAATACATGTATAACCAAAAAATTAATTTAATTAAAATTTGGTGCTTAATACTAATTTTAAAATCATTGAAATTGAGTATCAAACATCTATATAATAAAACAAAATTTATTTTGAATCTTTCATTTGACAAAGCACAAGAACGGTTCAGATTTCATCTCAATTCTTCCAACTTAATCTAAAAGTTCACATTTCATCTAACACTAAAAATTCCCGCCCAAATCATATTCGCCCCTAAAAATTTCCTCCCAAATCAAATAGCAATAATAATAACAATAATGATACTAATACTAATAATAATAATTATAATAATAGTAATAATAAAAATAAAAATAAAAATAATAATAACAATAATAATAATAATTATTATAATTATAATAGTAATAATAATAATAATAATAATAATAATAATAATAGTTACTACTATTATAATAATAATAATTATTATTATTATTATTTTAATTATTATAGTAATAATAATAATAATTAATAATAATAATAGTAATAATAGTATTTATAATAATAATAATAATAATAGTAATAATAATAATAATAATTATTATTATTATTATTATTATGATGGTATAATGAATTATAAAATTATTATTGATGACTTGTAAGTTTTGTAGAGCGTGTTTAAATTTTTTATATATATATATTTTTAAATGAATATTAATTATTGTGGTGATGTGGTGAATTTTGATAATTATTTTGTTTGATTGTAAATTATTTTAAGTTATAATTTTTTTTATATATAATATAAATTTTTTTAAATTTTATCTAATTTTTTGTGATGTCGTGCGTACGTACAATTACTAGTAAATTTATATTTTGAAAAGTTGTCTTGTAGGGTAAGAAATGGTAGTCCCAAGTATTTAATATTGAGTGATGGTACATGTCCAATCAGTGGACAGAAAGTCAGCTGCTACCATTGGAACGTGAGCTGCACGTGCTAATGCCACACGTGGGGTGTGCAGTGATATTTTAAGGGGTGTGTGTGAGTTTATATATATATATATATATATATATATATATATATATATATATAGAGAGAGAGAGAGAGAGAGAGAGAGAGAGGTACAAAAAACTTTTTTGTTTTAGGGTAGCACAGTACTGGTCCTTAGAATCCTATGCAGAAAGGTAATGGTGATGATGGTGTAATTAACGGCAAGAGATAGCAGGACACGTGAATGCATGCAGAAGCTGGGACCAATTATTTATGTATGGTAAGGCTATTTTCGAGAATGGCTTCTGTAGCTATTCTGTACGCATCAAAGACAACCGTTAATTGTACCGAATATATTTTGAAAGGATGAGACCATGCATTAACATTGGAAAATTAAAAATAGAAAATGTTTTTCAAAATAATAGTGTCAAACGAAAGGGATAATTACATACAAAATATCATTAAATTCATAATTTGGCTTCTAAAAAAATTAAGTTTATAATTTACTACACCGGTATCTAATTTGATACAATTTAGTCCCTAATTTCAGAATCCGGTCAAAATTTACTAAAATACCCGACTCGCCCAAGAATTCGATCGGGTCTTGTGTATTTAATACCAGTTGAACATATAAATACACAACTTGACTTAATTTAAAAAAAATATATCTATTTACAGGTCTGTTACATCAAATACCACCGTATTCATGATTCGGCCCCCCCAAAAAAATTATAAATATAATAACTTTTTGCCCTTTAAAAAAAATAACTAATACCGTAGAAATACGGTATAAAATAAAATATATAATTTAAAATTATAAATATTTATAAATAAAATTATAAAAATTATGAATACAATTTATAAAATTTAAGTTGTGATATAATTTGTAAAATTTAAGACGAAAATTTATAATTTATGATATAATTTATAATTTGCAAGATTTAAGTTATAAAATTTATACATACAATTTGTTAAATTATATATACAATTTTAAAATTAATTTTTTTTTATAAATACAATATATTTATTAATTACCGTTTGTTTGAAGAATAAAATGAAAAACGGACGAAAAGAAAGTGTTGTTGAATAAACTAATTAACTACTATTTGTTTGAAGAATCTTTTAACTAAATAAAAACAACTTACTTTCCAAATCTAAGGCGCTAAAATTTCCAAATTTAAAGGAACAAAATAATTTGAAGGATCAGGGAAAAGGGAGGGATGAGAGAGAGCAAATGTAACACCCCCAAAATAGGTCCACACAACCCATTCTGAGTCAGCAAATACATGGTACAGAAACCAAATACAAATTTTATTAATATAACTGTCGTGCAAAATACGACAACACACACGCTGAGAGTTTTAATACAAATATTGTCTTGTAGACAATATCCAAACTTAAATAAAGTCTTCATTACAATTATTGTTATACTATTTTACAAAATAGTGAGGACTGCTATAATAATCATCTTGGACCATTACTCTACTCCCCGACTAGTTCCAACTACATTCTCGCCTCCTGAGAATAACAATGGAACCAAAAGAAAAAAGGTGAGCTCAACTATCCCAGTAAAGAATATTATGACTAAGATAATATAGAAAAAATTATCCTTAGTCCTCAACAGGAAAAAATCTGATAGAATACAATAGACAACAAGTTTTAGATCAACTGCAGCGAAAACAACAATCCATTAAAAGAGTCAAGTAGAGCATGATATCTACTATCTTCTATGATTTAAAAGTCCATCATCAATATTTTATCCCTGTAACATCATTCAATAAATATTTCAAATCAACGAATTATCCATGCACTACGGGCCAAGGATATTCATTAGTATCACCAGTCGTCATGATCATGCCAAACACCTGTCCATTTATGCATTACGGTCTAAAAAGAACTTTCACCAGAAACCTTATCTGTAACATTAAAGGTTATGATTATACCAATACACAATTCCTAGTCATAATCATACCAATCAATCAAATTCCATCTTTTGCTACTGCCAAAAGATGACTTCCAAAGACAATATAAGAATGAGGATGATGACAATGATATAAAGATTCAATTAAATGAGATAAAAGATAAATATTATAGAATTTTAATTCAATTTATCCTGAGTTCAAAAATGTCCAAATTGTCAACATGATAACTATTTGTGAAGTACAATTCAAGAATGATATTTGTAAGACCCCAAATTTTATGAATAAAGATTAATTTTATCAAAATATTTTTTGAGTATTAAGCTGTGGATTTGATATAATGTTATAGTTGTGGGTAATATTTACAAATTTTGCAAAGTAAGCAAGTTGTTATAAAATACTCGATTGGTCGGAGAATATTTGTTTTATCAGAAAATATTCTTACGACGACACAATTATTGGTGGACCCCACAACGGAATTATTGTCGGAGTTAAAAAATGACAGAAATATCTTTTTTATAAAAATAACGGCAAAAGTTTTACCGTTAAACTGTTAAAATACACGTGGTAAAAGTACGATGTCTACACATACGGTCAGTAAGCAGATCTGAAAGATCTTTGATTATTGATGCTTACGTGAGAAGTCACTTAATTTATTCAATGATTGCCACAATAATTGCTGCATAATATCTCTCATATATTGATTCAATTATTGTCATAGTATCATCTGCACAATATTTTATATTATTAAATCAATAATTGAGACGACAAAGTTATTCATATTATTATTTGCATTATTGATAATGTCTAGAAAGTTCTGTCAATGAAAGGGGTTTGGTCACCTAATTGCACACCAATAGAGAGAAATCCTTATCGGAAAGCCCCCTCTTTCCGGGGAATGATCTGGTTGTTAATATTGTAAGTTATAATATTAATGATGAATAAGTTCGTGTTGATTAAAGGTAAGAATAATATTGATAAGTGAAAGATGTTGTTCATTTAGTTTTCTTTAATTCTTCCCTGACCCAATTACCCTCAGAGGAGGTAATTCTGTGATTGGCTGGTTTTGTTTTAATTGACCGAACGGGTAATTAATCGGATAAATGAGCAATTAATTGCTATTGGTTCATATGTAAATTACTGTTGGTTCACATGTATGGAACTATTGATTCACATGCATGTACTATTAGGGGAGGTGGTGCAAGATTGATAATACTTCAGGACTAAATTAAAAATAGAGGTAAAGATGAAGGTACTATAACTGTAATAATTTGAGCCCCTAAACGTGCAATTATCGAAACTATGTTTTCCTATAAATAGAAGCTCATTTCTTCTTTCATTCTCACCAATTCACTAAGACTAACAAGACCAATTATAGAGAGAGAAGCTATAAAGAGAAAGAAGAAGAGTATTCTGCTACTTCACTATTGCAGTATCCAGTCTTGTACTAAGGTAATTAAGGGATATTATTTATTTTATATTCAGTTACGATATTATTTTTTGTATTCGTAAGAAATTTTATTTCGTTCAACATTCGCAATAAATATTATCTTCATTTAATATTCGTAAGGAATATTATCTTTGTTCAATATTCGTATGAAATAATATTTTCTTCAATACAACTGCTGCAGTGTCGAAAGAGAATCCACTGTACCTTCCCCACCTGGTGATGAAGCCTACCATCAAGTCAAAGGGGAAGTTCCCATGGAGAAGATTGAAGAATTCCTCCGTACTATGGGACACAATGAAGCCAAGGTGGTTTTAAGATTAAAAGAAGCTCCACAATAGATTTCTATACTGGACTTGGTTTTCTCTTTATAAGATCACAAGAAGGTCTTACTGAGAGTTTTAGAAGAAGCCAACTTACCAAAAACAGTTGATATTGAGAAATTCCATCATCTGGTTGATCACATTTTCAACAGTAATGTGATATCCTTCACCGATGATGACATACCTCCTGAAGGGACGGGTCACTGTAAACCGTTGCACATAACGGTTATGTCCTCCAGATACATGGTGGGATGAGTTCTTATAGATGGGGGACCATCCTTAAACATCTGCCCTTACGCCACCTTGGAGAAAATAAACATCAATCTCAATAGGATCCGAAGTAGCCATACAATTATCAAAGCTTTTGATGGATCCCAACGAAATGTTATTGGAGAGATTGAACTACCTATGGAGATTGGTCCACATACATTCTGCGTATCCTTTTATGTGCTCAAAATAGCTATAGGATACAACCTACTTTTGGGAAGACCGTGGATTCACATGGTTGATACCACTGTAAGGATTTTGGCACATACAAGTAGCGGAATAAAAAATTTTCAAAGACAATTATTTCAGTGTTTAGATTTTATACCAATTATAGAGAATTATGTAACGCTTCGAATCTTCAACGCAATCCCTCATGGAATTACGTCTCTATGGTATCCACACGAACGCATGTGAATCATCGCACGATCTGCAATAAAGAGAGAGCCGCGGTACTAGTCACCAAAGATTAGGATTTTTAAAACTTTTCTCTTTAGTCTCTCTCTAAGAGCGGCTAGGGTTTCTTAGGTTATGATATGATTCCCTAATTAAGTCTTACTTAATTAATATACATATATATATATATAAAAAAAAAATTATCCTTTTAATTTAAATTCGTGATTTAAATACTATCAATCATATTGATATATTTAAATCCTTACAATTTAAATTAATTCCCTTTTAATTACGTTCTATGTAATAACCCGAGATTTTCTATATAAAATAAATAAGAAATTTTGCGTATAAAATTTTTTTTTATTTAGTGACAAGAATAAGTGTCTAGTAATGTGAACGATAAATGCGAATATATTTATTACTTGAAAAATTAGAAATAATTTTGGAATTATTAATTACCACAAATTATATTGTTATGGTAATTAATTTACGTAAGTTTAAAATGTTTTATTAATTATTTTCCATGACAACATGATTGGAAATAATATATGAAGTGATAATTAGAATTATATAATAAATATTTTATTATATGATTTGTTCGTAATATATAAGTTAATTATTTTAACTTGATTATTGATGTTGTGTAAGAAAGAGAATTCAATATGAGATCCAAACCCCGGATTGGGATTGTGATCAAGAGATGAGAATAATAATATTATATTATTTATATAATGATTTTACAAGTACCATAAATATGTACTGTGTATGTGCGGACAGATAATGTTGAGCAATTACGGTCAATTAGGTCATAAAGATAAGATTGTCATGAAACCCTAATTATTAAACTCAGTTATGAGATATGAATGAGTAGTGACTGTGTATATGAAGTTAGTGTGTATAAGGATGTCGGTAATTAGAAGAAACCCTAATTACTATTTTTACGCCGATAATTAGGAAAAACCCTAATTATTGCATGAATAACCCTAAATGGTTGAAGTTAGAAACTGTAATGACTGTGTTAGTAACATACACAGATAATTAGAAAACCCTAATGGTCAATTAAAAACCCTAATTGATGACGTTAAGAAACCCTAATTATAGAACCCTAAATTTTTCTATAGAAAACCCTAATTTAAATTACCGGGTTTAATTACGATATTATTGTATAAGTGTTTTAATTTACCAAAGGATAGAAGTAATTGGTAAATGATAAAAATTACCATCTAGTGATTAAATATTACATTTAATTGCCTTGTACAAGATTGCCCTTGAAATCATAAGTGAAATTATCAAAATGCCCTTTTTGTCTTTTTAGTGTATTATTAGTAGCATTGTTGGTAAGAATCTTCAATTATGCTAGCTACCCACTTTCTTCTAGAAGTCACCTATGGTACTATACCATTACACCCCCAATTATCAAGCTCCTACATGATTGAATTCATCAATTATAAATTAAGGTGAGAATTAAGCTTAAATGCACACTAAAATTTTCCAATGTCTCTAGACACACTCTCTCAAGCTATTAGCTACGAAATTCTCTTGTTTATACACTCATAATCAAAGCCCCACGGTCACAAACAACAAATCAGAAGAAAAAAAAATCAGAAAATCGAAGTTAGAAAAGGTATAAATTCTAATTAATTTTCTGTCCAAAATTTTGATGTTAGATGTTATGTTTGATTGTTAGAATATGTTGTTTACAGTCTATTTTGATGATCTGGGTTGGCACATGTTAGATCCATAACATCAAAGTGCTCAAAATTAAAGTTTTTCAAAATCTGGAAAATTATTATTTTGTGTTTTGACCTCAAACGTCAAGGCCTTTAGATCCGTGTGTGTTATGTGTTTTATGTTTTGGATATGTTCTATGATATGTGGTATTTATTCTACAACTTGAATCAAGTCCATATCATGTATAGATCAAACGTTATTAATGGTCAAAGTGCATTGACCGATCATGAAACTGATTCTAGAAAACCCAGAAAAAGTTCTAAGTGTCCAGAAATTTTTTTTAAGAAAATGTCCGGCCATGTATATCTCAGTATGTTTGGAGTTTTGATGTTATCAAAGTTGATATGTGTATTCTGGTATGTGTTCTTTAATCTCTAAAAAGAATCAGGTCCATATATATTATGGATTAAGAGTTATTCATGGTCAAACTAGGTTGATTAGAAGCGTAATCGAAAATTCGGCAACCTGAATTTTCAAAAAGCAAGGTTTGACTAGTAGTTTAAGGCTTAATAACTTATGATTGTGATGTTATAAATCATGGTTATTGGTTGTTACATGTAGTATTACACTAGTACTACAAGATCCAAGTTATAGCCTACCCAGAAACTTCATAGATTGAGAATTATTGATGGTCAAAGTAGCCTACTCGGTTCTGATTTTTGAGTTATGGGTTTGATGAAGAACACCTATAGCGACAGTTATGTCACTATAGGCCCATTTAGCGACGGTTTTGATTTATTTTAAATTTTTCAATTTCTGGAAATTCCGAAAATGATTTAAAAATTAGAAAAATTAGATTTTAATTATTAAAAATACATATTAAATTCTGAAAAATTATTTTAAAGTCCAAAAATAGTTTTTAATTATTTTGAGTATATTTCATAAATATTTAATATTTTTGGAATATAAAAGGTATTTATTTATTTAATTATAATATTAAATAAATGATTTAAAAATAGTTTTAATTCATGAAAAAAAATCATGAAAAATTATATTATGGTATAAGAAAATATTATAAGTTATTTTCCATGACTTTTAATATTTTGTGATGAATTTCATTAATTAATTATTATTAATGATATTAAAGTTATTTATTGATTATATTAAATAATTAGTTTAAAAATGATTTTATTATTTTAAAAATCATTTTAAATGAAAATAAAGTGTATAAAGATATTTTAAGTTATAAAAGATAACTTTTAATATTTAGAAGATAATTTCATTAATAATTATATATTAATGATATTTATTTAATGATTTATGATATTAAGTTTATATTTATATTAAATAAATAGTTTAAAATGGTTTTATTTACTTAAAAATCATTTAAAAAGGATATTAAGGATTTAAAATATTTTGAGTTATAATTAATGACTTTTAATATTTGGATAAATAGTACATTAATATTTAAATATTAATGGTAATTATTTAAAGATGATTTTAATTGTTTTAAAAATCATTTAAGGTTAATATAAATGTTTTAAAATAGTTTAAGTTATTATAAATAACTTTTATATTTTAGTAATGGTTTCATTAATAGTTTAATATTAATTAATTATTAATGATAATGGAATTGTTTGATGTTTAAATCATTTAATTATGATTCCATGTTTGAAAATGTATGATAAATTTTAATGTTTTAAAATTATTTTAAGTCATTTAAAAATAAAATGACTGATATTTAGAGATGTTGAGGTACGAATAAGAGTCTTAGACTCGATTATTTACCCGATAAAGTCAAGTACATAGATGCAGACAAATGTCGAAAATTTATCTCGAACTTAGATATTTGATTTGTATTAATGATCGCTTTATGATGTAATGACTATTAGAGATGTGTGATAATGTGATTAGACTATGTATCTTGTTGTAATAAAGCGATTATATGTGTTATGATATATTGTTCTAATCGAACGAATGATCCGATTAATGATAGGTTGTGATATAAAGAGATAGAACCTAAGTTGAGATTTGTAATCGTGAATCGGTGAAGTATCTTACCTTTGCATTTCCTTTATGCAATAGACATGAGTAAGAAGTTTCGAAATTATTCTATTCCCCGTATGATTATGTACGCTTTGATTATCAACATGTTAATTCAGATATATATATTTTGTTCATAAATTTCTAAATGGTTATACAAGTGTCCCCACTTGGATAATCATGGCATCTATTCACATGTTGATACCCTTTTGTCAATTACCCATATATATATATGTTGAATTACATATTATTGTTGAAAGCAAGATTAAAACCTTCTGCTCTGGAACCAAACATGTATGAACATCCCTATATGGGAAAATTTTTGTGCCCAAGGCGGATAGAGTGAAGCGATGAATTTCTGCTTCGGGTTATGTAGTATTGATCAATCTGAGGTACAATCTGGTGATCACCCTCCGCGCCTGTAAGTAAGTTATGACGGTTTTATGATGGATTTTTGCTAAACCTTTTCGAAAATGAAAAGAATGTTCATAGTATGTTTCTTAAACCCTATTCATGGGTAGAGCCAGAGCCAAATTTAAAGAATTTGAAAGAGAGTTGTTATGTGAATTTTTTATCAGTACAGATTACTTCACAACTTTCAATTCGTTGTAGAAGTGTTATGTAAAGAGAATACTTATATTCTTTCAGCTTATATATATATAATTGTTATTACTTGCTGGGCACTCAAATGTTCATCCTTGCTTAAATTAAATGTTCAGTTATGTATGAGCAACCTGAAAGCTCAGGCACGAACAAGGGGAAAGAAAAGTTGTTCGAATGAGTTTATATTATGAGTTAATGGTTATAGTTGTATTGGTATCTATTCAAGTATTGTAAGGAATGTATTTGAAGGTCTCGTACCTGAAAAGTAAACTTTGATGTATGTAAATTAAGTTTGAATGTAATATTACTATTGTATTATTCAGCTTATAGAAATGGTATCGTGAAGCACCGAGTTCGGGTTTCAAGTACTCAGATTTGGGGGCGTCACATTCTATGTGTGTGACCCTATAGGTTATTATTACGTTGGAAATAATTTTAAAGTCATATTATAAAATTATAAACAGTGAGCGACATCTAGTAAGGCATCACTGCTACCCAAGTAATAATAAGATCGATGATTCGATGCAAACTTTTCATAACCAATGTTTCAATGTAATTTAATCCTTTTAACCTTGACATCCTAGATTAAACTCGAGTCATGGAATGTGTCATACTCTTCATAATTTAACCTGAGTTTTCTTGATCAATGAGTAGACTATATGAAACAAATCACTATTTGAGCATGGCCATGCATTTCATAGTCCTACTCAATCAAGAGGCCTATGGATATCACCCCTAATATATAGGAGGGTTAAATTCCATCTAAATCACTCATATTCCTCACACAATTCATGATGTACCCAATAATCACTTTTATTGTCCACTCTATTAAAGGTGACTTTTGATGATATCAAAGTACATAAATTCCTGTGTAGTAATATAGTGATTTCATGTCGGAGGATCATTACATCATTGTCACTATAAGAATCGCTAATGACACTTTGCATAATGATCCACGTAGAATTCTCATGGTGGGTCTATCCAGTACATCGTTCTCTAATATGTACCTATGCATTGACTCAATATCTCATATATTTATGACCAATGAGATTTGGTCATCAGTCAATCCACATACTAGTCTCAATGTATCATTATTGTCCCATTAACAATGATACTTGACTAGAGACATTTAAGAGCAATGATACTAATTGTAATTATATAATCTCATGTTCAAGTCACATACTTGAAGCTATATAATTTGTATCAATATTCTAAGGACTTTTATTATGCTAACATTTATATAACGTAGTAAATAAAACCATAATAAAATAATTCATTTATTCAATCAAATATAATATCAAAATATTAAGTACTTATATCAAATAATTGGCCTCTAGGGCATAAACACTAACACCATCCCTTCCATCCTTCAACAGTAGCTCAAATACATCATTAACAGTAGCCTGATCACTGTTAATGTTGAGCCAGAATGTCCTGTACAAGGTGACATACCACTCATCAGTTTTAATTCAGAAGTTTAGCCTGTCAGCTTCCAAGCCCTTGAGGTGAACAACACTAACTATCAACCCATTGGGGCGCCACCTCTGAAACCTAGAGTTTCTGTCGAGGTAATGTCAGCAATTCAAGAGATGATATCCTTGGATTTTTAACCTAGACAAGGGTTAGGAAAGGATCATCAGGGCATCAAGCGCCCAGTTCAAATTTCCAGTCAAACAGGGACAACCGGGCTAGGATATTCTTCTAGGTCCACTCACAGGAATCCTCATAAGCACAAACATATTCCTTCATCTTCAGCCACACGACGTTTGTCTCAACCCACAGATGCTGAGCCGGTGCGGCCTTCATTAAAGGTTCCTGCCCATGTGGTAGCTATGTTGTTTCCTAAGACGATACCGGTCAAAGGAAAGGAAGTCTTGATTCCAGACCTCGAGGCGGAGGAAAATGATCGGAGATGTAAACAAGACATTGCAAGGCGGTTGTCAAACATGCGCGTCATAGTCTATACGGAGGGTATGAACAGAGACATACCAGATGATGATTGTCTAGACATTATGGTCATCATTCAGGAGAAGGAGGATGACAACAGCCCCTTCATCACTGCTGTCAACCAGAACTTCACCCTTGGTAAATGGAGCAGCATTCCATGCATTTGTCGACAAGGGTAAAAAGGGTAGAAACTCCATCTGCCCTGTAGATAATTATAACTACTTACTTTTGTTGTATAATATTAGTAGTTGTTTTTGTCATTTCATGCTAACACTTTTTATAATTGAACAGTTTCATATATTAAGTGAAAGCATTTTGTTTCAGGACTCTAAAGTTAGATGTGCCTAAACTTGCTGATGAGGTGCCTATTCTCCACAAGGACTATAACTTTGATGTAAAGTTGGACTCAGACTTGATGGAAATACAAGAGGACTATGAGATACCTCAGGAGATCAAAGAATGGGTCGAAGACAAACCCAAGCCAAATCTTGATCAAACCACCTCTTTTAACCTTGAAACCTCAAAAAACCCCAAACAAATCCAGATTGGTACGGACCTTACTCCAAACCAAAGGAATGACATGGTTACTCTATTGACCCAATTCTAGGATGTGTTTGCATGGTCTCATGAAGACATGGTCGGTTTGTCAAATGACATCGTTATCAATGTCGGGATTTTAATTTGTCCCTTTTTTTTTTCTTGTTCTTTGGTGTTCTCATGTTAGGTGATATTTGTTTGAAAAAACAAGTGAAAAAGGTCCGACATGTATATGTCGATGATTTGACTATAAGAGTCGCCAGTTGGTGTTTTTAACTGGTTACACGAACGTAATCAAGAAAAGGTTTGCACATTAACCCAGTGATATGACACTGTTAAACGAGTCTGTGAAATCGAGATTCATTTGGGTTCGGGGGCTTAATTATACGGAGGGAAGGTGTTAGGCACCCCTCGACATCCGTGTAACCACGGTGACCACCACTTTTCAAGAAACTGTTATATGAATATGTGTGTGGGGGGGGGGTCAATGTGCTGTTATTTGGAAGTAGTGCGAGGCCTCGTTCGCACTTATATACAAAGGGTTTGAATTTGTATGAAAAAATCAGTTTTAAATATGATATAGCAGTGAGGTTTTGTAAAAGATGTTTTTCAAACCCTGTGCTCAATAGTAATTGAGACCTTTTCATACTTCTATTTTATTATTAAATGTTCGGCTTGGTTGCTTTTATTTTCGAGATGCTTACGTGAGAAGTCACTCAGTTTTGATTCAATTATTGTCGATATTTTATATATTATTAAATCAATAATTGAGATGAAAAAGTTATTAATATTATTATTTTCAATATTAACGATGTCTAGAAGTTCTGCCAAGGAGAGGTTTGGTCACCTAATTGCGCGCCAATAGGGAGAAATCCTTATTGGAAATCCCCCTCATGCATGGTGAATGACCTTTCGTATTCATTCTTTATTAAATTGTGGAAATGATCTGTCTACGTGGATTACCGCATGGCGGATGAAAATCCATTTACAGTTTCATTTATTCTATTATACTCGTATAAGATATCATTTCTTTTGTACTCGTCATAAAATATCATTTTATTTGGTATTTTATTCACGGGTTACTATTCACTCTAGTATTATTCACTCGGGTATTCGGGGCACTTTTCGTTTTGAAGTACTATTCACGAGTTACTATTCACCTAAATTACTATTCACCCGAATATTATTCACTCAGGTATTTGGGGTACTTTTTATGTTGGGGTACTATTCACGAGATACTATTCCTGAAGTACTATTCACGGGGTACTATTGTTGGGTAAAATCTAATTACGCACAACACGCAAGTATACGTGGTCAACAAGTAATAAAGTGATAAGTTGAGTATCGTTCCCACAGAGACTAACTAACAAAAATCTTAACTTACAATTACAAATTTCCTATTAACCCTAATTTTATTAAACAAATCAACTCAATAAATATAACTAATGATTCTAAATTAAATAACAATTAAACTATCACAAAACAATCACAAATATCAAAATCTAGAATTTCAACAATTAATGGAGAATTAGACTTATGATTTCACCCTAAGCTTCACTCTGATTTTAACACCTTTATTCCAATTCAATGCACTATCCTAGTTTATTAATCAAGAACACGAAAGTAGTATTAACCACCTCTCGATGCACTAATATCAGATTAACGCCAATCCACAATTAAGATAGAAATCAATTAAACACCTTAATCAACTAACTCACTATATCTCTATGTGAATTACAATTGGAGAAAGTTTAAGAATAAGTTCTCTATCCGATTACATGCGATGTCAAACATATCTCTACCTTAACATTCATCAAGATTAAGCTATTCACAAAATCATGAACACATGCTATATTAATTAGGTCTATATTTGAATATCCTCTCTCGATTCCATCCAATTCCACAAAGAATTGTTGATCAGGCAATTCATAGATTCATGCTCAAATCAATATAGATAAACTGGAAATAGACTATTAAATTGGAAATCAAAGTTTACAAAATCATCGATTCACTCAAAGATCCATCATAAGCCTAAAAAGTGAATTAGTTCATGTCAAACGAAATAAACACTGAATAAATCATAGAAATCATTCTTTTAATCACAAATAAAAATCTAACATGAAGAATATTGAAAAACACCCTTCACGTAGACTAAATCGCGATCGTCTTGAAAAATCTCCCGAAGTACTCCTCCACGCTTACTATGAAAAACTCCGATTAGATCTTCATAATATGCCCTGTTGTAATGTTGAAGTTGTTGTTGATAGAGTAATAGATGTCTAGCATACAAGCTCCAGCCGAAAATCCCTTTAATTAGACTTCCATTGTCATGCAATTACTAGAAACCATGCCCAAGACAAATTTCAATCACAACATGACACTTGAGATCGACATTTTCCCCCAAATGTAGTGTATATATAAAAACGCCATTTCCTGGCCGGCACCCTCTGTCTAGCTCCCTTGAAGACCCCCCATCTCTACGAAGTACGTGAGTAGATAATTTGCCATTTTGCCAAGCATGCTTCGCTAATCGGAGATTAAGACCCCCGCCTTACGGGTGGTGTATAAGCTAATGATGCTCACCGAGGGCATGTCTTCTATGAATGACTTTCTTTGATTTTCATCTTTGACTCCAATTTTGCTCTAATTGACCTCAAATCATCCCAATTGATTCCACATATCCGTAAAATGCCTCCACAACCAACCTACACAAGAAATAACATAAAACAAGTAAAAAGGAACATGAACACAAGAATTTAGCAACAAATAAGTATGAAATGGATATTGAATCGCGTATATAAAATCCACTTATCAACTATTTACCCGAAAAATATATTTCTTTTCTATCCAAATTATTTTTGGTACATGAATATTATTCTTGAATTTTACTCTACAAAGCAGTATCATGTTGACAATTTGGACGTTATTGATTTCTGGATAAATTAAATTATAAATCTTTAAAATTTATCCTTGAACTTGTTTTATTGAATTATTATGTCATTATCATCATCCTCATGCTTAAATTGTGATGAAAGTCATCTTTGGCTTATGTGCAGAGATGGACTTGGTATGATTATGACCAGGGATTATTCGGTATAATCATGACCGTAATGTGACGAATGATGTGGTGAAAGTCCTCTTTGGCACATAGTTCATTGATGGATGGAGTTGTTGGTATGATTATGACCGAGGATTATTCGGTATAATCATGACCATTGATGATTACATGAATATCCTTGGCCGTAGTGCGGGGATGATTTGATTTTATTTATTAAGTTGAGTCTCAAATGATAAAGTTGATGAAAAACTTTTTAAATCATAGAAGATAGTAGATTTTATGCTCTACTTGACTCTTTCTAATGGATTGCTTATTCATTAGATTGTTGATCTAAAACTTGTTGTCTATTATATTCTATCGGTTGTTATCTTTGTTGAAGGCTAAGGATAATTTATTTTACATTATCTTAATCATAATATTTCTTACTGGGCTAGTTGAGCTCACCCTTTCTTTCATTGTTCTCTTCAGGAAATGAGAATATAGCTGGGACGAGTCGGAGAATGGAGTGATGATCCAGTATAAGTGGCTTTAGTAGTCCTCACTACTCTATGGAATAGTGTGATAATAATTATAATGAGGACTCCATTGAGTATGGATATTGTCTACATGATAATATTTGTATTAAAACTCACAGCATATGTTTTGTCGTATTTTACACGACTGTTGTATAATTAAGTTTGTATTTGGATTTATGTAGTGTGTAAGTGGCGACCCAAGATGGGTGATGTATATACCTGTTTTAGGGGCATCACATAGCCAGTTGGGATTCAAATTTTTTGGCTAAATGCTTATGAAAGATACCATTGCAACTTAAGAAATCTTATTTGAGCATCATTCAAAGTAAAAATTAGGCACTCACATAAGTTTGGGGGAAATCTTAGGGTATTTATGAAAAAAAATTTATTGGAACCTTCTCGAGTTGAATAATTGAATCTTGTGGTGGGTTGAGATGGAGCGTAAAATTCACTCCCCATAAACACAGGCACGAGATGGAGCGTAAAACGCACTCGTTCAATAACAAGTGGAAAGCGAGATGGAGCGTAAAACGCACTCGTTCAATGAAAAGTGAAAAGTGAGATGGAGCATAAAACGCACTCACTAAATAGAGAAAAGAAAATATGTATGTTTGAAATACTTGGGAAGGGTTCATATGTGCTTAAAAGTTTAAATATCCGGTTGATCCTCAAGAAAAATTTGTGCTATGTCTATATTAGCGGGGATTAATATGATAAGAAGTTTTGAAAGTCATTTTTGAAAATCTTTATGAGTATTGGTTGATCTAATCTAAATAGTGACTAGTTTGAACATATGGATGCACACACGCACTTGAAGGATCAAGAGTAGATGTGTATCTAATGAAAGTTGTTAAAATTTTAGACATGACATTATTTTGAAACTTTCCACAGGTTATCATTTGTTGTAACCTTTGAGGCCATTGATCGAACTCATATTGATTCATTGTTTGAGTGGATCATTGCTAGAGGATGAATCTGTCTAATTTGTGTTTTTGCTTGAGGACAAGCAAATGTTTAAGTTTGGGGGTATTTGATAAGTAGGTTTTATACCTACTTATCCGGTATCTGTTACTTGAATTAGTTGCTTATATTCTTGTTTCTTAGTTACTTTTCATACATTTTATGTTATTTTGTAGGTTATGGCATAACATTGGTATGAAGAAGCAAGGAAAAGCAGTTCGGACATCTTTTGGACTAAAATATGCAAGCAAATGTAAGAAGGGAATATTGAAGGACTTTTAAAACCAAGTTGGATGCATGTTCTTGGCTTGGAACTTCGATTATACTGTAGATCTTCCTCTTATCTTTCCATAACATCTTGAATCGTCTCAATCGGAGTTCGGATATGAGAGTTATGACCTTTTTATAAACAAAGATCAAAGCTAAGAGTTGTCATGTTTGCTATTTACATAGCATCTAATTCAAGCCCAATTTCTGCCTTTATCCGGCCCGAATCTGTCAATTCTCAAAGCATGAAAGTTGTATATCTCGTCGATATCTTCGATTTGATAAGTGGCAGACCCCGTAACTCTTAGCGGATCAAAGGTTATGCATGTTTTACCAAAGGATATCGAAGCAAAAAATAGAGTAGTGCGGGCCGCACTATAAATGAACTACGAGCGGCGCGGGGCACGCCGGGCCACCAGAATCTCTACTAAAGTAGCGCAGGGTACGCCCAAAATGGCCTAGGAACAGCGCAGGGCGCGCTAGTCGACGGGGACACAGCTGATTTGGGTTATTTGATGTCCAATTTGAGCTAGAATAGGATTCTTAGTTGCCTAACTTGCTAGGGTGTCCATTAGAACTATAAATACTTAATTTTAACTTGGATTGGGAGGCTAGTTCTAAGACTCCATTAAATCCCTCTTGGGATAGATTTCTATTAACTTATTCTTAACTTTCTTTCTTAGATTAGGAACCCTAGATTAGATTAGAATTGAAGATTGAAGCTATTGATTATCATTGGAGAATCAAATTGGAAGCAAGAGAATGCATATTTGTTTATCTCAATTCTAATTTCTTTTCTTATCTATTTGTATCTTTTTAATGCTTAATCAATTGTGGATGATGGATTCTAGTTCCGATATGAATTAAACTCTGTTTTGAGATTACTATGGATCTTATTGTGTAGTTACTTTGATATGCTTCTTTGTTAGTCTTATTAGCTATATTTGGATTGTCTATTATGATTTTTTTTAACTGCTTAATTGCCTAGCTAACAATTACCGTGATAATCTATATGAACTCGAGAATTGAAGTATAGATTTAGATCTGATCATGATAGCATGTGTTTGTGATTTCTGCATAGATGGAATTCATGATTCGTGTTTAGGATAGAGATATACCTTTACGCCATATGTAGTTTAATAAGAACTTGAACTTAAACCCTTTTTAATTGTAATTCACATAGAGATATAGTGTGTTA
Organism: Panax ginseng; assembly: GCA_020205605.1. NCBI lineage: Eukaryota > Viridiplantae > Streptophyta > Magnoliopsida > Apiales > Araliaceae > Panax > Panax ginseng. The sequence goes on from CM035134.1 coordinate 91,553,257, forward strand.
GTTAATTAGGGTGTTCAAATTGATTCTATCATCTCTGGATTTGATTTGATATGAGTATGGTTCATTGAGAGATGGCCATATTTTACTTTCGTGTTCTTGATTAACAATCCAGTATAAATAATTTGGCTTAACAGGAAGTGTGTTGATTTAAATGAAATAATAAGTGAAATTATAATCTCAAGTCTTCAATATCTTATTTCATTTTGGGGATAGTTAGTAATAGTTTATTTAATTATTTTAAATTAAATTATTAAATCATTTGTTTACATACGATTAAATTGGTCATAGGTTAGTAATTGGTAATTCTTATTAAATAATTCTCTGTGGGAACGATACTCAACTTATCACTTTATTACTTGTTGACCACGTATACTTGCGTGTTGTGCGTAATTAGATTTTACCCAACACCTGCTCATAATTCTATGGGACTTTGTGTAGGCTGACAACAGGATACTATGGTCTGAATGGTAAGTTAAATTGGCTCTGGTGCATCCACTTTCAAAGGATTGTCAGCTCCTTTAAGTTGAATTGCTTGTATTGTGAGTGGGCTGGCAGCCAAATCATCCTCAGCGGAGATAACTACTACGCCATCCTTCCATTTTGTAGGAAATGTGTTCCCACTCTCGAGTAACAAAGTGTCATCGTCTGCCATTTGTAGGACTCCGCTGTCAATTAAATTTTGAATGAGGTGGCGGAGTGCCCAACATTCTTCTGTGCTGTGACCGTGAGAGTGGGAGTGATATTGGCATACTCCCTCAGAATTAAATAATCTCGAACGGGGATTGATTGGAGGTAGAAGGGTTGTAATTCTTCCTTCATTGATCAACATTTGAAATATCTCCTCCATAGGTTGGCCAAGGTATGTAAGTCCCTTTTGTTGGCAAAATCCTGATGGGCTTTGACACTTGCTCTCTTCGCAACTTTATCCTCCAGTGTTTCATTTTTTGAAGGTGAGGATGGAATATTCATGACAAAAGGAAGGAGACCAGCATGCTCCTGACTGATTAATTGGCGTGTGACTTGGTGTTGATGAATCATTAGTTCTGCTAACTGATCTACTTGTTTGCAAAGAGCCTTAATATTTAGCTCCATCATAAACTGGAACTGTACATAATCCCATCTGTTAGCACCGTCTTTGCTGGTCTGGGAAGAGTCAACAATGTAATTAGAACTCTGTCCACTGCTCCAATTAATCATATTGACCTCTCCTTCTTTGTGTTGAGCAAGAGGATTGTCTTGAACATGAGGTTGGTCGGGTTTAGTCACGACAATCTCCCCATTATCGATTAAGCTCTGGATCTTATGATTCAAGGCCCAGGAATCCTGAGTGTCATGTCCTGGTGCCCCGGCATGATAAGCACACTTCCGAGTAGCATTGAAACCTTTCCCATTCAGGTTGGCTAGTGGAAGAAGATGTGTAATTTTCTTCTGAGTAGTAAGAAGAATAAGGATATTCTCGAGTGAGTCCCTTAAGGGTGTGAACACTCGGGGGTGTTTGACTCTCCACCTTTAGAAATAGAGGGTTTGAAGACTGTGCTTGCAAAGGGGAATAGTTTCTCCTCTAGATAGGCATATTCTGACTGTCTTTTTGACCTTGTAGTATCAAGGAAACATCTTCCTCTTTCTTTTTATGGACCCTCTGGGGGTAGTTTCCATAAGTTTTAGATTGGATGTGCTCAGCAACTGCTTTAAGAGCGGCTAGGTCTTGAATCTTTCCTGACTTCAATCCCATCTCAGCCATATCTCCGTGCTTGATTATTTCAGAAAATAGCTTGCCAATGCCAGCTAAAACTCTTTCATAGAAAGGAGCTTCTTGTATGTCTATAAGGGTCATGACCATTTCTGATTCCGTCATGGAAGGAATGACTTGAGCAGCCTGGCGCCTCCACCTTTGAGCATACTCTCTGAAAGACTCATTAGACTGTTTCTTGACCTTGGTAATCTGCACCTACCTCGCCAGAGCCATCTGAGATTGAAGTCAGACTTGAGTGAGGAAGGCATGAGCTAGTTCCTCCCAGCTATAGATCTTTGAGTTGTCTAATTTGGTATACCACGATTGGGCTTCTCCAGTCAAACTCTTCTAGAATAACTGCATTCTGAGCTTCTCGTCCTCTGCATAAGATCCAAGTTCTCCTATAAATATCTTTAAATTTGTGTAAGGATCTCCTAACCCATCATACTTTTCAAAGTCAGGAGTTTTGAACTTCTCTGGATAATGCACACCAGGGAATATACAAAGGTCAACATATGAAACACTCCCGTGTGTTCCTATCCCTTTGATAGAACAGATGATTTCCTCCATTTGAAGGATTTTCTTCCTGATATCACTGGTGTCTAGATTTTCTTTAAGATGGGTGTTTTCAGGAATTTTATTGGTCATATCCAACTGCAGTTTAGGATTTGTTTTATCTGAACTTTGTGTTCCTCCTTGTGCAGAGGATTCTATATGTACGGGTATTCACGAACTTTAAGTAGATTTGTGTAATTCCATAAGTTAAACAGCCAACTCTGTAATTTGCTTGTTTAATCCATCAAACTCTTCTCGTGAGACAGGAGCATGATTAGACTATTTAGACGAAGACATAGTTGGCTGTAGGCTCGTGGCCTTTTTGGATAGCGGGTAACAGACCCAATTGTTTCCCTACAAAAAGCTTATGTAGTTTTGTCTTAGGGAATGTATAAATGTTTACATGCTATCATAATATGTCCATTATCTTACAAAACGGGAGTAATTTGATAACATGTCAAGTCTTAATATGCATGTGTAAATACTCTTCATATTTTCCATTACATAGAGATAAACCTAGAATGAAATTACAAGTAATTGTCTTTACAAGTAATTGAAAATGGAAAGCATGAAGAGACATTCTTCCGCATTTGGTTTATCAGAGGCTGACCTATCTTAGGTTAATCTCACGACTTTTTGGCATGAAGGTTCCCAGATCATCGCAATCTACTCAACAGGAAGTTAATCCGGTCTTTCAACTGGAGCGAATCTGGGTGGTGCCTTTCCTGAGCCTCGTTGGAATTAGTCTTCCTACGAGTCCCGTAATCAAACACCGATAGGATAGCCTCCTGATGGAGGAACCACACAACATACATTTACATACAATGTGTCTCACCGTTTACGAAAATGATAACATGTGTGAAGAACCAGTATCACAAATAGATATATTGTAATGTAGTAAATAAAATTCATTTGTACACATTCATCAAAAAAATGTAAATGCAACATTCACACACAAGCATATAACAGTTTTGAAAAGCTTGTAGTAGCGCCTTAAGTTCTCTTACTGGTGTCCCCAGCAGAGTCGCCACCTGTCGACGTCGGGATTTTAATTTATCCCTTTTCTGTTCTTGTTATTTGGTGTTCTCATGTTCGATGAGATTTGTTTGAAAAAACAAGTAAAAAAGGTCCGATATGTATATGTCAACGATTTGACTGTAGGACTCGTCAGTGGGTGTTTTTAACTGGTTGCACCAACACAACTAAGAAAAGGTTTGCACATTGACCCAGTGATATGACACTGTTAAACGAGTCTGTGAAACCGAGATTCATTTGGGTTCGGGGGCTTGTTATGCGGAGGGAAGGTGTTAGGCACCCCTCGACATCCGTGTTACAACGGTGACCGCCACTTTTCAAGAAACTGTTATATGAATGTGTGTGTGTGTGTAGGTCAATGTGCTGTTATTTGAAAGTAGTGCGAGACCTCGTTCGCACCTATATACAAAGAGTTTGAATTTGTATGAAAAATTTAGTTTTAAACATGATATAGCAGTGAGGTTTTGTAAAATAGGTTTTTTAAACCATGTGCGCAAAAGTAATTGAGACCTTTTCATACTTCCATTTTGTTATTAAATGTTCGGCTTGGTTGCTTTTATTTTCGAGATGCGAAGCATCTTCGAGAAAATAATATATAGCAGTGCCGAACTCCTCATGGGAATGAAAGCCATCTAAGGAAATTCAAACACCGTGAATAATTTACAAGTTGCTTACAGCTGAAATGTCCATCACGGGAACCGAATCTAGATTCAGTGGACTGAATCTGTGATCACATGATTCCTAGGCTCACATGATGCCGCGGTTTATATGAAAAGCAGTTATATATATATATATATACATGAACAACCACCACGAAGCACCTCCATGGGGGATCAGAAATATAAATAAAGCAGTAAATGTGATCAACCGCCACGTAGTAAACTCCAGGCGGGACGAAATGTAAATAAAGCAGTAAGAATGATCAATCGCCACAAAATAAACTCCAGGCTAGACGGAATGTAAATAAAGCAGTAAAAGGCCACGAAGTAAACTCCAGGCCTGACAGAAATGTATATATATATATATATATATATATATATATATATATAAGCGTTAAACACACATGATATATATCGATCCGGGCTCAGTTTATCATTTTAGCGATTTGTCGCTATATATATATAAAAGCAATAAACGCACCGGATATAAAATCCAGGATCATCGAACAAAGTCCGATAACAAGATATATATATATATATATATATATATATATATATATATATATATATATATATATATATACAAACAAAAATGAAAACCACTTAGATCAAGTCCGCATACACACAATGACACTACTCTCAATGAAGAAGAAGAGTGTGTGCAAAGATGAAGAGAAAGGCTTTATAATGTGTAAGAAGGCTTACACAAGTAATGCCAAAGAAGACTTCTATGACTTTAAGTGCATGAACACTCTCATCCCCCCGGTAAAAATATAGCTATATGTGAGCTAACAAGTGTTTAAAATGAGAAAGAACTCAATATGGGGTGTGTACAGAGCAAATTTGACAGGGCTTCCTCGCCTTTCTTCTCTTTAATATGGCCACCCCAAGCTCTATATTTATAGAGCTGGGATGTACTAACATGCCGGGGTGCCCCGGCTCGTGGGTCCTATCATCTCAAGACGCAGCGCGCCAGCATAACGTGATGTCTCGCTTTCAAGCTTGCAGAACTTCAATCCAAGGATCCGATTGAGGTGTATATGTGAGACCCTGAATTTTATGAAATAAAAGTATTCAATTTTTCTATTTTGGTAAATAGTTAAATTGATAAAAGTTTAAAGTTAAGGGTGACATTTGAAAATTTTTCAAAGTAAGCAAGTTGTCATAAAATAATCAGTGGTAAAATACGTGTGGTTGCATAGTAGCACACGGTATTGATTATTAATGCTTACGTGAGAAGTCACTTAGTTTGATTCAATTATTGTCGATATTTTATATATTATTAAATTAATAATTGAGACAACAAAGTTATTCATATTATTAAATTGCAATATTTACAATGTCTAGAAGTTCTGCCAAGGAGAGGTTTGGTCACCTAATTGCTGGCATGATAGGGAGAAATCCTTATTGAAAGCCCCTCTTTCACCGGATTGACACGGTTGTTAAATATTGTGAGTTATAATATTAATGATGAACAAGTTCGTGTTGATTAAAGATGAATTTGATAGTTCCATTGTTTTGGGATTATTAGTGTTAGTAGAAATCGACATTTATTCCGATGATAATTGATGTCTGGGGGTTATATTGATAAATCAGGCAATTTATCGGATAAGTGAGCAGTTAATTGCTACTAATTCACATGTTTATATAACTATTTGTTCACATGTCTGTACTATTGAGTCACATTCTTATACTATTAGGGGAGTTGGTGCAAGATTGATAATACTTGCATGATTAAATTAAAGTGGAGGTATAGATGGAGGTACTATACCGTAATTCATATTTTTTACATGATTATAACTATTGATTCACATGATTGAACTATTGATTCACATGATTTACTATTAGGGGAGGTGGTGCAAGTTTGATAATACTTGCAGGACTAAATTAAAATAAAAGAAAAGTTGGAGGTATTGTCTTGTAATTTTTTCGAACCCCAAAACGTCTGATTATCGAAACTATATTTTTCTATAAATAGAAGCTCATTCTTCCTTCATTTCTCACCAATTCACTAAAGCTATAGAGCAATTATTCTAGAGAGAAAGAAAAAGAGAATTCTGCTACCTCTCTATTCCAGTATCCAGCTTTATTCTAAGGTAAGGGGTATTATTTCTTTCGTATTCATGAAGAGAGCTATTGTTATTCCATTCCTTATTATTCATTGAATAACTTTGATATCGCAAGTACCGCATACATGGTGAAATTGTTCTCATTATTCCATTCTTTATTATTATGTTGGAATTACACATACATGCAACCGCATATATGGTGAAATTCTTCTATTATTCCATTATTTACTATTCTCGCCTTAATATCCTCGTCTATGCATTTCTGTACCGACCGGTTCCATTCTTTATTATTCGTCAATTATCCTCGTCTGCATGCGTTTACGGCGGACCTAGTTCCATTCTTTATTATTCTGTAGGAATATCCTCATCGGTGCGTTTACGGGACGGTTCCATTATTTATTATTACATTTGGGAATAACTCATTCATGCGATCTATCGCATTTATGGTGAATCCTTCATTATTCAATTCTTTATTATTCTCGTTGGAATAACTTTGTCATGTGGATTACCACATGCACGGTGAATGATCCTTTTGTATTCATTCCTTATTAAATTGTGGAAATGATCAGTTTACGTTGATTATGATGAGAGTCATAATAAAAGCATTGGACTGATGAAAATTATGGGTATATGTGTAATTAGTAAGTGTTATGATGAGTTATGTTGGTTATTATGTGAAAACATGAAAATTTCTTAGAAATCGCAAAGGGTTGAAAAATTAGATTTTGGTGAAAACTGAACATAAAATTCAATTGACCATATCTACTATTATATTTTGAATTTTTGAGTTTGGTCAAGTTCTAGAGTTATATCTATGAGTTTTATAACGTATCCAAGTGGAATCACTGGAAAAGGTGTTGTAGATTTTCGTGTGGACTAATTTTAGCAAAGGAGTCAAAAGCTGCCAATTTCAAAAAAGATACTGCCCAGATTTTTAAAAGAGCATTTTTGGCCACTATATTTGTGAGAAAACTTACGGCCTTTTAGGACATGAAAGTATATGGTATAAGGTACCTCCTGTCCAAAAATAAGCTCATTCCGACTTAAAATGAGCAAGTTATGACTATTTCAATATTTAGGTTTTTTCGACGAAAAATGCTATAACCGGAGTTCTATAACTCCGATGACCATGAAATTTAAACTGGAAGCTCACATTAACATGTGTAAGATCCTGCCAAGATTTGGGAATTTTTGGAGTTAAACTTGAGGTAGCTAATTTCTTAAGGAATTAATTAGAAATTGATTTTTGAAAAATAGTAAATGAATTTTAAAAATTCCGAGAAAAATATATGTTCATTATGGGACTATATTCTGCTAAATCCCAGAAAAGAAATATTTTTGTGACTGATTTGGTATTTTTCATGAAAATGGTTTAGTTACGAACATTTGAGTTAAATATGTTATGTGAAGTAACAAAGTTGGAAAATAGGATTTTATGGCTTGAAAATCCTATATAAGGTATATGCAGATTTTTTTATTTGATGAGAGATTTAATCATTGGTGATGAAATCTTATGAGTATGACATTTTTGAATGATTAAATGCATTATTTGGTAAAGTGTAAACAATTGAAATAAAAAAATTTGAAGTTTAAGAAGTGATTAAAATATTGTTATGATATTAATAATATTAGATTATTTTGATAATATTTGGATAAATTTAAAGTCTTTAATATTTATCCTTGTTTTCGTTTGATTAATGCTTATATCATTGTCATCATTCTCATGTTTGTGTTGTGTTGAAAGTCATATGTTGCCTGTAGTGCATAGATGGACTTGGTATGATTATGACTAGGGATTATTCGGTATAATCATGACCATAATGTTACAAATGATGTGGTAAAAGTCATCTTTGGCCCGCATAGATGGACTTGGTATGATTATGACCAGGGATTATTCGGTATAATAATGACCGTAATTGAAAACATGAATATCATTGGCCCGTAGTGCATGGATAATTCGTGGTCATGATACTATTAAGCCGAGTCTCAACATTATTGGTTTTACAGTTGTATATCTTTGGCCTGTAGTGCAAAGATGGACTGTTGGTTATTGGTTTTACAGTTGTATATCTTTGGCCTGTAGTGCAAATATGAACTGTTGGTTATTGGTTATCTGATTTGTATATCTTTGGTAGTAGTGCAAAGATGAATTTATTAGTATGATTATGAAGCGGGAATTGTGATTTGGTATAACCATGATTTTTGATATTTCGGTGAAGATAGGTGATGAAAATTATCTTAGATCACCGGGTATGCGAAAGGAATTCACAATCACAATTATGATTATGAGTTATTCATATGATTGTGAACAGGAATTGTTGATTGATGTTACAAGGATAAAACATTATTGGTGGATTTTTAACATAGAGAATATAATAGACCTGATGGTCTATTTGACTCTCTTAATGGATTGCTCGTTCCGCTGTAACTATGGTTGAAAAGTTTTATCATCTACCATATGTTCTAAATCTTTGATTTGTTACTGATGAAGGCTATTGATAATTTATTATCTTTAGTCATGATATTCTTTACTGGGCTAGTTGTGCTCACCCTTTTGCTTCACAATTCCTTTCAGGTAATAAGAGTGTAGCTAGGTCGAGCGGGGATAACAGGGGAATAGAACGGTGGTCTATAGCTGTTGAGGTTCTCCCTAAATAGATGGAAATAATTTTGTTGAGAACTTTAGATAAGTGTGTCGTATTGTATACATAATTTGATATTTAATTTTGGTGAACCGAATAGGGTGAGGTTAACCCAACTTTGCAAGGGTGTTTTGCCACTATCATACAAGATGTCTAACGACATACAACCTCGTGTTATCATTAGACAGGGTTGTGCACATCCACTTGCTGAGTATATCTACGAGCACTACCTATATGATCTTGGAGTTTATTTGAAATACAATTTTCACTTGGAGACAGTGGAGATAGTTATATGTCAAGAAAAGACTCACCATTGGAAAGAAGATGATAGTAATCTTCTCATTTTTCTTTGGGGTCTATTGGGTCAACCAAGGATAATTCTCTGAACATATGATATCTATCATAACTTAGATTCATGGCCTCCTATGTACGAAGGTTTCCTTGAGCACTTCCCAAAGATTTTAAAAAAATAGTTATTGACTGTACCTTTATGTAAGGTGCAATTGTGATATGAATCAGAGTTGGGATATATATTTGTTTAAACTCTCAGTTTATGTTTTATCGTATTTTACATGACAGTTGTATAATTAAGGTATTTGTATTTTCTACCATGTATTTGGCGACTCAAGATAAGTGATGTATACCTAATTTTGGGGGCGTCACAGTATAAGACCTGTTTCGGAATGCTGTTATCGAGAGATACACAATAACACGGGATTAGAGGTTGTACGAAGTCAGGAAGATGGAACCATGTCCTATCTCTTCAAGCTTCAAATTTTATCTGGTGTGCTGCCTTGCATAATAGTCACTCGGGATTACAACTCCTTGGTTCTTATGGGACACAGTTGTGTAGAATGTATGTTGATTGCTGTTTATTGAGATGGTGCCATGTGGGGTTGAGGTGGCAATTTAACGACTTTGCCCTTCACTGGGGTTATCTCCTGTTTTAGCAGATAAAGCAGACGTTGCTCAGGGTTATCTCTGAGACTGGGCTGCTGTAAGTATTGAATGCCCTCAAGGTTGTCTTTGAGGTGTGCCTGTCCTCCCGGGTTTATCTCCAAGTTTGTGCATTGAGTGCGTCGGTGTGAGTCCTGAGGTTGAAGCTGACTGCATGGGTTGAAACGAGCATCTCCGGGGTTATCTCCGAAACTGCAACTGCACTCCTTGGGTTTATCTCCAAGGTTGACATTGTCTGGGACTGAGACTGAATATCTCGGGGTTATCTCCAAGATGAATCGGCCTTCTCCGGTGGAATTTCCGGTATTTGCACAGCTATCTTTGGGGTTATCTTCGAGATGGGGAAAGGATATTCCTGGCGTGTTTTCCAGGGTTAAAACTGAACTTTCGGTGGTATTTCTGGGATTAATCTGAGCTATCTTCCAGGGTTATCTCTGAAAGAAGATTTTGCACTTCTTGCAATGTTAGTAACAGGTAGGCAGAAAATTTTGAGTGTCTATAATCGTCATCCATCGCCTCCCCATCAAAGAGGGATTTAAGCCAGTTAAGCAGAAGCTCAGCGATTAAAACTTGAGAGGAGTTTAAATGTTAAAGAAGAAATTATGAAACAATTTCAATCTGACATCATCATGGTATCCACATACCCTGAGTGGCTATCCAACATAGTTCACGTGCCTAAACTTGTAGGGAAGGTGTGAGTTTGTGTGGATTACAGAGATCTGAACAAAGCTTGTCTTAAAGTTAGCTTTCCCATGCCATTCATCCATATACTCATTGACAATACAACTCAATATGACATGTACTACTTTAGTGATTGTTTTGCGGGGCACCATCAAATCATGGTTGCTGAAGAGGATCGTGAGAAAACTGCATTCATCACTGGTTGGGGAACCTTTTGCTACAGACAGTTGTTGTTCGGCCTCATCACTGCCGGAGCTACCTATCAGCGTGCCATGATGGCTCTTTATTATGATCTAATGCACACAAAGATAGAAATCTATGTGGATGACATTATTGTCAAGTCCCGAAGGGAGGAAGACCACCTAGATCATCTCAAAAAGCTCTTCAACATGTTGCGTAAGTACAACTTGAAGTTGAATCCAACCAAGTCCGCCTTTGGCATGAAATCAGGCAAGTTGCTAGGATTCCTAGTCAGCCACAAAGGGATTGAGCTGGATCCCACAAAAATCTGGATATCACGGAAATGCCCATACCTCAGACAAAGAAGGAAATACGTGGACTTTTGGGAAGAATCAACTTCATCAGCCGATTCATCTCCCAACTCATAACAACCTGTGAGCCTATCTTCAAGTTACTAAGGAAGAACTCCTCCATGAAATGGAATAATGAGTGTCAGAAAGCCTTCCTTACAATCAATAAGCAGCTAGTCACCTGTTTTGGTACCTCCCAGGGATGGTGTTCCCCTGTTCATGTACCTGTCAATCAATGACTATTACCACATTGATTAATAGGTACATGAACAGGGGAACACCATCCCTGGGAGGTACTAAAATAGGAGCTTTGACTAGCTGCTCATTGATTGTAAGGAAGGCTTTCTTACACTCATTATTCCGTTTCATGGTGGAGTTCTTCCTTAGTAACTTGAAGATAGTCTCACAGGTTGTTGTGAGTTGGGAAATGAATCGACTGATGAAGTTAATTCTTCCCAAAAATCCCCGTATTTCCCGCTCTGTCTGGGGTATGGGCATTTCCGTGATGACCTAGATTTTTGAAGGATCCAGCTCAATGCCTTTGTGGCTTACTACTCAGTGCCTTTGTGGCTTACTACGAATCCTAGCAATTTACCTGATTTAATAAAAAATGCGCACTTGGCCGATTTCAACTTCAAGTTGTACTTACGAAATCGGTTGCAAAGCTTTTTGAGATGATCTAGGTGGTCTTCCTCCCTTCGGGACTTGAAAATGATGTTATCCACATAGATTTCTATCTCTTTGTGCATTAGATCATGGAAAAGAGCCATCATAGCTAACTGATAGGTAGCTCCGACATTAATGAGGCTGAACGACAACCTTCTATAGAAAAAGGTTCCCCAATGAGTCATGAATGCAGTTTTCTCATGATCCTCTTCAGCAACCATGATTTGATGGTACCCCGCAAAGCAATCAGCAAAGGAGTACATGTCATACTGAGCTGTATTGTCAATGAGTATATGGATGAATGGTACATGAAAGCTATCCTTAATACAAGCTTTATTCAGATCCCTGTAATCCACACAAACTCGCACCTTCCCTCCGGGTTTAGGCACGGGGACTATGATGGATAGCCACTCAAGGTATGTTGATACCATGATGATGCCAGCTTGAAATTGTTTTATAATTTCTTCTTTGACTTTTAAACTCCACTCAGGGTTTAATCACCTGAGATTCTGTTTGACTGGCTTGAATCCATCTTTGATGAGAAGGCAATGAATGACGATTTCAATTGAAAAACCGACCGTGTCTTCATAAGACCATGCAAACACATCCTAGAATTGGGTCAATAAAGTAACCATGTCATTCCTTTGGTTTGTAGTAAGGTCCATACCAATCTGGATTTGTTTGGGGTTTTCTAAGGTTCCAAGGTTAAAAGAGGTGGTTTGATCAAGCTTTGTCTTGGGTTTATCTTCGACCCATTCTTTGATCTTTTGAGGTATCTCATAGTCCTCTTTTTTAATCTCCATCAAGTCAGAGTCCAACTTTACATCAAAGTTGTAGTCCTTGTGAAGAATAGGCACCTCATCAGCAAGTTTAGGCACATCTAACTTTAGAGTCCTAAAACAAAATGCTTTCACTTAATATATGAAACTATTTAATCATATAAAGTGTTAGCATGAAATGATAAAAACAACTACTAATATTGTACAACAAAATAAAGCAGTTATTGCTATCTATAGGGCAGAGGGATTTTTTGCCCTTTTTACCCTTGTCGGCAAATATAAGGAGTGTTGCTCCAATTGCCAAGGGTCAAGTCCTGATGGACAACTGTGATGATGGGCCTGTTGCCATCCTCCTTATCTTGAATGATGACCATGATGTCTGGACAGTCGTCATCTAAGATATCATTGTTCACACCCTCGGTATGTTCCAGGAAGTACATCTTTGATAACCACCTCTTAATATCTTGTTTATGCCTTTGATTCCTTTCCTCTGCCTCTGGGTCTGGAATCAGGACTTCATTTCCTTTAATCGGTATCGACTTAGGAAACAACATAGCTACCACAGGGACAGGAACCTTTTCGTAAAGGTCGTACATGATTATCACTTGTAGGTTTAGGCAACCGCCTTGTAGATGAAGGAACCGATTTATGCTTGTGAGGGTTCCTGTGATTGGACCCAAAAGAGTAGCCTAATCCGGTTGTCCCTGTCTTGTTGGGAACTAGAATTGGGTATTTGATTCTTTGGTGATCCTTTCCTAACCCTTGTCCAGGTTGAAAACCCAAGGATATCATCTCTTGACTTGCCGACATTACCTAGGCAAAAACTCTGGGTTTCAGAAGTGGCCCCCCAATGGGTTGATAGTGAGTGTTGCTCACTTCAAGGGCCTAAAAATTGACAGGCTCAACTTCTTCATTAAAATTGATGAGTGGTATATCACCTTGAACAGGAAATTCTAGCTCAGTACAGACAGTGACCGGACTATTATTGATGATATACTAGAGTTGTTGATGAAGAGTGGATGGGACGGCTCCTGCCATATGAATCCAAGGTCTTCCCAATAGTAAGTTGTATCCTGTAGTGATCTTAAGAACTTGGAAGGATATGTAGAATATATGTGGACCAATTTCCACGGGTAACTCAATTTCTCCAATAGCATTTCACCGAGATCCATCAAAAGATTTGATGATTATATGGCTGCTATGAATCATGTTGAGATTGATGTTTATTTTTTCTAATGTGGCATAAGGGTAGATGTTTAGGGATGATCCTCCGTCTATTAGCACTTCTCCAACCACATATTCGAAAGACATAACCGCTATGTTCAATGGTTTGCAATAACCCATCCCTTCTGGAGGTATGTCATCATCAGTGAAGGATATTACGTTGCTGTTGAAGATATGATCAACCAGATGATGGAACTTTTCAACATCCACTATTTTTGGTAAGTTGGCTTCTTCTAATACTTTTAGTAAGACCTTTCGGTGATCTTCTAAAGAGAAAACCAAGTCCATAATAGAAATCTATTGTGGAGATTCTTTCAAGCTTAGAATCACCTTGGCTTCATTGTGTCCCATAGTATGGAGGAATTCTTCAATCTTCTCTATGAGAACTTTCCCCTTTGATCTGATGATAGGCTTCATCATCCGTTGTGGAAGATATAGTGGATTCTCTTTAGACACTGCAGCAGTTGTATTGGATGTAGATCCTTCAGCCTCTCCATAATTCAATGTTACTTTCTTGAGGCTGACAATAGGATATTGTTGCCATAATGGAAATGTGATTGGCTTTGGTGCAACCACTTTCAAAGGGTTTTCAACGCCTTTGAGCTGAATTGGTTTAATTGTAAGTGGTGTGGCAGCTAAATCTCCTTCAGATGATATAAGTGCTATGACTACCTTCCATCCTGGAGGAAATGTGTCTCCACTCTCAAATGATACAACGTCATTATCTGCCATTTGTAGATCACCGCTGTCAATCATGTTTTGAATAAGATGGCGGAGTGCCCAGCATTCCTCAGTGCCATGACCGCACGAGTGGGAATGTTATTAACGTACTCCATTAGCATCAAACTGTTTTGAGCATAGGTTGACTAGAGGTAGCAATGTTGTGCTTTTTCCCTCATTAATCAGCATCTGCAATATCTCTTCCATCGGTTGGCATAAATAGGTGAATTCCCTTTTGTTGGCAAAATCCTGAAGGGCTTTAGCATTTGCTTTTCTTACAATCTTTTCCTCCAGTGTTTCACTTTCTTGAGTAAGTGGTGGAGTACTTGTAATAAGAGAAAGGAGGCTAGCATGCTCCTGACTGAATAATTGATGTGTGACTTGGTGTTGATGAATCACCAGTTCTGCCAATTGATTGACTTGTTTGCTAAGAGACTTTAACACTCGTTCCATCATGAACTAGAATACTGAATAATCCCAACTGTCAGAATTATCCTTGCTGATTTGGGATGATCCTCCCACATATTTGAGGTACTTGGAGGTCTCTCCATCGCCTCTGTTGATCATGTTAACCTCCTCTTCCTTGTGTTGAGAGAGAGGGTTGTCTTGAACATGGGGTTGGTCGGGCTTGCTCACAACGATCTCACCATTGTTAATTAAGTCCTGGATCTTATGCCTAAGGGCCCAACAATCCTGGGTGTCATGGCCTAGAGCTCCAGCATGGTAAGCACATTTCTTGCTTGCATTAAAACCTTTTCCACTCTGTGACGCCCCCAAAATAGGTATACATCACCTATTCTAAGTCGCCAAATACATGGTACAGAATACGAATACAACCTTAAATATAAAACATGAGTTGTGAGTTTTAATACAAATATTGTCTTCTAGACAGTATTCAAACTCAAAATAAATCCTCAATACATTTATTATATCACTATTTCATAGAATAGTGAGGACTACTAATACTATCATCTGGACCATCATTCTGTTCCCCGACAAGTCCCTGCTACGTTCTCATTTCCTGAAGAGAACAATGAAAGCAAAAGGGTGAGCTCAACTAGCCCAGTAAGAAATATTATGACTAAGATAATGCGTAATAATTTATCATTAGTCTTCAACAATTATTAAACCGATAAAATATAACAAACTTCAAGTTTAATCTGCAATGAATAAGCAATCCATTAGAAGAGTCAAGTAGAATAAAAATCTACTATCTTCTATGATTTAAAAAGGTTTTTCATCACTTTTATTGCTGAGACTTAGCTTAATAAATAATCCACATCATCCCTGCACTACAGCCAAGGATATTCATTAGTATCATGACCATAATTTATCCATGCACTACGGGCCAAGGATATTCGTGTTTTCATGAATGGTCATGATCATGCCAACAACTATCCATAAATGCACTACGGCCAATGAGAATTTTTACAACATCATTGTAACTTTACGGTCATGATTATACCGAATAATCCCTGGTCATAATCATACCAAGTCCATCTATGCACTACAGGCCACAGATGACTTTCAACATAATATAAACATGAGGATGATGGCAATGACATAAAAATTTAATAAAACAAGTTCAAGAATAAATTTTAAAGATTTATAAGTTAATTTATCCTGAAATCAATAATGTCCAAATTGTCAACATGATACTGCTTTGTGGAATAAAATTCAAGAATGCTCAGAAGGATATTTCCATGAAAAGATACTGGATGAAGCGCAAATATCCAGGATATTCTACTAATTTCATGGAGTATAGAAGCCAAAACTTTAACCAACTGAGTATAATAGAATATATGAAACTGCAAATGAATTTTCGCCCAGCATGCGGTAATCCACGTAGACAGATCATTTCCACAAGTTAATAATGAATGAATACAAAGGATCATTCACCATGCATGCGTAATCCACATAGATGAAAGTTATTCCAACATAGTAATAAAGAATGGAACCAGTCATGTGTAATCCGCATGCATGGATATTCCAAATGTAATAATAAAGAATGGAACTAGGTCATGCGTAATCCTCACGAGATAGGATGTTCCAAAAGAATAATAAAGAATGGAACCAATCATACGTAATCCGCATGCATGTGATGTTCCAAATGTAATAATAAAGAATGGAATAATGTAAGAATTCACCGGGCATGCGATGTAATCGCATGCATGACGGGTTTTCCAATGTAATAATAAAGAATGGAATAACAGAAGAATTTCACCATGTATGCGGTACTTCGCATAGACAATTATTCCAACATAATAATAAAGAATGGAATAACATCTCTTACGAGTATTTGAAAGAAAATAACTCTCTTCATGAATACAAAAGAATAATACCCCTTACGAGTATAACAAATAATATCCCTTACCTTAAAAAGAAGAGTATTCCAATGGGTAGGGCGAGGATATTCTTGAAGAAAACTTATATTGTTTTCTACGCTCAAAGCTTCTTAAAACTCTAAAGAAATACGCTCAAGATTATAGAAGAAGAATTCTCTGAATTTCTGGTGTGTTTTCAATTCTAACTAAGCATCCTATTTATAGGAGAATGGAAAGGATACTATGCAATAAAATATAATATATTCTATTTATAATATATATATATATATATATATTATTTAAAATCTAATAAAACAAATAACTTTATAAAAGTATTCTATTTTATATAAAAAGATTTTACTATGCAAATACTATGCAGGCACTATGCATAATAAAATATATTATATTCTATTTATAATCAAATAAAACAAAATTTTATAAAAAGTATTCTGCTTTTATTACATTTATAATAATAATAAAAAAACTTCATCATCATTATTATAATTCACACTATTAATCGACCGTGTCGCTCCTGTGAAAGAGGGGCTTTCCAATAAGGATTTCTCCCTATTGGCGCGCAATTAGGTGACCAAACCTCTCCTTGGTAGAACTTCTAGACATCATTAATATTGTAAATAATAATATTAACTTTTTCGTCTCAATTATTGATTTAATAATATAAAATATCAACAATAATTGAATCAAATAACATGAGATACTATGCAGCAATTATTGTAGCAATAATTGAACAAAATTGAGTGACTTCTCACGTAAGCATCAATAATCAATACCGTAGCTACTATGCAACCAATGCCAGACATCGCACTTTTTTACTACCGAGTAGTTCAACAGTTTAAATGGTAAAACTTCCACCGTTATTTTCATAAAAATATTTTTGCCATTTTCTCAATCTGACAATAATTCCGTTGTGGGGTCCACCAATGATTGTGCCGTCGTACGAATATTCCCTGACCAATCGAATATTATACAACAACTTGCATACTTTTCAAAATTTATAAATATTACCCACAACTATAACATTATCTCAAATCCACACCATAATTTTGAAAAAAATATTTCGAGAAAATTAAATCTTTATTCATAAAATTTGGGGTCTCACACACTTGGGTTGGCTGGTGGAAGGACATGAGTAATTTTCTTCTGAGCTATCAGAAGTTTGAGAATGTTTTCGAGTGAGTCCTTTAAGGGTGTGAACACTCTTGTACGTCTGACTTCTCCTCTTTTTGGCAATGGAGGGTTTGAAGACTGTGCTTGAAAAGGGGAATAATTTATCCTCTAAATAGGCAAGTTTTGATTGCCTTTTTGTCCTTGTAGTATCAAGGAAACATCCTATTCTTTCTTCATATGGACCCTCTGGGGGTTGTTCCCCTAACTTCTAGATTAGATATGCTCAGCTACGACTTCTAATGCGGTGAGGTCTTGAATCTTCCCTGATTTCAATCCCATTTTAGCCATTTCATCGTGCTTAATCATTTCTAAGAATGGCTTGCCTATTCCATCCAGCTCCCTCTCATAAAATGGAGCTTCTTTTGTATCTATGAAGGTCATCACCATTTTAGACTCTGTCATAGACGGGATATGTGACGCCCCCAAATTCAGACCACACTTGTCTCAAATATGGTTTTCACATACTAACTCTAATAATAAATCAACATCTCACACAGTGGAATAATAGAATAAATTACATCATTATAACATAATTATTCTTGTCCCAAGGTCTCGTAACCGTTACTAATACAATACAACTTAAACTAAACGTAGCTTAATATAAATAAGTTCTTCTACAACCAATAATAGTACATTCCTAGCATTATGGAAATAACTACTTCAAAGCCTTCTCTTTACCCTTGTCTTTGCCAGAGGGTTCACCACGTTCTGCCTTAACTGAAAGTTTTAAGGAAAGCAAGGATGAGCAACAATTTTGCCCAGCAAGTAATATAGCAAAAGGGTAATCAATGTAGTTTTAGATTTCTCAAGGGTATATCAATAATGATAGTTCAAGATAGCAAGAAGTATCGATGATTATCAACAATAGTCATTATGGACAGAAAATATCAATAATATTCAACGATTGAGCAATTCAAGATTTCAAAGTAATGAATTTTGAGCAGTCACTAAGGACTATGAACTTCTCCTAGAATAACAATAATAAACTGATAATTCTACAAACCGAGTACAAAAGGTGATCAGCCTAAAGTACCTTATGTCATGTATAACATTTAGTCTTTCTCATATGGGCACGTCGGTTCCCCGACAATATATAATTCCCCTACCAAGAGGGTTTTTCTTCTCAGTTATAAGAGTCCACACCAAGTTAATTTAGTTTGGATAGCTTTATAAGAACAATTATCATTCAAATTCAAGGTTTGTAAACAATTTCCCTTCTAGATTATGAAGTATTATGCTTTCAAAGTTCTACTTATACGATCAATAATAGCACAAGTTCAAGTAATGCTCAATAAAGAGTAAGGTTCGAGTATTTGCATTCAATATACGAATCAAATGAAATTCGAGAATGTGACGCCCCCAAATTTGGATATCTTCCAACCCGACATATGGTGCTACACGATACTCATAACTATACAATCATTCCATTGCAACACAACATAATGAATGTAATTACTATCTTTATTACAATCAAAGTGTAATCATTTCTCAGGTTCATAAACCGATTACATTGTTTACTGTTCATAATGTACAATACATACAAACATATTAGTCTATTACACGATGGTTAATTATCCATCTTAGCTTTGCCCTTATCTCTCTTAGCTTTCTCAGTATGTTCATCCTTAACTGCTGTCATATAATTCACGCAAGAAGTGAGCATAACAAGCTCAACAAGTTCAACAAAGGATAACATTAATACCACATTCGTGAATTATATGACAAATCGGACATAACTGAACAAATAGTTATGAAGTATTATAAAATAGTAATACTTTAACAATTCATAACATCAATTCCCAAAGTATAGAATAGATTAGGAATTTTGAATCGGTCGATAGACCATGAACAGTAACTTTATGTTTTCATACTTGAAAAGGATATCACAGCACTAAGGTTGTACATCCTACATTACTTACGAGCACTTCTAGGTGATCAGTCTATATTACTATATGTTGATCAACATTCATTCGTTAAACATATTTACGTTTTAGTTTAGGCAAACTCGCGTGCTCATCGAATAATCGACAAAAAATACTTTTGTTTGTTCATAGACAAACCTTACCTTCAAATCCGTACCAATTTCTTGGCATAGGATAGCGTTAACATTTCTATATAAAAAGATATGTATACAAATCAATCTATATCTTACGAGTAGTCTACCGAGTTAAAATTGGCATTGACCCTTTCTTTTAGATCATTCATGCAATTCAGTACAATGAATCACATAAAACCTGACTAACTTGAAAGTTAGACAAGTGTTAAGAAAAGTTGCCTTTCAGCGTCTTCAAATAACTTAATCAATTGATCACAACCTTTACAGAATCTACATGATATATTCACATAGCACACTGTAATTAGCTACCAAATAATTACCCACATTGTCTACCAACTTCTTTCTCTTCTATGTCTTAATTAACTTTATTCCATTTAATAAAGCCAATTCGACTTATTACCCTTCATACCGGCTTATTAACAATCTTACGTTATTAACCAAACTCTATCATCATTGGTGAAGTACCAATGTTGATTACCGATTATGGTTCATTAATAACACGTTGAGTTCTTCGTTCATAAGTTAATAACATGCGTTAAATTCCTAAGTTTCAATACCATACACCTTAGTATATGTAGTATAGGAATAGTTCTAATATACTTATTAAGTGTGTAAACTTAACTAAGATAGGTCCCTAAACAATTGCAGTTCAAAGCTAAGTTATCTAACAAAAAGTTCGCTTTTAAGCTGCATGCACGACTTCCTATATAAGACCTATTGCGGCATACTAGTTTGCTTGATTCTAAGTTCCTGCCTCAAGATCATGTACATGAGACTTTCTTCATACCATATGGCGTTTATTGCCACTTTCCAAAACGATGCAATGAATCAGACGGCTACACTGAAGACGGCACTTTAAAGCACCGTTCTGCACATGCTGGCGCCAGACCTCGAAGACTGAAAAATTTTAATAGACAAAAATTTTAGTGAGTTTCTCAGATCTATAACTTCTTCGTTATAAGTCCGATTTGGTCCGTTCAAAAGCTTACAAGTCATAAATGATATACTCTACACGTTCATATAAGAATTCTACACTTTCGAATCCGTTAACTCAAAATTCACTATTAAGTTCATTTTAAGCGTTCGTTAAACGTTAATGAGCGTTCATTACTCGTTTTCTTCGTTTTAAGTCAGAAACCGACGATTCTTGAGTCCACGGCTCTTAAATACCATAACACACGTGTTTACATTAAAAACCAACATTTTCAAGTCTCATGACAACTTTTGACTATCAATCCGGAATTCCTACGTTTTTGACGTTTAACGTCTATTTCCATGAAATTCGCCATAACTCCGTTACTAGTGTTCTATAAGCCAAATCACATGGAATTCTCCATGGATTTCATATCTACATCCTAACCAAGCAAGATGCAAGATACTAATAGAGATGGTTTTCAATTTGTCCATCAACAACCAAGTTCAATACTCAATAATTTCTATGGTTTAAACTTACATAAAGCCTTACGATTTTGATTTACGCATGACTTATAAAGGTTTTAAAAGTTACAAGCCATCCTTATTCCTCCATAGAAGACATACTCCACCAATCTATGATTCTTCATACTCAAAGAAATCAAAAGAGATGGAAACTATTATTAAGGAATATTGCCTCAACAATCTTTGTGTTCTTGAAAGAAACTCTGAAAAGCTTCAAAGTAGAAGAATGATTTAAGTCTAGCGCTTTTTCTCTCTCAAATATGTTGGTTGAGTCTTGAAAAAACATCAAATGGCTAACATAGGCTTCCTATTTATAGGAAAACAAGAGGGAGGGCTTTTTGGTCAAATAACCCACCTCCTTACTATTCACTACTTCATCACCAAGTAAAATACTTGGTGATCAAGTAGTTTGCTTTGCTTGCACACCAAGTGGCCGGCCCACCATGCCCATGGGTCATCCCCATGGGTTGCCCCATGGGTTTTACCCATTCGATGACCCACCGGTTCGATCCACGGTTCAGTTTCTTGGATCGGGCTTAGTTAATTCTAATATTGGGCTTTCACTTGGGTCTAAACACTTTATTCATTGGGCATAATTACTCAATTATTTGGGCTTGATATAAACCAAATCCAATTGGATTAAACTAAGTCCTTATACTATAAATCCAATAACACCAAACATATTCACCACGTATAATTTACATATTCTCTTAATATAATACTAGTACGATAATCGTATTGTACTTTGTATTAAGTCTTTGTATTATACGCGTGCGACGCCCCCCATATTCGGATACTTGAAACCCGAACTCGGTGCTTCATGATACCATTTCTATGAGCGGAATAATACTAATAATAATAACAATAATATAAATTTCAAACTTAACTTACATTTATCAGAGTCTAATCCCAAGCACGCAACTTTTACTATAATTCTTTACATGATACATAATACATATCATTATGTTAATACAACTTAACTATTACAAAAGATACCATAAACATATTCTGTTTGCTTTCCTTTTCACTTATTCTTGTCCGATCCTTCTGATTGTTCACACTTATCTGAAAACATTTAAATTAAGCTAGGATGAGCATTTGAGTGCCCAGCAAGTATATATATAAGCTGAAAGAATTTAAATATTTTCTTTATAATACCCTTCTACAACAAATCAATAGTTGTGAAGTAATCTGAACCGATAATAATAACATAACAACCCTCTTTCAAATTTTTGAAACTACGTATTGACTATATATAGGGTTATAGTGACATACTATGAACATTATTTCCTTTTTCGAAAGGGTTAAACAGAAATTCATCTATAAACTGTCATAACTTACGGACACGGGGGTGATCCGCCCGTTGTGTCCTGCATTGATCAATACTACATGTACAAGAACGATATTATCGTTCACTCTGTCCGCCTTGGGTGCATAAAAGTTTTTCCCATGTACGGGATGTTCATACATCAGGATTTTCATAACAAAGGTTTTATCTTATATACAACAATAATCTATAATTCAATATATATATACGGAGTAACTCGATAAGGTTTATCAACATGTGATTAAATACAATGATTATCCAAGTGGGGACACTTGTATAATCATTTATAGAAATTAACGAACAGAATATATATATCTGAATTATCATATACTAACATGGTAATAATCAATGGACGTATATAATATAGGGTTAATAACCTGTACAGTAATAATATAATTCTGAAACATTCTTACACTTGTCCATTGCATAAAAAAAATGCAAAGGTAAGATACTTGGCTGATGCGCTGCTTACAAATCTCAACTTAGTTCTACCTTTTATATCACGACCTATCATTAATCAGATCATTCGTTCGATTAGAACAATATACCATAACACATAGTACTGCATTTCATAGTCAGCACATAACCTAATCACATTATCACACATGTTCAACAGTCATTGACTCATAAACAAACATCAACACATTTCTAATCACATTGTCACACAACCTTAACAACCATTGAATCACAATTAAACAGTTAACAAGTCAACCTATCTTAGTTCAGATCAATTTAAAATATGTCGATCTACCGCGGCTTTATCGGGTAATAATCGAGTCTAAGACTCTATCTATAAGTTCAACATCCAGAAATATCACTCATAATATTTTAAATGACTCATAATAATCTTTAAATAATTATTATCATTTATCATAATTTTTGAAATATCGTAATCATTATTAAATGATTTAAATATCAAACAATTCTATTATCATTAATATTTAATTGATAATAAACTTTTAATGAAACCATTACCCAAAATATCAAAGTCATTTATAATAACTTAGAATATTTTTAAAGCATTAATATTACCCTTAAATGATTTTTAAAACAATTAAAATTATTTTTAAATACTTAGCATTAATAATAAAATATTAATGCATTATCTATCAAAATATTAAAAGTCATTAAGTATAACATCATTTATATCCTTTTAAATGATTTTTAAATCAATAAAACCATTTTAAACTATTTATTTAATATAATTATTAAATAAATTTAATATTATTAATCATTAAATAAATATCATTAATATTAAATTATTAATGAAATTATCCTTTAAATATTAAAAGTTATATTTTATAACTTAAAATATCTTTAAATACTTTATTTTCATTTAAAATGATTTTTAAAATAATAAAATCATTTTTAAACTAAATTATTTAATATAATTATTAAATTACTTTAATATCATTAATAATGATTAATTAATGAAATTCTTCAAAATATTAAAAATCATAGAAAATAACTTAAAATATTTTCTTATGCCATAATATAATTTTAAATGATTTTTCATGTATTAAAATCATTTTTAAATAATTTATTTAATATTATAATTAAATAAATTAATTACTTTTAATATTCCAAAAATATTAAATATTTATGAAATATATTCAAAATAATTAAAATATAATTTTAGATACATTAAAATAATTTTTAATAATTTATTTTGTATTTTTAATAATTTAAAACTAATTTTCTATAATTTTTTAATAAAAATCTAATTTTTAAAATAAACATGTCGCTAAAGACCGCCTATAGCGACAAAACCGTCGCTGTTCTTCGTGTTCATCACTGAAACCCAGATCTTCATACACTTCTTTGAGTATGCTACTTTGACCGAGTTTAATTTTCTTTCTATTCCGTTTCTGGACAAACTATGATTTATTTATTGTAGTACTAGTGTACATCTACAAGATCCAGCAACAAACATGGCAATAAAGCATGAAACAAACAAGATCTAAGCCTCTAAAGATATGTTGTCGGATCGTTTTTCATTTTTTACGGGTTGCCCGAAATGAAGAACGATTCGACCGCCCCTTTTTGGCTCCCACAACTTGCTAACCTGTTAATGTTTAAGTGATATTAATCATCCAGTATATAGATAACATGACAAGGAAGAGATCTAACACAAAAAATCATTAAATCATCAACACAATCATAAGATCTAGCACGGTCAAACTATATCGATCATTGTCGTTTCTTATGTTTTCCGGGTTACCCGAAAAGCGAGTAAAACATGATCGACTTTACTAGTTTGACCGACACACACAAATCAATCTGTTCATTACTTATGTGATCTTAAGGCATGAGGATGTAGTCCAACAAACATAGTATAACCTAGATTCAAAAACCATAACAAAACATTAAACAATTTTCAGATCCAAGCCCTTAAACCTCTTGTCAGAACATTCTGGGTACGTTTCTGGGTTGCCCAGAAATGTTTGGTCAATGTCGGTCAAAGGCTTTTGACCATTAATAACTTCAAATCTAACACTAATCTAGGCTTGATTATTGATCCACACTAAAGAGAACATAGCATACTACAATATCCAATATTTAAAACACCAAATCAATGAACACACTGGGATCTAGGTGGTCTGACATTCACTGTCAGACCTCAAAGGTAAAAATTCCCAGATTTTGAAAATTTTCAATTTCAAGCATATTAATGTTATGGATCTGTAAGATACTGACCCAGATCACTAAATTAGACTACAAACAACACATTACAGCATCAAATCATAACATCTAACAATGAATCATAGGCCAGATTTTCAAATAGGGTTTTATACCTTAAATGAGCAATTCTTGATTTATGGCTTCTGATTTGGTTATGATAAACGTGGGGCTTGTATATGTAACTGAAATTCTTGCTATTTTCAAAGGTGTGGGGCTTGAGAGAGTTAGTTTGAGTGTTGTGCAAAAATGGCTTAATACATGAACTTTTCTCTCTCGAATCTTATATATAGAACATAAGATGCATGTATGGGCGATATAAGAAGCTAAATGCTGTCAAATATCATCACATGGGGTTGTTGGGTTTGGTCACCAACTTCCCCTAAATGTCAAAACCTATTCTAGCCTCTTTAATATTAAAAAGGGCAATATGGTTTAGGCTTGCAATTTAATGGCATCATGGTAATTGACAAACCCTTGGGGTTTGACCCTTAGGGTTTAACCCTTAGGGTTTAACCCTAAGGTTTAGCATAAAAGAATTTATAGATTTGCAATTAGGGTTTGTAAAGAAAATACAATTATTTTAGTTTCTAAAATTTATAATTAGGGTTTTGTTAATTAGACTAGGTTTCTAATTACGTTATACAGGAACATTAGGGTTTAATATCATTAATTATATTTAACCTTGCTAATAAAGTAATTAGGGTTTAGGGTTTTGATAATTAAGATTACTAATACGCCATTAGGGTTTCTAATAATTAAATTAGGGTTCTGATATTAGGTTTTAAATTACTAATTAGGTTTACCTTAATTAGAAATTAAAGTCTATCGTATGTGTTATTAAACACAAAGAACACAATTCTCGATTCGATCAAATTCTCCAATTTAGGTTTCCAATTAGGGTTTCTAATTTCGAAATTAGGGTTTTCATAATTAGCATAACATTATGTAACACATAACATTAATCATATAACACAGCTATATAATATAACCTCACGCACTCATAATTGAGTTTCAAATTAGGGTTTTCCACAAGAAAACTAGGGTTTTCATTTACGCTTATAGTTTTTCCATAAATATAAGGTTCAACCAAAAATAACGATTCATGATAACACATAATTCAAAGATCTTGACATACTTTTCAAGTCTCATTTGACTTCGGAATTAGGGTTTATCAGACTAGTATTAGGGTTTATAAAAATATTATTAGGGTTTGGTCGTAATATATTAAAACTGTTCCACACATTAACATTACACACATAACCATACATATCTATAACACTGATAAATAATAATATAATATTATTATTCTCATTCCTTAATCAAAACCCATAATTAGGGTTTGGATTCCATAACTGATTTATCTGTCATGATTAACCTTATTAATTAAGTTAAAATAATTAACTTAATAATTTGCACAAAATTCATATAATAAAATAATTATTATAATTATTCTAAAATCATTTCATAGATTATTTAAATAATATATAATTATATTTTCATAGAAAATAATTGATAAAAATATTTCCAATATGGAATTAATTATTATAAAAATATAATTGATAATAAACAACGATTCCAAAATAAACTTATCTGCAGTAATCAATGTAATAAATAAATTTATTTATCACACATATACACAAATACATATTACCTTAACGCATATCATCCCTTATTAAAAAAAAAATTTATACGCAAAATTTATGATTTATTTATATAGAAAATATCGGGTTGTCACAACGCGTATACTAAATAGTATCATACCCATATAACGTACGCATAATCATCGTAATTCATTATACGCCTCACATTTCCTTCTCAGAAATTATTCTTCTCAATTCTTAGGTTTTAAGTCCGCACGCGAAAACTTCGTTTGCCATAAATGAAATATTATTAGATATTCCATTTTATCTTTGTATTCTATCATTACGCGTTTCTTGAAATTTTAAACTAAATTCCTGAACAGAAACGGATGAATAATGTTTTTACGGAAATTTCTCGAAAAACATTTGTTTTCGTCTTGGAAATTCTAAACAATTAATTCTAACACGTAGCTAGATTACTAGCCATATCAGCACATTCTAGGTCATAAAACGACCTTCACATAGCTTACTCACAAAACAAATCAATTAAATTCATTTAATTCATATAATCAAATAAAATTTAATTATCATAAAAATTTGATTTTTCTCGGGTGTTACATTATCTCCCCCTTATAAGGATTCTGTCCCCAGAATCTCGCTTATAATTATACAAATAAATGAGGAAAATTTTCCTTTATTTTACTTTTGAGTTCTCACGTTGCTTCTTCAGCATTGTGGTTTCTCCATAACACCTTCACTGAAGGTATTACCTTACTTCTTAAAACTTGTTCCTTCCTATCAATAATTTGGATTGGAAATTCCTCATATGATAAATCTTTCTCTATCTGGATAGATTCATACTCTATTACGTGTTTATAGTCCGGTTTATAAGGACGCAACACAGACACGTGAAATACATTATGAATGTGTTCCATTTCTAGAGGTAAGGCTACTTCATAAGCTACCTCTCCTACCCTTCTTAAAATCTCAAAAGGTCCTACAAACCTTGGACTTAACTTCCCTTTCTTTCCAAAATGTATCTTTCCCTTCCAAGGCGATACTTTCAGAAAGACAAAAGATCCTACGTTGAATTCTCTCTTTTTTCAGCGAGGATCTGCATACTTCTTCTGCCTATCTTGGGCTGCTACCAATCGAGCACGTATCATCTTTACCATATCCGCCGTTTGTTGAACCATCTCAGGTCCCAACATCCGACGTTCACCCACCTCATCCCAACACAATGGAGTTCGGCACTTTCTTCAATACAACGGTTCGTAAGGCGGCATGCCTATACTAGCGTGAAAACTATTATTGTACGAAAATTCCACCAACGGTAGATAGTCGTCCCAACTCCCTTTGAAATCCATAACGCAAGATCTTAACATATCTTCAAGCATTTGAATTGTCCGTTCACTCTGCCCATCCGTCTGAGGATGATACGCCGTACTCAATCTTAACTGCGTTCCCATTTGCTCTTGCAAACTTCTCCAAAAGTTTGATATGAATCGTGGATCACGATCTGACACAATCAAAATAGGTACTCCATGTCTGGAAATAATTTCCTTGACATACAACTTAGCTAATTGATCTAGGTTATACCTAACTCCTATTGGTAGAAAATGAGCCGATTTCGTCAATCGATCCACTATCACCTAAATAGCATCATATCCTTTCCTTGTTGTCGGAAGTCCCACCACAAAATCCATTGTGATGTGCTCCCAATTCCACTCTGGAATTTCTAATGATTGCAACAAACCACTCGGTCGTTGGTGTTCATCCTTAACCATTTGACAAGTTAAGCACCTACTAACATATTCTGTTATCTCCCTTTTCATGTTCGTCAACCAAAAGTTCTGACGAAGGTCTTGATACATCTTCATACTACCGGGATGTATCGAGTACCTCGAACTATGAGCCTCCATCATTATCTCCTCCTTTAATTCGGAATCATTTGGAACCCAAATTCTTCCTTCAAAATGAAGTAATCCCTCCTTATCGAGGTTATACTTAGTCTTTTCTTCATCTTCTATCCTTTTCTTCATCTGCTCGTATTCCTCATTGCTCAATTGTACTCCCTTAACCCTTTTCACTATGGTTGGTTGGGTTTCCATGAAAAATAACATTTCCACTGCTTCCTCTGGTAACTTAACTTCTAACTCCATTCTTGCCATCGTTGTTATCAACTCATTCTGAGTTGTTAACATTGACAGTTTCTCTCTACCCTTCCTACTTAGCGCATCGGCTACTACATTTACTTTACCCGGATGATATAAAATATCACAATTGTAATCTTTTATCAGTTCTAACCACCTTCTCTACCTCATATTTAACTCCTTCTGTGTAAATATATATTTCAGAATTTTGTGGTCTGTATTTATCTCACACTTCTCACCATACAGATAATGCCTCCATATCTTCAAGGTAAAAACTACAGCTGCCAATTCCAGATCATGAGTAGGATAAGCCTTCTCATAATCTTTTAATTGACGTGACGCATATGCAATGACCTTGCCATGCTGCATGAGCACACAACCTAGTCCTCTATGCAAAGCATCGCTATACACTACAAAATTCCCTGTATCATCTTGTAAGGACAATACAGGTGCCTCACTCAACCTTTTCTTCAGTTCCTAGAAACTATTCTCACACTTTTCAGTCCACACATACTTCACCGACTTCCTTGTCAGATTGGTCAACGGAGTAGCTATTTTAGAAAAGTTCTGGATGAACCTTCTATAGTATCCCGCCAACCCTAGAAAACTCCGAACCTCGGTTAGCATTTTCGGTTTCTCCCACTCATTAACTGCTTCTACTTTTTCTGGATCCACGGAAATGCCATCTTTATCAATAACATGTCCTAGAAACTGCACTCGCTCAAGCCAAAATTAACACTTTGTGAATTTTGCATACATCTTTTCCTTCCGTAGTGTTTCCAACACTATTCTTAAATGTTCAGCATGATCTTCTAACGTCTTAGAGTAGACTAGAATATCATCAATGAACACTACGATGAACTTGTCCAAATACTGCTTGAACACTCTATTCATTATATCCATGAATACGGATGGCGCATTAGTCAACCCAAACGACATCACCAGAAACTCGTAATGACTATAACGAGTTCTGAACGACGTCTTAGGTACATCCTCCTTCCTCACTTTTAACTGATGATACCCCGTGCGCAAATCTATCTTAGAAAAATACTTTGCCCCTTTCAACTGATCAAATAGATCATCGATCCTGGGCAATGGGTATTTATTCTTAATCGTTAACTTGTTCAACTCTCGATAGTCGATACAAAGTCTTAACGACCCATCCTTTTTCTTTACAAACAATACCGGTGCTCCCACTCAGTTGAATGTACTTTCTGTCTAATAGTTCTTGTAATTAAACCATTAACTCCTTCATCTCTACTGGCGCCATTCGATATGGTGCCCTTGAAACTGGTGTCGTACCCGGTAACAGATTAATTACAAACTCAACCTCCCTGTCCGGTGGAATACCCGGTAATTCCTCCAAAAATACATCCGCGAACTCTTGAACTATAGGTATCTGGTGCAAGGATGCTCTCACTCTTTGGGTATCCACAACATGGCACAGATAACCTACACACCCCTTTCTCAACATCTTCCTAGCTTGTGTCATCGTTAGACAACAAAAGCGTCTCGGTGATTTACTACCGAAGAACACTACCTTGGTTTTCTTAGAAAGCTGAAGGTTCACACTTTTCCTATGGCAATCTATTATCGCCTTATGGTTAATTAACCAGTCCATACCAAGAATTACATCGAATTCTTTTAACCTTATCGGTACCAAATCTACCGATAACTTATTACCCCTTATATCTACGCAACAATCCTTATGAATATGTTCAATGAGGATTATCTCTTCGTTTGCTACCTTAACATCTAAAGGTATTGCTAACTTTTCAGGGATTAAACTTAATCGCTTAGAAAATCCACATGCTATAAAAGAACAAGTAGCACCCGAGTCAAATAACACATAAGCATTTATTTCATTGATTTGGAATGATACTGCACATTACATCCGATGATGCAACCGCATCTTGGACAGTCATATTAAACGTGCGGGCTGAGGGTCTACCCACAGATGGTGTTGGTCCAGTAATGGCTAACTTACCACTACCAGAACTCTTATTTCCTTCTAACCCTTTCTTTGGGCAATTTCTTGTCATGTGATCCAACGATCCACAAACAAAACACCCATGATTCTTTTTAGGGTTAGGACAGTTGGGCGATAAATGTCCCTCTTTCCCACAGTTGTAACAAACTGATTTCCCCTTTAAACAGACTCCCAGATGAGTCTTTCCGCATATCTTACATGCCTCTATCCTACGCTTAGGATCTCCTTGTTTTACCCCAGTATTCCCAGGGTTGAAACTCTTCCTCTTAGGCATGTTGTCACTCCCACTGGCAACCTCTGCCTTATTTCCTCCATCACTCTTATTCTTATTCTTCCTTTCCTTGTGGTATTGAGACAACGCCTCACCACCACCTTCGGCAATAATTGCCTTTTCAAGAATGGTTCCATAGGAAGCACTCTGAAACACTGAAATCCTACTGTAGAGCCAGGGTTTCAAGCCCTGCTCAAACCTACGTGCCTTCCTCGCTTCCGTGTCCACCTGATGTGGAGAAAATCTTGCCAATTCATTGAATTTGGCTGCATATTGGGGAACAGTCATATCCCCTTGTTTAAGTTCTAAGAACTTAATCTCCATCCGACCCTGCATGCTAGTAGGGAAGTCATTTTCGAAAAATACTTTCTTAAATTGTTCCCATGTAACTGCTTCTATTCTAGCCCCATCTTGGTGAACCTCCCACCAATAGTTGGCTTCCCCCTTCATCATGTAAGTTGCAAAAAAAGTCTTTTACGCCTTACTTACGTTTGTAATAACAAACGCCTTCTCTATCTCTTTTACCCATGTCTGGGCTTCCAATGGGTCCATCGTTCCTCTGAACTCCGGAGGACCCACACTCTTAAATTCCTTAAAGGTAGTTGTTCTTACTACCCCAGGATCTACAAGAATTACTCCCCCAACTTGGTTAAATGCTACCGTTAATAAATTAACGAACTCTTGCATAGGGTTATTAGGACCCCCCTGATTTTCATTATGAGGCTCGACCTCATGGTTATGTTGTCTCCTTCTTGGCGGCATAATTCTGATTAAATAAATAAGTTTCATTATTATCTATTTTACTGCCTAGTTATCATTTTCAAATAACAACTCATACCACAACAAGTACATTAAATAAAAACTTCATTATATTAATACGCTTTCATAGTCAAAACTATTTACACTTTTGCTTCCAAAGCCAAAAAGCTATTACATTACTATCCCGCGGTTGACTTCTACAAAAATTGGGATTTACAAAAAGACTACCCTTTAATTATACAAAAGAGGGTTTTACGGCATTGTCATGTTTTTAATTCTCTAGAATCGAAACAATATCCCGACTAATGGTATGTCGAGTCTACCCTGACTCAATAGAATAACAAGCAATTTTCAGTTTTAAATCCTCATGAGCTCTTTCATGGATGTATGACATCCGGGCTATCTTCTGGTCTTTAATGGCCAGTTCCTTACGAAGCTCTACAGCTTCATTCTTATAGTCCCTAGCTTTATCCATCATCAGCACTTTCTCATCGTGTTCTAACTCAAAATCTGCATCTGCAGACTCCTTTGCCTCATACAAGGCGGTAATTTCCTCATTTTGTGTCAGTAGCACCGTGCGCAGGTGCACATTTCTATCCAACACTGCTAGATACAATGATCTCATTGCATCCGGAGGTGTTGGCTCCTGAGTAGGTATCACCGTATTAATCGATGTTACCTCCATCTCCTCTTCCACATCAATCATCATATTTAGATATGACGCTATCCCCATTGTCTCCTCGGAGTATTCCTCCTCAGGGATGTACTCTTCAATATCCGAGTCTTCTAGAACCACTACTGGTACCTCTGCCACTGGCATTGGCACTACTTCCACTTGGTTCACTGACTCTTCACTCACAACGTGAATGTCTCTATACTTCAAGCTATCGTTTGACATCTACAAAAAACATAGCACGTTGATTAATACATAATACACAATAGTATAAGCACAAATCACATTTAATTTGTTTAATGTTACTTTTCATCTTTTAAATCTTTCGATACTGAGTTTTCTCAATACCTTACTAATTCATTCGACTCGAATTTCTTTCTTCAGAATTTACCTTCCTTACGAGGTTATTAGCCTAAGGTTCTTCCCCCATAAGTTTTATAACCTAATGCTTTGATACCAACCTGTGACGCCCCCAAATTCGGATATCTTCCAACCCAAAATATGGTGCTACATGATACTCATAACTATACAATCATTCCATTGCAACACAACATAATGAATATAATTACTATCTTTATTACAATCAAAGTGTAATCCTTTCCCAGGTTCATAAACCGATTACATTGTTTACTATTCATAATGTATAATACATACAAACATACTAGTCTATTACACGATGGTTAATTATCCATCTTAGCTTTGCCCTTATCTCTCTTAGCTTTCTCAGTACGTTCTTCCTTAACTAATGTCATATAATTCACGCAAGAAGTGAGCATAACAAGCTCAGCAAGTTCAAAAAAGGATAACATTAATACCACATTCGTGAATTATATGACAAATCAGACATAACTGAACAAATAGTTATGAAGTATTATGAAACAGTAATACTTTAACAATTCATAACATCAATTCCCAAAGTATAGAATAGATTAGGAATTACAACCAACGATAGACCATGAACGATAACTTTCTCGCTTTCATACTTGAAAAGGATATCACAGCACTAAGGCTGTACATTCGGCATTACTTATGAGGACTTCTAGGTGATCAGCCTATAGTACTCTATGTTAATCAACATTCATCCGTTAAACGTATTTACGTTTAAGTTTTGGCAAACTCGCGTGCCCATCGAATAATCGATGAAAAATACTTTTGTTTGTTCATAGACAAACCTTACCTTCAAATCCGTACCAATTTCTTGGCATAAGATAGCGTTAACATTTCTATATAGAAATATATGTATACAAATCAATCTATATCTTACGAGTAGTCTAGCCGAGTTAAAATTGGCATTGACCCTTTCTTTAAGATCATTCATGCAATTCAGTACAATGAATCACATAAAACCTGACTAACTTGAAAGTTAGACAAGCGTTAAGAAAACTTGCCTTTCAGCGTCTTCAAATAACTTAATCGACCGATCACAGCCTTTACAGAATCTACATGATATATTCACATAGCACACTGTAATTAGCTACCAAACAATTACCCACATTGTCTACCAACTTCTTTCTCTTCTATGTCTTAATTAACTTTATTCCATTTAATAAAGCCAATTCGACTTATTACCCTTCATACCGGCTTATTAACAATCTTACGTTATTAACCAGACTCTATCATCATTGGTGAAGTACCAATGTTGATTAATGTTGATTACCGATTATGGTTCATTAATAACACGTTGAGTTCTTCGTTCATAAGTTAATAACATGCGTTAAATTCCTAAGTTTCAATACCATATACCTTAGTATATGCAGTATAGGAATAGTTCTAATATACTTATTAAGTGTGTAAACTTAACTAAGATAGGTCCTTGAACAATTGCAGTTCAAAGCTAAGTTATCTAACAAAAGTGCGCCTTTGTATTGTGGCCGACTTCCTATATTAAGACCGTGACTGCTGCATGGCGCCAGCTTTGCGATACTCAAGTTCCGGTCTCGGCGCTGCGACGCGAGACTTCTTCATACCGATGGCTTTCTTCTTTCACTTTCCGATAGACCTTCGAAACTATATCGGTATTGCTGCACAAGATGATTTAAAAGCAACATGCACTGCACCGTGGCGCAGACCCTCGACCTGAAAAATTTTAACAGACAAATTTTTTGGTGAGTTTCTCAGATCCATAACTTCTTCGTTATAAGTCCGATTTGGTCCATTCAAAAGCCTACATGTCATAAATGATATACTCTACACGTTCATATAAGAATTCTACACTTTCGAATCCGTTAACTTAAAATTCACTATTAAGTTCATTTTAAGCATTCGTTAAACGTTAATGAGCGTTCATTACTCGTTTTCTTCGTTTTAAGTCGGAAACCAATAATTCTTGAGTCCACGACTCTTAAATACCATAACACACGTGTTGACATTGAAAACCAACATTTTCAAGTCGCACGACAACTTTTGACTATCAATCCGGAATTCCTACGTTTTTGACGTTTAACGTCTATTTCCGTGAAATTCGCCATAACTCCGTTACTAGTGTTCTATAAGCCAAATCACATGGAATACTCCATGGATTTCATATCTATATCCTAACCAAGCAAGATGCAAGATACTAATAGAGATGGTTTTCAATTTGTCCATCAACAACCAAGTTCAATACTCAATAATTTCTATGGTTTAAACTTACGTAAAGCCTTATGATTTTCATTTACGCATGACTTATAAAGGTTTTAAACGTTACAAGCCATCCTTATTCCTCCATAGAAGACATGCTCCACAAATCTATGATTCTTCATACTCAAAGAAATCAAAAGAGGTGGAAACTATTATTAAGGAATATTACCTCAACAATCTTTGTGTTCTTGAAAGAAACTCTAAGGAAAAGCTTCAAAGTAGAAGAATGATTTAAGTCTAGCTCTTTTTCTCTCTCAAATATGTTGGTTGAGTCTTGGAAAAACATCAAATGGCCAATATAGGCTTCCTATTTATATGGAAACAAGAGGGAGGGCTTTTTGGTCAAATATCCCACCTCCTTACTATTCACTACTTCATCACCAAGTAAAATACTTGGTGATCAAGTAGTTTGCTTTGCTTGCACACCAAGTGGTCAGCCCACCATGCCCATGGGTCATCCCCATGGGTTTTACCCATTCGATGACCCACCGGTTTGATCCACGGTTCGATTTCTTGGATCGGGCTTAGTTAATTCTAATATCGGGCTTTCACTTGGGTCTAAACACTTTATTCATTTGGCCTAATTACTCAATGGGCTTGATATAAACCAAATCCAATTGGATTAAACTAAGTCCTTATACTATAAATCCAATAATACCAAACATATTCACCACGTATAATTTACGTATTCTCTTAATATAATACTAGTACGATAATCGTATTGTACTTTGTATTAAGTCTTTGTATTATACGCGTATACTAAATAGTATCATACCCATATAACGTACGCATAATCATCGTAATTCATTATACGACTCACATTTCCTTCTCGAAAATCATTCTTCTCAATTCTTAGGTTTTAAGTCCGCAGGCGAAAACTTCGTTTGCCATAAATGAAATATTATTAGATATTCCATTTTATCTTCGTATTCTATCATTACGTGTTTCTTGGAATTTCAAACTAAATTCCCGAACAGAAACGGATGAATAGTGTTTTTACGGAAATTTCTCGAAAAACATTTATTTTCGTCTTGTAAATTCTAAACAATTAATTCTAACACGTAGCCAGATTACTAACCATATCAGCACATTCTAGGTCATAAAATGACCTTCACATAGCTTACTCACAAAACAAATCAATATAATTCATTTAATTCACATAATCAAATAAAATTTAATTATCATAAAAATCCGATTTTTCTCGGGCGTTACAGAGAACTTGCACAAAATCCAAAGTTGTGTAAGTTAGGAAAATTTCCTCAAGCATAGTTTACCAAAATATAGATTATCAACACTCTTTCGAATCCTAACATAATATAGTTACGCGTATAGGATTTTCATTAGTTACATATTCTCATTCATGTTATGTAAGTTTAAACGCACACATAAACATCTAACTTTGTCATATACTCTACACATACTTCATTGCATGCTTATAGCACAAATAAGTTTACAAGACATCACAAAGTCAAACAACATAGTTTCAAACCATGGCCTTATTGTTTGCAAACATTCTTTTTGATTACACATTTAAAAGCTTATAATCCCTTATTAAACATCCAACTCTATCACTTAGCATGCTTCTTAACACATTGGAAAATATATTGGTCATATAATACAAGTTAAAGTAACCATATAAGCATGCTTTGAGCATCAGATCACAAACAGAATACATAATTGATCGATCAAGCAAGGTGGCGCAATTGCATACATACTGGAAGAAAAGCTTAGGGATCAAGAAATTGCTTATTATCCTCTTGTAAAAATCCAAAACCCTAATAAGACTCGGATATGTAAACTAAGTTATATTAAAAAAATCTCTCCATTTTGAAAGTGATATGTGTTATTATATACTCTGTTTAACAAATTAGGTCAAATAAATTTTTATCCGAAAATTGACATGCTTGACACTTCATGCTTAAAAATTTTCTCCCAAAAACGAACTTTTCGGTATTTTGACAAGCTGCTTTGTCGTGCTTACACTGACAAAATGCTTTGTCGTACTTGTTAGGATTTGTGTAAAATCTAGGTTAGAACCCTAGATTACAAACCATAACCCTATATTACAAACTCTAACCCTAATTTGTAAACTTTAATCCTAATTAGCTAAACTAAACCCTAATTTGGTTATCCTAATACCTAATCATGATTACTAAACTTCAATTAGGTACTAATAAACATCATTAAGCAACATTAATCACTAAAAACAAAACTCTAATCAAGATTAGTGTGAGGATTAGGGCATAATTAAGCCACTAATTTGATCAACTAGCTTACAAGTAGGTTGAGAGTCATCTACACAAGTTCCAAAACATCACATGATTCCAAACTCCCAAGTACCAGAAGAGTCATATATCAAATCTTTTAGGAGGCAAGTAGGTGGAAAAATTACCAAAAAGCCAAGTTAAAAAATTCTATAAAAGGAAACCCTAGCTCAGAGCAAACCCATGAAAATTATAAGCCAATACACTCATATAACCTACTTATACAAGCCCTGGTGATAGCAACAACAGATTCAATAGCCAGAAATAAAAAATAAAGCAATAAAGGTACAAACAAGAAATTCATAGCTAGATCTTTGATGCTTTGTTCAAATTATTGTTTAGATGTTTAGATTTGTGTAATAGTATGTTAGAAAGTATGTTAGGTTAATAGAACATGTTTTCATAACATCTAGATGCCTCAAATTAGTGCTTTAAGTAATCTGGAAATTTTGGAAAAACAAGCATGACAGTCGAATGTCAGAGCTTGTAGATCCATGTATGTTAATAATTAGGTCTATTAATTGGGTGTTATTTATAGTATGACATGAGGTCTTTAATTTGGTAAAGAAAACAGGTTCATTAGAACCATATATTGCAAGATATATGTGGTCAAAGGTGGTTGACCGATCACGAAGTTCTGTTTTCTGGGTTACCCAGAAAACTCAAGAACAAGTTGAACCGGCTACTTTGACCAGCCTTTTAATCGCTTTCAGTTTGTTGTTTTAATGACTTTTTGTAATAGATTAATACCTTGATATACATACTACTTATCTATGACCTTAAATTTCCTATACAGTTTATAGGATTACTGAAATTAATGGTCAAAAGTCGTTGATCGAGCTTGACCAAGTTTTCTAGGTTACCCAAAAAACTGATGAACATGAAGAACAGCCTTTAGTTGTACTTTGATCAACATAGATCGAGACCTTAGAATTATGCTTTGTCCAAATCAGTGTTTTATATATGTACCTTGACATATAGACTATCTATTATAACAAAGAAAACACAAATCTATTACACAGATTCAAAGATATGAAAACCACAAAACGTTGGTGACCGACCATGACCAATCGCTCGGGTTACCCGAAACTCAAGAACGACTCGGCGGTGACTTTGAGCCTCTATAACTTCTTGTTATATGTAAGTTAAGGCACAAAATTTGTCTGATGTTTTACTACTGTATAAGTACTATAACGGCCATACTTGCCCAAACCCAGAATCATCAACAGTAATAAAAGAAATCATGGTCAACATGGTCCCTAAGCCACGACCGGCTGAAACCAAGAAACTCAAGAACACCTATAGCGACACTTCCTGTCACTATAGGGCTTTAGCGATAGATAAAATTATATTTTCAGAAATTAATTAATAAAAATTAGAAATAATTAATAAATAAATATAAAAATAGTTTTAAAAATTATATTAAGTTATTATAATTAACTTTTGATATTTTATATAAAATTCAATAAATATTTTATTTTATTTGGATATTATTAATAATTAAGTTAATAATAAAGTAATTAAAATAATTACTTATAAATAATAAATAATTATTGAGAAATATTATTAATGATTTAAAATCATAATAAATTTATTATAAATTATTTAAAAATAGTAAACAAGGTTTTCATAAAATTCTAAGTAAATACTAATTATTTAGAAATAGAAATAAATGATTTAAAATTATTTAAAGGATAAATAAATACTTAAAAATTATTATAAGCTCCTAGAAATTATTATAATGGATATATAAATTATCTAAAAATATAATAAAGCTTATAAATAAAATTTAGTCGATATATCAACTTATTTTAATACTCGGTATGGTCTTTGAACACCGAAATGATTTATTAACTTATAAATAAAATTTAGTCGATATATCAACTTATATTAATGAACATTATAGGTGTTTATTAACGAATCGAGTAGCATTACTTGACTGATCTACGCTCAGAAAAGTTTTCTATACCCTAAGTACTTTCGCAAGTTTACGAAACCCAAATTATTACTTATGCAAATTCTCAAACCCTGTTTATTCGTTGAACAAGATTTCTATCTTGAATTGCTGTTGATATGATATACCACACCTAAACTTGAATTACCATTTATTGTAATATTATTGCTATAGCTTCAGCATAAATAAGAAATGAATTGTTTATTCTTTTGACATTGCTTACTGAGCATAAACTATTGTGTTAAACCAAATTGCTTTGGTAAGATATCCTATTCTGAAGTTGTGTATACCGTAAGGAATCGAGATTTGGTCAATAATATATTGACATTTGGGTGTGTATGAGCACTAGTAGGATGCGATGTATACTCCTAGGATATTGAGTAGGTTGATCCCCTATCTCATATCTAAACAAAGTTTCCAAGTCTGTGTGATTGAATGAAATAAAAAGTCCAGAAATGGTTGAAAAAGAAATTCCAGAAATGGTAGCAACTATCAGTTAAATTTTGTATTGTTAAACTTCTTCAAATCATATATCGTTATAAATATAAAACCTGTTGAGCATGTCATAGCTCACCCTTGCAAATTATTTCCTTTGTAGTATTAGATGGTAACCTTGGAACATCTGGAGTAGATAAAGGTGCGTCCCTGCTTAGATTAGCTTATATTACTGTCTAGTGTAATGTAATACTTTGTAATAAGAAATTTTTTATGAAGAATCATGTAATCGAACCTTAATTTATATATATATATATATATAACATCTTTTATTTCTGCAACCGTGTTTTCTTACATATATAGATGTAATTAGAATTTTCAATATAGTTTGAGATCCTTGTGAACTATTTATCTGAGTGAGGGTATTGACAGCATGGACTGTTCATGTTGTTGTTGATACTCTGGATTTTGAAAAGATAAGTACTATCGATACGATAGTGTAATTTTTATGACATAGACTATACATCTGAGTGAGGGTATTGGTAATATGGACTGTTCATGTTATTACTGATACTCTGATTTTCGGATAGATAGATACTATTCACAGATACAGTTCATATATCCATGTGAGGGTATCCAAACACAACAATAAGTCTCTTGAGAATTGTTATCTGTTATGGGATACTGTAAATCTTGGATATATGTGAATTATATCTGATTATAAATTGTATAGTCACTCAACTAGATATAAGCATAAAATTAGATATCATGGACGTATAGATTTTAATGCGTTATATACATTGATTTGGAGTAAGCAACATATCAGATACCGTGGGAGTATATATATAGGGGCGTTACATTTAATGGTATCAGAGCTGTTAAGGCTATAGATATAAGGAAGAGAAATCTTAGGATATAGTCTTCGAGTCCGTACAAATTTTAAAGTACACATAAAAATAACATTAAAAATATTATCTTTGTATAAATTTCTATACCAGTATTAAAGGAGTTTTATTTTATAGATGTCCAACTCTAGTTCTGAAGAAATGTTGATAGTAAACAATCCACCACAAATTGAGTCATTTATAGCTAGTGATGCAGAGGATGAAGAATTAATTCATGACCAACAACTGCTAGATGCTGAGGAAGAGGAGGATCCAGTAGTAGGGCAATTAATGAGAATTGATGAACATGATGAAGCAATGACATCACTATTGAAGACAATAGAATATGAGAATAATAAAATGCACTTTAGGGCACACTTAGCCGAGGAAATGCTAGAACATGAGAGGGGAATTAATAACCGACTGAAAATACAACTGCACCATGCACAAAGGGGCAGGAACGAAATACAATCAAGACTTCTTAAATCATCTCTAGGTACTCGAGATGTTTTCAATGATTTGCAGCGCTGAGTAGTTCAATATCCGGTGGAGGAGAAGAAAACTGCTTATCAGATAGATCGATCTGTGGTATGCCATATAATTTAGGATTCCTTCGATGATGTTAATGAAATCTAGAGGGTAGTATAGAAGTCTAAATGCTCTATATTAGTATGAATAAAGGAGCATTTAAAGTTGTAATATAGCTAGTAGTATGTGTAAGCTAGTAATATGTGTAAACTATTAAGTTGTTTTGTATGACTTGTGATATATGAATAAAAGATATGTTTATATTATTCAAATTCTTATGTGGATTTTTGTTGTTGTTATAGAATCATGCCACCAACCAGAAGACCCCAACAAGAGATAAATAATGATGATAGTCCTACCCAAAATTTAGTAGAACTTTTGTTAGGTGCTATGAATAGACCCACAACCCAAAAAACTTCCTTTAAAGATTTCAAATAAGTTGGTCCACCCAAATTCAAAGGTACAGCTGAACTTGTTGATGCACAAATTTGGATTACTAAAATAGAAAAAAAAATTCCTAGTAACCAATGTCAATAATAATCAAAAGATGACTTTTGCAACCTTTTTCTTGAAAGGTGAGGCTAATTACTGGTGGGAATCAACTAAGGGTCGGGTAGAAACTGAAATTGTACCTTGGGATAGATTCAAAGAGTTGTTCTTTGAAAACTATTTTTCCCAATCCTTGAAGGATCGTATGGAGGTACGATTCTTAGAACTGAAACAAGGAGACGTGACTGTGTCTCAGTATACAGCCAAGTACAACGAACTATCTAGGTTTTCTCCTCACCAAGTCAATACTGAACTTAGAAAGACTCAGAGGTATCAAGAAGGTTTAAAACCTCAGATACGAAGTAAATTGTCAGTACTCCCAATAAAGACTTTTTCAGAAATACTCGAGAAAGCTTCTATAGCTGAAAGTGACAATGAAAGTCATTAAATTTCATCAAGAAAAGAAGAGTCAAAATGAGAAAGGGAAACTTAAGACCGAACCCAGTTCAGGTGGGTTTAATAAAAATAGAAATAGGATACTACTTTTTGCAACAACCCGGGAAAAAAGATGGGTAATAACATTAATAACTTTAGTAATAATAACATTAAACCTTGTTCTACCTGTGGAAGAAAATAAAAAGGGGTATGTTTTAATAGTAAATGTTACAATTGTGGACAAATAGGACACCTTTCTCCACAGTGTCCTCTCCTTAATAAAA
Organism: Panax ginseng; assembly: GCA_020205605.1. Taxonomy (NCBI): domain Eukaryota; kingdom Viridiplantae; phylum Streptophyta; class Magnoliopsida; order Apiales; family Araliaceae; genus Panax; species Panax ginseng. The sequence goes on from CM035134.1 coordinate 91,595,838, forward strand.
ATAAATGTTTCAATTATGGTTCGTCGGATCATTTCGCAAGGAATTGTCCCAAACCCAAGAACTAGGGATGAAAAGGGATTAGAGTACCGGAGAACAACAATAATCAGTCAACAGTGGCTGCAGTTGGAGTTCAGAATCGACCAACCACGAGAACATTTAATATATCGGTGAGGGATGTTACTTCACAGGACGTGGTGACTGGTATCCTCCCTATCAACACTTTAAATGCATATGTGTTATTCAATTCTGGTGCTACTTGTTCCTTTGTGTCTAATAGTTTTTCTAAAAACCTGAATATACCATGTGAAAATTTAGACAAACCATTTTGTGTAGAAAATGCGAACAATGAAAAGATACCGGTTAAGACCATATATATGAACTGTAGTATGGAGATAAAGGGACACAATTTTCTAGTAAATCTTATTCAAATTCAGTTGAGAGAATTTGATGTAATCTTAGGAATTGATTGGTTAGCTAGTTAACCATAACACAATGATCGATTGTCATCAAAAACGTATAAACCTTTTGACTGCGTCGAAGTCAAAGGTAGTGTTCAACAGAAGTTTTTCACCTAAGCAATCTCGATGCTTGACCATAACTTAGGCAGAAAGGTTACTTAGAAAAGGTTGTTCAGGATATTTGGCCTATATAGTTGATACTTGACAGGAAGGAGTAAAACTAGATCAAATACCAATAGTTAAGGATTTTTCCGATGTGTTCCTAGATGACTTACGTGGTTTATCTCCAAATAGGGAAATTGAGTTTGTCATTGATCTTGCACCGGGAACATCGCCAGTTTCTAAGGCACCGTATAAAATGGCACCTGTAGAATTGAAAGAGTTACTTGTACAATTACAAGAACTTTTAGATAAAAAGTACACACAACCTAGTATTTCACCTTGGGGAGCACCAATATTGTTTGTAAAGAAAAAGGATGGAACCATGAGGTTATGTATAGATTATAGAGAATTAAATAAATTAACCATTAAGAATAAATACCCTTTCACTACTATAAAACAGTAAATAGATAACGCGTAAAAAATATTGTGGTAGCTATCCCAGAAACTTTGTGGTCAAGGGTGTTATATATTTGACACCCTTATACAACGTTTTTAAAACGTTGTAGTATGACACATTATACATCATTTTTTTTTTCTAAAAAAATCGTTGTAAATTTGTTGTCCAAAAATTATTAGATGCTTGAAAACGTTATAGATGGTATGATTCCACAACGTTTTCTGACTAAAAATGTTGTAGTCTAATATATCAGACAACGTTTAAACACATTTACACAACGTTTAAAATGTGTCATCTATTTAGACAAAAAGAAAAAAAAAATTATATTTCACCTATATTACCAGTCACCTGCAATCTGCTAATACCATGACATATAGCTAAAAAAGGTCTAAATTCTCATTTAAATTTAAAGCCAAAATGTATCAACCATTCAAAATACATCCCAATAATACCATTCGTTTACAGTTTCAAATTACTACATCCACAAAATATATACCAAACTATCCATATATACATCTCAAATTCACTTTTTAATATAAATTACTATTATATTGAATTGTAAATTACTACTGTAAAGAGAGGTCTCAGTCATTGTTGGATGTTCACCATAAAGCTTTATTTGTAAATATTGGGTCAAGGCGAGGACTTCGCTACAGCGGCAATACCTTCTACATACTCCCGCGAAAACTGTACACCTCCGTCTTGTCTACATGCAGAATACCCACTTAACTACAAGTTCCCTCTTACACGTTCAACAGCTAAGGCTCTTCTACCTGTGTCAAGTTACTGCAACAAATTAGAGTCTATTTTACCAAATATGCTAATAATAACCCTTAAAGCTTTCATATTTAAACATAAAAAGTATTTATTAACATAAGTCCAACTGGCAGACTATTGTGCATATGTCCAACTACTACACATGCCAGTAGTTTGCACCAGATTGATCTGTTTTGCAACATGATCTTGTTCGCTAATGTATCAGTTTATGACAACTTGAAAAATTTGGGTATTTTCATCATGATACTTCAAAAAAATGATACATAAAGATTATAAAAGAAGGTGAAGAAACAGACAAGCTGAAGGAAAATAAATAAATAAAAAGACTACCTATTGACCAGTTAAACGCATTATTAAGCAAAGACAATACTGTTACCATGCTGACCTAGAAGTCCAGTTGTAGATCCATATAGTCACCACCTCATGGAATCAGCAAACTAAAGAATTTAAACAACTTTTGCAGTTTAAAATAAAGATCTAGAAAACAAGCGAAACAAACTTAAAGTAAATATGAACTAGTCTAAGTTTTCGTAGAGGATAACTCATAAACACCAGGCCACTTGCGACGAATAGTCAATATCACATAGCAACAGATTAATGCCAATCAGATAGGAAGGTTGAAAAAATATATTTATTTACTTTCAACACTAATTTTTTATACCTGCATTTCTGTTTAGCAAGGGAAAAGGGGACGGGGATGGATCCAGTATGGCAGTATGAGAGTTGCTACCGAATGGCAGGGGGAGGGGGAATTCAGTGGCATCAAAAACCTTTATGAACCAACATTTCACAATTGAAATAAAATAAAATAAAGCAATAAAATACCCCTCCTCATCCGCATCATTCACCACTTCATTCTCGACTAGAGAAAGACTGTTATCCTATACCTCACCAAAAACAGTAACTATAATTAAACAGCATCCACATCATCACTCAGTGAACATATATATAACAACTATCACAACAAGATACATGTTTCTACAGAAAATAGCATGAGATTACTCTTTAGGCTATCCTGAATAATTTAACTTTAAAATCAAATGGACAGTTGTGTAAACAGCCTCCACACCATCATTTAGTGAACAGTTATGTAACAACTAGCTAAACAAGCTATATGTTTCTGCAGCAAATTGTATATGACAGTTGCATTCTCAAGTATCACTCGGTTATAGATATACCTTATGTATTTGCTTGGACCAGAGGTTTTTGGTCCCTCAATTCCAAGAAAATGTAGTATCCTTCAAGAAATTAATAAAATGTAGTATCTATTGACATTCTACTTGCCTATTTCAAATGCCAAGTGAAAGGAGAACAAATGAACCTATAATTGGTTTTTGATAACAAGCTCATTACCTTCTCTTGTAAACTTCTGTAGATGTGTTCTCTGGCAGCAAAATACCAGCTGCATGTTAGTGAGTTTTGTGGCCTGGTAGGACAAGGTAAGCTTGTGTGATGGTGTGTACACGGATGCAGATACTTCAGCTAGCAATGAACTATAAAAGGCAGCTGGTTATGAAACTGAGCAAGTAAGATAATCCATGGGTAAACAGTTGAAGAAGTCTTTCTTCAACTTTTTTTTACAAGATAATTGGTTTACCAACTTGAGATGATTGCGCTGGATAGTGAACACAACTTCTGTAAAATTAAATCACAAACTGTAATGTTAGTTTGTCTTACCAAATACTACAAGGAAATTAAAGGAATAACCTATACAAAAGCTTAAACAATCTGGAAATCAAAAGATAGCTGTCTGAACCAAAATTTTTCCTTCTTCTTGAAGTATTGTTGCTGATGCTCGTGGGTAGCAACACCAACCAGTAATTTGCACCATTTTTGCGTGAGTGATCAAAGATTCCGGCCTCTTCAAAATTTATATATACGTAGATTAACATTTGTATCCATAGTTATGAATCAAAGGTTCACAAAAGGTTATAATTATTTTAAAATTTTTAAAAAAACAAAACTTTTTTTTACTTCTTTTTAAAATCAAATCAAATAAAAAATACATGAACTCAAAGTAGGAGTATTAATTAATTGATAAGAACAACAAAAATTAGGAAAATGTCAAAATGCATCAAAGGTAGACAGAAAAGACACTGTAAGTGTATACTAACATCAGGCTATTTGATGAGAGCAGCCCAGCCAGATATACATATTATCTCTAAGCAAAGAAGCAGAAGATAATCCATAAACGCACACAAACATTAAGAGGACAAAGACAGAATGCAACATAGAAAAATATAGAAGGAAAATCTACCTACAAATTGCCACTGTTACACTGAACAAAGTGTGGGCAATTAGGTTTAAGTAAAATGAGCTTCTCCAGTCCACACCTACTATATTATCATCTACTAAGTTATTCAACTGGTGAACAAGAACATAAGATAGAAGTTATATTTTGTACAGTAAACACTCATGTAGGTTCAGTAATAATCTCAATTTCAAAAAGAAATAGTTTATACCAAAGTGAAAGCTATTATTTAATGTTTCGATATTAGATATGGAACCAATGGTAAGTCCAAGTATCATCCCAACAGTGCAATCACTAGAAAAGATAGATAAATCTTCCCAAAAACTATACTAGCCAACTAATCATTATCAACCAATTGATTAAATACAAATAGCAAATCTCTTTCAACAAGAAATTAACACTGAAACAATTGTAAGATCTTAACGAATGGGAAGACATGCAGCATAAAATATTGCTTCTCATTATTGCTTGCAAGTAGATATTTCTTACAGAGAATCCATTAGTATCACATGTGGTAATATATTTTTAAAGTTGGTGAATCTCTTAATTATTTAAAACAATGTTAATTGGTCAATAAAAAGACTTTCGGAGGTTAAACACACTTGAGCAAACACAAGAGCTTATTTGGTCATAAAAGCAGGTAATTTGGCTTCAACTGAAAGCCTAAAAAGTATAGCTCTGACCACTAGTAGAGCACAAAGTTTTTAAGAATAGATGGGAGTAATTTCACTTGCATATAAAGTGTTTTACTTGTAAAATCTATATATGAAAATGATATTCCTTCAAGCCAACACAAACATTGAAATTATAAAATTCAAAGAAATTAACTTAATCTTCTTAATTTTAAATTTGGAGATCAAAATCTGGATATTAAATGATAAGGGAAGAGAGAGAGAGAGTTGGAACCTGAGCAGCCCATTTAATGATGAGAGAAATCAAATGACAAGGACCGCACCACGTGTCGACGAATTCAACCAGAACCGGACGATTGGACTTGAATACGACGTCGGGGAACTGATTCTTGTTTATCTCAGAAATGCCACCGCAAGTAATCGCCGATTTGCGAGAAGAATAGCTACGAAAATCGAAACCGAAGAAGTTTCTTGGACTCTGTGGAGGACAGAACAAGAGCTTCTTCTTCATCTTACTCGCCGGCGTAGCAGAAAACGATAAAGTCCATCTGTTGGTACTGACGGAATACATAACAGTACCCAACAAATTACAGGGAGAAACAAACATTTTTGGCCAAAACAAACCCAAAGTCAGTATTTTTAACAAACAATTGAAAAAATATACCAAAAAAATTTAGCAAAGTGGGTTTCCCTAATTACCTTGCTAAAATCGAAATCTGAAGTAAATTAAGAGAAATTCTGCTCCACAATACTGAATACGAAGAAAGAGTGGTATAGAGGAGAGATGGGTTTTCTCTTTACAGGCTCAAAATAGAGGAAAGTGTGTACGGAGGGATTTTTGAAATTTTTTTGGACTGCATGCAGCGAATGTGAGTGATCGGTGGGTTAGGGTTTGAGGATTTTGAAAATGGGAAGGGAACAAAGGAACGCTATTTTTTTTTTCTTTCCCGACTCTCAGGGCTCCGTGTTTTTTAAAGGAGGGTATGAAAATTTTTGAAAAGAGGATTTTGCTCCGTGTTTTTTTACATAGATAATGTTTTTTTTTAAAAAAAACGTTACCTATTTAAAATTAAAAATTACCCTTATAAATATATAACATTTTTTCATATGTATATACAACGTTTTGTTAAAAAACGTAGTAAAAAAAAATACTACAACGTTTTTTATAAAAACTTCATCTTTTAAGTGTTGACTTTTTATGATTTTGTACCGGTGTTTACCAAGGATTAATGATTTGTTTGACCAATTAAAAGGGGTCGAACACTTCTCAAAGTTAGACCATAGGACAGGTTATCATCAGTTAAAAGTAAGAAAGGAAGATGTCTTAGAAGGCAGGCGTTTAGGGCGCTTGCTTATGGACATTATGAGTTTCTTGTAATGTCTTTTGGGTTGACAAATGCACCGACAATATTTATCGATTTGATGAATCGAGTGTTTAAACCATGCTTAGACAAATTTGTTGTAGTGTTTATCAACAATATTCTGGTATACTAAAAAACACGGGAAGAGCATGCTGAACACTTGAGAGTCGTTTTGGAGATATTACGAAAGGAACAACTTTATGCGAAGTTCTCCAAGTGTGAATTCTGGTTAAGAAAAGTTCAATTTTTAGGTCATGTAATTGACAAAAATGGAATATCAGTAGATCTAACTAAGATCAAAACGGTTGTGAATTGGGAACAACCAACAACTCCAATAGAAGTAAGAAGTTTTCTCAGTTTAACGGGTTATTATCGACGGTTCATAAAAGATTTTTCAAAAATAGCAACCCCACTAAGAAATTTAACTCGAAAGATAGTGAAATACGTATGGACAGATAAATGTGAAGTAAGCTTCCAAGAGTTGAAGAAGCGACTGAGTATGGCTCCAGTATTGTCCTTACCAGATGATACATGAGGCCTTGTAGTATTTAGTGATGCCTCACACAGAGGTTTAGGGAGTGTGCTGATGCAACATGGGAAAGTGATGCTTATGCATCCCGACAACTCAAAGATTATGAGAAGAGGTATCCTACTCATGACCTAGAGTTAGCCTTGGTAGTTTTTGCTCTAAAAATTTGGAGACATTACTTGTATAGGGAGAAGTGCAAGATATATACAGATCACAAAAGTCTGAAATATATTTTTACACAAAAGGAACTGAACTTAAGGCAGAGAAGATGGTTAGAATTGATAAAGGATTTTGATTGTGAAATCTTATATCATCCTAGTAAAGCTAATGTCGTAGCTGATGTGTTAAGTAGAAAGAATCAAGAAAAGTTGAACGCAATAACCACCAATAATAGGTTAATAAAAGATTTCAAAAAATTAGAAATTGAGGTGGAATGTCAAACTACCTCTACCCAAAAGTTATTTATTATAGAGGGAGTTTCATCTCTACTTGATAAAATCAAAGAGATGCAAGAAAAGGATGAAGAATGTCAGAAGTGTAAGTCTAATATAACTCATATTAAGTACAACAAATTCAGAATAGATAAGGATGGAATAATAAGATATGAAGATAGAATTTGGGTTTCGTTAAACTTAGCCTTAAAAGACGAAATCTTAAACGAAGCTCATAATTCTAAATTTACCATACATCCTGGCGGTACTAAAATGTACAACGACTTAAGTCGACACTTTTGGTGGTCAAATATGAAAAGAGAAATAGCTGAATGGGTAAGCAAATGTCTCACGTGTCAAATGGTTAAGGCTGAACATCAAAAGCCGAGTGGTTTACTTTAACCCTTACCAATTCCTGAGTGGAAGTGGGAACTTATAACTATGGACTTTGTGGTAGGCCTTCCAGCTACACAGAAGGGCCACAATGCCATTTGGGTAATAGTTGACCGTTTAACCAAATTAACTCACTTTTTACCTATTAAAGTTACCCATAACTTAGACCAATTTGCCAAGCTGTACATTAATGAAATCATCTCTAGGCATGGAGTACCTGCTTCTATAGTATCAGATCAAGATCCACGTTTTACTTCAAATTTTTGGAAGAGCCTTCAGAAACACTTAAGAACACAATTAAGATTGAGTACAACTTATCACCTTCAGATTGATGGACAAAGTGAGAGAACCATACAAACATTAGAGGATATATTAAGAACATGTATCATCGATTTCAAAGGAAGTTGGGAAGATCAATTACCTTTGGTAGAATTTGCCTATAACAATAGTTATCATGTAAGTATAGGTATGCCACCCTATGAAGCCTTATATGGGAGGAAATGTAGAACACCTTTATGTTGGGATGAAGTTGGGGAAATGCAAATGCTAGGACCTAAAATAATTCAACAAACAACTGAAACCATCAGAATTATACGTGAATAATTACAAGCATCACAAGATCGACAAAGGAAATACGTTGATCCACATCGTCAACAACGAAACTTTAGCATAGGAAGCTACGTATTATTGAAAGTATCTCCTTGGAAGGGTAAGATATGTTTTGGTAAGAAAGGAAAACTGAGTTCGAGTTTCATTGGACCTTTTGAAATTTTGAGGAGGATAAGTGAAGTTGCTTATGAAATAGCATTACCTCTTGAGTTAAACCATATTCATAATGTGTTTTATGTATCCGTATTACGACCATACAAACCTGATTACAAACATGTTATAAATTATGAGCCAATCCAAATCGAAGAAGATCTTTCTTATGTAGAAGAACCTGTGCAGATCGTCGATCGTAAAGAGCAAGTCTTGAGAAATAAAGTGATAGCATCGATCAAAGTGATTTGGAGGAATCAGAACGTTGAAGAGGTTACATGGGAGCGCGAAGATAAAATGCGAGAGAACTATCCCTAACGGTTTACTTAACATGTACTGTAATTTCCAGGACAAAATTCTTATTAGTGGGGGTAAATGTAAAAACTCAAAACTCTAATAAGACTCGGATATGTAAACTCAGTTATATTAATAAAATCTCTCCATTCTAAAAGTGATATGTGTTATTATATACTCTCTTTAACAAATTAGGTCAAATAAATTTTCGTGCAAAAATTAACAAGCTTGACACCTCGTGCTTAAAAATTTTCTCCTGAAAATGTACTTTTCGGTATATTTGTTCTGACAAGCTGCTTTATCGTGCTTACACTGACAAAACGCTTTGTCGTGCTTGTTAGGATTTGTGTAAAATCTAGGTTAAGAACCCTAGATTGCAAACTATAATCCTAGATTACAAACCCTAACCCTAATTTGTAAACCCTAACCTTAATTAACTAAACCAAACCCTAATTTGGTTATCTTAATACCTAATTTTGATTACTAAACTTCAATTAGGTTCTAATAAACATCATTAAGCAACCTTAATCATTAAAAACAAAATCTTAATCAAGAGTACTGAGGATTAGGGCATAATTAAGCTACTAATTTGATCAACTAGCTTACAAGTAGGTTGAGAGTCATCTACACAAGTTCCAAAACATCACATGACATGTTTCCAACCTCCCAAGCACCAGAAGAGTCATACATCAGATCTTTTAGGAGGCAAGTAGGTGGAAAAATTACCAAAAAATCAAGTTAGAAAATTCTATAAAAGGAAACCCTAGCTCAGAGCAAACCCACAAAATTATAAGCCAATACACTCATATAACCTACTTATACAAGCCCTGGTGATAGCAACAACATATTCAATAGCCAAAAATCAATAATCAAGCAAGAAAGGTACAAACCCTAATTCATAGCTAGATCTTTGTTGCATTGTTCCAATTATTATTTAGATGTTTAGATTTGTGTAATAGTATGTTAGAAAGTATGTTAGGTTGATAGAACATATTTTCATAACATATAGATGCCACAAATTAGTGCTTTAAGTAATATGGAAATTTTGGAAAAACAAGCCTGACAGTCGAATGTCAGAGCTTGTAGATCCATGTATGTTAATAATTAGGTCTGTTAATTGTGTGTTATTTATAGTATGACATGGGGCCTTTAATCTGGAAAAGAAAACAGGTTCATTAGAACCATATATTGCAAGATATATGTGGTCAAAGGTGGTTGACCGATCACGAAGTTCTATTTTCTGGGTTACCCAGAAAACTCAAGAACAAGTTGAACTGACTACTTTGATCAGCCTTTTAATCGCTTTCAGTTTGTTGTTTTAATGACATTTTGTAATAGATTAATACCTCGATATATATACTACATATCTATGACCTTAAATTGCTTATAAGTTCATAGGATTACTAAAATTAATGGTCAAAAGTCATTGACCGAGCTTGACCAAGTTTTCTGGGTTACCTAGAAAACTGATGAACATGAAGAAAAGCCTTTGGCTGTACTTTGACCAACATAGATCGAGACCTTAGAATTATGCTTTGTCCAAACTAGTGTTTTATATATGTACATTGACATATAGACTACCTATTACAACAAAGAAAACACAAATCTATTACACAGATTCAAAGATATGAAAGCCACAAAATCGTTAATCAAACACGCGTGACCCTTTGCTCGGGTTACCCGAAACTCAAAAACGACTCGATGGTGACTTTGAACCTCTATAACTTCTTGTTGTATGTAGGTTAAAGCACAAAATTTGTCTGATGTTGTACTACTACATGAGTACTATAACATCCATACTTGCCCAAACTCAAAATCATTAACAGTAGCAAAAGAAATCATGGTCAACATCGTCCCTAAGCCACGACCGGCTGAAATCCAGAAATTCAAGAACACCTATACGACACTTTCTATCACTATAGGGCTTTAGCGATAGACATAAATTATTTTTTTTTAGAAACTAATTAATAAAAATTAGAAATAATTAATAAATAAATATAAAAACAGTTTTAAAAATTATATTAAGTTATTATAATTAACTTTTGATATTTTTATATAAATTAAATAAATATTTTATTTTATTTAGATATTATTAATAATTAAGTTAATAATAAAGTAATTAGAATAATTACTTATAAATAATAAATAACTATTGAGAAATATTTTTAATAATTTAAAAATCATAATAAATGGTTATAAATTATTTAAAAATAGTAAACAAGGTTTTTATAAAATTCTAAGTAAATACTAATTATTTAGAAATAGAAATAAATTATTTAAAAATCATTTAAAGGATAAATAAATACTTAAACATTATTATAAGCTTCTAGAAATTATTATAATGGATATATAAATTATCTAAAAATATAATAAAGCTTATAAATAAAATTTAGTCGATATATCAACTTATTTTAATACTCGGTAAGGTCTTTAAACACAGAAAACATATCAAACTTAACCCGAACATATGTAAATTTTGTATTTGAGTATTGTTATCAATACTAATATGTTAGATTTATATGAATGAACATCGTAGGTGTTTATTAACGAATCAAGTTGCATTACTTGACTGATCTACGCTCAAGCAAGTTTCCTATACCCTAATTACTTTCGCAAGTTTACTAAACCCAAATTATTACTTATGAAAATTCTCAAACCCTGTTTATTCGTTTAACAAGATTTCTATCTTGAATTGCTGTTGATATGATATACCACACCTAAACTTGAATTACCACTTATTGTAATGTTATTGCTATAGCTTCAGCATAACTAAGAAATGCATTGTTTATTCTTATGACATTGTTTATTGAGCATAAAATGTTGTGTCAAACCAAATTTAGACATCCTATTCTGAAGTTGTGTATCTCGTAAGGGATCGAGATTTGGTTAATAATATATTGACATTTGGGTGCATATGAGCACTAGTAGGATGAGATGTATACTCCTAGGATATTGAGTAGGTTGATCCCCTATCTCGTATCTAAACAAAATTTCTAAGTCTGTGTGACTAAAAGAAATTAAAAAAGTCCAAAAATGGTTGAAAAAGAAATTCCATAAATGGTAGCAACTATCAGTTAAATTTTGAATTGTTATACTTCTTCAAATCATATATTGTTATAAATATAAAACTTGATGAGCATGTCATAGCTCACCCTTGCAAATTATTCCCTTTGTAGTATTAGATTGTAACCTTGGAACATCTGTAGTAGATAAAGGGAAGCGTCCCTTCTTAGATTAGCTTATATTATTGTCTAGTGTAATGTAATACTTTGTAATAAGAAATTTTTTATGAAGAATCATGTAATCGAACCTTAGTTATATATATATATATATATATATATATATAACATCTTTTATTTTTGCAACTGTGTTTTCTTACATATATAGATGTAATTAGAATTTTCAATATAGTTTGAGATCCTTGGGAACTATTTATCTGAGTGAGGGTATTGACGACATGGACTGTTCATGTTGTTGTTGATACTCAGGATTTCGGATAGATAAGTACTATCGATACGAAAGTGTAATTTTCATGACATAGACTATACATCTTGGATATATGGGAATTATATCTGATTATAAATTGTATAGTCACTCAACTAGATATAAGCATAAAATTAGATACCATGGACGTATAGATTTGAATGCGTTATATACATTAATTTGTAGTAAGCAACATATCGGATACCGTGGGAGTATAGATATGGGGGCGTTATATTTAATGGTATCAGAGTTGTTAAGGCTATAGATATAAGGAAGAGAAATCTTAGTATATAGTCTTCGAGTTCGTAAAAATTTTAAAGTACACATAAAAATAACATTAAAAATATTATGTTTGTATAAATTTCTATACCAGTATTAAAGGAGTTTTATTTTATAGATGTCAAACTCCAGTGCTGAAGAAATGTTGATAGTAAATAATCCACCACAAATTGAGTCATTTATAGCTAGTGATGCAGAGGATGAAGAATTAGTTCATGACCAACAACTGCTAGATGTGAGGAAGAGGAGGATCCAGTAGTAGGGCAATTAATGAGAATTGATGAACATGATGAAGCAATGGCATCACTATTGAAGACAATAGAATATGAGAATAATAAAATGTAGTTTAGGGCACACTTAGCCGAGGAAATGCTAGAACATGAGAGGGGAACTAATAACCGACTGAAAATACAACTGCACCATGCATAAAGGGGCAAGAAGGAAGTACAATCAAGGTTTCTTAAATCATCTCTGGGTACTCGAGATGTTTTTAATGATTCTGCAGCCACAAAGTAGTTTCGATATCCCAGGTGGAGTAGAAAAAAGCGCTTATCGATTAGATCGATCGTGGTATCTTAGTATAATCCAGGATTCCTTCGATGATATTAATGAATTCTAGAGGGTAGTATAGAAGTCTAAATGCTCTATATTAGTATGAATAAAGGAGCATTTAAAGTTGTAATATAGCTAGTAGTATATGTAAACTACTAAGTTATTTTGTATGACTTGTGATATATGAATTAAAGATATGTTTATATTATTCAAATTCTTATGTGGATTTTTGTTGTTGTTATAAAATCATGCCACCAACCAGAAAATCCCAACGAGAGATAAATAATGATGATAATCCTACCCAAAATTTAGTAGAACTTTTGTTAGGTGCTATTAATAAACCCACAACCCAAAACACTTCCTTTAAAGATTTCAAATTAGTTGGTCCACCCAAGTTCAAAGGTACAGCTGAACCTGTCGATGCACAAATTTGGATTACTAAAATAGAAAAAAATTTCCTAGTAACCAATGTCAATAATAATCAAAAGATGACTTTTGCAACCTTTTTCTTGAAAGGTGAGGCTAATTACTAGTGGGAATCAACTAAGGGTCGGGTAGAAACTGAAATTGTACCTTGGGATAGATTCAAAGAGTTGTTCTTTGAAAACTATTTTTCCCAATCTCTGAAGGATCGTATGGAGGTACGATTCCTAGAACTGAAACAAGGAGACCTGACTGTATCTCAGTATACAACCAAGTACAATGAACTATCCAAGTTTTCTCTTCACCAAGTCAATACCGAACTTAGAAAGACTTAGAGGTATCAAGAAGGTTTGAAACCTTAGATACGAAGTAAATTGTCAATACTCCAAATAAATACTTTTTCAGAAATACTTGAGAAAGCTTCTATAGCTGAAAGTGAAAATTAAAGTCTCATTAAATTTCATCAGGAAAAGAAGAGTCCAAAATGAGAAAGGGAAACTTAAGACTGAACCCAGTTCAGGTGGGTCTAATAAAAACAGAAATAGGATACTACTTTTTGCAACAACCCGGGGAAAAAGATGGGTAATAACATTAATAACTTTAGTAATAATAACATTAAACCTTGTTCTACCTGTGGAAGAAAATAAAAAGGGGTATGTTTTAATAGTAAATGTTACAATTGTGGACAAATAGGACACCTTTTTCCACAGTGTCCTCTCCTTAATAAAAATAAATGTTTCAATTATGGTTCGTCGGATCATTTCGCAAGGAATTGTCCCAAACCCAAGAACTAGGGATGAAAAGGGATTAGAGTACCGGAGAACAACAATAATCAGTCAACAGTGGCTGCAGTTGGAGTTCAGAATCGACCAACCACGAGAACATTTAATATATCGGTGAGGGATGTTGTTACTTCACAGGACGTGGTGACTGGTATCCTCCCTATCAACACTTTAAATGCATATGTGTTATTCAATTCTGGTGCTACTTGTTCCTTTGTGTCTAATAGTTTTTCTAAAAACCTGAATATACCATGTGAAAATTTAGACAAACCATTTTGTGTAGAAATTGTGAACAATGAAAAGATACCGGTTAAGACCATATATAGGAACTGTAGTGTTGAGATAAAGGGTCACAATTTTCTAGTAGATCTTATTCCAATTTAATTGGGAGAATTTGATGTAATCTTAGGAATTGATTGGTTAGTTAACCATAACGCAATGATCGATTGTCATCAAAAACGTATAAACCTTTTGACTACTTCGAAGTTAAAGGTAGTGTTCAACGAAAGTTTTTCACCTAAGCAATCTGGATGCTTGACCATAACTTAGGCAAAAAGGTTACTTAGAAAAGGTTGTTCAAGATATTTGGCCTATATAGTTGATACTCGACAATGAGTAAAACTAGATCAAATACCAATAGTTAAGGATTTTTCCGATGTGTTCCCAGATGACTTACCAGGTTTATCTCCAAATAGGGAAATTGAGTTTGTCATTGATCTTGCACCGGGAACATCGCCAGTTTCTAAGGCACCGTACAGAATGGCACCTGTAGAACTGAAAGAGTTACTTGTATAATTACATGAACTTTTAGATAAAATGTACATACAACCTAGTGTTTCACCTTGGGGAGCACCAATATTTTTTGTAAAGAAGAAGGATGGAACCATGAGGTTATGTATAGATTATAGAGAATTAAATAAATTAACCATTAAGAATAAATACCCTTTCACTACTACAAAACAGTAAATAGATAACGCGTAAAAAATGTTGTGATTGCTATCCCAGAAACGTCGTGGTTAAGGGTGTCATCTATTTGACACCCTTATATAACATTTTTAAAACGTTGTAGTTTGACACATTATACAATATTTTTTTCTAAAAAATGTTGTAGATTTGTTGTCCAAAATTATTAGATGCTTGAAAACGTTATAAATGGTATGATTCCACAACATTTTCTAGCTAAAAATGTTGTAATTTAATATATCAGACAACATTTAAACACATTTATACAACATTTAAAATGTGTCATCTATTTAGACAAAAAGAAAAAAAAAGAAAAAAAAAATTATGATTCACCTATATTATCAGTCACCTGCAATCTGCTAATACCATGATATATAGAAAAAAGGTCTAAATTCTCATTTAAATTTAAAGCCAAAATGTATCAACCATTCAAAATACATCCCAATAATAACATTCGTTACAGTTTCAAATTACTACATCCACAAAATATATACCAAACTATCCATATATACATCTCAAATTCACTTTTCAATATAAATTACTACTATATTGAATTGTAAATTACTACTGTAAAGAGAGGTCTCAGTCATTATTGGATGTTCACCATAAAGCTTTATTTGCAAATATTGGGTCAAGGCGAGGAGTTCGCTACATCGGCAATACCTTCTACATACTCCCACGGAAGCTGTACACCTCCGTCTTGTCCACATGTAGAATACCCACTTAACTGTAAGTTCCCTCTTACACGTTCAACAGCTAAGGCTCTTCTACCTGTGTCAGGTTACTGCAATAAATTAGAGTCTATTTTACCAAATATGTTTATCATAACCCTTAAAGCTTTCATATTTAAACATAAAAAATATTTATTAACATATGTCCAACTGACAGACTATTGTGCATATGTCCAACTGCTACACATGCCAGTAGTTTGCCCCAAATTAATCTATTTTTCAACATGAAGTTGTTCGCTAATGTATCAGTTTATGATAACTTGCAAAATTTGGGTATTTTCATCATGATACTTCAAAAAAACGATACATAAAGATTATAAAAGAAGGTGAAGAAACAGACAAGCTGAAGGAAAATAAATAAATAAAAGACTGCCTATTGACCAGTTAAGCCCATTATTAAGCAAAGACAATACTGTTACCAGCCTGACCTAGAAGTCCAGTTGTAGATCCATATGGTCACCACCTCATGGAATCAGCAAACCAGGGAATTTAAACAACTTTTGCAGTTTAAAATAGAGATCTAGAAAACAAGTGAAACAAACTTAAAGTAAATATATACTAGTCTATGTTTTTGTAGAGGATAACTCATAAACACCAGGCCACTTGCGACGAATAGTCAATATCACATAGCCACAGATTAATGCCAGTGAGATAGGAAGGTTGAAAAAATATATTTATTTACTTTCAACACTAATTTTTTATACCTGCATTTCTGTTTAGCAAGGGAAAAGGGGACAGAGATGGATCCAGTATGGCAGTATGGGAGTTGCTACAGAAGAGCCACAGAACTCAAAACAATACATTCAAATCCAAAGAAAGGAAATGCGAGAATCACTTTTACCAAATGGCAGGGGGAGGGGGAATTCAGTGGCATCAAAAACCTTTATGAACCAACATTTCACAATTGAAATAAAATAAAATAAAGCAATAAAATACCCCTCCTCATCCACATCATTCGCAAATTCATTCTCGACTAGAGAAAGACTGTTATCCTATACCTCACCAAAAACATTAACTACAATTAAACAACATCCACATCATCACTCAGTGAACAAATATATAACAACTATCACAACAAGCTACATGTTTCCGCAGAAAATAGCATGAGATTACTCTATAGGCTATCCTGAATAATTTAACTTTAATATCAAACGGACAGTTGTGTAAACAGCCTCCACACCATCATTTAGTGAACAGTTATGTAACAACTAGCTCAACAAGCTACATGTTTCTGCAGCAAATTGTATATGACAGTTGCATTCTCAAGTATCACTCGGTTATAGATATACCTTATGTATTTGCTTGGATCAGAGGTTTTTTGTCCCTCAATTCCAAGAAAATGTAGTACCTTTCAAGAAATTAATAAAATGTAGTATCTATTGACATTCTACTTGCCTATTTCAAATGCCAAGTGAAAGGAGAACAAATGAACCTATAATTGGTTTTTGATAACAAGCTCATTACCTTCTCTTGTAAACTTCTGCAGATGTGTTCTCTGGCAGCAAAATACCAGCTGCATGTTAGTGAGTTTTGTGGCCTGGTAGGACAAGGTAAGCTTGTGTGATGGTGTGTACACGGATGCAGATACTTCAGCTAGCAATGAACTATAAAAGGCAGCTGGTTATGAAACTGAGCAAGTAAGATAATCCATGGGTAAACAGTTGAAGAAGTCTTTCTTCAACTTTTTTTTACAAGATAATTGGTTTACCAACTTGAGATGATTGCGCTGGATAGTGAACACAACTTCTGTAAAATTAAATCACAAACTGTAATGTTAGTTTGTTTTACCAAATACTAAAAGGAAATAAAAGGAATAACCTATACAAAAGCTCAAACAATCTGGAAATCAAAAGATAGCTTTGTCTGAACCAAACTTTTTCCTTCTTCTTGAAGTATTGCTGCTGATGCTCGTGGGTAGCAACACCAACCAGTAATTAACACCATTTTTGCGTGAGTGATCAAAGATTCCGGTCTCTTCAAAATTGATATATACGTACACAAACATTTGTAGGAGTATGAATCAAAGGTTCACAAAAGGTAATACTTATTTTTAAAAAAATAAATTTTTTTTTACTTCTTTTCAAAATCCAATCAAATAAAAAATACATGAACTCAAAGTAGGAGTATTAATTAATTGATAAGAACAACAAAAATAAGGAAAATGTCAAAATGCATCAAAGGAAGATAGAAAAGTCACTGTAAGTGTATACTAACATCAGGCTATTTGATGAGAGCAGCCCAGCCAGATATACATACAAACATTATCTCTAAGCAAAGAAGCAGAAGATAATCCATAAACACGCACCAACATTAAGAGGACAAAGACAGAATGCAACATAGAAAAATATAGAAGGAAAATGTACCTGTAAATTGCCACTGTTACACTGAACAAAGTCTGGGCAATTAGGTTTAAGTAAAAGGAGCTTCTCCAGTCCACACCTAATGTATTCTCATCTACTAAGTTATTCAACTGGTGAACAAGAACATAAGATAGAGGTTATATTTTGTACAGTAAACACTCATGTAGGTTCAGTAATAATCTCAATTTCAAAGTGAAATAGTTTATACCAAAGTGAAAGCTATTATTTACTGTTTCGATATTAGAGATGGAACCAATGGTAAGTCCAAGTATCATCCCAATAGTGCAATCACTAGAAAAGATAGATAAATCTTCCCAAAAACTATACTGGCCTACTAATCATTATCAACCAATTGATCAAATACAAATAGCAAATCTCTTTCAACAAGAAATTGACACTGAAACAATTGCGAGATCTTAACGAATGGGAAGACCTGCAGCAGAAAATATTGCTCCTCATTATTACTTGCAAGTAGATATTTCTTACAGAGAATCCATTAGTATCACATGTGGTAATATATTTTTAAAGTTGATGAATCTCTTAATTATTTAAAACATTGTTAATTAGTCCATAAAAAGACTTTCGGAGGTTAAACACACTTGAGCAAACACAAGAGCTTATTTGGTCACAAAAGCAGGTAATCTGGCTTCTACAGAAAGCTTAAAAAAATATAGCTCTGACCACTAGTAGATTTCAAATTTTTTAAGAATAGATGGGAGTAATTTCACTTGCACAGAAAGTGTTTTACTTGTAAAAACTATATATGAAAATGATATTCCTTCAAGCCAACACAAACATTGAAATTATAAAATTCAAAGAAATAAACTTAATCTTCTTAATTTTAAATTTGGAGATCAAAATCTGGATATCAAATGATAAGGGAAGAGAGAGAGAGAGAGTTGGAACTTGAGCAGCCCATTCAATGACGGGAGAAATCAAACGACAAGGACCGCACCACATGGCGACGAATTCAACCAGAATCGGATGATCAGACTTCAATACGACATCGGAGAACTGATTCTCGTTTATCTTAGAAATGCCACCGCAAGTAATCGCCGATTTGTGAGAAGAATAGCTTTGAAAACCGAAACCTAAAAAGTTTCTTGGACTTTGCAGAGGACAGAACAAGAGCTTCTTCTTCATCTTACTCGCCGGCGTAGCAGAAAATGATGAAGTCCATCTATTGGTACTGACGGAATACTTAACAGTACCCAACAAATTACAGGGAGAAACAAACATTTTTGGCGAAAACAGACCCAAAGTCAGTATTTCTAACAAACAATTGAAGAAATATACCAAAAAAATTTACCAAAGTGGGTTTCCCAAATTACCTTGCTAAAACCGAAATCTAAAGTAAATTAAGAGAAATTCTGCTCCTTAATACTGAATACGAAGAAAGAGTGGTATAGAGGAGAGATGGGTTTTCTCTTTATAGGCTCAAAATAGAGGAAAGTGTGTACAATGGGGTTTTTGAAAATTTTTTGGACTACATGCAGCGAATGTAAGTGATCGTTGGGTTAGGGTTTGAGGATTTTGAAAATGGGAAGGGAACAAAGGAACGCCAATTTTTTTTTTTCTTTCCCGACTCTCAGGCGTCCGTGTTTTTTAAAGGAGGGTTTGAAAATTTTTGAAAAGAGGATTTTGCTCCGTGTTTTTTCTATAGATAAATTTTTTTTTTAAAAACGTTATCGGTTTAAAATTAAAAATTGCCCTTATAAATACATAACGGTTTTTAATATGTATATACAACGTTTTGTTAAAAAATATTATAAAAAAAATACCACAACGTTTTTTATAAAAACGTCATCTTTTAAGTCTTTTCTTTTTATGGTTTTGTACTGGTGTTTACCAAGGATTGATGATTTGTTTGACTAATTAAAAGGGGCCGAACAATTCTCAAAGTTAGACCATAGGACAGGTTATCATCAGTTAAAAGTAAGAAAGGAAGATGTGCCGAAGACAGCGTTTAGGACACACTATGGACATTATGAGTTTCTTGTAATGTCTTTTTGGTTGACAAATGCACCGACAAAATTTATGGATTTGATGAATCGAGTGTTTAAACCATGCTTAGAAATATTTGTTGTAGTGTTTATCGACAATATTCTGGTATACTGGAAAACACGGGAAGAGCATGCTGAACACTTGAGAGTCGTTTTGGAGATATTACGAAAGGAACAACTTTATGCGAAGTTCTCCAAGTGTGAATTCTGGTTAAAAAAAGTTCAATTTTTAGGTCATGTAATTGACAAAAAAGTAATATCAGTAGATCTAACTAAAATCAAAATGCTTTTGAATTGGGAAAAACCAACAACTCCAACAGAAGTAAGAAGTTTTCTCAGTTTAGCGGGTTATTATCGACGGTTCATAAAAGATTTTTCAAAGATAGCAACCCACTAACCAATTTAACTCGAAAGATAGTGAAATATGTATGGATAGATAAATGTGAAGAAAGCTTCCAAGAGTTGAAGAAGCAATTGAGTATAGCTCCAGTATTGTCCTTACCAGATGATACATGAGGCCTTGTAGTATTTAGTGATGCATCACACAGAGGTTTAGGGTGTGTGCTGATGAAACATGGGAAAGTGATTGCTTATGCATCCCGACGACTCAAAGATTATGAGAAGAGGTATCCTACTCATGACCTAGAGTTAGCCGTGGTAGTTTTTGTTCTAAAGATTTGGAGACATTACTTGTATAGGGAGAAGTGCGAGATATATACAGATCACAAAAGTCTGAAATATATTTTTACACAAAAGGAACTGCACTTAAGGCAGAGAAGATGGTTAGAATTGATAAAGGATTTTGATTGTGAAATCTTATATCATCCCAGTAAAACTAATGTCGTAGCTGATGCGTTAAGTAGAAAGAATCAAGAAAAGTTGAACGCAATAACCACCAATAATAGGTTAATAAAAGATTTTGAAAAATTAGAAATTGAGGAGGGATGTCCAACTACCTCTACCCAAAAGTTATTTATTATAGAGTGAGTTTCGTCTCTACTTGATAAAATCAAAGAGATGCAAGAAAAGGATGAAGACTGTCAGAAGTGTAAGTCTAATATAACTCATATTAAGTATAACAAATTCAGAATAGATAAGGATAGAATAATAAGATATGAAGATAGAATTTGGGTTCCGTTAAACCAAACCTTAAAAGATGAAATATTAAACGAAGCTCATAATTCTAAATTTACCATACATCCGGCGGTACTAAAATGTACAACGACTTAAGTCAACACTTTTGGTGGTCGAATATGAAAAGAGAAATAGCTGAATGGGTAAGCAAATGTCTCACATGTCAAAGGGTTAAGGCAGAACATCAAAAGCCGAGTAGTTTACTTTAACCCTTACCAATTTCTGAGTGGAAGTGGGAACATATAACCAGAGACTTTGTGGTAGGCCTTCCAGCTACACAGAAGGGCCATAATGCCATTTGGGTAATAGTTGACCGTTTAACCAAATCAACTCACTTTTACCTATTAAAGTTACCCATAACTTAGACCACTTTGCCAAGCTGTACATTAATGAAATCATCTCTAGGCATGGAGTACCTGTTTCTATAGTATCAAATCGAGATCCACGTTTTACTTCAAATTTTTGGAAGAGCCTTCGGAAACACATAGGAACACAATTAAAATTGAGTACAACTTATCACCCTCAGACTGATGGACAAAGTGAGAGAACCTTACAAACATTAGAGGATATATTAAGAACATGTATCATCGATTTCAAAGGAAGTTGGGAAGATCAATTACCTTTGGTAGAATTTTCCTATAACAATATTTATCATGCTAGCATAGGTATGCCACCCTATGAAGCCTTATATGGGAGGAAATGTAGAACACCTTTATGTTGGGATGAAGTCGGGGAAAGGCAAATGCTAGGACCTGAAATAATTCAACAAACTACTAAAACCATCAGAATTATACGTGAATGATTACAAGCATCACAAGATCGACAAAGGAAATACGCTAATCCACATCATCAACAACAAAACTTTAGCATAGGAAGCCATGTATTCTTGAAATTATCTCCTTGGAAGGGCAAGATACGTTTTGTCAAGAAAAGAAAATTGAGCCCGAGATTCATTTAACCTTTTGAAATTTTGAGGAGGATTGGTGAAGTTGCTTATGAAATAGCATTACCTCCTGAGTTAAACCATATTCATAATGTGTTTCATGTGTCCATATTACGACCATACAAACCTGATTACAAACACGTTATAAATTATAAGCCAATCCAAATCGAAGAAGATCTTTCTTATGTAGAATAACATATGTAGATCGTCGATCGTAAAGAGCAAGTCCTGAGAAATAAAGTGATAGCATCGGTCAAAGTGATTTGGAGGAATTAGAAAGTTAAAGAGGCTGCATGGGAGCTCGAAGATAAAATACGAGAGAACTATCCCCAACTGTTTACTTAACCTGTACTGTAATTTCCAGGACAAAATTCTTATTAGTGGGGGTAAATGTAAAAACCCAAAACTCTAATAAGACTCGGATATGTAAACTCAGTTATATTAATAAAATCTCTCCGTTCTGAAAGTGATGTGTTATTATATACTCTGTTTAAAAAATTAGATCAAATAAATTTTCGTGTAAAAATTAACATGGTTGACACCTCGTGCTTAAAAATTGATCTTGATGAGTATGGTTCCATGAAACACCTTGGCTTTTCACATTCAGCTCTACTTGATTCAATACTTTGTCTTGTTCCTCGTTCTTTTTTTCAGAAGCTCTAATAAATTTCTCCAAGGTTTCTTCCAAACTTGATTTCCTCTCTGGTTGTTGTTGAGTCTGATTTTGGAATTCGGATGTGTTTTATTGTCTCGGCACTTGATCTTGAGCTTGATTGTTACTCCATGAAAAATCCGGGTGATACCCCCAATCCTGATGATTGTTGTTGGGATAGACATAATTATTGGGGTAATCACCACCATCTTTATCTTATCAAAAAATCTTGCCGCAATGATGACTCATATGATTTCCAGCACAATAATCACAAGTAACCGCCACACTTTGACGATGTTGTGCTTCAAAAGCGTCGACCATTTTTGAAAGTGTCTTAATTTGTGTTGATAATGCAGAAACTTGTTGCGTGGATGGTGGACTCCATGTTTCCATATTCTTAGCTATTGCGGACACCTGTGCTACCAATGCTGAAAGTGTCGTGAGTCCGTCAATCTCTCGCTTCCATTGGTTGAGTCATGTTTGCCCTCCTTTTGCCTCCGTTGAAATGCGATAACCTCCAATGTCTTCGTTGCCTCAATTTGTATTGGCTCTATAGAAGATGTATTAAGTCCATCAATCCCTGTTTCCTTTGGTTGAGCCATGAACGTGTATGGCCATTGATACTCAAAGTCATCTATGGTACCTAAAATGAGAGAAATATAAGAAGAGAATTAAAAATAAAAATAAAAATGTTTAAATTAAGACTAATTTGATTGAAATTAATATTGGTAATTAATTATTAAATTAATTCTCCGGCAACGGCGCCAAAAACTTGTTGATCGATTTCGCAATCAATGAATACGTGTAAGTATACACGGTCAACAAGTAATAAAGTGAAAGTAGAGTATTGTTCCCACGAGAAATTATTTAATAAAAATTACCAAATACTAACTCTTAACCAAATCAATTTTATTTAAACAACCAATAATTGTGATTTTTCTAATTAAGAAAACTAAATTAACAATTAAAAGAAATTATTCTAAAATAAATCAAATAAACAAACTAAGATTTGATTGAACTCAAATAAATAAGGATTAAGACTCCAATATCCCCAATTATAAACTATAAATCAATTATCCAATTATCCCAATTATTATATCTACTGGATTGTTAACAGAAATTCTCAAATGCCAAAAGCCCTTTTCCAAGTGATCAATTGTCTTCTATTTAACCTAGATTAATTTTGCTATATTCCTATACAAAATAATTGTATTAAACTCGTTACATTCCCAATTCCTTATATGTTACATGCGGCGAACAGATATTTCCATTCTATTCACAAACCTAGTTATTCACTGTGCAAATAACTAAGTCACATGTCACTATGCCCAGTTCTAACCCTAGAATTCCTCTTCCAATTCCTTCTAGAGTAACAAGGTAATTATTGGCCAGATAATTAATCAATCAGCACAAAGCAAGATGAATAATTCACTTCAACATAAATAATTGGAATAAATCAAATAATCAATTCATAGCCATAAAAGGTTTAATTGAAATCTCAATAAAAGAGTTAGTTCATAATTAATGAATTAAAACCAAGAATCCACAATTGAATAGACATTAAAAGATAAAAGTATGATAAGAGAAGAGAATAGAATCTGTTGTCAGTAAATCTGATGCTCCCCTCTTGTTCCTGCTCTTGATCTTCAATGTTCTTTAATTTGCTTCAATCTTCAATGGCTAATTAAGAACTAGGGTTTAGATTCTAATTTAATAGAGTGTTTAATCTAGTCTAATCTATGTAATCTCCCTTTATTTTATGCCTTACATCATGTATTTATAGGTTACAAGTCCAATTTTTAGCTTAGGAACAAACCCAATCCAATTTGGAGTCAAAAATGTGTCAAAATTCGCCCAAAAACGCGTCCAGGCCCAACCAACCTCTTCCCGTTGAAGGTTCAAATACTGGCACGGCAATTACAACCACCTTCCCTCAAATCTTTTAAGCTGAATAGGCCTATTTTGGGCGCCCCGGTGCTGCCACATATTCTGACATTTTCTGCTCCGACGTCCTTTGGAAAAATGACCATAACCTCTTCGTCCGAACTCCGATTTCGATGATTCAAGATGATCCGGAAAGAGGAGACGTAGATCTACAACTTTCATTCTTTAAGTTTTTCGAAATAAGTTTCGGAGAAATACTCAAATTGGCTCTGACGTGACTGCTGTGTAAATGGCAAGCCAAAAACGCGAATCTAGCCACCCCGAACGTCGATCCAAGTAACTTTTGTCTCAATTCCTACAAAACAACATAAAACATGCTTGAATAGACACAAACACTTAAAAACTATTCTAAAAGACTTGAGAACAACAATAAATTAAGCCCGAATGTATCCAATTCATGAGTATAAAACTCACTCATCAAATACCCCCAAACTTAAACCTTTGCTTGTCCTCAAGCAAAAACACAAAAGAACTAAAAATAAACAAAATAACTCAACTAAATGAATGCATATGCATGATCTACTTCCTAATATACCTACGAACCGAGTAATAAATCAGTATGATATATAGCAACAGGCCTCAAAGATACCAATGATACTCAAACATATATCCAATCAAGTTAAAATCCATAACTCTAACCAATTAGTCAATCCAAACCTTTCATCACCCATGTTGTGCGTGTGTGCTTGTTAACCATTCTAACCAACCACAATTCAAGATAATCACATAACAAACTTCTTAAAAGGAAAATTTCAGTTTCAATTCAATTACTTTTGTGAATGCATAACTCCAGCTAAAACTAAGCAATTACCAAGTTTAAGGGTAAATACAAGATTTATTTATACTCTTATTCAACCACGAGGGCATTTTTGCTCTTTCTCGTGTTTTATTCAGTTTTTTTCTCATGGTTGTGCAATGTCTTATTCCCTTAGGCTTTTCAGTGCTACCTTAACGAGCTTTCGACCAACGACTCCCAAGCCATTAAGACCTTAGGGCACTAGGTGTAAAGACAATCCCCTCGGGCTTAGTTACTCAAGTAACAAAGGCCACAAAACTAGACAAGCATGCCACGGTGTTTATTCTTTTTTTTTCTTTCTTTCTGGATTTTTTCTCTTTTTTTTTCTTTTCATCATTCCTTTTTTTTCTTTTTTTCTTTTTGTAATATATCTATCCCATAGATTCTCCCAAACTCAAGCTTTTACGTCATTCCAACCTTTACTGACAGTTCACTAATTTTCTTAAATTTTAACCAAGATTTTCCCTCAAAAACAAATTATGAAACCCTTGAACCAAGTGGATTAAAACAGGTAAACTTTAAGTGCTATCCGGTTACATAAGTTTCAAACAGGCTCAGATTATCATCATGATTAAAATTAGAACTCATCATCAATTATCAACACTGTTTAAGTTAACATTTAATACTTATCTTATCATAGGCCGAGCTAAGACCACACCAACCGATCACACAAACTCATGCAAAAAAAATAAAAAAAAAATGCAATTATACTACATGAACACATACTAATGCAACACATATATGAATATGAAAATAACTACCATGTATTATATGCAACCTAAAAAAAACACAATGCTAACACATAAAAAAACAAACTACTATGCAGATAACTAACTATATGCAATACGACACTAAAATGCCCCCAAACTTAAACTAGACATTGTCCTCAATGACTAAAATAGAAAAAAATTAAAGCAGAGGTCTTCCCTGAAAATATAGCAATCTTCCTCCTTGTCCGCTAAGTTTGGAGAATATGCTAGGCACATGGAACAAATTGGGCACCACACTTGAATTTGACTTGAATAACCTGTAAAACCATGATAGAAGCAATTTTATTAAATCCTAAATAAATGCAAATTCAAAAACTAATATAAAACTTAATAAAAACTAAAAATAAAAATTAAACTTGGGTTGCCTCCCAATAAGCACTTGTTTTATAGTCTCAAATTTCTTCTTTAATTCTCTATCCAATTCCCTAAAATTGAGGAATCCTCCATCCATCAATAGCAATGTCTCTTTTGGGAGGTTCCCATTAGCAAAAACCCTTGAATTAGAGTCACCTAGTATGCTCTTTGTAGATAGGATCCCCATTAAGAACGTCCAACAACTAGGTGTTTTCTCCATTATGTCTATGATCAGATTGGGGCATTGAAGCTTAATAAACATAATGGAATCTTCCTCTATCTTCTCCTTTTCATCCACCATGACTCCACAACTGTACTAGCTCTTACGTCACCAAGAGCTTTGCCGACGACATAACTTCCAATTGGGCATGGTTTTGCAAAACTGCCCGGATTATTGAACTTTGGTGGAGGAGGCACATCGGTTCATCTTCGTTGAATCTTACAGTTAAATCTTCGTCGATCTCCTTTTCTTGGTTCCCAATTGGTTCCTCTCTTTCAACATCTATATCATTTGGCACATCCGGTTGCAGATTTGGTTCGGGCTCATCATCAGGCTCGTCATCCATGTCATAGAGCCAAGTGTATTGAGGACAAATGTTCGAGGCATTGGTTAGTTGTTCCATTTGGTTCGTAAAATTTTGACTCAATATCTCTTGATTAATCCTCCTCTCGTTACATGAAGCTATGTACTTGGACAAAACTTCCTCCAAATTTGAATGTTCTTCCTATTGTATTGGAGGTGGACACGAGAAATCTGGTGGGTACGTTGGACTTGGAGCATAAAATTGATCTTGATGAGTATGGTTCCATGAAACACCTTGGCTTTTCACATTCAGCTCTACTTGATTCAATACTTTGTCTTGTTCCTCGTTCTTTTTTTCAGAAGCTCTAATAAATTTCCCCAAGGTTTCTTCCAAACTTGATTTCCTCTCTGGTTGTTGTTGAGTCTGATTTTGGAATCCGGATGTGTTTTGTTGTCTCGGTGCTTGATCTTGAGCTTGATTGTTACTCCATGAAAAATCCGGGTGATACCCCTAATCTTGATGATAGTTGTTGGGATAAACATAATTATTGGGGTAATCATCACCATACTGTACCGGCTCGAAACTGATGGTGCATTGATGACTCATATGATTTCCAGCACAATAATCACAAGTAACCGCCACACTTTGACGACGTTGTGCTTCAAAAGCGTCGACCATTTTTGAAAGTGTCTTAATTTGTGCTGATAATGCAGAAACTTGTTGCGTGGATGGTGGACTCCATGTTTCCATATTCTTAGCTATTGCGGACACTGTGCTACCAATGCCGGAAAGTGTCGTGAGTCCGTCAATCTCTGTTTCCATTGGTTGAGTCATGTTTGCCATCCTTCGCCTCCGTTGGGTCAAGCGATAACCTCTAATGTCTTCGAAGTTGCCTCAATTTGTATCGGCTCTATAGAAGATGTATTAAGTCCATCAATCCTCGCTTCCCTTGGTCGAGCCATGAACGCAGTATGGCCATTGATACTCAAAGTCATCCATGGTACCTAAAATGAGAGAAATATAAGAAGAGAATTAAAAATAAAATAAAAATGTTTAAATTAAGACTAATTTGATTGAAATTAATATTGGTAAATAATTATTAAATTAATTCCCCGCAAGAATTCTGGCCAAAAAAACTTGTTGATCGATTTCGCAATCAATGAATACGTGCAAGTATACATGGTTAACAAGTAATAAAGTGAAAATAGAGTATCGTTCCCACGAGGAATTATTTAATAAAAATTACCAAATACTAACTCTTAACCAAATTAATTTTATTTAAACAACCAATAATTGTGATTTTTCTAATTAAGAAAACTAAATTAACAATTAAAAGAAATTATTCTAAAATAAATCAAATAAACAAATTAAGATTTGATTAAACTCAAATAAATAAGGGTTAAGACTCCAATATCCCCAATTATAAACTATAAATCAATTATCCAATTATCCCAATTATTATATCTACTGAATTGTTAACAGGAATTCTCAAATGCCAAAAGCCCTTTTCCAAGTGATCAATTGCCTTCTATTTAACCCAGATTAATTTTGCTATATTCCTATGCAAAACAATTGAATTAAACTCGTTACAATCCCAATTCCTTACATGTTACATGCGGCGAACAAATATTTCCATTCTATTCACAAACCTAATTATTCACTGTGCAAATAACTAAGTCACATGTCACCATGCCCAGTTCTAACCCTAGAATTCCTCTTCCAATTCCTTCTAGAGTAACAAGGTAATTATTGGCCAGATAATTAATCAATCAGCACAAAGCAAGATGAATAATTCACTTCAACATAAATAATTGGAATAAATCAAATAATCAATTCATAGCCATAAAAGGTTCAATTGAAATCTTAATAAAAGAGTTAGTTCATAATTAATGAATTAAAACCAAGAATCCACAATTGAATAGACATTAAAAGATAAAAGTATGATAAGAGAAGAGAATAGAATCATTGTCAAGAAATCTGATGCTCTCTCTCTTCCTCGCTTCGATCTTCAAAGGTTCTTCTTCAATTTGCTTCAATCTTCAATGGCTAATTAAGAACTAGGGTTTAGATTCTAATTTAATGGAGTGTTTAATCTAATCTGATCTATGTAATCTCCCTTTATTTTATGCCTTACATCATGTATATATAGGTTACAAGTCCAATTTTTAGCTTAGGAACAAACTCAATCCAATTTGGAGTCAAAAAGGTGTCAAAATTCGCCCAAAAACGCTGCGCCCAGCCCAACTAACCTTTCCCTCAATTTCAAATACCAAATAACTAGTACACTACACGAACCATGCCCTCCAAAGACCTTTGCTGGGAATAGGCCTATTTTAGGCGCCCCGGCACTGCCACATGTTCTGACATTTTCTGCTCCAATGTCCTTTGGGAAAATGGCCATAACCTCTTCGTCCGAACTCCGATTTTGATGATTCAAGATGATCCGGAAAGAGGAGACGTAGATCTACAACTTTCATTCTTTAAGGTTTTCGAAATAAGGTTCGGAGAAATGCTCAAATTGGCTCTGAAGTGACTGCTATGTAAATGGAAAGCCGAAAACGCGAATCTAGCCACCCCGAACGTCGATCCAAGTAACTTTTGTCCCAATTCCTACAAAACAACATAAAACATGCTTGAATAGACACAAACACTTAAAAAATATTCAAAAAGACTTGAGAACAACAATAAATTAAGCCCGAATGTATCCAATTCATGGGTATAAAACTCACTCATCACTTGTAGATCCATGTATGTTAATAATTAGGTCTGTTAATTGTGTGTTATTTGTAGTATGACATGAGGTCTTTAATTTGGAAAAGAAAACAGGTTCATTAGAACCATATATTGCAAGATATATGTGGTCAAAGTTGGCTGACCGATTACGACGTTTTGTTTTATGGGTTACCCAGAAAACTCAAGAAAAGGTTGAACCGGCTACTTTGACCAGCCTTTTAATCGCTTTCAGTTTATTGTTTTAATGAGTTTTTGTAATAGATTAATACCTTGATATACATACTACATATCTATGACCTTAAATTGCTTATAAGTTCATAGGATTACTGAAATTAATGGCCAAAAGTCATTGACCGAGCTTGACCAAGTTTTCTAGGTTACCTAGAAAACTGATGAACACGAAGAACAACCTTTGGCTGTACTTTGACCAACATAGATCGAGACCTTAGAATTATGCTTTTTCCAAACCAGTGTTTTATATATGTACCTTGACATATAGAGTCCCTATTACAACAAACAAAACACAAATCTATTACATAGATTCAAAGATATTAAAGCCACAAAACCGTTGACCGACTACGACCAATCGCTCGGGTTATCCAGAACTCAAGAATGTACTCTAATAAAGGATCGTGTGAGCCTCTATAACTTCTTGTTATATGTAGGTTAAAACACGAAATTTGTCTGATGTTGTACTACTGTATGAGTACTATAACATCCATACTTGCCCAAACCCAAAATCATCAACAAAGAAGAAAAGAAATCACGGTCAACATGGTCCCTAAGCCACCACCCATCAAACCCCAAAACTCAGAACACCTATAGCGACACTTTCTGTCACTATAGGGCTTTAACGATAGACAAAAATTATTTTTTTAAAAATTAATTAATAAAAATTAGAAATAAATATAAAACCAGCTTTTAAAAATTATATTAAGTTATTATAATTAAATTTTGATATTTTTATATAAATTCAATAAATATTATATTTTATTTGGATATTATTAATAATTAAATTAATAATAAAGTAATTAGAATAATTACTTATAAATAATAAATAATTATTGAGAAATATTATTAATGATTTAAAAACATAATAAATGGTTATAAATTATTTAAAATAGTAAACAAGGTTTTTATAAAATTCTAAGTAAATACTAATTATTTAGAAATAGAAATAAATGATTTAAAAATTATTTATAGGATAAATAAATACTTAAAAATTATTATAAGCTTCTAGAAATTATTATAATGGATATATAAATTATCTAAAAATATAATAAAGCTTATAAATAAAATTTAGTTGATATATCAACTTATTTTAATACTCGGTATGGTCTTTAAACACCGAAACCATATCAAACTTAACCCAAACATATGTAAATTTTGTATTTGAGTATTGTTATCAATACTAATATGTTAGATTTATATGAATGAATATCGTAGGTGTTTATTAACGAATCGAGTAGCATTACTTAACTGATCTAAGCTCAGGCAAGTTTCCTATACCCTAATTACTTTCGCAAGTTTACTAAACCCAAATTATTACTTATGCAAATTCTCAAACCCTGTTTATTCGTTGAACAAGATTTCTATCTTGAATTGCTATTGATATGATATACTACACCTAAACTTGAATTACCACTTATTGTAATGTTATTTCTATAGCTTCAGCATAACTAAGAAATGAATTGTTTATTCCTATGACATTATTTAATGAACATAAACTGTTGTGTCAAACCAAATTGCTTTGGTAAGACATCCTATTCTGAAGTTGTGTATCCCGTAACGGATCGAGATTTGGTCAATAATATATTGACATTTGGGTGCATATGAGCACTATTAGGATGAGATGTATACTCCTAGGATATTGAGTAGGTTGATCCCCTATCTCATATCTAAACAAAGTTTCTAAGTCTGTGTGACTGAAAGAAATAAAAAGTCCAGAAATGGTTGAAACAGTAGCAAAATAAATTATCGATGTCAAGATTTTTACTGTCCCTTTTCTGTTCTTATCTTTTGGTGTTCTCATGTTAGCTGAGATTTGTTTAAAAAAACAAGTTGTGAAAAGGTCTGACATGTATATGTCGACGATTCGACTGTAAGAGTCGCCAGTTGGTATTTTTAAATGGTTGCACCAACTCAACCGAGAAAAGGTTTGCACATTAACCCAGTGATTTGACACTATATAACAGGTCTGTGAAACTGAGATTCATTAGGGTCCAGGGGCTTGATTATGCGGAGGGAAGGTGTTAGGCCCCGACATCCGTGTTACCTCGGTGACTGCCACTTTTTAATTAAATTGTTATCTGAATGTGTGTGTATGTGTGGGTCAATGTGAAGTTATCTAGAAGTAGTGATATGCCTCGTTTGTACCTATATACAAAGGGTTTGAATTTTGTATAAAAGTTCAGTTTTAACAATATATAACAATGATGTTTAGTAAAAGAGGTTTTTCAAACCCTTATGCTCAATAGTAATTGAGGCCTTTGATACTTTCATTTTATTATATGTTCGGCTTGATTGCTTTTATTTTCGAGATGCGAGGCATCTTCGAGAAAATAATATATATAGTAGTGCTGAACTCCTTGTGGGCATGAGAGCCATCTAAGAAAATTCAAACACCATGAATAATTTACAAGCTGATTATAACCGGAAATGTCCATCACGGGAACCGAATCTAGATTCAGGAGACTGAATCTGTGATCACATGATTCCTCGTCTTACATGATGTAAAAATTTATATGAAAGTTGTAAGCAGTTATATATATATATATATATATATATATATACATTTTTGTCAAGCCTGGAGTTTACTTCGTGGCCATTTAACGCTTTCTTTATATTTCGTCCCTCCTGGAGTTTTCTTCGTGGCGGTTGATTGTTTCGTTGATCGTTTATATATATATATATATATATATATATATTTATATATTTATAGCTTATATATATATATAAAGTGGTAAATGCACCAGATATTATATCCAGGCTCAATCAAACAGAGTTTGATGATAATATATATATATATATATAAGTAGTAAACACTCCAGATGTAAATCCAGAATCATCGAACAGAGTTCGACAACAGTTTATATATTAGTATATATATATATATATATATTTATTTGTACTAACATTATCGAGTTATATATATTGTACTAACATTATCGAGTTATATATATATATATTTATATATACACACAACACAACTCTTAACGTGAATAACTGTGTGTGCAGAATGTGGAGAAAGGCTTTAAGAAATGTAAGAAGGCTTACAGTGGACTGCCAAACAAGACTTCAATAGCTTTAAATGGATGAACACTCGATTCCCACCGGTAAAATGTAGCAAAATATAAGCTCAGAAGTGTTTAAAATGAGAAAACACTCAGTTTATAGTGTGTACAGAACAAATTAGACAGGGCTTCCTTGCCTTTTCTCTATGCAAAATGGCCACCCCAAGCCCTCTATTTATAGAGGGGGGAGCTGCAGGTGTACTTGCGGAAGTAGCAGGTGTACCTATGACTAACCAGGGTGCCGCAGGCAATGTGGGTCTCGCCGTCTCGAAGTATGTGCACTCGAACAACGTGTTGTTCGCTCGAACCTTCATAACTTTCAATTCGGGAGTCCGATGGAAGCGTGCCATACCATTCCAGAAAGCTCTTTCTGAGAGCTATGCAATGACATAGGATTTACCCATTTTTGATTCTGGGAAGATGGGTCCATGACCAAAATGGCATTTTTGGGTTTTTGTCAGGCAGTTCGTTAAGCTGTTTTGCGTAGTTTGTGCTTGGAAGTTAAGAAATGATTCTTGTGGGACTTCTTTTGAAGTAAGTTGAGTTAAAGTTAAGTTGTAAAAATGACCATTTTCCCCCTCCCGGGTTTATCTCCAGTTTTCGCACAGTTGTAGTAGTCTTTTCTCAGGGTTATCTTTGAGGTTGGCCTGCCGTTGAGTCTAACTTTCCTCAGGGTTATCTCTGAGGTTGGCTTGACCTTCTGGGTTATCTCCAGGCTTTGAACTTGATCCCCGAGGGTTATCTCCTGGGTTGAAACTAACTTTCCCAGGGGTTATCTCCGGGGTTAGAAACTGATTTCTCGAGGTTATATCCTAGGTTAGAAAATAGATCTCCTTGACCTATCTCCGGGGTTGGAACTGATGTTGTGGTCCTCCAGGGTTATCTCTGGAGTGTGAAAAAGATGCTTTTATCCTCCTACATAGTTAGTAATAGGAAAACAAAATTTTGAGTATCTACAGATGCCCCACTTTATCATGTTCATGCAATGCAATGGAATGGGCATGATAAAGATTACTAGACACTTGAAATATTAAAAGGTATTTTGAATAATACAAATCGCAATGTAATGAATGTTATAATGAATATTAAAATGCTTTCGTAAATCGTAGTTCGCAAATTGAACATCACGTTTCGCACTTCGCCCT
Source organism: Panax ginseng (assembly GCA_020205605.1). Taxonomy (NCBI): domain Eukaryota; kingdom Viridiplantae; phylum Streptophyta; class Magnoliopsida; order Apiales; family Araliaceae; genus Panax; species Panax ginseng. Next base: position 91,630,146 of record CM035134.1, read on the forward strand.
TCGTATTTGGCTAATCGCACTTCGCAATTCGCACATCGCATTTCGCAAATCGCAAATTGCAAATCGCACTTTACACATCACAAATCGCTTTACCTTTACCGGTTATTGATGATGCCTATGCTGGTGTTGACTCCAATGGTTTGGCTTTTCATCGGTGTTGCTGATGCCTGTTTGATGAAGATAAGTTGAGATGTTTTCTACATATCTGTTGGTGATGAAGTTCTGAAATCATCGGACCTTCCCGATGCATACGTTTGTAGTTTACAACGGTGCCTACCCTGTTGGTATTTTGATAACGGATCATACCCTGCTGGTAGTTGAATAGGCTGACATCGCCAAACTATTTTGGTTCCCACTTGAATGGTGATATACTAATTTTTCATCGCTGAATTATGTCGATGTTATGCAGAATTAAAGCCAATGGTTTAGAATATCGGTTCTTCCGATACCTTCGCTGAAGTAATACTCAACGGCTTACTCCGCCTGATGTTACGCTAGATTGATGACAACCAACTGATGTCTACGATGGAATTTTTCTCTAATCTAGACATTTATTGTGCACGCATATTTAAATCTATTGGAGATGCATGCTAAATTTTGATGGAGATGTACGCTGATGTAGCGCATTTGTACCTGTGCAGATCATGCATGATGTGATGACCTAGATTTATCTTTAGGAGTCTACTATCCTAGGTTGATGCACATTTTAAATTGTCTGGAGTAGAAACTTACCTCACCCATTCTAAGGTGATTTGGAGTTTCTTTTCGTTGTTGGGTGCTTATGCCCCATTCCCTTGAGCTTGTGATTCGTAACCTGGCTGAACTGATGATCTGAATGCCGCTGACATCCCTGGAGGGTGCATCTTATTCTTTCGCTGCCCAGATTTGAACTTGGCCTCGACTTGGGAGGACTTGACGTAGGTTGACCCATTTGATGGTGTATATTTCATTCGCGAGACCTTTTGTCGTTGGGCTTCTACTCTTGAGTTAAGGACTCTCTTGAGAATTTTCCCTTTCTTCTGTAGGGGAAAACTTATGTCGCCATGATTTCTTTCAGGAGTTCTCCTCTTTCTTTTGAGAAGTCTGATCTCGCCTTAGACTCTTTCCATTCCTTGGAATCACAAAATGCCCTAGTCCATTCGTATGTCGATGTTGGGGATTCATATGAGAAACCCTCTTTGTTAACTAAGTCGCGAGTGATCAATATCCTGCTCATCAAGAGAAAATGCACTAAAAGCTTGACAGCTTGGCCGTCAGGATTAGTACACTCTGGTGAATAAGGCAGTTAAAGTAGAAGTTTTTCAATTTAATGAGTTATGAAATCGCAAGGAAATTTTAAAGCATCCATGGTCATTATTCATGGGTAGGATTAGATTCAAAAGACTTATCTCCCTATATCAGAGATACTTCATCTTCGCTCTATACGTTATTCTTCACAGAATTGACTTCATATGACACACGCACTATGAATGATGCAACTCTTAGCAGGGGCTTCAGTTCTATGCCTTCGAAAATTTTGTTTTATCTCGCTTAATCTTGGCTTGTTTTCTTAGGCTATTCAAAATTACCCATGTAACGAGTTTTGGACCAATGACTCCCAAACCGGAGGGCTTTAGGGCACTAGGTGTTAAGACACCCCTTTGGGTTTATTGGCTCGAGTAATAAAGGCCACTCTTCGAGACAAGTTAGGCGATAATTCTATTCTCTTCCTTACCTGAGTTTAATAGGTCCGTTTTCTTAAGCTCTAAGTCACCCATGTAGGGAGCGTTGGGCCGGTGACTCCCAAACCAGATGGCTTTAGGGCACCTGGTGTAAAGACACCCCTCGAGTTTAATTACTCGAATAACCTACATCACGATTCGGATCTGTTCAGATTTAGCCTTTTTTCAATGCTCATTTTTTTAGGCGCTAGGTTACCCATGTAAGGAGTGTTGGGCCGATGACTCCCAAACCAGATGGCTTTAGGGCACCAGGTGTAAAGACACCCCTCAGGCTTAATAACTCGAGCAACCTAGGCCACGATTCGAGACTAATGGCTGGCGACTTATCTTCTATCCTTTCATTAATTGCCATTATCTTTGCCACAGCTTCATACCCCACAACTTAGAGTCAAGGCAATCGCAAAGTGCAAACATGCATATAAGGTTAAGTCTGTTCCAAAAAGTGCTTTGAACTAGGATGTCGTGCCTAATCAAAAGGTTGAATAGTCTTAATTCTCTATACATTCCCATGATTCTCGCTGTAACGACCCCAAAATTCATACAATTTAATTGTCAACTTCGGTCGTTAATAATACATTCAACCTCTAATTTTTACATCATTAAACCATAATACAACTATTGAAATTTGCGGAATAATTAAAATTTTCGATTACAAATTTTTCTCATTCCCAAAACCTTAAACCTTTACATCTAAATATCTCATAATCATTTTAATACTACAATAGTTTACATATCAAAACGATATTACAATTCAACATTAATACATTATTCGAAACCTTAAACATGGTTCAAATAATAATAACACAACCAAAGTGTATAAATCTTCAAGTATCACATCTGATTCATGTCTTTCAAGTAACAGTAACACATACTTTACCTTGAATCTTGAACTTGCAAAAGTGGTTATTTACAAGGTTGAGCTCGACAGCCCAGCAAAATCTAACAATTTTCATGCATCACGTAGCACATAATAACATGCTCAACATATAACTCATAAACATTGGACTAGCATAACATACATGTTACAGTTCATACAACAAGAATAAAGATTGAGTTCCTTACTCAATCAGCATGCTTTACTCAATCAAAATAGTCATAAGTTGACTTTAACATTTCATACATTCAACATATATATAACACATCATGCTCTTTGCAATAAAGATTTAAAACAAACAAATTCACATAACAAATTGGAACTAAAAGACTTGCCTTGATCGTTATTTACCAATAATAGTTTAACAGCTTACAGATATCTACACTTCACATGCCCTACACAATTATATAATCATTCACATTAACTATTAGTCACATAGCAACGCATAGTATTTATAATATAAACTTTACTCTATGCCTCATAACCCTTCCTATCATAGATACACAATGTTCAATTTGATTGTGTTAACTTTCAACTTATATCTCACTGTATTTCATATTCGAAGTTCATTCAAGTGTTTAAGTCTTGCTAGGAATACTTATTAGTTTTATATTAACACTATTCAATATCTTATAATATTCATTTTGTTTGATTTAAATCACTTTTTACGTTCATTGTCACTTATCACGGCGTTTCGACGTTTATTCGTCACACACCCAATTTGTCTCTCTTGTGTGCTTAGTATGCGTATTCAACTTATTTAATATGTCATTTATTAATGTTAAACATCATTATAATTCATAATATTCATGTTCTATAACTTAGAACAACATCTATTATCGTCGACATCACTATACTTGTGTATGTGCATGTCCGACGCCCTCCGATTGCCTCTAATTACGCATCAGTCAAAAAAATGACCATTTTGACTACTGTTCCCGACCTCAAATTTAACAACTTAAAGAATAAAAGTTGTAGGTCTATTCTCCCTCGTTCCGGATAATCTTGAATCACCTCAATCGGAGTTCGTATGAAAAAGTTATGCATATTTTACTAAAACGGGACAAAGCAGTCACACCTGACATACTTTGGGCGTAGCTGCGCCCAATTAAGCCTTGGGCACAGAGAGGCTTATACCTCTACAAAGGCAAATTGCATACCCCAAATGACTTAGGGCATAGCGCAATCAAGGCCAAGTAGCGTAAACGGACCTAAAGCTATTGTTCTTCGCGATTTTTGACCCTTTTTCTCCTACTAATCTTCATAACTTGAGTTATACACATCCAAATTAGTCCGTTTTTGATTCTATGGATTCATAATTCATAGAAATACAACATACTAGAATTCTAACAATTTATAAAAATATTAACCACCCTATAATTTGACCCAAAACACATGTTCATACTCTATTTTCATGTTTTAACACATTTAGCGAATTCGATCGCCACGACTTCGTTTCTTAACCAATTAACACGATTTAAACTACGTCGTTTTCGTTTCTTAACATACTAACATAATCTAATATCAATTTACAGATTATAACAAGTATTGACCACGAAATTTTATACTTTCTAAAGCCAATTTTCATGTATAAACACTGTTATAAACTTTTCTTCCTACAAACCAAATTACATGAATTTTTATCATCAAACAACACTCACATGTGATAATTAACAGAGTATAAACCCTTCATACATATATATGTATCAATTTAACACAATTATTAATAAAAATTTCAAAAACAAGGGTTAATAGTAGAGTAGGTTATACCTTGTTCCTTTGATTGTTTGCTAGCAAAGAGATGATGATCAGGTTTAGAAATTCCCCTTCAATCATAGTGATTCCTCTCTTGCTCTCTCTCCAAACTGTTTGTGTTTCACTGTGTTCCTCTCTTCCAAACTCTTTGTATTTCACTGTGTTTCTCTCTTCCAAACTCTCTGACTATAACATTAGGAAGAAAAGAACGCGTAAAAATAAACTGAAGCTACCCACGTACTTCAGTTATAAAATAATACGCCTTCATCAGTTAAATTAGACTAAAGGCCGCAAGGCCTTGTTTGGCCACACACCAATTCCCCCAAACTAGATTATTTTAATAATATTATATTATATAGTTTCATGTATCACACCATTAGTTAATTTATATAACACATAATAATAGTAATTAATAATAATTATAATCTCATTATAATTATACTTATAATTAATAAATAATTACATATATCTAATTTAATTAATAAATTAGATTTAAACATTACTTTATTTAATTTAACAATTCATTTAATTTAATTAATTCATTAAATTAAATCTTCAAAGAATAAAATTTACCTTTTGCTTTAATTTAATTATCATACACACGTAATTAAATTATTATACCACAATTTCATAAATTATTTATTTTTCTCAATAAATAAATTATTTAAAATATTTATTTAATTCAATAAATATTTAAAATAATTACCAAATTCATTTAATTTCTTCAATAGTTAACTTAACTATTGAACCTCACTTTCCCAATATATGAATATATATTTCTCTTTACACCAGATCACATATTTAAAAATATATAGCATGTATATATACATACTCAAACTCAAAACATCTCATAATAAGAATTTTAATTATTAAATTTCTATTTTAATAACTTATAAAAATTCGGGTTGTCACATCCATCCCTCCTTATAAGGATTTCATCCTCGGAATCACCGAAACCTTACCTTAATCAGGTTTTCATCAAATCTCTTCATTGAATAACTTCAACACATTACCTTAATATAGGTTTTATATTTTCTACTCACACACGGGCAGCTATCGAGTTAAGTGGAATCTCCTCCTCCTCGTTCTCCTCATCCGACTGTGGAAGCTCCACGGGGTCCTCCTCATCCATCTCTATCTCATCCTCCTCATCAGGTACTCTTTCCTGTTAGGTTCGTATACAAGAATTGTAGGGTGAACATTAAGGGGAATGTTATGAAAGTAGATTTAATCCTGATAAAGCTTGGAGAGTTTGATGTTATATTGGGAATGGATTGGGTATTCAATTATGGAGAGATAATTGATTGCCAAAAGAAGTGTGTAAACCTTATGACTCCGTCAAAGGTAGTTTTTCATGGGAGCAAATCAACTAGACAAATGAGATGTCTGACGATGATGCAGGCCAAGAAGTTGTTGAGTCAGGGCTATGCAGGGTATTTAGCTTACATAGTTAATACCCAAAAGGAGAAAGGTGTGAAATTGAAAGATATACCAGTGGTTAGAGAATTCATAGACGTGTTTCCCGAAGATTTGCCAGGACTTCCACCTGACCGAGAGATTGAATTCGTGATCGACTTAGCGTCAGGAACCGCTCCGATATCGAAGGCCCCGTACATAATGACTCCGGTAGAGATGAAGGAACTGATGGTACAACTGCAAGAACTGTTAGATAAGAAGTACATTCAGCCAAGTGTATCACCATGGGGAGCACCAGTGTTATTCGTGAAGAAAAAGGATGGGTCAATGCGTCTTTGCATTGATTATAGAGAATTAAACAAAGTCACTATTAAAAACAAATATCCATTGCCAAGAATAAATGACTTGTTTGATCAATTGAAGGATGCTAGATATTTCTCGAAAATATATTTGAGAAGTGGGTATCACCAATTGAAAGTAAGGAAGGAGGATGTACCGAAGACGGCATTCCGAACTCGGTATGGACATTACAAATTTTTAGTGATGTCATTTGGTTAGACAAACGCCCCTGCAGCGTTCATGGATTTAATGAACAAGGTGTTTAAACCATTTTTAGACAAGTTTGTGGTGGTATTTATCGATGAATAAAGTATTAACATAAAATATATTTTGATAGATTGAATGAATGAAGATTAATAAATAAAATTTCGAGGACAAAATTCTTAGAAGAATGGGTGAATGTAATATCCCGAGTGTTTATGATAACGATCCTTAGAAAAGGAAATGAATGGGTTAAAGAATATATAATACTCAAAATATAATTGAGTTCAAAGAAAAGTTATGAAATAAAACTTACAAGAATTTATTATAAAGAATGGTGGGAGTAGGAAATATAAAACCTATAATAAGGTAATGTGTTGAAGTTATTCAATGAAGAGATTTGATGAAAACCTGAGTAAGGTATGGTTTCGTTGATTCCGAGGACGGAATCCTTACAAAGAAGGAAGGATGTGACAACCCGAATTTTTAGAAGTTATTAAAATAAGAATTTAATAATTAAAATTCTTATTATGAGATGTTTTGAGTATGAGTATGTATATATACGTGCTATATATTTTAAAATATATGATCTAGTGTGAAGAGATATATATATTCATATATTGGAAAAGTGAGGTTCAATAGTTAAGTTAAGTATTAAAGAAATTAAATGAATTTGGTAATTAATTTTAAATATTTATCAAGTAAATAAATATTTTAAATAATGTATTTATTGAGAAAAAAATAAATAATTTATGAAATTGTGGTATTATAATTTAGTTAGTTACGTGTGTATGATAATTAAATTAAAGCAAAGGTAAATTTTATTCTTTGAAGATTTAATTTAATGAATTAATTAAATTAAATAAGTTGTTTAATATTAAAGAAAATAAGTAAATTAAATAAAGCGTTGTTTAAATCTAATTTATTAATTAAATTAGATATATGATTATTTACTAATCATCAGAAGAATTATAATAAAAATTATAATTATTATAATTATTATTGTAAGTTATGTAAAATGGTTACATGTGCGACAAATAAAAACTATATAATATAATCTTATCAAAATAAATTGGAATGAGGGGAATTGTGTGTAGCCAAACAAAGCATTGTGGCCTTTGGCTTATTGTAACTGATGCAGACGTAAAAGCCATATCAGTTTATTTTTACGCATATTATTTTTTCCCTAAGGTTAGATATCAATGAAAATACAGAGGGAAAGAGAGTGAAAGTAGTATGCACACAAGCCAATCATGTATGATAATAAAGCATATACTTTGTAACAATCTTATTCATTTATTATAAAAGTATTAATTTATTAAAGGCTTTTAATTATCTACATGATGCTATTTTATAATATGTGATAAATCCATAGTTTTAAGCAATGCTTTTAGAATAATGATGATGATCATTCTAATGAGATCTAAATTCTTAGAAAGCTTAAAACTAAAATAGTTCCCAATCGTTGGATTACTAAATTCGGGATTAGTGAATCCGGATAGATTGGTATATACGTTGCTTGCTCATTGGATGAGGATGATTGATCTCATTATCTTTTGTGTGGAGACACTAAAGCAAGTATATAGGTGCTTATTAGAGAATAAGTTCACTGAACGTTGCTCGCTAAGAAATACCTAATGGAGTTTTACTTGCCTGTCAATAGGAATTCCTGTAGTGATAGTAGTACAAGTGATCCTTGAACTTGAGATCATCATAGTATCTTGTGTATGATGAGTTATACTTTGACATATTCCTTAAGACCCTTAGGGTATATCAAAGGGTATGCTTGGGTATAATAAGTTGTACATGGAGATAATGTATGATCAATAAAGAATCTACCGCTTCTAGTAAAAGAAGAGAAATGTCCTATGTGATTCGATAAATGACAACCCAAAGAGTCCTTGGCCAAAAGGCGTAATGAAATTAGAAAGGAGTTTCTAATTTGCATTATTTGGAGTTGTGCAGTTAAGGATCGAAAAACATATAATTAAATTAAATAAGACTTGACAGTAATTCCATGTCTTATATTTAATTGGGACATTGTATGGTGGAAGGATTGAATTGTATGATAACTATTTACTCAAAGGTTCTTTTATGATTAATGTTGAAATCTATATTGTCTGAAAAGTCGTTAATCGCTATGGAGGCTTATCCCTATTGTAGAATAAATATTATTTATTTAAATAAATTATTAGTTTAATTTATTTATTTAAATAAGATTAGAATGGTTCTAATTGATTTATTCACAACCGGTTTAATATGGAGAACCTAAAGGGTCACACCATAAAAATAAGAATAATTATTTAAGAAGTCAATGGCATAATCGTAATAATAAGTTATGTGACGCCCCCAAATCCGGGTGTCTTTCAACCCGACAGATGGTGCTACACGGTACTCATAACTGTACATTCATTCTATTGAAATGACATCAAAATGTGTGAATCAACGACATTCTTATTACATTAATAATATTACATCCCGTTCCCAGGTTCTAAAACCATTACATTCTTTGTTCATCATTCTATAATATATATACAACTTACTAGTTTATTACAAGGTAAACTAATCATTCAGCTTCGGCTTGCCTCTATCCTTATCAAATTCCTCGGTTCATTCGGTCCTAGCTGCATTCATATGGTTCAAGCAAGAGTGAGCATAACAAGCTCAACAAGTACAACAATTTTCTTTTAAACTACATGCTTAAAACATAGGAATTGTATATCTTCAATAATTGAATAATAGTTATAAAGTACTACCAATAATTCAAAATAGCATTTCTTTTCCTTCAAAACGTTTTACAAGAACAATATTCAGTAAAACATCAATTCTGGCTCAAGACCATGAGCGTTTCATAATTTCTTTGAAAAGGACAACCCGACACTAAGTCCGTAAGTCCGGCATAGCTTACGAGCACTTCTGGGTGATCAGCCCATAGTACTCTATGTTGATCAACACTACATCCATTAAACGTGTGTACGTTTAAGTTTTGGCAACCTCGCGTGCCCATCGAATAATCGATGAAAATACATTTGTTTATTCATAATCAAGCTTACCTTGAATCCGTACCAAACAATTGGCGTAGGATAGCGTTAGCAATTCTATATTGAAAGACTTATAAATAAATCAATCAATCTTCAAGATTAGTCTAGCCGAGATAAAACTGGCATCGACCCTTTAGTAAAATAGTTCATGCCTTCTCATAACATGAATCACAGAAAACTTGGCTAACACGAAGGTTAGACAAACGTTTAAGAAAAACTTGCCTTCAGCGTTTGCTACAGTAAAAATAACTTTTTCTTTCAGTCTTTACGGTCTCTACAATACATAACCACATAACATACCTCATTAGGTCATGAATGAACATACATGGTTCCTAATGAATCTTACCCTTCTTCTCAATCTAATCCCGTATTAGATTTGTTATTATTGGTTCCGGCTTGCCATTATATTTTACATTATTCTTACCAACTTCTTTCCTTTCTATGTCTTATGTAGATTTACTTCATTAATCCAACTCGTTTCGAGTTAATCATCCTTCCTCACGGCTTACTAACATCCTTACGTTATTAATCGAAACTCGATCGTCGTTAGTTAAGTACACTTTATTGCATACCGCTTACGTTCACGTATTACTTAACAACTTTTAGTTGTAACTTTTAACGTTACAGGCCCTATCTTTATTGAATACGGTTCACGTTCTTTATACTTTACGTTCGTCGTTTAACTACTCATTAACCAACATTAAATTCCTAAAGTCGTCACTATAACAGTGATTTAGGAAAGGTCTTATCATGTTCATTAAGTAATTACATAACCCATACTTGTATTTCAAACCATTGGATTCATAATCAACTTGGTCAACAAATTTCTATAGCCGGCTTAATGCATTACGTTGTTCTCATTATGTGCATCTTCAATTGATTATTAACCTTTAATCACCATACATTACATGTTTAACAATGCCTTAACAATGTTATATTAACACCTTAGTTCATTATCAAGAGTTTTCTTTCATTCTATACTTGTAAACATTCTTGTCCATCAAAATTCTAGGACTAGCACCGCGGCGCCACCATTAACTCTGTATCTCGCACCACGGCATGAGTTAGCAGTATGCACGGTTCCAGCCTCGCGCTGCGGTGCGGGCTTTAAGGCTATGAGTCGCACCGCGGCGCGGACTCTGTGCCTGAGATAATTTTGCAGATTTGAAAATTTTACGAACTTCCCGGACGCATAACTTCTTCGTTATAAATCCGAATTGGTCCGTTCAAAAGCCTACAATTCAAAAATTTCATACTCTACGTGTTAATGTAAGAATTTTATCTATTTGACTTTGTTTGCAAAAATTTCACCTATTAGTTCATTTTTAACGAAAACGATAAACGTCCGTGGACGTTCAATGCTCGTTTCTTCGTTCTAAGTTGGAATTCGGTCATTTTCGAGTCCGCAACTCTATAATGCCAAATATGACTTATCTCCATTGAAAACCAATGTTTCCAAGCTCAAACACAAAATACGACTTTTATTCCGAGAATTTTACGAATTTGACGCTTAACGTCCAATCGTGTGAATTCCGGCATAACTTCTTTACTAACGATTTGATCATTATTCTAAATGGATTGTAACCATTATATAAACATTTCAAACTACTTATTACATTAACTTATTTTCAAATTAGGTTTTGACTTATTCTTCATAAGTTCATGGCTTATCAACTTATAACTTTCATGATTTCATTTACTTATGACTTATTATTGATTTAAGTCTTTTACTCAATGTTCTCATATCATATCCAACATACTAACATCTTGACATACATACTTCATTAACTTATTAACATGATAAGTTATTACTTGTTATTCATTAGTCTATAACTTGTAAAAGTATGAACTACTTATGAATTCATTATGCATGACTTATCATAGCTTAAATATTTTAACCATCATCCTTGCTTCTAATTATCATACAATCTTATTAAAGTAAACATATGAGAAGTTCATCTAAGTTCCTCATGAGTTCACAACTTAATTAAGTTTGAATTACTTATTCATGACTTATACGGCTTATTAAGACTTAAGCTCTTTGATTACTCATTCCTATCATTCCTTAGCATACAAGTTCTACCACTACCCATCTCCCTACCAATGGAAGAGAAAGAGATTCGTGGTTTAAGTTCTTACCCTTGAATATCACTTGACTAAGCTTTAATCTCCTTCTTGCTTCTTGAAAATCTCATAATGGAAGTTTGACTTATAAGTGCTTATTCTCTCTAACCAATAAGTTTCTTAACTTGAGAGGAGTTGAGAGAAATTTATCAACCAACAAATGAAATGAGGCCTCTCTATTTATAGGCAAATCCTAAGTTAGGGCATTATGGACATTAAGCCACTCCACCTCCTTAATCACCTCCTTACTATTCCTTTACCTAGCTATTAAGTAAACTTGGCCATTAAGTCTACTTGATCATCACACTTACTTAGCCATTAAGTTTACTTGCTAGTCACCTAGCTTATCCATTACTTGCTCATCACAACTTTTACTTGTTCACCACACATAAGCACTTTACTTGCTCATCACACATAAGCACTTTACTTAGCCTTTAAGTTACTTAACTTATCCTTTGCTTAACACTTAAGTCTACTTGCTCATCACACAAAATTTTTGATCACTAATTCACCCATGGGTTGCTCCATGGATCAAGCTTTATCCATTGGATCTTATCTTGGGCATTTCATTCAATTAGCTTAATTAACTTATCTTATACATTGGGCTTGTAATTAAACAAACAATTGGGCTTGTTCATTAATTCACATTATACTTAACATTACAAATATTTGGGCTTTAACATTAATACGTATTGGGCTTTATTATAATCCCAATTGGACATTACAATTTCCTACACAATTTTACAAATTCATTTCATTTGGCTTAAAGTCTTATAACGTATAATCTACGTATTAATCTCGTATTCCACTTCGTATACTTATTCACATACGTCATACCATCATTTATTCATAGTCGTATAACACCTCGTATTATACTCGTATTCATTACCTCGTACAATACATACGTATTATACGATCAACACTTTAATTCATTATAATGTATTACATTTTCTTCTAACTCTCACTTTCCCTAATCGTTAGGTTTTAAAGTCCGCAGCGAAAAAATCTGCGTTTGCCATAATCGAAATATTATTAGATATTCTATCTCACCTCGATATTCTATCATTACGTATTTCTAAAATTTCAAAATGATTCCCAATGTAAATGCGTGAATAGTTTTTTTCGAAAAATTTCTCTCGAGCTTTTTATTTTCGTCTTGGAAATTCAAACACTTTAATTCTACCACGTAGTCAAAATACTACGACATTCCGCTATGTCTAGGTCATATAACGACCTTCAATTAGCTTACTCCCATAAATAATTAATTAAATTCATTTAATCCACATAATAAAAATAAAAATTTAATTCTCAAAAATCCAAATTTTCTGGGGCATTACACTCTTCCCCCCTTATAAGGATTCTGTCCCCAGAATCACGCTAATAATACATACACCATTGAGGAAACTTTTTCCTTTATTTTAATCTCAAGTTCCTACAATGCTTTTACAACATTGAGGTTCTTTCATTTCACCTTCACCGAAGGTATTATCTTATTATTCATGACTTGTCACTTCCTAACAATAATTTGAGTTGGAACTATCACATTACGTTATTACCCTTTCATTAGCTTTTAACTTTGAATTATTTGGAACTCAAATTCCTCCTTCAAAACAAGATTATACTTGATCTTCTCTTGATCCTGCATCCTCTTCTTCACTCGCTTGCACTTCTCGTTACCTAGTTGTATTTAATTAACTCGTTCCATTATCGCGGATTGAGTCTACGTCGTGAATAACATTTCTATTACTTCATTCCGTAATTTAACTTCTAGGTCCGTTAGTAACTCATTCTGAGTCGTTAACATCGATATTTTTTCCCTATCCTTCCTATTTAACGCGTCGGCTTCTACGTTTACCTTCCATGTATGATATAACACATCACAGTCGTAACCTCTTATCCATTCTAATCACCTTCTCTACTTCATATTCAACTTCTTCTGTGTGGAGATATATTTCAAACTCTTAGAGTCCGTGTATATCTCACACTTCTCCCCGTATAAATATTATCTTCAGATTTTTAATTTTAAAACTACTACTGCCAATTATAGATCATAAGTAGGATATACCTTCTCATAATCCATTAACTGGCGTGATGCATACCTAATGACTTTTCCATGCTACATAAGCATGCAATCTCGTCATCTATGCGAAACATCGAGATATACTACAAAATTCCCCATATCATCTGATAGAGACAATACATATACCTTACTTAACTTCCCTTTTTAGTTCCTAAAAACTATTTTTTTCTCACTTCCCATTTCGACAATACCAATCTGTAACACTAATGGTATTTTTAATCATAGCACCTCATAAGGGTACCTATCAATTTACCCCCGACTTGCTCAGCGCCCATTACGGAAAGTCTAACTTCCGCACATTAGTCCACCCAACTGACATAACCAGAAACTTGTCATAACTACAACGAGTTCTGAATGTCATCTTAGGTACCTCCTCCTTCTTCCTTACTTTCAACCGACTATACCCCGTATGCAAATCTATTTTAGAAAAATTCTTTGCCCTCTTCACTGATCAAATAGATCATCGATCATGGGCCATGGGTATTCATTCTCAACCGCTAACTTACTCCTATTACGATAGTCGATACGCAACCGTAATGACTCATTCTCTTCCTTAACATCCTCCTAACTTGCGTCAACGTTAGACAACAAGAGCGTCGCTGTATTTTATTACCATAAAATACTACCTTGGGTTACTTAGAAAACCGAAGATCCATACTTTTATTCTAACAATTTATTAAAGTTCTATAGTTACTCAACTCATTCGTACTGAGAATTACTTCAAATTCACTCAACTTTATCGGTACTTATCTACCGATACTTGCTTACATTCCTTATTCATGAAGCCATTTCCACGAATATAATTAACGAAAGTTATTTCCCCATTCTCTATCGTAATATTTAAAGATACTTATAATCCCTTTCAGACAGACTCCTAGATGAGTCTTTCCACATGCCTTACATGCTTTGATCATCTTCCCTTTCCCTTGCTCTTATTCTCCCTCTCTTTGGTATATTGAGTCAACGCCTCAGTACCACACTTGGCTATAATCACCTTTTCCAAAATGGTCCCACAGGAAACACTCTGGAACACAGAAATCCTACTATAGAGTCAGGGTTTCAGGCCCTGCTCAACCTACGAGCCTTCCTCTCCTCAGTGTCCACTTGGTGTGGAGCAAACCTTGCCAATTCATTGAATCTGGCCGCGTACTGGGGAACCGTCATGTCCCCTAGTTTAAGTTCTAAAAACTAAATCTCCATCCTCCCTTACATGCTTGTAGGGAAATAATTCTCGAAGAAAAACCTTCTTGAACTGTTCCCACGCTACCGCATCTGTTCTAGCCCCACCCTGGTGAACCTCCCACAAAAAGTTGGCTTCCACTTTCGTCATGTAAGTCCGAAAAGAAGTCTTTTGCGCCTCACCTACGTTTGTAATAACAAACGCCTTCTTTATTTCCATTACCCATGTCTGGGCTTCTCATGGGTCCGTTGTTCCTTTGAACTCCGGTGGACCTACACTTTTAAATTCTTTAAAGGTAGTCGTTCTGGCTACCCTAGGTTCCGCAGGTACTCTACCTCTGGTTTAGTTAAATGCAGCCGTTAATGAATTAATGAACTCTTGCATAGGGTTGTTTTGACCCCCTTGATTATCATTACGCGATTCTGCTTCCTGATTACGTTGTCTTCTCCTTGGCAGTATTTTCCGATTAAATACATAAAATTTCATTATTATCTATTTACTTGCTTGGTTATCCTTCCATACTAATACCTCATACCACATCAAAGCACATTAAATAAAAACTTCATTATATTAATATGCTTCTTCATAGTTTGAAACTATTTACAATTTTTTTTTCATAGCCAAAAGCTATTACATTTCTATCCCGCAATTGAACTTCACAAAAGTTGGGATTTACAAAAAGACTACCCTTTTATACAAAAAAAGGGTTTTACGTCACTACACAGATATTTATAACTCTAAACTTCTAATAATACATAACAGCGTCCTCGTGTTTCTCATTCGCAATCATTTCTATAGTATCCCGACTAATAGTATGTCGAGTCTATCCTGACTCCATGGGATAACAAGCAACTTTAAACTTGAAATCTCTATGAGCACTCTCATGGATGTAAGACATCTGTGCTATCTTTCGGTCTCTCTTAATTAGCTTCTTACGAAGCTTATCGGCCTCCTTCTTATAGTCCCTAGCCTGCTCTGTCATAAGCACATGTCTATCATGTTCTAACTCAAAATCTGCTTCTACAGACACCTTAGCTTCATGGAGATAATTAATTTCTTCACTCTGATTCTGCACAATTGTACTCAGTTGCACATTCTTGTCAAGCACTGCTAGATACAATGCTCTCATTGCATCTGGAGGTATTGACTCCAGTGTAGGTACCACTGTATTAATCGATGTTACCTCAATTTCCTCCTCCTCCTCATAGTCCATCATATTAAGATATGACGTTATATCCATATCTCTCTTGGAGTAGTCCTCCTCAGAAAAGTACTCCACTGTCTCCGACTCCTCTAGAATCTCTAATGGTACCTCCACCACCGGCATAGGTACAGGCTCTACTCTGTTCACAACTTCTTCGCTCACCGCTTGTATATCTCTATACATCAAGCTATTGATCGACATCCTTCAATAACACATAACATGTTGATTAGTACATAACACACCATAGTATAAGCACAAATCACATTTAATTTATTTAGGGTTACTTTCCATCTTTTAAATCTTTCGGTACTGAGTTTCCTCAATACCTTATTAACTCATTCGACTGAAGTAAAGCTTGAGCTTACTTTCTTCAGACTTTTCTTCCTTAACGAGGTTATTAGCCTAAGGTTCTTTCCCCCTTAAGTTTTATAACCTAATGCTTTGATACCAACCTATGACGCCCCCAAATCCGGGTGTATTCCAACCCGACATCAAAATGTGTGAATCAACGACATTCTTATTACATTAATAATATTACATCCCGTTCCCAGGTTCTAAAACCATTACATTCTTTGTTCATCAATCTATAATATATATACAACTTACTAGTTTATTACAAGGTAAACTAATCGTTCAGCTTCGGCTTGCCTCTATCCTTGTCAAATTCCTCGGTTCGTTCGGTCCTAGATGCATTCATATGGTTCAAGCAAGAGTAAGCATAACAAGCTCATCAAGTACAACAATTTTCTTTTAAACAACATGCTTGAAACATAGGAATCGTATATCTTCAATAACTGAATAATAGTTATGAAGTACTACCAATAATTCAAAATAGCATTTCTTTTCCTTCAAAACGTTTTACAAGAAAAATATTCAGTAAAATATCAATTCTGGCTCAAGACCATGAGCGTTTCATAATTTTTTTGAAAAGGACAACCCGACACTAAGTTCGTAAGTCCGGCATAGCTTACGAGCACTTCTGGGTGATCAACCCATAGTACTTGATGAGTGAGTTTTATAACCATGAATTGAATGCGTTTGAGCTTAATATTTTGGATTTTTTAAGTATTT
The DNA here is from genome assembly GCA_020205605.1 of Panax ginseng. Classification (NCBI taxonomy): domain Eukaryota; kingdom Viridiplantae; phylum Streptophyta; class Magnoliopsida; order Apiales; family Araliaceae; genus Panax; species Panax ginseng. The sequence goes on from CM035134.1 coordinate 91,647,152, forward strand.
GTGTCTATTTATGCATGTTTTATGTTGTTTTGTAAGAATTGGGACAAAAACTACTTTGATCGACGTTCGGGGTGGCTAGATTCGCGTTTTTGGCTTGTCATTTACATAGCAGTCACTTCAGAGCCAATTTGAGTATTGTTCCGGACCTTATTTCGAAAACCTTAAAGAATAAAAGTTGTAGATCTATTTCTTCTCTTTCCGTAACATCTTGAATCATCGAAATCGGAGTTCGAACGAAGAATTTATGACCATTTTCCCAAAGGACGTCGGAGTAGAAAATGTCAAAACATGTGCTTGTATTTGGGGCGCCCATTTTATGTTTATGCCTAAGCCGGGGCGCTATAGAGGTGGTTCGAAGATCGCGCCCAGCCATTTGAGCACCTTGGGGTAAGAGAGGCTGGAAAGGCTTGGGCGCGTTTTTTGGCTGAATTTTGACACCTTTTTGACTCCAAATTGGATTGGGTTTGTTCCGAAGCTAAAAATTGGACTTGTAACCTATAAATACATGATGTAAGGACAAAAATAAGGAGAGATTACATAGATTAGATTAGAGATACACTCCATTATATTAGAACATAACCCTAGTTCTTATTAGTTTTGGAGATTGAAGCAACTTGGAGACCATTGAAGATTCAGAGCAGGAACGAAAGAGGAGTCTGAAGACTACTAACAATAGATTCTATTCTCTTTTCTTCTCTTACTTTTATCTTTTAATGTTTATTCAGTTGTGGATTCTTGATTTTAACTCATTAATTATGAACTAACTCTTTTATTAAAATTTCAATTGAACCTTTTATGGCTATGAATTAGTTATTTGATTTATCCCAATTATTTGTGTTAAAGTGAATTGTTTATCTCGCCTTATGCTTATTGATTAATTATCTGATCAGTAATTACCTTGTTACTCTAGAAGGAATTGAAAGAGGAATTCTAGGATTAGAACTGGGCTTGATAACATGTGACTTAGTTATTTGCAAAGTGAATAATTAGGTTTGTGAATAGAATGGAAATATCTCTTCGCCGCATGTAACACATAAGGAATTGGGATTGAAAAGAGTTTAATTCAATTATTTTGCATAGGAATATAGCAAGATTAATATGGATTAAATAGAAGGCAATTGATCACTTGGAAAAGGACTTTTGGCATTGGAGAATTCCTGTTAACAATTCAGCAGGCATAAATATTGGGATAATTGGATAATTGATTTAGAGTACATAATTGGGGATATTGAAGTCTTAATCCTTATTTATCTGAATTCATTCAAATCTTAGTTTTGTTTATTTGATTTATTTTAGAATAATTTCTTTTAATTGTTAATTTAGTTTTCTTAATTAGAAAAATCACAATTTACAGTTGTTTAAATAAAATTGATTTGGTTAAGAGTTAGTATTTGGTAATTTTTATTAAATAATTCCTCGTGGGAACGATACTCTACTTCCACTTTATTACTTGTTGACCATGTATACTTACACGTATTCATTGATTATAAAATCGATCAACAGTACTCTATGCTGATCAACACTACATCCATTAAACGTGTGTACGTTTAAGTTTTGGCAACCTCGCGTGCCCATCGAATAATCGATGAAAATACATTTGTTTATTCATAATCAAGCTTACCTTGAATCCGTACCAAACAATTGGCATAGGATAGCGTTAGCAATTTTATATTGAAAGACTTGTAAATAAATCAATCAATCTTCAAGATTAGTCTAGCCGAGATAAAATTGGCATCGACCCTTTAGTAAAATAGTTCATGCCTTCTCATAACATGAATCACAGAAAACTTGGCTAACACGAAGGTTAGACAAGCGTTTAAGAAAAACATGCCTTCAGCGTCTGCTACAGTAAAAATAACTTTTCCTTTCAATCTTTACAGTCTCTACAATACATAACCACATAACATACCTCATTAGGTCATGAATGAACATATATGGTTCCTAATGAATCTTACCCTTCTTCTCAATCTAATCCTGTATTAGATTTGTTATTATTGGTTCTGGCTTGCCATTATATTTTACATTATTCTTACCAACTTCTTTCCTTTCTATGTCTTATGTAGATTTACTTCATTAATCCAACTCGTTTCGAATTAATCATCCTTCCTCACGGCTTAGTAACATCCTTACGTTATTAATCGAAACTCGATCGTCGTTAGTTAAGTACACTTTATTGCATACCGCTTACGTTCACGTATTACTTAACAACTATTAGTTGTAACTCTTAACGTTACAAGCCTTATCTTTATTGAATACGATTCACGTTCTTTATACTTTACGTTCGTCGTTTAACTACTCATTAACCAACATTAAATTCCTAAAGTCATCACTATAACAGTGATTTAGGAAAGTTCTTATCATGTTCATTAAGTAATTACATAACCCATACTTGTATTGCAAACCATTGGATTCATAATCAACTTGGTCAACAAATTTCTATAGACGGCTTAACGCATTACGTTGTTCTCATTATGTTCATCTTCAATTGATTATTAACCTTTAATCACCATACATTACATGTTTAACAATGCCTTAACAATGTTATATTTACACCTTAGTTCATTACCAAGAGTTTTCTTTCATTCTATACTTGTAAACATTCTTGTCCATCAAAATTCTAGGACTAGCGCCACTATTTACCACCTTAACTCTCGCATCTCATGCTGCATGGCCATGAGTTAGCGATGATGCTGCAGTTCTAGCCTCGCTATGGCGCTGGTCTTTAAAAGCTATGAGTCGGCACGTATGCGCCGGACTCTGTACTGAGATAATTTTGCAGATTTGAAAATTTACGAACTTCCCGGATGCATAACTTCTTCGTTATAAGTCTGAATTGGTCCGTTCAAAAGCCTACGGTTCACAAATTTCATACTCTACGCGTTCATGCAAGAATTTTATCTATTTGACTTCATTTGCTAAAATTTCACCTGTTAGTTCATTTTTAACGAAAACGATAAACGTCCGTGGACGTTCAATGCTCGTTTCTTCGTTCTAAGTCGAAATTCGTTAATTTTTGAGATATAATGCCAAATATGACTTGTCTCCATTGAAAACCAATGTTTCCAAGCTCAAACACAAAATATGACTTCCATTTTGAGAATTTTATGAATTTTACGCTTAACATCCAATCGTGTGAATTCCGGCATAACTTCTTTAATAACGATTTGATCATTGTTCTAAATGGATTGTAACCATCATATAAACATTTTAAACTACTTATTACATTAACTTATTTTCAAATTAGGTTTTGACTTATTCTTCATAAGTTCATGGCTTATCAACTTATAACTTTCATGATTTCATTTACTTATGACTTATTATTGATTTAATTCCTTTACTCAATGTTCTCATATTATATCCAACATACTAACATCTTGACATACATACTTCATTAACTTATCTTGGGCTTTTCATTCAATTAGCTTAATTAACTTATCTTATACATTGGGCTTGTAATTAAACAAACACTTGGGGTTGTTCATTAATTCACATTAGACTTAGCATTACAAATATTTGGGCTTTAACATTAATTTGTATTGGGCTTTATTATAATCCCAATTAGACTTTACAAGTTCCTACAAAATTCTACAAATTCATTTCATTTGGCTTAAAGTCTTATAACGTATAATCTATGTTTTAATCTCGTATTCCACTTCGTATACTTATTCACATACGGCATACCATCATTCATTCATACTCGTATAACACCTCCTATTATAATCGTATTCTTTACCTCGTACAATACATACGTATTATACGATCAACGCTTTAATTCATTATACGTATTACATTTTCTTCTCGGAACTCACTTTCCCTAATCGTTAGGTTTTAAGTCCGCAGGTGAAAAACCGCGTTTGCCATAACTGAAATATTATTGGATATTCTATCTCACCTCGATATTCTATCATTACGTATTTCTCAGAAATTCAAAAATGATTCCCGAGCAGAAATGCGTGAATAGTGTTTTTTAGAAAATTTCTCGGAAAGTTTTTATTTTCGTCTTGGAAATTCAAACACTTTAATTCTACCACGTAGTCAAAATACTACGACATTCCGCTATGTCTAGGTCATAGAACGACCTTCAATTAGCTTAGTCCCATAAATAATTAATTAAATTCATTTAATCCACATAATAAAAATAAAAATTTAATTCTCAAAAATCCAAATTTTCTAGGGCGTTACAAGTTAAGTATATTTAATTTAATCTATGGTGATAGAATAAATTAAATAACTTAATATTTATTATTTAATATTTTGGAAATATTAAATATAAATTAATAAGAGGAGTCTTATTATTATTATTATTATTATTATTATTATTATTATTATTATTATTACTATTACTATTATTTAATTCTTAAAGGAGTTTGAGAATTAATTAATAAAAGTACTCTCAAATATCCTAATAGGATTAGGAGGCAAATTAATTAAAAGAGTTTAATTAATTATCCCTAATAAGATTAGGGAGCTTAATTAATTAAAAGAATTTAATTAATTAAATAAAACCCAATTTCTTAATTGTTAAGGAGGGTTGCCTATATCTATAAATAAGAGAAGTCTTATTATGGGTGAGGTGGTTGACATTTTCACATAACACGTGAATACATAATTCCAATAGTTGGGAGAGTACACCCTTTTCTATGAGAGATAGAAAAACTAGGGTTTTGCCAAATACACATCTTCTTGAATCTTTCTTCTTCCTTGGTGGATCACCTCTAGATGCCAAACACTTGGGTGGCTAACATTGATCAAAGGAAGGAACCAAACTCGGTGGATTCAAGTTGAACACGAAAAGGATTGGAGGTGAACTTGTACCTGAGGAAGCTCGGATCTTCAAGAGTATATTTCTTGTTTTTCATATCTTTTCGTTTAATTAATAATTATGCATAAAGGATGATCCGGGTATATGGTTTGTAAAATTTTAAACTCTGATTTTTACACTTTTCCGCTTATTTTGTGCAATTTAATTGGGTTCATGAATATTACAAACCTAACAGTGGCATCAGAGCCAAACCTTTATGCGAATTATTAATTATTTATTTTGATATGTATATTGATATGTGTTTAGAACAATTTAATTGGGAATAATTTTGTTGTATAAAATTTATTATTTTATGAAAAAAAAAAGCCGATATATTTCAGAAATTCTGATTCTTATTTTTCGGTAAGTTCGTGCTTCACTCATTTGGTTTTATCTAAATAAAGGAGTCAGGATAACATATATATATATATATATATATATATATATATATATATAGGAAATCCATCCATGACAACCGGTTGCCATGGACACTGTTATAGCAACTCATTTTTGGACCGTTGATCAACTTATTGGAAGGGTTAGATTGAATGTCATAATTGCCCGGTAAGCTACACAAACTTTACTAGGTTTTTATTTTAATATATTGCATTGCATGGTCAATTGTTGTCATTTTAATAATTTTAAAACAATTTTTAATATTAAAATACTCCAATTAAACACAAACTTATCTTAAGTAGAGTATGTTTTTTTTTACGCATTTCTTCATTTTATGAGATGACTCAAAGATATTAAAATCACATTAAAAATAAAAATACTCCAAATAAAGACACTTTGCATTCTACGTGGGTATGTTTTTTGAAAAAAGTCTAATATGTACTACAAGATTTTCTTTGGCGTGATGCATGCAACATTGGTTATAATATATATTAACAATTATACAATATTATAATATTATAATATATATTGTAATAGTCAAGACATTATAATATTATTATAAAATATTGTATTACTAATATTAATATTACAAAATATTGTATTAATATTAATATTATAAAATATTGTATTAATATTAATATTATAAAATATTGTATTACTAATATTACAAAATATTATAATATTATTACAAAATATTAATACTTATTATTATAAGTATTAATATTTTAATATTATTATAAAATATTAATACTTATTATTATAAGTATTAATATTATAATATTATTACAAAATATTAATATTATAATAAAATATTGTATTACTAATATTACAAAATATTAATACTTATTATTATAAGTATTAATATTTTGTAATAATGTTATAATATTTTGTAATATTAGTAATACAATATTTTATAATATTAATATTAATACAATATTTTATAATATTAATATTAATATTATATTAATAATAATTAATATTAATATTATAAAATATTGTATTACTAATATTATAAAATATTATAACATTATTATAAAATATTAATACTTATAATAATAAGTATTAATATTTTTTTGTAATAATATTATAATATTTTTAATATTAGTAATACAATATTTTATTAAATCGAGTATTTTTTATTTTTTAATGTGATTTTAATATTTTAATATTATTACAAAATATTAATATTTTAGTATTAATATTTTAATATTATTACAAAATATTAATATTACAAAATATTGTATTACTATTAATATTATAAAATATTGTATTAATATTAATATTATAAAATATTGTATTACTAATATTACAAAATATTATAATATTATTACAAAATATTAATACTTATTATTATAAGTATTAATATTTTAATATTATTACAAAATATTAATATTATAATAAAATATTGTATTACTAATATTACAAAATATTATAATATTATTACAAAATATTAATACTTATAATAATAATATTAGTAATACAATATTTTATAATATTAATATTAATACAATATTTTATAATATTAATATTAATACAATATTTTGTAATATTAATATTAGTAATACAATATTTTATAATAATATTATAATGTCTTGACTATTACTTGTGACAACCCGATATTTTCTATATAAATAAATCTTAAATTTTATATAATAATTTTTTTTTTTTTGTTTAAGGATGAGGATTTGTACAAGATTATGTGTATATGTATTTATGTGGTAAATAAAAATATATTTATTACATGAATATTTTCAAGTAAATTTATTTTAGAATTATTGATTATTATAAAGTATATTTTTATAATAATTAATTTTAAGATAAAAATGTTTTTATTTATTTTCCATGAATATATAATCATATATTATTTAAATAATATATGAAGTGATTTTAGAATAAATATAATCATTATTTTATTATATGAATTTTTATGCAGATTATTAAGTTAATTATTTTACCTTAATTATTAAGGTTAAATATGAAAGAATAATCGGATATGGAATCCAAACCCTAATTTTGGATTATTGTCAAGGTATGAGAATAATAATATAATATTACTTATATTTTGATTTTTCAATCTTTATGAATATATGCGGTATGTCCAGTATTGTTAATGGTTGGTCAATTACGTGTATTTTTGACCCAAACCCTAATAATAATGTTAAACCCTAATTTGAGATCCAAATTAGAGTATGAGATTGTTTTATAAGTATGTAATATTAATTATGTCGTGTATTTAATGTATTAATTAGGTAAACCCTAATTAAAATTAAAAACCCTAATTGCTATAATTAGTAACCCTAATTTGAAATTTGAGTTTGAGATTGTTGGTGAGTATGTATAATGTGATTAATTAACAAGTATTGTGATTATAATTATTAAATTTAGAAACCCTAAATTGTTAAACCCTAATTACTAAACTAAAACCCTAATATTTAGAAAACCCTAATAGTAATTTGGTAACCCTAATTACCAAAAGAATAAATCCTAATTGCTAAATTAGCAAAGTCAATGATAATTATATGGTCTAAACCCTAATGTTCATGTAATTACAAACTTAATTAATCAACAATATTTATTTTTCAAAATTTTAAAAACTAAAAGTTATTTAATTTTATTTATTTAATGTTATTTATTTAGTGTGCAAACCCTAAATTGGAAATTCTAGATTTTTGTTTACCCAAATTGGCTCAAACCCTAAACCCTAAATCAAACCCTAACCCTAAGGGTTTGGTAAGTTACCATTTTGCCATAAAATGAATTATCAAAGGACCAAAATGCCCCTAAGTGCATTAAAGAAGCTACTTGTAGGTTTTGACAATAGGAGAAAGTTGTTCACCAAATCAACAACTCCCAACAACTCAATATGCACGAATTTGACAGCAAATCAGCTGCTAGATCAGTCCATACATGCATCAAGTTGCCTATAAATAGATTTAAGGAGAGAGAAAGTGGAGTTGGTTACTAAAAATTGCACAACATTCATACTAACACTCTCAATCCCCAAACCTCCGAAAATATATAGTATATCAGACCCATTATCAAGCCCCACGAAATCCAACAACAAATCAATAGCCAGAAATCAAGAATTGAGCATAAAAGGTATGAAACCCTAATTCAAAATCATCCAATTTTAGGTTTGTTAGATGTTATGTTTGGGTGTTAGAATATGTTGTTTATAAGATATTATGATGATTTGGGTTGGTATTTATCAAGTCCATAACATTAAAGTGCTCGAAATTAAAGATTTTCAAAATCTGGAAATTTTTAAAGGAGGCGTCTGACAACGAATGTCAGGTCGTGTAGATCTCTGTAGGTGTTTGATTTTTGTGTTATAAGTGTTGAATATGGTAGTGGGTTATGAGATCTTTGCTCTGGATCAAGAATCGAGACCTAGATCGATTGTAGATTATAAGTTATAATCTTATCAAAGAAGGTCGTTGACCAACATTGATCGGGCCATTTCTGGTAACCCAAAGAGCCCGAAAAGCTCGACAAGTTTTTAAATGGCTTGAATCGGCGGTTGTTTGATGTATCGTTATGGTTCTTGTATCTAAGTTGTAGTATGTTTGTTAGACTACATCATCATGCCTTAATATCACTTATTTAAGTAAATGGGTTGGATTTTATGGATGATTCGAACTAGCAAGGTCGAGCCTGTTTCTCTGTTTTCTGGGTAACCCAGAAAACATATGAACAAGTCGACTGACATGGTTTGACCGAGTCATAACTTTTGGATTCTGTTCATGTTAGTTGTATTTTATGTAATAGATCTACTCTCTTGCATGCTAGCTACAACCTAAACCCTTTATATCACAAGAACAGTTCATGTGTTGCACGTTATAGTCGATCAAAAGTGGTCACTCGAACTGTTCTTCATTCCTGGGCAACCCAGAAAATGATGAACACGACTCGATAAAGATCTTGGAACGCTTTAGATCTAGCTTATGTTAGGTTGTTAGATCATGTGGTCTATTAGAACATGTAGTCTTGAACTTTGTCTACAAAATCTAGCTTTTGTATTTCTAAAACCAATATCTGAGAGAATTAAAGTGGGTCAAACATGGCCACTTTCAAGAATCGCCTATGAAGATCTGCAGGTTTAAGTATGAACATGAAGAACACCTATAGCGACGGTTACATGCGCTTATAGGTAACCTTTAACTTATGCAGAACAGATTAATATTTTAGGAAATTAATTAATAATTATAGAAAATTAGTTTTAAAATTATTAAAAATACAAAATAAATTATTAAAAATTATTTTAAATTCTAAAAATTAGTTTTTAATTATTTTAAATATATTTCATAAATATTTAATATTTTTGGAATATTAAAAGTAATTAATTTATTTAATTATAATATTAAATAAATTATTTAAAAATGATTTTAATTCATGAAAAATCATTTAAAATTATATTATGATATAAGAAAAATATTTTAAGTTATTTTAATAACTTTTAATATTATGTGATAATTTTCATTAATAAATTAATATTAATGATAATTAAGTTATTTATTAAATGAATTAAATAAATGAATTAAAATGATTTTATTATATTAAAAATCATTTTAAATAATAAAAGGTATTTAAAAATATTTTAAGTTATAAAATATAACTTTTAATATTTAAAGGTAAATTTCATTAATTAATTATGATTAATGATAATAAAGTTATTTAACACTTATATTAAATAATTTAGTTTAAAAATGATTTTATTATTATAATAATCATTTTAAATAAAAATAAAGTGTTTAGAGATATTTTAAGTTATAAAATATAACTTTTAATATTTAAAGAATAATTTCATTAATAATTTAATATTAATGATATTTATTTAATGATTAATGATATTAAATTTATTTAATAATTATATTAAATAAATAGTTTAAAATGGTTTTATTTATTTAAAAATCATTTAAAAAAAGGATATTAATGATTTAAAAATATTTTAAGTTATAATTATTGACTTTTAATATTTGTATAATTAGTTCATTAATATTTAAATATTAATGGTAATTATTTAATAATGATTTTAAATGTTTTAAAAATCATTTAAAGGTATTATAAATACTTTAAAAATATTTTGAGTTATTATACATAACTTTAATATTTTGGCAATGGTTTCATTAATAATTTAATATTGATTAAATATTAATGATAATAGAATTGTTTAATACTTAAATCATTTAATAATGATTACGATATTTCAAAATTATGATAAATGATAATAATTATTTAATAATTATTATAAGGCCATGAAAAATAGTGTGACTAATATTTAAGTTATCTAATCGGATATTGTGATACGAGAATAGAGTCTTAGACTCGATTATTACCGAAAAAAGCATCGGTGAGTCGGCATGTTTTTAAAATTGATCTGGACTTAGATAATTGGCTAGATAAATGTTTATTTGTGATTCAATGGTTGTTAAAGATTGTGTGGCAATGTGATTAGGAATGTCTTTGTCGCAATAAAGCGGTGTTATGTGTTTACGATATGATATACTAATCGGTAAAATGATCGATTAATGATAGGTGATTTCATAAAAGATAAAACTAAGTTGAGAATAGTAAGCGGTAGCATCGTGCAAGTATCCTAACTTTGTATTTTCTTTATGCAATGGACGTAAGTGAGAAGTTCGAATTATTATTATTATTATACTGCATTATTAAGCTATATTATATATGCCCATTGATTATCAACATGTTAGTATATGATAATTCAGGTTATATATATTACATTAGATTAATTTCTAGAAATGATTATACAAGTGTCCCCACTTGGATAATCATTATATTTAATCGCATGTTGATACCCTTTGATATAAATATATGTTGAATTATATAAGACCTTTGTTATGAAAACCCGAAGCGGATATGAACATCCGAAAATGGGAAAATTTTATGCGCCCAAAGGCGACGAAATGACGATAACATCGTTCATGTAAATGTAGTATTGATCAATACAGGGTACAACAGGGTCGATCACCCTCCGTGCCCGTAAGTCATGACGGTTTACAGATGAACTTCTGTTTAAACCTTTTTGAAAATGAAAAACAATGTTCATGGTGTGTCACAGAAACCCCATATACAGTCAATACGTAGTTTCAAAAGTTTGAAAGAGGGTTGTTATGAATTATTATTGGTACAGATTACTTCACAACTACTGACTAGTTGTAGAAGATATTATAAAGAAAACATTTAAATTCTTTCAGCCTATATATATATAATACTTGCTGGGCACTCAAATGCTCATCCTTGCTTAATTTAAATGTTTTCAGCTAAGTGTGAAGGACCAGAAAGTTCAGGCCGAGACAAAGGAAAAGGAAAGCTAACCAAATAAGAATTGTGGCAGTATTTGTAATAGTTTTATTAGATTATGAAGACTATGATATATATATATATATATATATATATATATATATATATATATATATATATGACATGTAATGAATGTTTAAGGGTTACGTGCTTGGGAGAATGACTCGATGTATATGTAAACTTAAGTTAAGTTTTATATTATTGTTATTATTATTAGTATTATTCCGCTCATAGAAATGGTATCGTGATGTACTGAAGTTAGGGTTTCAAGTATCCGGATTCGGGGACCTCATGAATGGTATCGAGCTATAGGGTTAGAAACCTTAGGTAGGTTAGACCTTAGGCTATAACCTTAGAAACGAGAGGAAAGCGTTGAAAATATAAATAACTCATATAGAGTTTAAAAAGAGATGAATTGAATCAATTCATCGTCAAACAAAATAAAAGATAATTCATACAAAACTATTATTTGATTATGTGTATATAATATATACTAATCAGGATAATTGATGTGTGTAGATGTCAGGTGAAAAAGGATTAGGATACCCCCAGATCATAAAGAATGAGCTACTATCGAAGCCAATAGCGGAAATAGAAGCTCACGATGAAACAAACTCAGACGAGGTGGTTATCATGGAAAACATAGTACGAATCCTAATAGTGGATCTGACAGATAATGATTCAGACCCTAAAGCTGAAGCTGATCAAGCATCATTGGAGATGCAAGAATTGAGGAACAAGGTATCTTCTCTAGAAGGGTTGTGGAAGAGAGAAAAACTGCTTAACACTCAATTGCGTCAAGCGTTAATAGAAATAATGGAAGAGCAGGATAAGCTTCAAATCCAAATCAATCAGATGGGAGCCTCAAGCAACACTTCGTGTGCAGCTTCGAGAGATAAGGGAAAAAGGAAGGTAGAAGACCATGATTTAGGAAAACCTGGGAAGAAGAAATGGAAAAGAATATGTTATCCTTGCGGTTATGAAGGGCATACCACTCTGTATTGTCCCATTTACTATAAGCAGGGAGCATGTTTTTTTGTGGAAAAGAAGATCATCGAGCAAGAAGTCATCCAAGAAAGAAGACTTAGTAAATAGGTAGTATAGGTTATGTCGTAAAGCATGTTTAATATAATATGTGTGTTTAGTTTATGCATGTAATGCATTATTATAAAACTTTTGTACAAGCGGTGAAGTAAATCCAGACTTTTGTAGTCACAATGGGATGATGATGTTTAAAGCACTATGTCTTTGTGATATATAAAGTATTTTGAAAGCAATGAATGAATATGAATCAAAGTTTGAGTTATGAAACAAGTTTAATAAGTTTAAACTTATATGATAAGGTTTAGAATGTAAGTTAATGTATGGTTTTTACTTAACGGATAATGCCGCCAAGACGTCAAACTCGAAATCGAGGCGGAAGAGTCTCACAACAACGTTGAAGGACAACAACAAGCGGACCCAATGCGCGATTCATGAATATGGTAGCTCGAAGCATGCAACAAAGGAACCAAATAGGATAATTATTTGGGAATTTCAAAGACTTTAAGGTCAGAACCATTAGAATTCAAAGGTACAATCCACCTGTAGAAGCCCAAACTTGGGTTAAAGAAATTGAGAAGGCGTTTGTAATAGCTAGGGTAGGTGAGGGCAAAGACCTCTTTTGCCACCTACATGATGAAGGTGAGGCAAATTTACGGTGGGAAGCGAATCGGATGAGGCGGGGAGCGTGTGTGGTAACATGGGATAGATTTAAGACCTTATTTTTCGAGAATTATTTTTCAAGCTAAGACTGCGAGCTAGAATGGAGGTAAAATTTACGGAGTTGAAGCGAGGGATATGTCGGTGGCGGAATATGCCGAAATTTAATGAGTTAGCTAGGTTTGCTCTGCATCAAGTCGATACGGAGGCTAGGAAGGCTAGGAGATTTGAGCTGGGATTAAAACCTTGGCTCTATAATAAGGTGGCAGTGTTGCAGATCCCAACATTTGCAGCACTCATGGAGAAGTCGATAATTGCAGAGGAAGGGAGTGAGGCTATGAGCCTCTACAACAAGGAAAGGAAAAACAAAAGCAAGGTCGAGGGAGCTGAGAAGGTGAGAATTAATAGTGGAAGCGAGTCTTGATGGAAAAGAAAGGAAACTACTTTGGAAGCGTCAAGGGTGAAGCAAGAGGGAGTGAAAAGCGGGAAGTTCGATTCTGAGACATGTGGAAAGAACCACTCCGGAGAATGTTTGAAAGGAAAATTTGTGTGTTATAAGTGCGGGCAGGAGGGTCACATCTCTCCCAACTGCCCCAATCCTAGAATGAACAGTGGTTGTTTTATTTGTGGATCGTTGGAGCATAGGGTTAAGGATTGTCCGAACAGGAGGGTAGAGGCTGGTAGTGTGAATATTGGTAAGGGTAGTGGAACATTAGCAATCACGGGACCGACATCATCGAACAAACCAACAAAGTCAACATCAAGGGTCTTCAACATGACGGTTCAAGACACGGTGGCAGCTGGCAATGCAGTTCCAGGTAATATTCGAATAACTTTTATTTGCGTAATTAGAATTTTTCTATTTATAGTAAATTATTTTATAAAGAAATTTTGAGGGAGAAATTTGAGTTCTTTTAGAAATCAAATTTCCGTTTAATCAGAAAGACAAGCTTAATGTGATTAATTAAAGATCGGTTCGATTAGAGTTAATCGAGATCTATTTGCGAAGATTGTGTATGCTATGAACCCAGTTATGTGTAGGTTTTTAAGTGGTGATTCCGGGGACGGAATCCTTATAAGGGAGGGTGAATGTGACAACCCGATATTTTCTATATAAATAAATCTTAAATTTTGCGTATAATTTTTTTTTTTTTTTTAAGGATGAGGATTTGTACAAGATTATGTGTATATGTATTTATGTGGTAAATAAAAATATATTTATTACATGAATATTTTCAAGTAAATTTATTTTAGAATTATTGATTATTATAAAGTATATTTTTATAATAATTAATTTTAAGATAAAAATGTTTTTATTTATTTTCCATGAATATATAATCATATATTATTTAAATAATATATGAAGTGATTTTAGAATAAATATAATCATTATTTTATTATATGAATTTTTGTACAGATTATTAAGTTAATTATTTTACCTTAATTATTAAGGTTAAATATGAAAGAATAATCGAGATATGGAATCCAACCCCTAATTTTGGATTATTGTCAAGGTATGAGAATAATAATATAATATTACTTATATTTTGATTTTTCAATTACTATGAATATATACGGTATGTATGTCCAGTATTGTTAATGGTTGGTCAATTACGGTGTATTTTTTGACCCAAACCCTAAGAATAATGTTAAACCCTAATTTGAGATCCAAATTAGAGTATGAGATTGTTTTATAAGTATGTAATATTAATTATGTCGTAGTATTTAATGTATTAATTAGGTAAACCCTAATTAAAATTAAAACCCTAATTGCTATAATTAGTAACCCTAATTTGAAATTTGAGTTTGAGATTGTTGGTGAGTATGTATAATGTGATTAATTAACAAGTATTGTGATTATAATTATTAAATTTAGAAACCCTAAATTGTTAAACCCTAATTACTAAACTAAAACCCTAATATTTAGAAAACCCTAATAGTAATTTGGTAACCCTAATTACCAAAAGAATAAATCCTAATTGCTAAATTAGCAAAAGTCAATGATAATTATATGGTCTAAAAACCAATGTTCATGTAATTACAAACTTAATTAATCAACAATATTTATTTTCAAAATTTTAAAACTAAAAGTTATTTAATTTTATTTATTTAATGTTATTTATTTAGTGTGCAAACCCTAAATTGGAAATTCTAGATTTTTGTTTACCCAAATTGGCTCAAACCCTAAACCCTAAATCAAACCCTAACCCTAAGGGGTTGGTAAGTTACCATTTTGCCATAAAATGAATTATCAAAGGACCAAAATGCCCCTAAGTGCATTAAAGAAGCTACTTGTAGGTTTTGACAATAGGAGAAAGTTGTTCACCAAATCAACAACTCCCAACAACTCAATATGCACGAATTTGACAAACAAATCAATTTTTAGATCGACCCATACATGCATCAAGTTGCCTATAAATAGATTTAAGGAGAGAGAAAGTGGAGTTGGTTACTAAAAATTGCACAACATTCATACTAACACTCTCAATCCCCAAACCTCCGAAAATATATATAGTATATCGGACCCATTATCAAGCCCCACGAAATCCAACAACAAATCAATAGCCGTAAATCAAGAATTGAGCATAAAAGGTATGAAACCCTAATTCAAAAATCATCCAATTTTTTATTGTTAGATGTTATGTTTGGGTGTTAGAATATGTTGTTTATAAGATATTATGATGATCCGGGTTGGTATTTATCAAGTCCATAACATTAAAGTGCTCGAAATTAAAGATTTTCAAAATCTGGAAATTTTAAAGGAGGCGTCGACAACAATGAATGTCGTCGTGTAGATCTCTGTAGGTGTTTGATTTTTGTGTTATAAGTGTTGAATATGGTAGTCGGTTATGAGATCTTTGCTCTGGATCAAGAATCGGACCTAGATCGGGTTGTAGATTATAAGTTATAATCAAATCAAAAGTCGCCGACCAACATTGATCGGGCCATTTACAGGTAACCCGAAAAGAGCCCGTAAAGCTCGACAAGTTTTTAAATGGCTTGAATCGGCGGTTGTTTGATGTATCGTTATGGTTCTTGTATCTAAGTTGTAGTATGTTTGTTAGACTACATCATCATGCCTTAATATCACTTATTTAAGTAAATGGGTTGGATTTTATGGACGGGTCGAACTAGCAAGGTCGAGCACATTCTCTCTGCTTTCGGGTAACCCGAGAAAACATATGAACAAGTCGATCGACATGGTTTAATAGAGTCATAACTTTTGGATTCTGCTCATGTTAGTTGTATTTTATGTAATAGATCTACTCTCTTGCATGCTAGCTACAACCTAAACCCTTTATATCACAAGAAACGATTCGTATGTGTTGACGTTATAGTCGATCAAAAGTGGTTACTCTCAATCGTTCTTCATTCCTGGGCAACCCGAAAATGATGAAACGACTCGACGATATCTTGGGCAGCTTAGATCTAGCTTATGTTAGGTTGTTAGATCATGTGGTCTATTAGAACATGTAGTCTTGAACTTTGTCTACAAAATCTAGCTTTTGTATTTCTCGAAACACAATATACGAGAGAATTAAAGTGGGTCAAATACGGCCACTTTTCGGAATCTACTATGAAGATCTGGGGTTTAAGTATGAACATGAAGAACACCTATAGCGACGGTTACGCCGCTATAGGTAACCTTTAGCTTGACAGAGACATGATTAATATTTTCCGGAAATTAATTAATAATTATAGAAAATTAGTTTTAAATTATTAAAAATACAAAATAAATTATTAAAAATTATTTTAAATTCTAAAAATTAGTTTTTAATTATTTTAAATATATTTCATAAATATTTAATATTTTTGGAATATTAAAAGTAATTAATTTATTTAATTATAATATTAAATAAATTATTTAAAAATGATTTTAATTCATGAAAAATCATTTAAAATTATATTATGATATAAGAAAAATATTTTAAGTTATTTTAATAACTTTTAATATTATGTGATAATTTTCATTAATAAATTAATATTAATGATAATTAATTTATTTATTAAATGAATTAAATAAATGAATTAAAATGATTTTATTATATTAAAAATCATTTTAAATAATAAAAAGGTATTTAAAAATATTTTAAGTTATAAAATATAACTTTTAATATTTAAAGGTAAATTTCATTAATTAATTATGATTAATGATAATAAAGTTATTTAACACTTATATTAAATAATTTAGTTTAAAAATGATTTTATTATTATAATAATCATTTTAAATAAAAATAAAGTGTTTAGAGATATTTTAAGTTATAAAATATAACTTTTAATATTTAAAGAATAATTTCATTAATAATTTAATATTAATGATATTTATTTAATGATTAATGATATTAAATTTATTTAATAATTATATTAAATAAATAGTTTAAAAATGGTTTTATTTATTTAAAAATCATTTAAAAAAAAGGATATTAATGATTTAAAAATATTTTAAGTTATAATTATTGACTTTTAATATTTGTATAATTAGTTCATTAATATTTAAATATTAATGGTAATTATTTAATAATGATTTTAAATGTTTTAAAAATCATTTAAAGGTATTATAAATACTTTAAAAATATTTTGAGTTATTATACATAACTTTAATATTTTGGCAATGGTTTCATTAATAATTTAATATTGATTAAATATTAATGATAATAGAATTATTTAATACTTAAATCATTTAATAATGATTACGATATTTCAAAAATTATGATAAATGATAATAATTATTTAATAATTATTATAAGGCCATGAAAAATAATGTGACTAATATTTAAGTTATCTAATCGAGATATTGTGATACGAAATAGAGTCTTAGACTCGATTATTACCCGAAAAAGTTTGTCGGTGAGATAAACATATTTTCGAAATTGATCCGGACTTAGATAATTGGCTAGATAAATGTTTATTTGTGATTCAATGGTTGTTAAAGATTGTGTGGCAATGTGATTAGGAATGTCTTTCAATCGCATAAAGCGGTGTTATGTGTTACGATATGATATACTAATCAAGAAAATGATCGATTAATGATAGGTGATTTCATAAAAGATAAAACTAAGTTGAGAATAGTAAGCGGTAACAGATCGAAAATATCCTAACTTTGTATTTTCTTTATGCAATGGATGTAAGTGAGAAGTTCGTAATTATTATTATTATTATTATGCAGTTATTAAGCTATATTATATATGCCCATTGATTATCAACATGTTAGTATATGATAATTCATTTATATATATTACATTACGTTAATTTCTAGAAATGATTATACAAGTGTCCCCACTTGGATAATCATTATATTTAATCGCATGTTGATACCCTTTGATATAAATATATGTTGAATTATATAAGACCTTTGTTATGAAAACCCGATGATATGAACATCCCGAAAATGGGAAAATTTTATGCTACCAAAGCGAGACAGAGAGCGAACGATAACATCGTTCATGTAAATGTAGTATTGATCAATCAGGTACAACGAGGTCGATCACCCTCCGTGCTCGTAAGTCATGAAGGTTTACAGATGAACTTCTGTTTAAACCTTTTTGAAAATGAAAAACAATGTTCATGGTGTGTCACAGAAACCCCATATACAGTCAATATGTAGTTTCAAAAGTTTGAAAGAGGGTTGTTATGAATTATTATTGGTATAGATTACTTCACAACTACTGACTAGTTGTAGAAGATATTATAAAGAAAACATTTAAATTCTTTCAGCCTATTATATATAATACTTGTTTGGGCACTCAAATGCTCATCCTTGCTTAATTTAAATGTTTTTCGACTAAGTGTGAAGGACCGTAAAGTTCGGTAGAGACAAAGGAAAAGGAAAGCTAACCAAATAAGAATTGTGGCGATGTTTGTAATAGTTTTATTAGATTATGAAGACTATGATATATAT
Source organism: Panax ginseng (assembly GCA_020205605.1). NCBI lineage: Eukaryota > Viridiplantae > Streptophyta > Magnoliopsida > Apiales > Araliaceae > Panax > Panax ginseng. Next base: position 91,666,270 of record CM035134.1, read on the forward strand.
ATATATATATATATATATATATATATATATATATATGACATGTAATGAATGTTTAAGGGTTACGTACTTGGGAGAATGACTACGATGTATATAAAACTTAAGTTAAGTTTTATATTATTGTTATTATTATTAGTATTATTCCGCTCATAGAAATGGTATCGTGATGTCTGGAGTTCGGGTTTCAAGTATCCGGATTCGGGGACCTCACGAGAATGGTATCGAGCTATAGGGTTAGAAACCTTAGGTAGGTTAGACCTTGAGGCTATAACCTTAGAAACGAGAGGGAAACGTTGAAAATATAAATAACTCATATAGAGTTTAAAAGAGATGAATTGAATCAATTCATCGTCAAACAAAATAAAAGATAATTCATACAAAACTATTATTTGATTATGTGTATATAATATATACTAATCGGGATAATTGATGTGTAGTAGATGTCGGTGAAAAGGATTAGGATACCCCAGATCATAAAGAATGAGCTACTTATCGAAGCCAATAAGCGGAAATAGAAGCTCACGATGAAACAAACTCGCACGAGGTGGTTATCATGGAAAACATAGTACCGAGATCCTAAATAGTGGATCCGATGTGGATAATGATTCGCACCCTAAAATGAAGAAGTCGATCAAGCATCATTGGAGATGCAAGAATTGAGGAACAAGGTATCTTCTCTAGAAGGGTTGTGGAAGAGAAAAAGCGCTTAACACTCAATTGCGTCAGCGTTAATAGAAATAATGGAAGAGCGGGATAAGCTTCAAATCCAAATCAATCGATGGGAGCCTCAAGCAACACTTCGTGTGCGACCGAGATAAGGGAAAAGGAAGGTAGAAGACCATGATTTAGGAAAACACAGGAAGAAGAAATGGAAAAGAATATGTTATCCTTGCGGTTATGAAGGGCATACCACTCATATTGTCCCGACTATAAACCAGAGAGCATGTTTTGTTTGTGGAAAAGAAGATCATCAAAGAGAAGTCATCCAAGAAAGAAGACTTAGTAAATAGGTAGTATAGGTTATGTCGTAAAAGCATGTTTAATATAATATGTGTGTTTAGTTTATCCATGTAATGCATTATTATAAAACTTTTGTACAAGCTGGTGAAGTAAATCCAGACTTTTGTAGTCACAATGGGATGATCGATGTTTAAAACACTATGTCTTTGTGATATAAAAAGTATTTTGAAAGCAATGAATGAATATGAATCAAAGTTTGAGTTATGAAACAAGTTTAATAAGTTTAAACTTATATGATAAGGTTTAGAATGTAAGTTAATGTATGGTTTTACTTAACGGATAATGCCGCCAAGACGTCAAACTCGAAATCGGAGGGCGGAAGAGTCTCATCAACAACGTTGAAGGACAACAACAAAGCGGACCCAATGCAAAGAGTCATGAATATGGTAGCTCGAAGCCATGCAACAAAGGAACCAAATGGGATAATTATTTGGGGAATTTCAAAGACTTTAAAGGTCAGTAGAACCATAGGAATTCAAAGGTACAAACTGACCTCAGTAGAAGCCCAAACTTGGGTTAAAGAAATTGAGAAGGCGTTTGTAATAGCTAGGGTAGGTGAGGGCAAAAGACCTCTTTGCCACCTACACGATGATGAAGGTGAGGCAAATTTACGGTGGGAGCGAATCGATGAGGCGGGGAGGCAGGTGTGGTAACATGGGATAGATTTAAGACCTTATTTTTCGAGAATTATTTTTCAAAATTAAGACGCAGGCTAGAATGGAGGTAAAATTTCTGGAGTTGAAGCAAGGGGATATGTCAGTGGCAGAATATGCTGCGAAATTTAATGAGTTAGCTAGGTTTGCTCCGCATCAAGTCGATACGGAGGCTAGGAAGGCTAGGAGATTTGAGCTGGGATTAAAACCTTGGCTCTATAATAAGGTGGCGATGTTGCAGATCCCAACATTTGCACAAAGACTCATGGAGAAGGCGATAATTGCCGAGAAGGGAGTGAGGCTATGAGCCTCTACAACAAGGAAAGGAAAAACAAGAGCAAGGTCGAGGGAGCCGAGAAGGTGAGAATTAATAGTGGAAGCGAGAGTCTTGATGGAAAAGAAAGGAAACTACTTTGGAAACGTGCAGGTGAAGCAAGAGGGAGTGAAAAAGCAGGAAGTTCAGTGCAAGACATGTGGAAAGAACCACTCCGGAGAATGTTTGAAAGGAAAATTTGTGTGTTATAAGTGCGGGCAGGAGGGTCACATCTCTCCCAACCCGCCCCAATCCTAGAATGAACGATGGTTGTTTTATTTGTGGATCGTTGGAGCATAGGGTTAAGGATTGTCCGAACAGGAGGGTAGAGGCTGGTAGTGTGAATATTGGTAAGGGTAGTGGAACATTAGCAATCACGGGACCGACATCATCGAACAAACCAACAAAGTCAACATCAAGGGTCTTCAACATGACGGTTCAAGACACGGTGGCAGCTGGCAATGCAGTACCAGGTAATATTCGAATAACTTTTATTTGCGTAATTAGAATTTTTCTATTTATAGTAAATTATTTTATAAAGAAATTTTGAGGGAGAAATTTGAGTTCTTTTAGAAATCAAATTTCCGTTTAATCAGAAAGACAAGCTTAATGTGATTAATTAAAGATCGGTTCGATTAGAGTTAATCGAGATCTATTTGCGAAGATTGTGTATGCTATGAACCCAGTTATGTGTAGGTTTTTAAGTGGTGATTCCTGGACTAATCCTTATAAGGAGGGTGAATGTGACAACCCGATATTTTCTATATAAATAAATCTTAAATTTTATGATAAATTTTTTTTTTTGTTTAAGGATGAGGATTTGTACAAGATTATGTGTATATGTATTTATGTGGTAAATAAAAATATATTTATTACATGAATATTTTCAAGTAAATTTATTTTAGAATTATTGATTATTATAAAGTATATTTTATAATAATTAATTTTAAGATAAAAATGTTTTTATTTATTTTCCATGAATATATAATCATATATTATTTAAATAATATATGAAGTGATTTTAGAATAAATATAATCATTATTTTATTATATGAATTTTTGTACAGATTATTAAGTTAATTATTTTACCTTAATTATTAAGGTTAAATATGAAAGAATAATCGATATGGAATCCAAACCCTAATTTTGGATTATTGTCAAGGTATGAGAATAATAATATAATATTACTTATATTTTGATTTTTCAATTCTTATGAATATATACGGTATGTCCAGATTATTAATGGTTGGTCAATTACTGTGTATTTTGACCCAAACCCTAATAATAATGTTAAACCCTAATTTGAGATCCAAATTAGAGTATGAGATTGTTTTATAAGTATGTAATATTAATTATGTCGTATTATTTAATGTATTAATTAGGTAAACCCTAATTAAAATTCGAAACCCTAATTGCTATAATTAGTAACCCTAATTTGAAATTTGAGTTTGAGATTGTTGGTGAGTATGTATAATGTGATTAATTAACAAGTATTGTGATTATAATTATTAAATTTAGAAACCCTAAATTGTTAAACCCTAATTACTAAACTAAAACCCTAATATTTAGAAAACCCTAATAGTAATTTGGTAACCCTAATTACCAAAAAGAATAAATCCTAATTGCTAAATTAGCAAAGTCAATGATAATTATATGGTCTAAACCCTAATGTTCATGTAATTACAAACTTAATTAATCAACAATATTTATTTTTCAAAATTTTAAAAACTAAAAGTTATTTAATTTTATTTATTTAATGTTATTTATTTAGTGTGCAAACCCTAAATTGGAAATTCTAGATTTTTGTTTACCCAAATTGGCTCAAACCCTAAACCCTAAATCAAACCCTAACCCTAAGGGTTTGGTAAGTTACCATTTTGCCATAAAATGAATTATCAAAGGACCAAAATGCCCCTAAGTGCATTAAAGAAGCTACTTGTAGGTTTTGACAATAGGAGAAAGTTGTTCACCAAATCAACAACTCCCAACAACTCAATATGCACGAATTTGACAGCAAATCAGCTGCTAGATCAGTCCATACATGCATCAAGTTGCCTATAAATAGATTTAAGGAGAGAGAAAGTGGAGTTGGTTACTAAAAATTGCACAACATTCATACTAACACTCTCAATCCCCAAACCTCCAAAAAATATATAGTATATCGCACCCATTATCAAGCCCCACGAAATCCAACAACAAATCAATAGCCGTAAATCAAGAATTGAGCATAAAAGGTATGAAACCCTAATTCAAAATCATCCAATTTTCTATTGTTAGATGTTATGTTTGGGTGTTAGAATATGTTGTTTATAAGATATTATGATGATCCGGGTTGGTATTTATCAAGTCCATAACATTAAAGTGCTCAAAATTAAAGATTTTCAAAATCGGAAATTTTAAAGGAGGCGTCGGCGTCGACAACGAATGTCGTGTCGTCGTGTAGATCTCTCGTAGGTGTTTGATTTTTGTGTTATAAGTGTTGAATATGGTAGTTTGTTATGAGATCTTTGCTCGGATCAAGAATCGGACCTAGATCGGTTGTAGATTATAAGTTATAACTTAGGTCAAAGGTCGCCGACCAACATTAGATCGGGCCATTTCTGGTAACCCGTGAAAAGAGCCCGTAAAGCTCGACAAGTTTTTAAATGGCTTGAATCGACAAGTTTGTTTGATGTATCGTTATGGTTCTTGTATCTAAGTTGTAGTATGTTTGTTAGACTACATCATCATGCCTTAATATCACTTATTTCAGTAAATGGGTTGATTTTATGGACGGTCGAACTAGCAAGGTCGAAGCACATTTCTCTCGCTTTTCTGGGTAACCTGAAAACATATGAACATGTCGATCGACATGGTTCAATAGAGTCATAACTTTTGGATTCTGCTCATGTTAGTTGTATTTTATGTAATAGATCTACTCTCTTGCATGCTAGCTACAACTGAACCCTTTATATCACAAGAACAGCTTCATGTGTTGCGTTATAGTCGATCAAAAGTGGTCACTCGAATCGTTTCTTCATTCCGGCAACCCAGAAAATGAAGAACGACTCGACAAAGATCTTGGGCACGCTTAGATCTAGCTTATGTTAGGTTGTTAGATCATGTGGTCTATTAGAACATGTAGTCTTGAACTTTGTCTACAAAATCTAGCTTTTGTATTTCTCGTAAAACACAATATACGAGAGAATTAAAGTGGGTCAAATACGGCCACTTTAAGAATCGCCTACTATGAAGATCTGGGTTTAACTATGAACATGAAGAACACCTATATGCATGACGGTTACATCTGCTATAGGTAACCTTTAACGACAGAATGATTAATATTTTCCTAAATTAATTAATAATTATAGAAAATTAGTTTTAAAATTATTAAAAATACAAAATAAATTATTAAAAATTATTTTAAATTCTGAAAATTAGTTTTAATTATTTTAAATATATTTCATAAATATTTAATATTTTTGGAATATTAAAAGTAATTAATTTATTTAATTATAATATTAAATAAATTATTTAAAAATGATTTTAATTCATGAAAAATCATTTAAAATTATATTATGATATAAGAAAAATATTTTAAGTTATTTTAATAACTTTTAATATTATGTGATAATTTTCATTAATAAATTAATATTAATGATAATTAAGTTATTTATTAAATGAATTAAATAAATGAATTAAAATGATTTTATTATATTAAAAATCATTTTAAATAATAAAAGGTATTTAAAAATATTTTAAGTTATAAAATATAACTTTTAATATTTAAAGGTAAATTTCATTAATTAATTATGATTAATGATAATAAAGTTATTTAACACTTATATTAAATAATTTAGTTTTAAAATGATTTTATTATTATAATAATCATTTTAAATAAAAATAAAGTGTTTAGAGATATTTTAAGTTATAAAATATAACTTTTAATATTTAAAGAATAATTTCATTAATAATTTAATATTAATGATATTTATTTAATGATTAATGATATTAAATTTATTTAATAATTATATTAAATAAATAGTTTAAAAATGGTTTTATTTATTTAAAAATCATTTAAAAAAAGGATATTAATGATTTAAAAATATTTTAAGTTATAATTATTGACTTTTAATATTTGTATAATTAGTTCATTAATATTTAAATATTAATGGTAATTATTTAATAATGATTTTAAATGTTTTAAAAATCATTTAAAGGTATTATAAATACTTTAAAAATATTTTGAGTTATTATACATAACTTTAATATTTTGGCAATGGTTTCATTAATAATTTAATATTGATTAAATATTAATGATAATAGAATTGTTTAATACTTAAATCATTTAATAATGATTCTCGATATTTCAAAATTATGATAAATGATAATAATTATTTAATAATTATTATAAGGCCATGAAAAATAAAGTGTGACTAATATTTAAGTTATCTAATCGGGATATTGTGATACGAGAATAGAGTCTTAGACTCGATTATTACCCCGAAAAAGTCAGTCGGTGAAGAATCGGCATATTTCGTAAATTGATCCTGACTTAGATAATTGGCTAGATAAATGTTTATTTGTGATTCAATGGTTGTTAAAGATTGTGTGGCAATGTGATTAGAATGTCTTGATCGCAATAAAGCGTTGTTATGTGTTACGATATGATATACTAATCAGTTAAAATGATCCGATTAATGATAGGTGATTTCATAAAAGATAAAACTAAGTTGAGAATAGTAGCGGTAGATCGTGCAAGTATCCTAACTTTGTATTTTCTTTATCAATGGATAGAAGTGAGAAGTTCGTAATTATTGTTATTATTATGCATTATTAAGCTTATATATATATATGCCCATTGATTATCAACATGTTAGTATATGATAATTCAGCTTATATATATTCTCGCTTCATTAATTTCTAGAAATGATTATACAAGTGTCCCCACTTGGATAATCATTATATTTAATCGCATGTTGATACCCTTTGATATAAATATATGTTAAATTATATAAGACCTTTGTTATGAAAACCCGCATGATATGAACATCCCAAAATGGGAAAATTTTATACTAAGCAAGGCGGAGAGCTAACGATAACATCGTTCATGTAAATGTAGTATTGATCAATCAGAGTACAACAGTAGATCACCCTCAGTGCTCGTAAGTCATGACGGTTTCTGAGATGAACTCGCTTAAAACCTTTTGAAAATGAAAAACAATGTTCATGGTGTGTCATGAAAACCCCATATACAATCAATACGTAGTTTCAAAAGTTTGAAAGAGGGTTGTTATGAATTATTATTGGTATAGATTACTTCACAACTCTTGACTAGTTGTAGAAGATATTATAAAGAAAACATTTAAATTCTTTCACCTATATATATATATATACTACTTCTTTGGGCACTCAAATGCTCATCCTTGCTTAATTTAAATGTTTTCAACTAAGTGTGAAGGACCGTAAAGTTCAGTAGAGACAAAGGAAAAGGAAAGCTAACCAAATAAGAATTGCGGCGATTTTGTAATAGTTTTATTAGATTATGAAGACTATGATATATATATATATATATATATATATTATGACATGTAATGAATGTTTAAAGGTTACGTACTTGGGAGAATGACTACGATGTATATGTAAACTTAAGTTAAGTTTTATATTATTATTATTATTATTATTAGTATTATTCCGCTCATTGAAATGGTATCGTGATGTACCGAGTTCGGGTTTCAAGTATCTGGATTCGGGGACCTCACAATTACAATATATATTATAATATTATAATATTGTATTAATGTTAATATATATTATAACCAATGTTGCATGCATACTGCCAGTAGTACTGTAGTACATATTAGACTTGTTTTCAAAAAACATACCCGGCCGGTACAAGTTGTGCCGGCTGGAGTATTTTTTATTTTTTTAATGTGATTTTAATATATTGAGTCATCCCATAAAATGAAGAAATGCGTAAAAAAAAACATACCCTACGGCATAAGTAAGTGTGTGTATCATTGGAGTATTTAATATTAAAAATTATTTTAAAATTATTAAAATGACAACAGTTGACCATGCAATGCAATGTATTAAAATAAAAATCGGTAAAGCTTGTGCCGGCTGGGCAATTATGGCATTCAATCTAAGCCTTCCAATAAGTTGATCAACGGTCCAAAAGTGGGTTGCTATATTGATTGTCCATGGCAACCCATGTGAATGGATTCTCACACACACACACACACACACACACATATATATATATATATATATATATATATATATATATATATATATATATATATATATATGCCATGACGTGAATTAGTTAAGGATCGGGATGATTCAAGTCATGGTTATATATTATATATATAATTTACGGTAGCCCAGTTTTTTTTTCTCATCCAGAATTCTATGTTACTTTCCGAAAATCCGGAAATCAAAGGAACAGAAGTTTATTATTTCAATAATTTTATAATTAAAATAAATAGTTTATTTTAATTTTAAAATAAAAAGTTTATTTTAATCTTAAAATAAAAGTTTATTTTAATATTAAAATTAGATTTCATGCTAACTAATTAGAGTTGGAATTGGATTCCATGATAACTAATTGGAGTTAAAATTGAATTCCATGTTTCCTTAAATAAAGGAGTTTATTTAGATATGAAATAAGATTTCATATTATTCAAAATAAAAGAGTTTATTTATGAATAGGAAAGAGAATCCGTATTTCCTTAAATAAAAGAGTTTATTTAGATATGAAATAAGTTTTCATATTATTCAAAATAAAAGTGTTTATTTGTGAATAGGAAAGAGAATCCGTGTTTCTTTTAATAAAGGAATTTTTTTTCCTTTCTTCTTGGAATTGGATTCCATAATTAATTAAAATAAAGGAGTTTATTTTGATTAAAGATTTTGATTAAAATAAAATATTTTATTTTATTCAAAATTAGATAAATTAAAATAAAAGGGTTTTATTTTGATTTAAAGTTGGATTAAAATAAAGGAGTTTATTTTGATTCAAAATTAGATTTTATACTAACTAAATTTGCCCATTAAATAATATCAATATATATATATATTGAATGTTTATTATTCATGAGATGAATGTTATTTATTGATGTATATGGTAATAAATGGGATTGATTATGGACTATTGACCAATGTGATTGGATTTTATTTTAGTTGGATGCATGAATGCATGTGTTTTATTAAATGGGGTCTGCGTACTTCGTCTTCTCTAATTTTTTCTTAATGTAAATTCTATCTCCATCCTATGTACTTTCCCTTGACTACTGATCAAAGTTTTTATTTATTTTAAATAGTTTTGTAATATGAATAGTTAGAATTAATTTTTGAAGATTTGGAGATCAAGGAACAAGGAGCGCGTGAAGACCCGTTTGTAATGGAGCCCGAGTTTAAATGTAATAGTTATATTTAAATATTAATCCTTCCACCCCTAGGGTTTGACCTTTTGATTCACTTGGTGGCTCTAATGAACCAACTAGAATAAAAGTCCATAATCAATCCAGGTAGAATATAGTATTCTATATCATACTTATACTATATACATATTATATATTATGCAAACATGTTTCGCATGTTAATTAATATGACGCGTATTTTATATATATATGTGCATGTGCGCTAAACAAGATGAGACAAATTAATAACAAACCCCTCAAATATTTTATATTAAGTTGTAACGTTCAAAGATATTTGGAATATCGAACGTCGCCTTCTAGCATGATAGAAACGATAGAGTATTAAATATTTAATATGAGTTTATTGTGCACACACAAGGCAAGTATTAAATATTTAAGATGTTGTTTTTATTACATATGATGTTTATAAGGAATTGAACAATACTGCTTTGTTGTGCACACACAAGGGCTGTAGTTTTCTCTTCACTTATATGGAAATGTTGGGTCTGACTTAACTTAAATCATTTTAGTTCGGATGTACACACACTTGACCATTATGATCTAAGAGGCAAAATACAAGGAGTTGCATAGTTGATGTAATTGACATGAGTTGTCTACCTATTTATTTATATATAGTTTGTTGTGCACACACAAGGCTATATACATTTGAAATGGGATCCTTATTCTCAATAGCATATCTTTAATTAGATTTTGCCGAACTATATAAGTGAGGGTAATATAGTTTGAAGAAAATAGTGGGAGATACCAATTTAAAACAAGACCTAATTATTTTGGTAATTATTAAAAGAATGTATGCTAAAATGTTGTTAATTACAAATTCATTTACAGAATTTTACAATGTCTAAATTACTATCACTGCGAAACATATTAGATGTTAATTAACCAGATCGAATTACTCGGATTGGTTAAGGAATTTGAGAATAGTTCTCATGGCTGAAAAGCTATCTTATGTCCTTAATACGCCTATCCCTGCAATGGTTACAGATAATGCCTCTGATAAGAGATTGCTACTTTTAGAAAGCGGCAAGATGATTTACAGTTGGCTCAATGCATCATGCTCGCATCCATGAGTAACGAGCTTCAGCGTCAGCATGAAACTATGGGTGCTCTTACTATATTCCTGCACATCAAGTAGTTGATGGTAAGGAAAGTAGGACTAATAGATATCAGATATCTAAGGAGCTCTTTCGATCTAGAATAACCGATGATACTATAGTACAGACACAAGTTCTTAACATAATCAATTTAATTGATCAATTAGGACAACATGTTTTGTCATGGATAGAGAGTTGAGCCAAGATTTGATCTTGCACTCACTCCCGGACTCCTCTCACAATCGTTGTGAATTTTTTATATGAACAAGCTAGATATCAGCCTAGCTGATTTGCTTAACATGTTGAAAAATATTGAGAGTCACTTTCCAACGACCATGTGTTACTGGTAGGGGCCAAAGGATCTTCTGAAAAGAAGAACGATTCAAAGAAGGTAAATAGAAAGGCAAAAATAAAGGATAATAAGAACAAAACTGATACAGATAACAAAGGAGTTTGCTTCCACTGCAATAACCCTGGACACTGGAAAGAAACTGCAAGAAGTATCTTGTAGAGGCTAACCAAAAGAAGCTTAGTGAAGTTTAGGTTACAAATACAATTTTTTTCATGATTGAAATAAAGTTTTCTTTAAGTCAAGGTTCTACTTGGGTATTGGATACCGACTTTGGTTATCATAAACAAAGATTTATGAAGGGACCAAGCAGAAGTAGAAAGCTAAACAAAGATAAGTAATCCTATGTGTGGGAAATGAAGCAAAGGTTGCTACATTAGTCATAGAAACTTATAGTTTAGCAATGCCTACGGGCAAATCTATTAAGTCAATAAGTTGTTATTGTATTCCAGTTCTTGTTAGAAACATTATTTTCATTTTGTTGTTGGACAATGAAATCTTTGGTATTATATTTAAGAACAATTGTTGTTCTATTTATAATAATGTTTTGTATAGAACTAGAATATTACTTAATGGATTTTGTATACTTGACTTACGTGAAAAATTATTTTGCAAATTGAACAAACTAGTATAAGAAAAGGAGATGATCATTCAAAGAGTTCAATGTGTGTATTTGCTAAAATACAAGTGTGAATTATTTGAAAGGTTCAAAGAATTCAGAAGTGAAATAAATTGGCAAAGTAATAAGATTCTTTTATTAGATCAAGGAATAAATACTTATGCAATAAGTTTCTAGATAATCTCAAATGGTTTTCTCATAATGGACGCCTCTTGATACGCAATAATTGATTGATATATCTGAAAGGAAAAATTATACCTTGTTGGACATGGTATGGTCCATAATGATTTTACCGATATTCCAGTATCCTTCTAGGGTCATGCCCTAGAAATGGCTGCATATCTACGAAAAGGTAACCTCAAAATCCGGCCCCAAGACTCTATAAGAGTTTTAGAAAGGGAGGATTCCTAATCTTAAGTGTCCAGCTTATGTGAAAAAGGTTTCAAAGGATAAGCTTGGGATAAAATTTGACAAGTACAGATTTATGGGACATCCTAAAGTAAGTTTAGGGTATATGTTCTATAATCCTACTTAGCAAAAGGTGTTTGTTGCGAAAACACTACCTTCTAAGATAAAGGTGTTTATCATTGAAGGGGCTAGTGGAAGGATAATAGATCTTGAAGAGTTTAAGAACCGCAAAACACTATAAGTCAAATAAGAGGAACCTATAGATAGACCTATTGTACCACAACTGAATCGTAAATCTGGAATATTACCGAAGATACCTAGGAGGTATGGATTCATCATAGATGATGATGATGAAATACAAATCATAGAAGATGATGATCTAGTTACATACGATGAGGTAAAAGTTGTAGACACTCAGAAAAATGGATTGAAGCAAGCTTCTCAAAAATGGAAAATTCATTTCGATGAAACAAATCAAAAGAGTTTGATTTTATCACAAATAAGAATGAACCTAGTGTGTACAAAAGGGTCAGTGGGAGTGCCGTGACATTCCTAATATTATATGTTGATATACTATGGATAAGGAATGACATACTAATGCTACAATCAGTAAAGATAAAGTTGTCTAAACATTCTTCCATGAATAGTTTGGGAAGAGTATCTTAATTGGGGATAAAATCTATATAGATAGATTCAAGAGGATGCTCGACTTAACCCAAGGAACGTATATTCATTTGATGCTAAAGTCGTTTAGCATGGCAAACTCCAAGAGATGTCTCATGTTGATGAGACATAGAGTGTATCTCTCTTAATAGTCCCCAAAGACTCCTAAAAGAGAGATCGCATGAGTAACTATCATATATGCAATGAAATATACGAGACCTGATGTTGAATTGTCATATTCTGGAGAAGTTCACTGTGAGTCAGTGAAAAACATCTTAAAGTACTTAACATACACTAAGGATGTGATCATATTCATGGTGTGTCTAAATTAAAACTAGAGGGCTTAACAGGCTCAAGTTTTTCAGACAGACCAAGACGACAGAAAATTCACTTTAAGGTAAAGCATTACCTTGAATGGTGGTGCAGTCAATTAGAAAGGTTCCAAATAGCAAAGAGTTGCTGGTTTAGTGATAAAGATAAAGTATATAGTTGTAAATGAAGCTGCAAGTTGATTGTTTGGATAAAAGTTCATTACATAACTAGGAATAGTTCCTAAGTCTTATCTTGGATCTAAACATGTGTTGTGGCACTTTCATTTGATTATAGGAATCATTGAAAGAAGGGAAATCATTATAGAGATAGTGGACTCTCAAAAATAATATTACATATTCATTAACTAAAGTTTATCCAACAGTAGGATAATCGTTACTTAGAGAAGAAGGGTATGAGATACTATGGCGATTGGCTTTAGTGCAAGCGGGAGATTGAAAGTAGTATGCACACAAGCCAATCATGTATGATGATAAAGCTTATACTTTTTAACAATCTTATTCATTTATTAATAAAAAGTATTAATTTATTAAAGGCTTTTAATTATCTACATGATGTTGTTTTATAATATGTGATAAACCCATAGTTTTAAGCAATGCTTTTAGAATAATGATGATGATCATTCTAATGAGATCTAAATTCTTAGAAAGCTTAAAACTAAAATAGTTCCCAATCGTTGAATTACTAAATTGGGGATTAGTGAATCCGGATAGATTGGTAGATACGTTGCTTGCTCGTTGGATGAGGATGATTGATCTCATGATGATTTGTGTGGAGACACTAAAGGAAGTATGTAGGTGCTTATTAGAGAATAAGTTCACTGAACGTGGCTCGCTAAGGAATACTTAATGGAGTTTTACTTGCCTGTCAATAGGAATTCTTGTAGTGATAGTAGTACAAGTGATCCTTGGACTTGAGATCATCATAGTATCTTGTGTATGATAAGTTATACTTTGACTTATTCCTTAAGACCCTTAGGGTATATCAAAGGGTATACTTGGGTATAATAAGTTGTACATGGAGATAATGTATGATCAATAAAGAATCTACCGCTTCTAGTAAAAGAAGAGAAATGTTCTATGTGATTCGATAAATGACAACCCAGTAATCCTTGGCCAAGGTAGAAAGAAATTAGAAAGGAGTTTCTAATTTGCATTATTTGGAGTTGTGCATTTAAGGATCGAAAAACATATAATTAAATAAAATAAGACTTGACAGTAATTCCATGTCTTATATTTAATCGGGACATTGTATGGTGGAAGGATTGAATTATACGATAACTATTTACTCAAAGGTTCTATTATGATTAATGTTGAAATCTATATTATCTGGAAAGTCGTTAATCGCTAGGGAAGCTTATCCCTATTGTAGAATAAATATTATTTATTTAAATAAATTATTAGTTTAATTTATTTATTTAAATAAGATTAGAATGGTTCTAATTGATTTATTCACAACCGGTTTAATATGAAGAACCTAAAGGGTCACACCATAAAAGGAAGAATAATTATTTAAGAAGTTAATGGCATAATCGTAATAATAAGTTAAGTATATTTAATTTAATCTATGGTGATAGAATAAATTAAATATCTTAATATTTATTATTTAATATTTTGGAAATATTAAATATAAATTAATAAGAGGAGTCTTATTATTATTATTATTATTACTATTATTATTATTTAATTTCTAAAGGAGTTTGGGAATTAATTAATAAAAGTACTCTCAAATATCCTAATAGGATTAGGAGGCAAATTAATTAAAAGAGTTTAATTAATTATCCCTAATAAGATTAGGGAGCTTAATTAATTAAAAGAATTTAATTAATTAAATAAAACTCAATTCCTTAATTGTTTAGGAGGGTTGTCTACATCTATAAATAAGAGGAGTCTTATTATGGGTGAGGTGGTTGACATTTTTACATAACACGTGAATACGTAACTCTAATAGTTGGGAGAGTACACCATTTTCTATGAGAGATAGAAAAACTAGGGTTTTGCCAAATACCCATCTTCTTGAATCTTTCTTCTTCCTTGGTGGATCACCTCTAGAGGCCAAACACTTGGGTGGCTAACATTGATCAAAGGAAGGAACCAAACTCGGTGGATTCAAGTTGAACATGAAAAGGATTGGAGGTGAACTTGTACCTGAGGAAGCTCGGATCTTCAAGGGTATGATTCTTGTTCTTCATATCTTTTCGTTTAATTAATAATTGTGCACAAAGGATGATCTGGATATATGGTTTGTAAAATTTTAAACTCTGATTTTTACACGTTTCCGCTTATTTTGTGCAATTTGATTGCGTTCATGAATATTACAAACCTAACAGTGGCATCAGAGCCAAACCTTTATGCAAATTATTAATTATTTTAATTTGATATGTATATTGATATGTATTTTGAACAATTTAATTGGGAATAATTTTGTTGTATAAAATTTATTATTTTATGAAAAAAAAAGCCAAAATATTTTGGAAATTTTGATTCTTATTTTTCGCTAAGTTCGTGCTTCACTCATTTGGTTTTATCTAAATAAAGGAGTCAGGATAACACACACACACACACACACACACACACACATATATATATATGAAATGGTCATCTTTGTGACTGATATGTATTCAGAGGCAATCGGAGGGCGTCGGACATGCACATACACAAGTATAGTGATGTCGACGATAATAGATGTTGTTCTAAGTTATAGAACATGAATATTATGAAGTATAATGATGTTTAACATTAATAAATGATATATTAGATAAGTTGAATACGCATACTAAGCACACACAAGAGAGGCAAATTGGGCGTGTGACGAATAAACGTCAAAACGCCGTAATAAGTGATAATGAACGTAAAAAGTGTTTTAAATCAAATGAAATGAATATAATAAGATATTGAATAGTGTTAATATAAAACCAATAATGAATCCTAGCAAGACCTAAACACTTGAATGAACTTCGAATATGAAATACAGTGAGATATAAGTTGAAAGTTAACACAATAAAATTGAACATTGTGTATATATAATAGGAAGGGTTATGAGATGTACAGTAAAGTTTACATTACACCTACTATGCGTTTCTATGTGACTAATAGTTGATGTGCATAATTATATAATTGTGTAGGGCACGTGAAGTGCAGATAACTGTAAGCTGTTAAACTGTTATTGGTAAACAACGATCAAGGCAAGTCTTTCAGTTCTTATTTGCTATGTGAATTTGATTGTGTTAAAGTCAACTTATGACTACGTTGATTGAGTAAAGCATGCTGATTGAGTATGAAATTCAATCTTTATACATCTTTATACTTGTTATATGAATTGTAACATGTATGTTATGTTAGTCCAATGTTTATGAGATATATGTTGAGCATGCTATTATGTGCTACGTGATGCATGAAAACTGTTAGATTTTGCTGGGCTATCGAGCTCAACCTTGCAAATAACCATTTTTGCATGTTAAGGATTGAAGGTAACACTATGTGCTACTTGAATGATGTGGTTCAAAAATAATACACGAAGATTAATATTTTAGCTAAAATTGTTATTTCTTTATACCATCACTACACCAAAAATGGCCTCTAGTGAAGGATAAATCCTTCACAAGACATACTATATCACTCACAAGTTATTTATTGCGAAAAAATATTTCCTTCACACGATTACTCGCATTAGACCTCCTCGCAATTGGGTATCCTTCGCTAAGTAGTAACTAAATATTTTTTATGAAGGATATATTGTGAATAACTTTTTTATTCACAAATTGTATTTGGTAATGAAATATTATTATTTAATGAAAGATTAGTTTCCTTCACAAAAAATATTTTAAGAAGGACTATTTGAAATTAGTGAATACCTTTATTCTTTCACAAATAATATATTGTGAAGAACAAATTTATTTAACGAGAGAATAATTTTCTTCACTAATTATAAATTGAGAATCTTTCTTCAATATAGTGATAGAAAAATTCCTTTACAAATTACAAATTTGTAAATAAAAAATTAATTGCTAAAAAATTAAATTTCATTGCAAATTATAATTAATTTTCAAATCGGTGATTTCATATTTATTATTATTACTATTATTTTTTTATTAATTGTTATAATAAATATTAAATTTAATATTTCAAGTTAATATAAATGTCGTTCTTATTTCAAACTAATTGATAAACTGCATAAAGAGCCAATAATTAAAACTAATACTCTATATAAATAGATAATGCTCAAGTCACAATAAGTACAAAATTTGTTATTGTATCTTGATCTCCCAATGATCATAGTACTTACAATATATAATAATTAACATAAGAAAACTTAAAAAATAATAACGAACTAGAAGGAATGAAGTGTACATCATGTTAGGTCCACTTCATCATCATTTTTTTCAAGGAATTCAAGGTTGGGCCTGTAAAGTTCCTCCTGCAAAAGAAACATAAAAATTCAATTTCAACAAGATGAATAAGAAAAAATAAACCTGTTGAACTTAAATTAAAAATAAACCTGTTGAACTTAAATTAAACACTGCCATATAAACATAAAAGAAGGGAAGAAGAATGAGCCAAAGTTCCAATTGCATCATACACGATTATGAGATTATGCCTCTGGGTATGTTCAGGAATATAAAAAAATATATAAAAGAAGCAATAGGGGGACAGTGAGAGTCAGGCGATGAAAACTGGAACACGAAATCTAAGCATAAGTGCTAAACAAGCATTACAGTTCATAGCGATAATAATAACATAACTTATTGATGCACAAATTAAGCCACAAGTGTGCTGGGCTTGTACCCTGAATTGATGTACAAAGACGTGATACCACAAGATGAATCTGCATAAATTAAGCCACAAGTTTAAGAGCCAGAACAAGGACCTAATAAAAGAATCAACAATATCCACCAAATACTTATTGAGGGTCAAACAAATGTAAACCTGCTGTGCGAGGTAATAATCAATGTCAACCATCCAATTTCCATTGTCATTTTTCAGTTCATCAGGATGTCTCGCTCGCTGAGCAATTCCTGCTGAAGTACTTGAACTATTCCCCTATCAATGAAAATGCATAAAAGACAATAAATTTCCATATGTGAGGAATATGCTGGAGTTTACTGACATGAGGCAGCTAACTTTGTAGAAACTACAAAGTACAGAATAGGGAAAAAATGGAAGTAGGAAGAACTTTTTTGGAGACATGAGGCAGCTAATTATGGAAGGGACCGTATCGCCAGCAGAGCAACCAGTTACATAACCACTTTTCTTCAAACGAAGTGCCACCTAATTCAGCCAAGTAAATATTCATTCAATTAGATAGATGGGGAGCATTTATGGTGAAACAAAAAATATGTTGATTCAGATATATGGTAGGATCACATATTGGTTCTTGGACTTACTTCAACATGAGGTTGACTTTTAGCATCTGGATAGGCTTCAGGGGTTTAGTTAAGGATTTGGTGATGACATATTTCTCCAGAGCTATTAGTCCATTCCTCATATCCTCCTGTACCTGCATTATGTTCAGACATAGAATCCATTAGATTTTCCAATAATATAATGCCATTCAACATGATTGTGGTTTTTTCGACTATTTGTAACCCTTTGTGCTCATACATAAGCATTACCATGAGTGGCTAAATGATGATGATTTGAATCGCATTCAATTTGCTTAAAGGAGAAAATAACTAGCAAACACATTTAAGATTGTATGAACCTGAGCATTAATGTAGTTTCAAACACATAGAAGCCACATAAAACAAATCCAAAAAATCATAAATTTTAAAATTTATCTCATATGATTTTCCATCCTTAAACTGCAGCTTCACAGTTGCATATTTGTAGCATCCCCGAATCCAGGTCCCAAATCACCTCGGATCCGGTACACTATTTCTATTACTAATTGCGGAAGATATAAACATAAATTGTTTATACGTTAAACTTTACACACTATTCTCCAAAATCGAGTAACCTTAACTTAAACACAATTCATAAACTTTCTAACATATAACACATTTATCAAACTATACTATTACAAAATAGCCACACATTTTATCACAAACTGAACTTGGCCTTAACCTTTTTCTGTATCCGAACGCATTCGCCTTATCTGCAATGTTTATCATGATATAGCAAGGGTGAGCATGAAAGTTGCCCAGCAAGTTTAAATACAATTTGAGGATATATCATGATTGAAGAGTAAAAATAATAAGCTGGCTATAATTCATCAATATAATTGAGAACTAGCACGAACAACTTTTGACTGAACAAGTTTTAAACATGAACAAACATTTCCGAACCAACTGGTAATGAAGGTGATCGACCTTTCATACACGACTTATACATCAAGATGTACAGAGTACAATTTTTTAAGTGGCAACCAACAATGATTAACCATAAGCTTGAATAAAACACTCTTAGTAGAGTTAAGTAAAATGAAACTTGCTGAGCGAGATTGATTACCGCAACGCAATTTATAACGCTTTATCAAAGACCTAATATTAGTAATATAGATCTCCAATATTAGAATAATATCATCACAATATAAAATAACCTAAACACATTACCACATAACCTATCGATTATATCTGACACAAGACCTAATATTAAGTCAAACTATTTAAGTGCGAGTTAAAACCGAAACACAATTCTATCATCCCGACGGTACAGTTTATCGACACTCGAGTTTAAGTTCAATTAAACTCTTTAAAACCTCTAACAATTATCACCGATAATTTCTTAGCGAGATAAAACAATTTTCATTGACTTACGATAAATTTTCGGATAATTAATATCATTTATCAACATTTTCAATCCTTAAAACCGTATTTAAATAAATTAAATACCACATAATACCTTAATCATTAATATTCATTTAATATAAAATAATAATGAAAATCATAACATAATATTATAATATAATTATAATATATCAAAGTATTTTAATACCTTAAAATCATAATTATATGATTTTTAAACAATTAAATCCATTATCCGATAATTGATATTAATATTAAAATGTTAATATATTCATGGCAAAATATCAAAAGTTATATTTTATAACTTATAATATTTTTCTAACACTTCAATCATTTTATATGATTTTTAAATCATTAATACTATTTTTCCATAATTCATTTAATATATATTCATTAAATAAATTAACTACCATTAATAATAAATTATTAATGAATTCATCACAAAATATCAAAAGTCATCAAAAATAACTTAAAATATTTTCTAACACCATAATATAATTTTTCATGATTTTCATGAATTAAAACTATTTTTCAATAATCTATCTAATATTGAATTAAATAAATTAAATACCAATTATATTCCAAAAATATTAAATATATTCAAAATATACTCAAAATAGTTAAAAACTATTTTTCAAGCTTTAAAATAATTTTTAAAACCATTTTTGGTAATTTTAGAATTTAATTCTATTTTTAAATAATTTCGGAAAATCGAAAATTAAAAATATTAATAACTTAGTCAAGCTAAAGGACCTATAGCGGCAGGCAAAATCGTATATAGGTGTTCTTGAGCCTCAAGCCCGAAAAGCTGTCGGTCGCGAGGTGCGTGGTTTGACCGGATTTTACTCACTTTGTTTTTTGCTTACTTTACGGGAGATAATGGTGTTGGGATTGTAGTATTGATGTAGTACTACAACCACAAATCGAATTCATGGTCATACTACAACAGATCAGAGAGATCTAAGCTCTCAAAAATCTTGTCAGGACTGTTCTTCATCATTCTGGGTTTAACAGATTTGAGTGGCCTACTTTGAGTCCTTATATCTTTCATTCCAGGTTTGATTTGTGTGATCTAATGGTCCATACTTGTAGTCAAGATGCCAAAGAGAAACTCTAATGCATCAGATTATCTTATCAACATCACATGTGCAAGATCTAGCCGGTCAAACGGCATGCCAGCAACTGTTCTTCAAGAATGCAGGAATTTTCGAGATTAAATCAAAAGCAATCGGTCGATGCTAGTTTGACCTCGATTTTCTGCTATTCCGATTATGATCTAAGTGCTCTAAAGGCTTTAATGTGTAGTCTACATACCAGACTACAACTAATCAACAACAACTTGGCCAAACAATCAAACTAAAGCAAGATCAAAAGCTTCAAAAACGTTGTCAGAAATCTGGGTTTCTGGGTTTGCCCAGAACTCAGTTGGTCATGGTCGGTCAACGATCTTTGACCATTAATATCTTTTAATCTACACAAGATCTGGACTGGATTAAAGTTGCAGAGTAAATACCTCATGGCATAGAACAGATCTAAAACATAAAACAACACTAACCCTTAACAAACATGGATTTAAAGGCCTTGACATTCGACTGTCAGACCACTTTTTTAAAAAATTTCCAGATTTGCAAAATTGCTAGATTCGAGCACTTTGATGTTATGAATATGGGATTTTACAACCCAGATCACTAATAGACACCTTAATACACAACTTTAACTAACAAATTATAATATCTAACACAAGATCATTGATTTTCGAAATTTAAGGGTTCTTTACCTTTTATGCTTTGATTTCCGATTTACGATCTTGAATTACATTCTTGGGTGATCTAAAAATTTGAATAAGTGGTGATCTCTACTATAATATTTAAATGGCTAAGTGGTTGAGAGAGTTTTGTTAATGGTTTGTTGACCAAAAATGAGCAACTTTTTAGATTTTTCTCTCTCTCGTTCTATTATATAATGCTTGATTCATTGTATGATCTTTGAATTGCTAGCAAGGTAAATTTGATTTCTTTGGATATATAGACCATGCTAAGTCAAAGTGGGTTAACCACTCCATATTTGGAAAGATATGCAAGTTAGCTATATAAAAAAAATGTGACATAAGCGTATTTTTGACATTTCCATTTATTTCTAGAATTTGCCATTGGTTGCAAACCCTTAGGGTTTAGGTTTTGAGCAATCTAAGGTTTAGGGTTTGGAACATTTAGAGTTTAGGGTTTAACCCTTTAGGGTTTAGGTTTTAACCCTTAAATATTTAGCAACTTGAATTTTAAAAAATTTCTAATTAGAATAGAAAATTTTGATTTAAAAATTACAATTAGGGATTCCTAATTAGTATAATTTTTCTAATTACATTAGGTCTTAAACCAATTAGGATTAATATTTTCCCAATTAATATTACTATTTTAGCAATTAAATCCTCCCCTGTACAATTAGGGTTTCTGACGGAATAATTAGGGTTCAAAAATCAAGAATTAGGGTTTGCTAATTAATTAAGCTTTGCCCTAATTAGTAGTATAATTAATACCACATAAGCATTATAATTATCCTTTCTATTCCCGATTAGGGTTTCAAATTCTTTGGAAATCTAAAATTAGGGTTTCCACATCGGGTATTAGGGTTTTCTAATAAACAATTAAGGTTTCAGGTAATTCATTAGGGTTTTCCCTAATTAATTTATAATTAATAGCGTTAAACCTTGTACATAGCATTGCATTCCCAATCTAAGGTTTTTAATATCCGAATTAGGGTTTTGGATTCCCGAAACTGAAATTAGGTTTACTAGAACCGATTTCTAGGGTTTCTTATCGAGACGTTAAGGTTTTCTAACCGAGCGTTGGCGTTCTTAATATACGATTAGGGTTTGACACATATATAATTTATCTGGTCAACCCATGACCTTTAACCACATTCTGTACACTTACATAACCATAAACACAACACATATTCACATAAATCCTTAATCCTGAATAATTCACCTAAATCCTTCACCGAATTTTGAAATCCTCAAAATTCAATCCCAATAACATCAAACGCATACACTTATTTTCTGTCTAGGTCTATTATTTGATCTTAAATCAATCATTTAAGATTTTAATAAATTATCCAAATTCTCGGGTTGTCACAATATTTCTTTTTCTTCAGTAGCAGCATTTTCTTGTACAAGCCATCAAGATCAATTTCTAAACACTTGTATTTCTTGTTGACCTAAAATTAGATAGAAAGGGAAATTACAGTGTTTCTTCAATAGCAGCATTCTCTTGTGCAAGCCATCATAATATCAAAAGAAGTCTAAATATATATCAGATCTGACAGCTGAACTGTCAGCACTCAGCACTAACAAAGTAGTCTTTATTTCTAGCTTCAGTGGTTCTGGTACCAAGGTACATCAGATTTGAGTGTGTAAATTGGAGAATATAGGAATCAGATTAAATTTTAAAGCAAGAACTGAAGTCAACAAGTTGGAGTAGACTGTTAAATTGAATGGATTTGGTAGAGCACAACTGTAAATAGTTTACTCATGTCATAACAGGAACATGATTTATAGATATTTTGTTTCTGTTACAGGGCATTTTTATATGTATAGGAATACTTTGAATGAGCTGAAGGATTTTACTCTCTTGTGGATTTTTGTTCTGGGTTCAATCAGTTGTGCTTCTTATGAGGGAATTTAGGCATTATTAGTGAGAACTTATTTTTCCCCAACTGTATT
Source organism: Panax ginseng (assembly GCA_020205605.1). Classification (NCBI taxonomy): domain Eukaryota; kingdom Viridiplantae; phylum Streptophyta; class Magnoliopsida; order Apiales; family Araliaceae; genus Panax; species Panax ginseng. The sequence goes on from CM035134.1 coordinate 91,689,600, forward strand.
AACTAGTTCAATACTTCAAGTATCTACTCTTAAATTGAACATGTGCTTCTAATCAACTACACATAATGACTTAGATATTATAATGCTATTTTACCATGCTAATATCAAGGGTACTCTAGGAACAGAAAAGACAGGAGTGAAATTTTCATTAAAAAAATATCTTACTAAACAATTTCAGATGTACAAAATTTCAATCAGAGAGATAGATTACTGAGTTTGAATAGAACTTTATTAGTCCTATAACTTTCAAAATGCTCCATAACATATCCTGAACTAATGGAATCTGTAATAAATATTCCCCACTTTGATCAAGGAATGGAAGATGTGAATGCAAAGTATTTTACCTTCAGAGCATCATACGCATATCTACCTCCTCTTTGTCATGCTCTTTTTCTCACAATCCATAGAAGCCTCAACTATCACCAAATATTACAGGTACTTCTCTCACCTCTGACTTTATGATAGGAAAGGTAATTCTTGATGTAATCTGGATTCTGGAAACAAAATCATAGTTGAAGTTGGAAAATTCTATATTTTTCTGTAAAACTTAAATTTTTGGAAACTTCAAAATTAGTAAAAGGAATATAGGAATGACTATAGTAGTTTTTCTGTACCAAGGAGTACAGTAAATCATGATTTTCTAAAAAAAAAACTCGTATTTGCTTGTAAAAGTAGAATTCAGGAAATTGGAAAATTAGTAGAAGAATATAGAGATTTTTTTAATGGACAGAAATTTAGAAGTTGTAATGACCTCATGTGAGATTCTGGATCTATTATGGGGCAGAAAAATACTAGGATAGAGAAGTAGCTACTTCCACATTGACCTTAAATTTGATCCCAAATAAAAAAATTGGGCATTTCATCCATCATCTCCAAACAGTATGAACATGCTTCCTTTACGAGCCCATTTGAGAAGAGTGCATGAATCTGAATCGTCCAGGCATACACATTAAGCTCGCATCCTTTCATCATGATGCAATTCCAGACATCTTTACTCATTTCAAGCTTATCTGCTCTTAATAGAGAATTTAACATATCCTTTAGGGAACTATACTGAGGAGCAGAAAAAAGACCTCTCCCAACCAATTCTTTAAAGTAGTCACAAGCTTCGACCAAATAGTCCTGCTCAAGAAATCCATGAATCATAATAACAAAGGTGTCAAGCCCTGGGCAGTGCCCATTTGCTTCCATCTCATTCCAAACTCGAACACCTTCTTTAACCTCCCCCAACTTGTAGGATAATCGGATTACAGTGTTATATATGTTGAGATCAGGATTGCAGCCAATCTTTCGCATCTCCTGCACAAGTTCTATACACTCCTCTAATTCTTCCTTCTTCTCATGAGCCAACAGAATGTGTAAATAAGTAGTCTCATTCGGGGTATATCCTAGCTGTATCATAGTATCCAAAAGCTCATAACCCTTCTCAATCTTACCCCACTTACAAAATCCACTTATCAAGGTAGTGTATGTCACAACATCTGCCTCACAGCCATTTCTCTGCACATCCACAAAAACCTGCATTGCCTCCTCCGTTTTCTCCTGAGCATAGCGCCTGAATCAAAATTGTGAATGACATTGCATTCGGATCACAACCCTTCCGCCTCATCTCTTGCAAAAGATCAAATGCATCCCCCATTTTCTTTGATATCGCATACCCATTAAGCAAATTGTTATAAACCACAATATCAGGCTCAAAACCTACTTCCCTCATCTGCACCAAGACATACTTTGCCTCCATAAGCTTTCCTTCTTTACATCAACCATACAACAATGAAAATAAAAATGAAGTATCTGTATTAGATTTTTAACAATTGGAGGTGATAATTTTAGAAAATAAAAATTTTGTATCTGTATTAGATTTTTAACTTCATATGAAAATCTAACAGAGTCAAGTTCATCAATGTTTTCCTTTACTCCATAATTTTTTTTCGTTCCATCACCTAGGAAAATTAAAGAATTTTTTTTACAAGAAGTTTAAAATTTTAAATAGATATAACAATTGGAGGTGATAATTTTAGAAAATTAAAATTTTGCATCTCTATTAGATTTTTAACTGCATATGAAAACTCTAACAGGGTCAATTTCATCAATATTTTCCTTTAATCTGTTTAAAAAACTGAATCAATCAAAATGCAGTGTAAATAGCGAAAAGGGTGAACCTCATGTAACATGCTCCTTGCATTTTCTGACATCTTGTCAAATTCATCAATACAGCAGATGCATCTGTCACTAAGAACCAAAGCTCCACTCTCTAGAACATACAAGTAGTTTGCGAAGTCAAATTTTTTGTTTTCTACGTTGTCAACTTTGGTATTCAACTTTGACAGACATAGAACGGGTAGAGCAGTCCACTAACACATAACTTTTAACGAACATGTTGCCGGTATCAAAATTCCTATCAGATAAACCTTTATGAGTCAAATTATTCACATCCTGGATACAAAACCCTTGAGAAGAAATAAAATCTGACAAATCTCGATTGTTTTTGCGCTTGAAACAACATTGATTTTATCTTGCTGGGATAGGTACTGAGCTACCTTAAAAATATCGTGAACTTCAGAGTTGGCCAGAGGGTTTTAAATGTCTAAACTCGAAAGCCCTTTAAAGTCAGAATCATCCGAGCAAACCCTAACATTTGCATCCAAAACATCAGATTCTGCCATCCCAACCATAGATTCACGCAAGCCATTAAGGGGAACATTCGAATTTGAAGGGTTAGAAAACCCAATAACTGGCATACCAACTAGAGGAACAGAAGAATCGGGCAACCCCTCCTAGAGGAGACAGGGGCTCACCATATGAATTGAGATCAGAGAAACGGATACAAGGAAAAGAAAAGAAGAATCAGAATCAGAATTAGAAGAAGGAAAAAAAGTAGAGAGAAGGGAGAGCGAAAATCCAAAAGAGAGTCATCTTCGTATGAAATTGATATTGATATTGTAATTTATTAAAAAGTGTTATTAAAAATAAATTTATTACTATAAAAAAATTAATGTATTTATATTACAATTTATATTAATCACAATTAATTTTAAAAAAATTATTTAAAATAAAATAGTAACTAATTTTATCTCTCGCAAAAAACGTCGGAACAATAATATATAGTGAGTAATAATTTCTTCATTAATAGATTTTTTTCCTCACAAATTTTCATCATAAATTGGTGCCAAATATTTTTCTACCATCTTAATTTTGCAAAAGAAAAAATATAAATTGTGATGGATGTTTCTTTCACTAATGATTATATTGTCACTATACTTTTTTTCTTCACTGTTCCTTCGCTAAACAATTACTCATGTGAAAGAATAAATTTCTTCACAAAATTTCCTTCGCTATAGGTCATTTTTGGTGTAGTGCATGATTAAGATTCATGAGGTGTATTAAATGTTTTATGATGTATAGTTTTGTGTTGAGTTGTCAAGCTAAAGTTGGAGTTATCTGATATGTAAAGGTTATCAAGTTGAAATGTAAAATTTTATATAATAACAGTGATAAAGTGAATCATAAAATAAGATTGATTCAAAGACATGTAGATGATAAATATTTTGATTCAGGGAATTAAAGTAAAAAGACATAAAAGTTTAAATTATTCCTCATTTTATATAGTTTAACATCAGATAATGATGTAAAATCAGAAGGTAGATGTGTTATAAACGACCCTTAAAAAAGGAACAAGGTAAAACCTACTCTAATTTAGTGATGTGTTATTTCCTACACTTGAATGAACTTCGAATATGAAATACAGTGAGATATAAGTTGAAAGTTAACACAATCAAATTGAACATTGTGTATCTATGATAGGAAGGGTTATGAGGCGTAGAGTAAAGTTTACATTACAACTACTATGCGTTGCTATGTGACTAATAGTTAATGCGTAGGGTTATGTTGCTATCACATGTGATAATTAACAGAGTATAACCCTTCATACATATATATGTATCAATTTAATATAATTATCAATAGAAATTTCAAAAACAAGGGTTAATATTAGAATAGGTTATACCTTGTTCCTTTGATTGTTTGCTAACAAAGAGATGATGATTAGGTTTAGAAATTCCCCTTCAATCACAGTGATTCCTCTCTTGCTCTCTCTCCAAACTCATTGTGTTTCACTGTCACTATTATAAAATTATAAAAAGACAACACTTAAAAGATAATGTTTTTATAAAAAGCGTTGTAGTATTTTTTTTATAATATTTTTTAACAAAACGTTATAGATACATATGAAAAAATGTTATATTTTTATAAGGTCAATTTTTAGTTGATAAATAGATAACGTTTTAAAAAAAATGTTATGTATGTAAAAAACACGGAGGAAAAAAAAACACGGAAGTTCAAATTTCAAATTAAAATAATGACTTCTTTAGTTCTCTCTCCTGTCTCTGTATTTTCTCTCTACGATGGAGATAGTAAAGAAAGCGGGTGCCTGCTCTCCTACGGCTATCACTGTGGCCATCACGTACGGGAGAAGATCTTGAGTGAAAATGCAGAAGCACGAATCCAAAGTTCTTAGGTCAAACTTCTCTTTTCCGACCTCTTGATTGTCTCATGGTGGAAGCCAAATCGATCGATTTTTGCCCTCAAATCAGTCGAACGGAGGATTAATCTAAGAAAACCCTTACTGGTATGTCCTCGATTTTGAACTCTTGCAATATTTTTTCGTCATATTTTTGGGAATCACATGTGTTATCTTCTTTGGTAACTTTTTTTGCCCTAAGAATCTGGTGTAACCCCGATGACCGTCCCTTCTATATCCTCCGAAACCCCGATGACCGTCGAGTCAGATTCATCCAATGGTGCAGATAAGCTCAAAAGGTCCAGACAATTGGGGCCCAGTTCCCATTTCAGGAGCCTCTCCGTCGATGCTGATTTCTTTGACGGATTGGGGATCGCCAACGGCGGCGGCGACGGTGGAGAAGCCGATGGATTTTGCGAGAATCCAGCGGCGGTGGCTCTATAGAAACAAATTAACCCAAAACATCTCTTCTCTGTAGGTATGAATGAACTATCACAAGGTTTATTTTCTTATTGCTTCAGGAATAAATGGAGATTGCAGTAGTGTTATGAGCTCATACTTACCTTCTTGCTCAACTTTTAGTTCCTTGTATACTTGCATATAATCTCCCTAATGGGTTTGTACTTCTTACATTCTATACCATTGCTTCATGCTAGACTTTTATCTCAGCAGTATAGTTTATGTACCGAAGCTTTTGGGTGCTGCTAAATTTTTGGATTGATCAAAATAATATTGGTGAACATGCATTTTTTTAATCAGAAATTGGTTGCAGAGAGAGAGTCAAAAATCGCAGATATGGATGCAGCTTCAAGTGGTGACACAGCACGACTTAGAGCTACTATGAAAACTGTAAAGGGAGAACTTACTCAACTAAAACAAGAGCATGTATGAATTGAAGTCTTCCAATACTAGATTAACATTAATTTTATGTTATTTATTGCATTAAATATCATTTGCTGTGTTTTTACATTTTTATTCATTGTTACACTGTTTTTTGGGTGATATATAATTTTTTTGGGTCAGAACTTGTATAGGGAAGTGAGTAGACCTGGCCACCTACCTTGATGCAGTCCATTTCTTATACTGTCTGTGCTCTGCTATATGGTGCATTAACTGGATTTTGGTCACCTAGGTACTTTGAAACAAGTGCAATGCTGATAACATTTGTACTGCTAGGGAAATACTTGGAAACTCTTGCTAAAGGAAAAACATCAGATGCTATAAAGAAGTTGGTGGAACTAGCACCAGCAACAGCTTTGTTGCTTCTCAAAGACAAGGGTATGCTACCTTTACATAATTTGAAGGTTTCAGATGCATTTTATTTTCTTAGGCAAATTGAGATTCTTTTCTGTTTTCTTACACTTTACGCCCCCTAGAAGGGGAAAAAAGAGATGGAGAGACAAATGAGAAAACCCAAAGCCCCCATAAAAAAAAGAAGAACAGATAAGTTTTCTGGTGTATCTACTAGATTTTGTAACTTACAAGCTTGAGAAACAAACAAGTATACTTACAAAAAAAAACTTTTACACTATTCCTTGTAGTTCATCCGTAACAGGATGAAAGCTGATCATATATTTGAAACAGCGACCACATGAGTAAGTTTCTCTGTCTTGGACTATAGGTGGCAAGATTATCGGAGAAAGGGAAATAGATGCTCAACTCATTCAGCCTGGTGATTTTTTAAAAGTTCTTCCTGGCACAAAAGTTCTTGTGGATGGCACAGTTTGGGGTTCAAGTTATGTCAATGAGAGTTTGGTTACAGGTGAATCTGCAGCAGTTTTGAAGGAGGTCAACTCGCCAGTTATTGGTGGTTCCATAAATTTACATGGTTCTCTTCATATACAAGCTACCAAAGTCAGTTCTGACACAGTTTTGAGCCAGATAATTTCTCTGGTTGAGACAGCACAGATGTCCAAAGCTCCTATTCAGAAATTTGTTGATTATGTAAGTTCAGTTGTTAGAACAAGTATAACTTGTATCTTTGCATTTTACACTTGATTTAAATTTTTGTTGAAGGGAAAAGAAATCAGTTGTTCACCAGTAATGCTGCATATAGTTAATTCAAAGCAAACATAAGGTTAGTACTTTGTTTATAGTTCATATGAAGTTAGAAAGTTTTAGAAAGTTTATCATAATTAGTTGATGTAATATGAGTTGTGGCTGAAATGATTGTGAATTAGAAGCAAAGGAGTTTAGGTTGGGTTGTGAGGAGTAATAAGGTGGGAAATTGAGGCTAGAACTCAAACCAAACCTCAAGAAATCTGAACTTTAAAAGAATGCACACAATAGTGTTCAACAAAAGTCCTATATGGACTGTTTTACTTAAAAACAAAGAATTTGGTAAAGCCAAAGTTAAGATTTCATGTATGAACATTTTATACAGTTAGTTTAAGGGTTTGAAGGAATCAAAATAGTACCAAAGGCGATTTTAAGCCAAAACGAAAACTCAAAAAATTTGTATGTCAAGTCATTTTTTAGCGCTTTTTGGGCAGCTTAAAGAGTCCGAAACGGGGAGTTTATAACTTTTGAACATAGTCTCATATGCTATATAAAACATACTTAAAACTTGACGTAATCCGGTATATGAGTTAGAAGTAAAGAAATCGCGAAGGAAGCATGTTAAGAACAGAGCTGCTGCCCAGCAGCTCGGGGCAATGTCCGGCGTTGGCTGGGGCCTCTTTTGAGCTCTCAGTCAATGCATTTAAATTTCTTGAATTATTTGGCTCGTATGTTTCTAAAATAGGTGAATGTATTACCTATATTATATCCAAGATTCATCCTAAATTAAATTAATCAAATGCAAGATATAAACTATTAAAACAAGAGTCAAGAAGTAGGGGCTGCTGTCCGTTGGCAGCAGCAGTTAGCAGCGAATAGCTGCTATAGCAGCGCTGACGGCCTATTTTTGGCTTTGTGGTGTAATTTGATAAATTACCCATGAAATTTGGTTTACTATTTCTATATAGTTGAGTGTATAGAATCTATAACATATTTATAATAAGATATAAGTGAATCAATAAGATTTTTGTTGTTACCTTACCTGCAATTTTTTTTATTTCATGCAGTAAAGGGACCCGAATATACCAGATAGAATGGCTCAGGATAGTTCTCACAGTGTCGATTCACCTAGGAGGCAGTCTGGCCTATTAAGAGATCAGGTTCACTTGGTTAAAAGAAAAGACTGATTGTTATGAGATTTTCCGAATCCAAGATCCTTTGTCCTTTGAAAAAGGCTTCTTTATAGTAATCCGGGCATGCCAGTTGTTGGCCCAAAAGAATGAAGGTATAATATTTGTGGGGGTAACAGGTCCATCCGGGGCTGGGAAGACTGTTTATGGAGAAGGTTCTCAACCATGGACAACTACAATGATGCCAGCCGTATTTTTCCAATTTTGTTTTGCATATTTACTTAGATAGCATTCTGATCTCCACAGGTGGACTCCAAACGCCAGACAACATTCTGATCTTCGACTATTGTATGTTCCTCTCCTTTGTAACAACAATTATGGTCTTCGACTATTGTATGTAAAGATGTAACAACAATTATGGTTTTCCATTATGGTGTTTGTCGAAATTGTAGAATTGTGTGTGGTTGGATTACTTGGAATATTTGATAAATGATTGAAGTTACAACTCTTTTAATCTTTCAGGCTACAATATGCTAATCTTTCAGGCATTAGTATATTGCAGGTGCATTGGTAATGTAGGTGAATCATAACTTTTTTTTTTTTTTTTTTTTAATCTACAATATTTTAAAAACGTTGTGTAAATATGCCTAAACGTTGGCTGATATATTAAATTACAACATTTTTATCCAGAAAACGTTGTGGAATCATACCTTCTACAACGTTTTTAAGCATCTACTAATTTATGGAAAACAAATCTATAATGTTTTTTTTCTTAAAAAACGTTGTGTAACGTGCTTAACTACAACGTTTTAAAAACGTTGTGTAAGGGTGTCAAATAGATGACACCCTTAACCACGACGTTTTCCTGACTAAAACCACAATGTTTTTTCCGCGTTGTCTATTTACTGTTTTGTAGTAGTGTGTGTTCCTCTCTTCCAAACTCTTTGTGTTTTACTGTGTTCCTCTCTTCCAAACTCTCCGACTATAGCCGTAGGAAGAAAAGAACGCGTAAAAATAAACTGAAGCTACCCACGTACATCAGTTATAAAATAATACGCCTTCATCAGTTAAATTAGACCAAAGGCCACAAGGCCTTGTTTGGTCACACACCAATTCCCCCAAACTAGATTATTTTAATAATATTATATTATATAATTTCATGTGTCACACCTTTAGTTAATTTATATAACACATAATAATAGTAATTAATAATAATTATAATCTCAATATAATTATACTTATAATTAATAAATAATTACATATATCTAATTTAATTAATAAATTAGATTTAAACATTACTTTATTTAATTTAACAATTCATTTAATTTAATTAATTCATTAAATTAAATCTTTAAAGAATAAAATTTACCTTTGCTTTAATTTAATTATCATACACACGTAACTAAATTATTATACAACAATTTCATAAATTATTTATTTTTCTCAATAAATAAATTATTTAAAATATTTATTTAATTCAATAAATATTTAAAATAATTACCAAATTCATTTAATTTCTTCAATAGTTAACTTAACTATTGAACCTCACTTTCCCAATATATGAAATATATTTCTCTTCACACCGATCACATATTTAAAAATATATAGCATGTATATATACATACTCAAACTCAAAACATCTCATAATAAGAATTTTAATTATTAAATTCCTATTTTAATAACTTATAAAAATTCGGGTTGTCACATCCTTCCCTCCTTATAAGGATTCCTCCTAATCAATCAAAAACCCTACCTTACTCGGTTTTCATCAAATCTCTTTATTGAATAACTTCAACACATTACCTTAATATATGTTTTATATTTCCTACTCCCACCATTCTTGATAATAAATTATTGCAAGTTTTATTTCATAACTTTTCCTTGAACTCAATTATATTTTGAGTATTATATATTCTTTAACCCATTCATTTCCTTTCTAAGGATCGTTATCATAAACACTAGGATATTACATTCACCCATTTTTCTAAGAATTTCGTCCTCGAAATTTTATTTATTAATCTTCATTCATTCAATCCATCAAAATAGATTTTATGTTAATATTTTATTCATTCATTGGGTTCTATAACCACTTCTTTCCACAAAGATCTTTCTACAATTATTAAACTTTTCTATTAAAAATTTTACATTATTCTTTGATAACTCATCTCCTCCACATTTAAAAATTTCTTTTCTCACTTATTCAATACATTCATCATTTAGTGTCGCATTCTACGACTTACTTCTTTCTAAGGAATATCATCCTTACCACATTCGCCTTTTAGAATAACAAGAATCTTCCACAATTGCTCAATAATTGGGAAGCGATATGAATAACAGGAATTTAAAAGATTCTAAATCATGCTGAGGGTCATAAAACCTTGAACTACGTCCACGGTTATAAGTACTCTTTCAACTTAAACCTTAACAGTCATTAGACTATAGGGACTCCCGTACTTAGGGTGTTAAGCCCTTCATACGATGTATTGTGCACTCTACCCATGGTTATATGTACTCTTTCAACTTAAACCTTAACAGTCATTAGACTGTAGAGACTCCCGTACTTAGGGTGATCAACCCTTCGTACCATTTATTGTGCACAAACATCTAAACGCTCTCGCGTAATCCCCTATAAAAGGGTTGTTCATCTCAGCTTTTCAACATCTGAATCCGCAATAAAACAATTTGGTTTGGCATAACTTCTCAAGAAACGCTTGAATTTCATGAACATCTTTCAATAATCGTCTAGTTGAATCAAATAGCATAGACTTTTTACAATAATTCGGACATCAATCGAAATATACATATACATATATGTATATATATCAAAATATTTTTATGACGTCATGATACAGCACTATATTTACAGTTCGTTTGAGGATTCCGTCATTTGGTGATTTTATCATACTACATCATACCATAGTGGGCTGACGATCCTTAGATCACATCCAACACTAAGGAATACTGCATTGATGACTCCATCATTTTTATCATCTCTGCACAAGGTTCAATGATGAATTGATGATATAAAAAAATATACATTTTGATATATTTCAAATCATTTTTGTTTAGCCGAAGCAATTAGCATAGACATACGAATAACGGTATTTTTTTTTAAAACTCATTGGTTTCATCATTTGATCCAATGTTTTTCAAGAAAATATAAGTGCAAACATCAGCATGAAGTCAATAAATTTTGAAAGTCTAGCATAGCTAGTAGATTTGGAATATCCATGTATCCATCAACTTTAATCATTACTCTATTAGTTCATTACTTAACCATTCTATCAATCTTCAACTTCATCAATGCTCTCTATACTATAACCGTTTTCTACCCAATATAGTTCATCAAACTTACCTCACATCGGAAGTTCATGAACTTGCCACAATAATATGAGTTTAAAAACTTATCCTAGTCAGACCATAGGCGTCCATTTGCTGAGGGGTTCAAAACATACCATATTATTGTGAGTCACGAACTTACCATATGCATTAGTTTTAAGAACCACACCTAACCCTAATAATACCTGACTAATCTTAATAGTTTCTAACTATCAAATATACACATGAGAAAAGCATCACCTTTTCGCCACATATATATTGATAGCGCGACACCAACATTCCAATGATTATCAATGTGATAAACTGAGTGCAAGCACAAAACCCTCGCCCATACAAAGATTTGTACAACTTAGCCATCACATGAGTCCTCAATTGAATTCCCACCTAACTCTATCTTACTCTTAACTTGCTCTTTGCTTGATACGAATTCCCCGTATCACATCATCTATAACTCCTCATGAGTTATCTCATACTATTTCATAGTACATCATCTTCATAGCATCAAGCTATAATTATTCAAACATTGCAGACCATCTTTCCTTTATAACTTAAACAGATCACGTCGTGATCTTATACTATAATCATCTCCTTTAAAATTCTTTTCTTAACTCGTGATCGTTTTGTTTTACAATCCTCCTTCTTTCCCTTTTCATCATTTATGCTTTTAATCTTACAAGCTTTGTCTATTCATCATTATTCGTTATCTTGGCTATTGGATTTAGGCAACTCCCATTTCTTATCTTTATATCTCTTCAAGATTCCTCTTTGAATTTTCTTGTTTATATAACACTTCTTCCCTTAAGAATTTCTAACTTCATTTATATGGCTTAACATTTCATTCGAGTTCCACATTTTCATCATTCGTATCCACTTTTTATACTTGGTACACATTGAGTCTCTAATAATTTTAATATGGTACGCTGAGTGGTTTCCCACAAACAATCAACAAACTAGGTTCCGAGTTGCTAGTTCGTATATACCTCCGCCTTATGAAGGAATCGTTTAGCATAGATACCACACATCAACTATTAAAGAGTACAATTGTACCATACTTAAATATAGCTTTTTATTCTTAACTTCTTTATCACTCTCTTCTTATAGACATTGTCTATTTATTATCACCTTACATTCTTATTATTGGAGTTGGGTAACCCCACATTCATATTCCTTATAACTCTGCAAGATTCTTCTTTGAATCCTCTCACGCAAGTTTTAATCTCTTCTTTATAAATTTCTTAAATTACTTCTTATTGTTCAAACTCTATTTGAGCTTTTTCTTTCATTATCTTCACCTCTCTTCTCTAAGGTTATAGCCTAAGGTACTCTTACCTAAGGTTTCTAACCTATCAGCTTTGATACCAACTGTAAAGACCCCAAACTTCATACAATTTAATTCTCGACTTCGGTCGTTAATAATACATTCAACCTCTAATTTTTACATCATTAAACCATAATACAACCATTGAAATTTGTGGAATAATTAAAATTTTCTATTACAAACTGTTCTCATTCCTAAAACCTTAAACCTTTACATCTAAATATCTCATAATCATTTTAATACTATAATAGTTTACATCGCAAAACGATATTACAATTCAACATTAATACATTATTCGGAACCTTAAACATGGTTCAAATAATAATAACACAACCAAAGTGTATAAATCTTCAAGTATCACATCTGATTCATGTCTTTCAAGTAACAGTAACATATACTTTACCTTGAATCTTGAACCTGCAAAAGTGGTTATTTGCAAGATTGAGCTCGACAGCCCAACAAAATCTAACAGTTTTCATGCATTACATAGCATATAATAACATGCTCAACATATAACTCATAAACATTGGACTAGCATAACATACATGTTACAGTTCATACAACAAGTATAAAGATTAAGTTCCTTACTCAATCAGCTTGCTTTACTCAATCAACGTAGTCATAAGTTGACTTTAACATTTCATACATTCAACATATATATAACACATCATGCCCTTTGCAATAAAGATTTAAAACAAACAAATTCACATAACAAATAGGAACTAAAAGACTTGCCTTGATCATTGTTTACCAATAACAGTTTAACAGCTTACAGATATCTGCACTTCACGTGTCCTACACAATTATATAATCATTCACATTAACTATTAGTCACATAGCAATGCATAGTAGTTGTAATATAAACTTTACTCTACGCCTCATAACCCTTCCTATCATAGATACACAATGTTCAATTTGATTGTGTTAACTTTCAACTTATATCTCACTGTATTTCATATTCGAATTCATTCAAGTGTTTAAGTCTTGCTAGGACTACTTATTAGTTTTATATTAAAACTATTCAATATCTTATAATATTCATTTTGTTTGATTTAAAACACTTTTTACATTCATTATCACTTATCACGCTGTTTCGACGCGCTTTATCTGCCAAATCACGCCTTGATTTGTCTCTCCCCGTGTTATGCTTAGTATGCGTATTTAACTTATCTAATATGTCATTTATTAATGTTAAGCATCATTATAATTCATAATATTCATGTTCTATAACTTAGAACAACATCTATTATCGTCGACATCACTATATTTGTGTATGTGCATGTCCGACGCCCTCCGATTGCCTCCGAATACGCATCAGTCACAAAGATGAACATTTTGACTACTGTTTCCGACCTCAAATTGAAAACCTTAAAGAATAAAAGTTGTAGGTCTATTCGTCCTCGTTCCGGATCATCTTGAATCACCTCCATCGGAGTTCTTATGAAACAGTTATGCCTATTTTACTAAAACAGGTCAAAGTAGTCACACCTGACATACTTTGGTAGCAATTGCTACCAATTAAGCCTTAGGGCACAGTCACCGCTCCTTACAAACAGAAGTCATACTTGCTACAAAGATCTTGTTGCACCCCAAATGACTTAGGGCACGCAATAGCAATTTACTTAGCAGTAAACAGGACGTGAAGCTACTGTTCATCGCGATTTTTGACCCTCTTTCTCCTACTAATCTTCATAACTTGAGTTATACACATCCAAATTAGTCCTCTTTCGATTCTATGGATTCGTAATTCATAGAACTACAACATACTAGAATTCTAACAATTTATAAAAACATTAACCAATCTAAAATTTGACCCAAAACACATGTTCATACTCTATTTTCATGTTTTAACACATTTAGCGAATTCGATCGCTACGACTTCGTTTCTTAACCAATTAACACGATTTAAACTACGTCATTTTCGTTTCTTAACATACTAACATAATCCAACATTAATTTATAGATTATAACAAGTATCGACCACAAAATTTTGTACTTTCTAAAGCCAATTTTCATGTAAAAACACTGTTATAAACTTTTCTTCTTACAAACCAAATTACATGAATTTTTATCATCAAACAACACTCACATGTGATAATTAATAGAGTATAAACCCTTGATACATATATATGTATCAATTTAACACAATTATCAATAGAAATTTTAAAAACAAGGGTTAACATTAGAGTAGGTTATACCTTGTTCCTTTGATTGTTTGCTAGCAAAGAGATGATGATTAGGTTTAGAAATTCCCCTTCAATCACAGTGATTCCTCTCTTGCTCTCTCTCCAAACTCTTTATGTTTCACTGTGTTCCTCTCTTCCAAACTCTCCGACTATAGCCTTAGGAAGAAAAGAATCACAGAAAATAAAAACCGAAACCCACGCATTTTCAGCTTATAAAATAGTATGCCTTTATCAGTTAAATTAGACCGAAGGCCACAAGGCCTTGTTTGACCACACACCAATTCTCCCAAACTAGATTATTTTAATAATATTATATTATATAGTTTCATGTGTCACACCTTTAGTTAATTTATATAACATATAATAATAGTAATTAATAATAATTATAATCTCATTATAATTATACTTCTAATTAATAAATAATTACATATATCTAATTTAATTAATAAATTAGATTTAAACATTACTTTATTTAATTTAATAATTTATTTAATTTAATTAATTCATTAAATTAAATCTTCAAAGAATAAAATTTACCTTTGCTTTAATTTAATTATCACACACACGTAACTAAATTATTATACCACAATTTCATAAATTATTTATTTTTCTCAATAAATAAATTATTTAAAATATTTATTTAATTAAATAAATATTTAAAATAATTACCAAATAAATTTAATTTCTTCAATAGTTAACTTAACTATTGAACCTCACTTTCCCAATATATGAATATATATTTCTCTTCACACCAGATCACATATTTAAAAATATATAGCATGTATATATACATACTCAAACTCAAAACATCTCATAATAAGAATTTTAATTATTAAATTTCTATTTTAATAACTTATAAAAATTCGGGTTGTCACACTCGCCCCACAGACGCTTATCAAAATTAATCCCATTCATAACAAGTTAAGAAAAAACCTCTTTCTAAGAAAACTTAACATGTATATTATCATTAATGCATGTAAATAAAGATTGAAAGCTCATAAAGAGATGAGAGAGTCATACCTCAGATATGGATTATTCATTTTGAGAACAGTATGATTGGAAAGACCAAATAATCATACCGAATCGCCAATAAGATTATGTGAGGGATGCTCCAATGATGATATACCATGCTGATGGTACTGACTGGTGCATTTTCCTCTTTAGGATGGTTGATAAATACCCCAGTGTTGAGTTGTTGCTGTTTCTGAGATTGCCCCATTTTTGTTGTAAGGGTCGCAATATCAGGTTATCGCCGATTTTGAAATTACCCCAGACTTGCTTGTTGTCTGGGATAGTTGCTTTGACAGATGGGATGAGAACATTTCGAGATCGCAAGAGGCTTTTACCTCTGTACCATATGGTGAACAGGTAGTGGATTTGGGCTTTGATGCCCTCAATCATTGTTCCTGACTTTTTCGCGTAATCGGCTTTGATGGCTTTTCTTCTAATTTGATTAAGACTTGTGATTGAGGGCGTCGGCTTTTTGAAGATCCTCGCTGCTAGTCATGCTTGATATATTGTTGTGTTGTTGTTATAACATTGATGATTGATGTCGAGAGGCCTTCAAATTCCACTAAATTTGTGACGCCCCCAAAATAGGTATACATCACCCATCTTGAGTTGCCATATACATGGTACATAAATTCAAATACAACTTAATTATACAACAATCGTGTAAAATATGACAAAACATAGCTGAGAGTTTAAGCAAGAATATTGCCTTCTTAGACAATATCCATTCTCAATGGAGTCCTCATTACAACTATTATCACACTATTTCAAAGAATAGTGAGGACTACTAAAACAACCATCTGGACTGTCAATCCGTTCCCCGACTCGTCCCAGCTATATTCTCATTTCCTAAAGAGAACAATGAAAGAATGGGTGAGCTCAACTAGCCCAGTAAGAAATATTATGACTAAGATAATGCAGAATAAATTATCCTTAGCCTTCAAAGAATGATATAACAACCGATAGAATATAATAGACAACAAGTTTTAGATCAACAACTGCAGCGGAATAAGCAATCCATTAGAAGAGTCAAGTAGAGCATAAAATCTACTATCTTCTATGATTTAAAAAGTTTTTCATCAACTTTATCGCTAAGACTCAACTTAATAAATAAAATCGAATAATCCTTGCACCACGGCCAAGGATATTCATGTAATCATTAATGGTCATGATTATACCGAATAATCCCTGGTCATAATCATACCAACAACAGTCCATCAATGAACTACAGGCCAATGAGGACTTTTATCACATCATTCGTTACATTACGGTCATGATTATACCGAATAATCCCTAGTCATAATCATACCAAGTTCATCTATGCACGTAAGCCAAAGATGACTTTAATCATAATATAAGCATGAGGATGATGACAATGACATAATAATTCAATAAAACAAGTTCAAGGATAAATTTTAAAGATTTATAATTTAATTTATCCAGAAATCAATAACGTCCAAATTATCAACATGATACTGCTTTGTAGAGTAAAATTCAAGATTAATATTAATGTACCAAAAATAATTTGGACAGAAAAGAAATATATTTTTCGGGTAAATAGTACCCCGTGAATACTACCCTGTGAATAGTACTTCAGGAATAGTACCTCGTGAATAGTATCCCGACATGAAAAGTACCCCAAATACCCGAGTGAATAATATTCGGGCGAATAGTAAATTGGGTGAATAGTAACTCGTGAATAGTACTCTGACATGAAAAGTGCCCCGAATACCCGAGTGAATAATACTAGAGTGAATAGTAATTGGGTAAATAGTAATCCATGAATAGTAACTCGTAAAAAAAATACCAAAGAAAATGATATTCCATGACGAGTACAAAAGAAATGATATCTCATATGAGTATAATAGAATATACAAAACTACAAATGGATTTTCACCCGCCATGCGGTAATCCATGTAGACAGATCATTTTCACAATTTAATAAAGAATGAATACGAAGGATCATTCACCATACATGCGGTAATCCACATAGAAAGTTTATTCCAACAGATTAATAAAGAATGGAATAACAGAAGAATTCACCATGCATGCAGTAGTCCGCGTAGACAGGTTATTCCAATAAAATAATAAAGAATGGAATAACAGAAGAGTTTACCAGGCATGCGATAGACCTCACAGACAAGTTATTCCAACAGAATAATAAATAATGGAACCAGTGTCATGCGTGTCATGCATGTGATATTCCAAATGAAATAATAAAGAATGTAATAACAGAAGAATTTCACCATGTATGCGGTACTTCACTTAGATAGGTTATTCCAACATAATAAATAATGGAATAACAAAAGCTCTCTTCATGAATACGAAAGAAATAATAGCCCTTACCTTAGAAGAAAATTAGATATTGGAATAGTGAGGTAGTAGACTTCTCTTCTTCTTTCTCTCTATAATTTCTCTTTATAATAATTGCTCTATAGCTTTAGTGAATTGGTGAGAAATGAAGGAAGAATGAACTTCTATTTATAGGAAAATATAGTTTCGATAATTGCACGTTTTGGGGCTCAGAATATTACAGTATAATACCTCCCTCTTTTTCTTCATTTTTAATTTGGTCCTGCAAGTATTATCAAACTTGCACCACCTCCCCTAATAGTAAATCATGTGAATCAATAGTAAATCATGTGAATCAATAGTTCTAGACATGTGAAAATATGAATTACAGTATAGTACCTCCATCTATACCTCCATTTTTAACTTAGTCATGCAAGTATTATCAATCTTGCACCACCTCCCCTAATAGTACAAGAATGTGAATCAATAGTACACACATGTGAACAAATATTTATAATCATGTGAATCAATAGCAATTAATTACTCATTTATCCGGTTAATTACCCGACTAGTCAATATAACCTCCAGACATCAATTAATATCGAAATAAATGTTGATTTCCACTAACACTAATAATTCTAACACAATGGAACTATCAATTTCATATTTAATCAACACGAACTTATTTATCATTAATATTATAATTTATAATATTTAACAACCAGTCGTTCCTGGAAGAGGGGGCTTTCCGATAAGGATTTCTCCTTATCATGCCGCAATTAGGTGACCAAACCTCTCCTCGATGTAACTTCTAGACATTGTCAATATTGCAAATAATAATATGAATAACTTTGTCATCTCAATTATTAATTTAATAATATAACATATTATGCAGATGATAATTGTGACAATAATTGAATCAATAATATGAGAGATATGATGCAACAATTATCGTAGTAATAATTGAGTATAACCGAGTGACTTCTTACGTAAAGCATCAATAATCAATACCGTGTCTTACTATACAACCACGCCAGACATCGTACTTTTACTACCGGGTAGTTCAACAGTTTTAACGGTAACACTTTTGCCATTATTTTTATAAAAAGATAATACTGTCATTTTCTAAATACGACAATACTTCCGTTGTGGGGTCCACCAATGATTGTGCCATCGTACGAATATTCCCTGTTAAAATGAATATTCCCCGACCAATCAAATATTATATAACAAGTTTCATACTTTGCAAAATTTATAAATACTACCCACAACTATAACACTATCTCAAATCCACACCATAATATTCAAAAAAAATATTTTGAGAAAATTAAATCTTTATTCATAAAATTTGGGGTCTTACAATCTCCCCTCCTTATGAAATTTTGCCCTCAAAATTTACGTATGTACTTGGTATGCCGAAGAGATGAGGATACCTTGACTTCATTTCAAATTCTAACTCTTGAGGTATAACCTTTGAGTGTTGAATACGATCCTTCTTATCTAAGATTTTAACACGTATCTCCTCATACGTTAAATCTTCTGCTATCTCGTCTAATTCTAATTCAATAATGTGGTTCGGGTCGTCCACATATTTATGTAACATCGATACGTGAAAAACATTATGAACACGTGATATACTTGGCGGTAAAGCGAGTCTATAGGCCATAATTCCTACTCGATCGAGGATTTCAAATGGGCCAATTAAATCAAGGGTTAAGATTACCTCTCTTCATTGACTCTTGCTTCTAGAATAATGTCCTCTTGAACCTTCTTCTTCACATTCATCAACTCTGAGTATGTAGCTTTAGCAGCTTTAACTTTATCGATTAAAGTCGATTCTACTCGTATATTCGTTATCTTCACGTGGGTCCCTAGAGTCTTTAATTCTATCTTCATCATTTGTAAGTTATACAAAATGGGTTTTTGTGTTAATAACATTGCACTCGTAAACGCATATGATCTTCTATTCAACGTGTCAGCTACCAAGTTCGCTATTTCACAATGATATTGAATGGTACGATCGCAATCTTCAACAGCTCGAGCCAACGTCTTTGGCGCATGTTACGTTCATTTTGGTTGAAGAAATATTTAAGGGTTTTAGAAATGGGTTTTGTACCGGGGTCAATACAAAATTCGATTTCACTCTTTAGGGGTAGGCTAAGAAGTCTTCAAGAATACGTCAGGAAATTTATTAACAATAGAAATATCATTCAAAATTGTGACTCTCATCCAAGACTTGGATAATACGTCACATTGATACCTATTATCTTTCCATCGTCATTCACGACATCGCCTACAAAAAGTCTGGCTTCTGTGCATTCCACACAAGGAAGTCACCAGCAAAAGGCTCGGGGCTCTTTACTTATGGCTTATTATGACAGTGATTGACTTTAGTGGTTTGGTTGCTTGAATTCGCATAACAGGTTGGTTAGGAATATGAAAGCTAACAACCTTACGAAAAGCATGATGAGTAGTTAGCCAATCGATTCCTAAAATCACATCAAAGGCAAGTATTTTCAAAGAGATAAGATCGACAGGTAACGTGAAAGTTTCGATTTGAATCAAACAAGATTTATAAATAGTGGAGGTAACGAAGGTTTCTCCAAATGGTGTTTCAACAGATAAATCAAAGTTTAATTTCTCCGGAGTCAAATTTAAACATTGAGCGCAAGTAGGAGAAATAAAAGAGTGGGTAGAACTGATATCGAATAAGGTATAGACTTCGTAAGAGTTTATAATTAACTTACTCGTAATAACTTCGTTCAGGTTTCTCAAAAAACGCTCTCACTTAAACTACCAGTTTTGACTTTGCTATAGAGTACATTCCACCCTTAATTGCTTCATCACATTCCTGATCCATGATTCAAATTATTACTCTCCGATCCATATTGAATTGGGGTTGAACGCTCTGCACAGGGTAATTCCAAATTTGATGTTGGATTCTCCCAATTGTTGTCCAAAAAGCAAAATCTATTTCATCTATTTTGGCCTTATTGGATCGGACGACTTTTTCTATAATATCTACGCGTCATGCGGCTTTTACCCATGTATCATCTATTCTCCTTCGTTCAGTTGTTTCTTCTTTCATCAGAACTTTGATCATAGCATTCTCAGATTCCAGCTCTAATATCTTATACTCTGCCAAAGAGTACTTCTGTTCAAATATCGCACATCGGGTAACACAATTTTGAATTGTTACATCTCTTTGCCCTACCTAACCGCCCCGCTCTTTCACCGCTTCTTCTTACTCATGAATACGATTTTGTAATTCTAAATTTCGATCATAAAATTCTTCTAATAAATTCTCCTCAGGTTCCTCTTCTTCCTCACTCTTAGCTGCTACCTCTGCAACTAGCTCGGGTGCAACTATTAGTTCTTCACTGACCATGTAGATATCTCTAATATCTTCTTCGTCTGACATCACATTAACCTGGTTAGTGATTAAAGGTGTCTCAACGGTCTCATTCACTCCATTGTGAACATTTTCAGCTGTCATTTTCAAATACTGTCACAAAACAAGGGTTAATTGACATATCACATATTATCCCTATACTCTGACCGACCAATTAAATACCAAATAAACTTAGGTAGGTCATACTAGTGAAGGAATTCCCCGTCTATCCCCTCCTAGTTCTTGTCTCACATCTCATCTAGGGATCATATCCCTAAGCTTTGATACCAACTGTGACGCCCCCAAAATAAGTATACATCACCCATCTTGAGTCGCCATATACATGGTACATAAATTCAAATACAACTTAATTATACAACAATCGTGTAAAATATGACAAAACATAGCTGAGAGTTTAAGCAAGAATATTTCCTTCTTAGACAATATCCATTCTCAATGGAGTCCTCATTACAACTATTATCACACTATTTCATAGAATAGTGAGAACTATGAAAACAACCATCTGGACCGTCAATCCGTTCCCCGACTCGTCCCAGCTATATTCTCATTTCCTAAAGAGAACAGTGAAAGAATGGGTGAGCTCAACTAGCCCAGTAAGAAATATTATGACTAAGATAATGCAGAATAAATTATCCTTAGCCTTCAACAGTATAACAACGGATAAAATATAATAGACAACAAGTTTTAGATCAACAACTGCAACGGAATAAGCAATCCATTAGAAGAGTCAAGTAGAGCATAAAATCTACTATCTTCTATGATTTAAAAAGTTTTTCATCAACTTTATCGCTGAGACTCAACTTAATAAATAAAATTGAATCATCCCTGCACCACGGCCAAGGATATTCATGTAATCATCAATGGTCATGATTATACCGAATAATCCCTGGTCATAATCATGCCAACAACAGTCCATTAATGAACTACATGCCAATGAGGACTTTTATCACATCATTCGTTACATTACGGTCATGATTATACCGAATAATCTCTGGTCATAATCATACCAAGTCCATCTATGCACGTAAGCCAAAGATGACTTTAATCACAATATAAGCATGAGGATGATGACAATGACATAATAATTCAATAAAACAAGTTCAAGGATAAATTTTAAAGATTTATAATTTAATTTATCCAGAAATCAATAACGTCCAAATTATCAACATGATACTGCTTTGTAGAGTAAAATTCAAGATTAATATTAATGTACCAAAAATAATTTGGACAGAAAAGAAATATATTTTTCGGGTAAATAGTACCCCATGAATAGTACTATGTGAATAGTACTTCGACAATAGTACCTCATGAATGGTACCCCGATATGAAAAGTACCCCAAATACCCGAGTGAATAATATTCGGGTGAATAGTAAATTGGGTGAATAGTAACCTGTGAATAGTAACTCGTGAATAGTACTCTGACACAAAAAGTGCCCTGAATACCTGAGTGAATAATACTAGAGTGAATAGTAACCGGGTGAATAGTAACCTGTGAATAGTAACTCGTAAAAAAATACCAAAGAAAATGATATTCCATGACGAGTACAAAAGAAATGATATCTCGTATGAGTATAATAGAATATACGAAACTACAAATGGATTTTGACCCGCCATACGATAATCCCATGAGATGCATCATTTCCACAATTTAATAAAGAATGAATACGAAGGATCATTCACCATGCATGTGGTAATCCACATAGACAGGTTATTCCAACTGAATAATAAAGAATGGAATAACAGAAGAATTCACCATGCATGCGATAGTCCGCGTAGACAGGTTATTCCAACAAAATAATAAAGAATGGAATAACAGAAGAATTCACCAGGCATGCGATAGACCATACAGACAGGTTATTCCAATAGAATAATAAATAATGGAACCAGGTCATGCGTAATCCGCACAGACAGGTTATTCCAACAGAATAATAAAGAATGGAACTAGGACATGCGTAATTCGCACAGACAGGATATTCCAACAGAATAATAAAGAATGGAATAACAAAAGAATTTCACCATGTATGTGGTACTTCGCATAGACAGGTTATTCCAACATAATAATAAAGAATAGAATAACAGAAGCTCTCTTCATGAATAAGAAAGAAATAATACCCCTTACCTTAGAAGAAAATTGGATACTGGAATATGAGGTAGCAGACTTCTATTCTTCTTTCTCTCTATAATTTCTCTCTATAATAATTGCTCTATAGCTTTAGTGAATTGGTGAGAAATGAAGGAAGAATGATCTTTTATTTATAGGAAAAAATAGTTTCGATAATTGCACGTTTTGGGGCTTAGAATATTATAGTATAATACCTCCCTCTATTTCTTCATTTTTTATTTGGTGCTGCAAGTATTATCAAACTTGCACCACCTCCCCTAACAGTAAATCATGTGAATCAATAGTTCTAGACATGTGAAAATATGAATTATAGTATAGTACCTCTATCTATACCTCCATTTTTAACTTAGTCATGCAAGTATTATCAATCTTGCACCAACTCCCCTAATAGTAAATGAATGTGAATCAATAGTGCACACATGTGAACAAATAGTTATAATCATGTGAATCAATAGCAATTAATTGTTCATTTATCCGGTTAATTACCCGATTGGTCAATATAACCTCCAGATATCAATTATTATCGAAATAAATGTCGATTTTCACTAACACTAATAATTCTAACACAAAGGATCTATCAATTTGATCCTTAATCAACAAGAACTTATTCATCATTAATATTATAATTCACAATATTTAACAACCAGGTCGTTCTCAGGAAAGAGGGGGCTTTCCGATAAGGATTTCTCCTTATTGGCACGCAATTAGGTGACCAAACCTCTCCTTGACAGAACTTCTAGACATTGTCAATATTATAAATAATAATATGAATAACTTTGTCGTCTCAATTATTGATTTAATAATATAACATATTATGCAGATGATACTGTGACAATAATTTAATCAATAATATGAGAGATATGATGTAGCAATTACTGTAGCAATAATTGACTATAACTGAGTGACTTCTTACGTATATTCTGAATTAGTAATTCAATTTGAATTATTAAACATGCACTAACTGCGAATAATCAACAATAATTTCTTGGACGTGGTCTAATTAACAATAATTAACCACCATAATAATTAAACAATATTAACTCAAGGTTGAGTTAGGAAACTTGCCTCTTCCGCTGATTGCAGCTACACAATAAACTTATCTGCGTTCGTAAGACCTATAACCAATAATATCGGTCTCACAATTAGCAAAAAATTTATAACACATAACACTGTAATTCACAGTCAATATTCTCCTAGACACATTACCACATAGTCACATCAGTGTTTATAACCTATACAAACACTTAACAAGTCTAACTATTTTGGTCTGGTTGGACTTCGGTCTATTCTCGGTGTTCTGGTCACCATATCTGACAATTAACACAGTTATTGTCAACTACAATTGGTCTCTAAGCTTTAATATTATATTAGATAAGTCAATTATCCTTTATAATATTTTCAGAAGCTTTTAATACTTTATAAACAATTATTATAATTTATAATAATTTTTCAAACACCGGAATCATTTTTAAATGATTTAAATAGTAATTAATTCCATCATCATTAATATTTAATACACACTTGTCAAAATATTAAAGTTATTATTAACAACTTAAAATATTTTTAAATCATCAATATTCTACTTAAATGATTTTTAAAGTAATTAAAATTATTTTAAATCATCACCATTAATATTTAAATATTAATAAAATTATCATCCAAATATTAAAAGTCATTAATTATAACTTAAAATATTTTTAAATTATTTTTCTCATTTTTAAATGATTTTTAAATCAATAAAATCATTTTAAATTCATTTATTTAATATAATAATTAAATAAATCTAATATCATTAATATTAATTTATTAATGAGAATTCTCCAAAAATATTGAAAATTATATTTTATAATTCTAAATATTTTCTAACACTTTATTCTTATATAAAATGATTTTTAAATTAATAATATCATTTTTAACTTATTTATTTAATTTATTAATTAAAAATCTAATATCATTAATATTAATTTATTAATGAAAATTCTCTCAAAATATTAAAAGTTATATTTTATAACTCAAAATATTTTTAAATACATTATTCTTATTTAAAATGATTTTATATAATTAAAATTATTTTCTCTAATTTATTTAATATACTAATTAAATAAATTAAATATCATTAATATTCAAATAATTATAAATATTAATGAAAAATATCCTAATTAATCAAAAATTATTTTTCATAATTTAAAACAATTTTTAAAACTATTTTTGGTAATTTTTATAATTTATTTTTATTTTTAAATAATTTTCAAAAAATCAGAAAATAAATATATTAAAAACCGTCGCTATAGCCCTTTAGCGACACTAAGCGTTGCTGTTGGTGTTCTTGGGGCTCAAGAACACTAACAAACCAGTGTTCAAGGGGTCATGTTTGACCCCCTTTAATTCTCTGTTTATACTTGTTCTGGGCAATCTAAGACTTTGATATTGTAATATTAATGTAACACTACACCATCAAACACTTATTTTGGTCAAACAACATCCCCACAAGGAGATCAAAGCCTCCAAATTTGATGTCAGACTGTTTTTGGGTTTTCCAAAAACCCAAACAGTGCGAGTAGGCACTTTCATGCTCGATTAATTTGATGTTCTGATCATTGATTAGGTGTTCTATTAGTTTAAAGCTATAACCCAGGTGTCATAGAACATAAATATAACAACAATTCAGTTCAACAACATAACAATGATCAGATTTGATGTGGTCAAACCTTGTTAGAAAATTGTTCATACACTTTTCTGGAAATTCCAGAAATACAAAAATCAGTGCGAGTGGCCTACTTTAACTACTTGCTACGATCGATCGGTTGATTGTTTAAGAGTTCTAAGGCCATGGATCTAGAGTACAAACAACAGGCTACAATCCAGATACAAACACATAATCAAAACACATAAAAATTGACAGATCTGGACGTTACAAAACGTTGTCAGACTCGGTTTTTAATTTTCTGGGTTGCCCAGATTTTTGACCGGTCATGCCCGGTCAACGGGTTTTGACCGATTATAACTCACAATCTGGACATTCAACAACTGTGATTTCACTTCCTGATGAAAGACCACATGACAAGCTACATATAACAACTTTAAAACAACAAAAATTATAAACGAACAAGAATCCATGGCTCCTGACATTTGCTTGTCAGACCAAAAATTTGTTCTTGAACAGTTTTTGAAAAACTTAACTTTTACCCACTTTGATGCTATGGATCTATGGTATATCACCATAGATCATCATAAAACATCCTTTAACACTTAGATAACACTTGAACACAAAAATTTTCTTACTAAATAAGATCAAATATGGACTTAGGGTTTATACCTTTCTAATTCAATCTTTGATTCTTGCTCTCCTTAATAGATCTAGATGTTTGAGAGGCTGGAAAAGTGACTGAAACACTTAATTATTTCAGAGGTTTGGGAGAGAGAGGGGGTTCGTAAGACCTTAGGTGAAAAATGAGCTAAATGAATGAATTTTTTCTCTCTCAAATCTATATATATTGTGATATAATGCTTAAATCTGATGTTATGAGCTGATATGGCTGGAGATTTGTACTCACAAAGTCAACATAGTTGGTCACCTACTACAAATATAGCAAGATTTGTAAGTTACATAATTAAAAATCCAAAAAGGGCATTTTGGTCTTTTTCCTTCCAATTTTAATGGCACACTTGACAATAGTACAAACCCTTAGGGTTCAATCCTTAGGGTTTAACCCTAAGGTTCTAACCCTTAGGTTTTATAACATTAGTTTCTAAAATTTCCAATTAGGAATTTAATTAGAAAAATTAAAAGTTCTAAATTACAATTAGGGTTTCCTAATCACACCAACGTTTAATAAACACATTAAGCTTGCCAAATAGGATTAGGGTTTCCTAATTAGGGTTTCCTGACTTTTAATTAGGGTTTCTAACTGTGCGTTAGGGTTTCTAATCCTAAGATTAGGGTTTTTAATCTCTTATTAGGGTTTATTAATTTTAAACCTTATCCGATCAATCATGGATCAAAATTTCTATACAGTACAAACAAGTATTCATCGATACAATTATTTTAATTGCATTTTCTATCGAATCCCTTTCCAGAAATTAGGTTTAGGGTTTTCTCAGTCAATACACAAATTGACTAATTCTCAAGACTCGTATCACAGATACACAATACAATATTAACACTCGATGGCAATATTAAATAAATAGAATAAAAAAAAAAAATTCGTAAAATTTAGATTATTCGAAATTCTGGGTTATCACAGTTCTTCACAATTCACTTTAGAACTCTTCAAGTCCTTCTGACTTAGAACTTCTTACTTCACTTGTTTGGCAATTGTTGAGTTCTTGATTGGTGCTACTCAGTTGCCGTTAAGCTCTGTTCGAAAGAACTGAGTAGTTGAGCAAGCTTTCTCTTTTTCTCAGATCGTAGAGTTGAGCGTTGAGTGTTCTTATTGTTTTTGTTCAATACTTTCTTACTTTATCATCTGTAGATCTTTTTCATATATGTGATCCTTGAAATATGTCCGTTGAAGCTATCCGTTGAAGCATTAAATGCATTTGACATTTCTGAACTTTGATGGAGACTTTTTTACATATCTTCTGAATTGCATTCTGGCCCACTGACGCAGCAGACTGCTGTGAGACCCCGAATTTTATGAAATAAAAGTATTCAATTTTTCTATTTTGGTAAATAGTTAAATTGATAAAAATTTAAAGTTAAGGGTAATATGTGAAAATTTTACAAAGTAAGCAAGTTGATATAAAATATTCATTGTGTCGGAGAATATTCGATTAGTCGGGGAATATTCTTTTTGTTGGGGAATATTCGTACGATGGTACAATCATTGGTGGACCCCACAACGGAATTATTGTTGGATTGAGAAAACGACAAAAATATTTCTTATGAAAATAACGGCAGAAGTTTTACCGTTAAAATTGTTGAACTACTCGGTAGTAAAATTATAGTAATACGCCTGGTTGCATAGTTGCACACGGTATTGATTATTGATGCTTACGTGAGAAATCATTCAGTTTTGTTCAATTATTGCTACAGTAATTGTTGCATAGTATCTCACGTTATTTGATTCAATTATTTTCGATATTTTATATATTATTAAATCAATAATTGAGATAACAAAGTTGTTAATATTATTATTTACAATATTAACTGTAAGACCCCAACTTTTATGAATAAAGAATAATTTTCTCGAAATATATTTTTAAATTTTATGGTGTGGATTTGATATAATGTTATAGTTGTGGGTAATATTTACAAATTTTACAAAGTAAGTGGTTATATAATATTCGATTGGTCGGGGAATATTCGTTTTAACAGGGAACATTCGTACGACAACACAATCATTGGTGGACCCCACATCAAAAGTATTGTCGTAGTTAGAAAATGACATAATTATATTTTTATAAAAATAACGGTGGAGGTGTTACCGTTAAAACTATTGAACTATCCGGTAGTAAAAGTATAGTAATACGCGTGGTAGTAAAAGTACAGTAAACGACATGGTTGTTAAGTATTGTGAATTATAATATTGACAATGTCTAGAAGTTCGTTTTGATTAAAGATGAAATTGATAGTTTCATTGTGTGGGAATTATTAGTGTTAGTAGAAATCGATATTTATTTCAATAATAATTGATGTCTGGAGGTTATATTGACCAATCGAGTATTCAGGGCACTTTTCGTATCGGAGTACTATTCACGGGTTACTATTCATGGGTTACTATTAACCCAGTTACTATTCACTCTAGTATTGTTCACTCGGGTATTTGGGACACTTTTCATGTCGGGGGTACTATTCACGGGGTACTATTCCCGAAGTACTATTCACGGGGTACTATTCCCGAAGTACTATTCACGGGGTACTATTCACCCAAAAAATATATTTCTTTCGGTCCAAATCATTTTTGAGTATAATATTATTCCATGAGAAGATGTGATAATTTTTCAGACAGTTGGTTAAAATTATAATAGTAAATCAATATTGATCGTTAGTTTAAAGTTTTAAGAGTTACTTGTCCCTTCGGTTTTCCAAGAGTTACTTGTCCCTTCGGTTTTCCAAGAGTTACTTGTCTCTTCGGCGTTCTAAGAGTTAATTGCCCCTTCGCAAATAGTAGTTGTCTCTTCAATATTACCAAGAGTCATTTTGACCCTTTGTTAAGACCAAGAGCTACTTTCAGTTCTTCTATAAATAGAAGTTCATTCCTTCATTATTTCTTACGAATTCACTGAAACTCTAGAGAGAGAAACTATAGAGAGAAAGAAGAAAAGTATTCTACTACTTCACTACTCTAGTATTCAGTTTTTCTAAGGTAAGGGGTATTATTTCTTTTGTATTCATAAAGAGAGCTACTGTTATTCCATTCTTTATTATTATATTGGAATAACCTATTTATGTGAAGTACCGCATACATGGTGAAATTCTCCTGGTATTCCATTCTTTATTATTCTGTTGGAATAACCTGTCTGTGTGGTCTATCGAATGCCTGGTGAATTCTGTTGATATTCCATTCTTTATTATTCTCATTTGAATATCCTCACATGCATGCTGGATTACGCATGACCTGGTTCCATTCTTTATTATTTTGTTGGAATATCCTGTCTGTGCGGATTATGCATGACCTGGTTCCATTCTTTATTATTCTGTTGGAATATCCTGTCTGTGCAGATTACGCATGACCTGGTTCCATTCTTTATTATTCTGTTGGAATAACCTATCTATGTGGATTACCACATGCATGGTGAATGATCCTTCATATTCATTCCTTATTAAATTATGGAAATGATCTGTCTATGTGGATTACCACATGGCGGGCAAAAATCCATTTATAGTTTCATATATTCTATTATACTCAGTTGGTTAAAGTTTTGTCTTCTATACTCCATGAAATTAGTAGAATGTCCTTGATATTTGCGCTTCATCCAGTATCTTTTCATGGAAATATTCTTTTGAATATTCTTGAATTTTACTCTACAAAGCAGTATCATGTTGACAATTTAGACTTTATTGGTTCCTGGATAAATTAATTTATAAATATTTAAAATTTATCCTTGAACTTATTTTATTGAATTATTATGTCATTGTCATCATCCTTATGCTTATATTTTGATGAAAGTCATATTTGGCTTACATGCATAGATGGACTTGGTATGATTATGACTAGGGATTATTCGGTATAATCATGACCGTAATGTGACGAATGATGTGGTAAAAGTCCTCATTGGCCTATAGTTCATTGGTGGACAGTTGTTGGTATGATTATGACCATGGAATATTCGGTATAGTCATGACCATTGATGATTACATCAATATCCTTGGTCGTGGTGCAAGGATGATTCGATTTTATTTATTAAGCCGAGTCTCAGCGATAAAGTTGGTGAAAAACCTTTTAAATCATAGAAGATAGTAGATTTTATACTTTACTTGACTCTTCTAATGGATTGCTTATTCCGCTGCAGTTTTTGATCTAAAACTTGTTGTCTATTATATTCTATCAGTTGTTATACTGTTGAAGGCTAATGATAACTTATTCTTATTTTATCTTAGTCATAATATTTTCATCTATTAGTTGAGTTGGTACCCGCTTGCTTTCATTGTTTTCTTCAGAAATGAGAACGTGTTTTTAGTCGGGAACAGAGTGATGGTCCTAGATGGTGCATTAGTAGTCCTCATTTTGTGAAATAATGTTATAATAAATGTAATGAGGACTCCATTGAGTGTGGATATTGTCTAGATGACAATATTTGTATTAAAACTCAATTTATGTTTTGTCGTATTTTACGATTGTGATAAGTAGGTTTTATACCTACTTATCCCAATTCTATTACTTGAATTATTTGCTTAATCTCGTGTTTCTTAGTTACTTTTCATACATTTTGTTTTCATTTTGTAGATTATATGTTTGGAAGAGGAGTGACCAACTATTGGTATGAAATTGCAAGGAAAAGCAATTCCGGATATCGTTCGGGCCTTCATGTTCATTTCATGTGTATTTCATGTTCTTGGCGTGGAACTTGGACTATGTTGTGGGACTTTTTCTTGGCTTTTTGGAACGTCTTGTATCATTCCAATCGGAAGTTCGGATGCTAGAGTATGGTTTTTTTTAGCAGCAAAGACAAAGCTAAGAGTTGTTTTGTTGTCATTACACAGCAGCAGCTACTTCCGATGCAATTTCGACCTTCATCCGTTCATTATTTCTAAAAAACTCAAAGAAAGAAAGTTGTAGAGCTCTTTGATAGATTTGATTTGATAGGTGGCGGGCCCTGTAACTTCTCCCGGTTTAAAAGTTATGGCGGTTTAGCATAGAGACGGTCTGGTCAGCAGATTTATGAAGCATAAATAAGCGGGCTTGCCCTTTTATGCCTTGATAGCAAGCCGGGGCTTGGGTTGCAGGCGGATTAAGCGACTTGAGAGCAAGTCGGCGCTTGCTATTACAAATGGAAAAGGTAAGCTGGGGCTTGGGTACTCAAATTTGAAGTCTCCTAGTTGGTTTCTAATGATACAAACATGGAGTTTTAGTGATGGTGATGACTTGGGATTCGTTTTGGCATGGAATTGTAATCAGAATACATGTGGAAGTATATAATTAACAAAAAAACAATGAGATTAAACACACACAAGGTAAATTATGAAGATTAATCTCAGTTTTTCTAAGCGAGCGTTGGAGGAGTATTTCAAGGAGATTTTCGAGACGATTGCGATTCTAGACTGCGTGAAGGGTGTTTTTCAATATTCTTCGTCTTAGACTATTATTTTTAATTGAAAGAATGATTTCCATGATTTATTCAGTGTTTATTTCGTTAATTATGAACTAATTCACTTTTTAGGCTTATGATGGATCTTTTGATTGAATCTATGATTTTGTAAAGTTTGATTTCCAGTTCAATAAGCTATTTTCCAGTTTATCTATATTAATTTGAGCGTGAATTTATGAATTACCTTAACAACAATTCTTTATGGAATTGGATGGAATTGAGAGAGGATATTCAAATGTAGACCTAGTTGATATAGCATGTGTTCATGATTTTGTGAATGGCTTAATTGTGATGAATGTTAAGGTAGAGATATGCTTGACATCGCATGTAATCGGATAAAGAACTTATTCTTCAACCTTCTTCAATTGTAATTCACATAGAGATATAGTGAGTTAGTTGCTTAAGGTGTTTAATGGATTTCTATCTTAATTGTGGATTGACATTAATACGGTATTAGTGCATCGAGAGGTGGTTAATACTACGTTCGTGTTCTTGATTAATAAACTGGGATAGTGAATTGAATTGTAATAAAGGTGTTAAAATCAGAGTGAAGCTTAGGGTGAAATCATAAGTCTAATTCTCCATTAATTGTTTGAAATTCCAGATTTCGATACTTGTGATTATTTTGTGATAGTTTAATTATTCTTTAATTTAGAGTTTTTAATTTTAAGCATTGAGTTGATTTGTCTAATAAAATTAGGATTAATATAAAGTTGGTAATTGTAAGTTAAGATTATTGCTAGTTAGTCTCTGTGAGAACGATACTCTACTTATCACTTTATTACTTGTTGACCATGTATACTTGCGTGTTGTGCGTAACTAGAATTTACCCAACAAGTTTTTGGCGCCGTTGCCGGGGACTATTTAGTATAATTCTTAATAGTTTTACAATATCAGTTTAATTAATCCAGTTTTGCTTAGACAATTTTATTTTTGTATTGTTGCTTCTATTTCAGGTGTGGAAGCAGTTTATGCAAACTCGGTCCAAAAATCCAGACTTCTTTGCCTTTTGAGGGCGACATTGAGAAAAGGTTTCGAGAGGTTGACCAAGTGGATCAAGGAAACGAGACAAGAATTTGAAACACTAAAAAAGAAGTAGGAAATGGCGGTAGAAGATCGAAAAGCATTAAGGGACTACGCCAGGCCAAGGTGACTGAAACTGCAATCAAGCATCACCAGGGCCGGCAATAGCAGTGAATACATTTGAAATTAAGCCAGGGATGATACAAATGATTCAGAATTTAGTTCAGTTTGGGGGATTGGCAAATGACGATCCGAACGAGCATCTAGTTAGTTTTTTGGAACTGTGCGACACCTTTAGGTTCAATGGGGGTGTCAGATGAGCTGTGAAACTTCGATTGTTCCCATTCTCTTTACGAGACAAGGCGAAGAGTTGGTTACATTCTTTACCATTCGGTTCGATAACTACATGGGAGGATTTAGCTCAGAAATTCCTCGTAAAATTCTTTCCACCGGCGAAAACTGGAAAGATGAGAAACGAGATAACGATGTTTGAACAGCAACATGGGGAATCGTTATATGAGGCTTGGGAGCGATACAAAGAATTGCTCAAAAATGCCCACATCATGGATTGCCCAAGTGGCTGCAAATGAACACCTTTTACAACGGGTTACATGGGAATCTCAAGACAAGTATTGATGCAGCGTCAGGCGGAGCATTCATGGCTAAGAGTTACGAGGAAGCATACGAGTTGATTGAAACCATGTCGGCTAATAACTACCAGTGGCCCACAACAAGAATGACACAAGCGAAGGCAGTTGGGGTGTTAGAAGTAGATAGTATGACAGCGATGCAAGCACAAATATCTTCACTTTCAAAGAAGTTGGAGTCGATAACAGCAGCACAAGCACAACAAACACAACAAGTACATCAAGCGACAATAATATGCGAGTTGTGTGCGGGAGAGAACCCAATGGAGCAATGCGCGATTAATCCAGCATCTGTACAGTTCATCAGCAATTACAACAGAATTCCGCAAAACACATATCAGAACACATACAATCAAGGAAATAGGAATCATCCGAATTTCTCATGGAGCAACAACCAGCAAAATCATGCTTCACGACAATCATATCCACCAGGATTTCAGAACCAGCAAGAACCAGCTCAATATCAAGAAAGGAAATCTGATCTGGAGGAAGTGTTGACAAAATACATGACTAGCACCGATTTGGCTATAAAAAATCAAGCCATGGCTATGAAATCACAAGAGATGGCTATCAAAAATCTAGAGAATCAGATAGGACAAATTGCGATGGCATTGAATAATAGACCACAAGGGACATTGCCAAGTGACACAGAGAGAAATCTGAAGAGTACCTATGAACAGTGTCAAGCAATCACATGTTGAGAAGTGGAAAAAGCGACTTGAGGGTACTAGCGAAAAAATTCAAAAAGGAGACTTGATGAAAAAGTTGATGATAGCAAAAAAATTGAAGGAAGCAAGGGTGAGGATAAACAGAGTGAAGAAACAAGTATGAACAATAAGCCAATTGTTTATCCACCACCACCATTTCAACAAAGGGTCCAAAAACAGAAATTAGACAAGCAATTTGCAAAATTTTTGGAAATTTTCAAGAAACTTCAAATCAACATACCATTTGCAGAGGCCCTAGAACAAATGTCGAGCTATGCAAAATTTATGAAAGGGATTCTATCAAGGAAGAAGAAATGGGAAGATTTTGAGACAGTTGCACTAATCGAGGAGTATAGTGCGGTATTACAGCAGAAATTACCACCAAAACTCAAGGACCTAGGAGCTTCACTATTCCATGCACGATCAGGAATATGCATTTCAACAAGTGTTTATGTGATTTGGAGGCGAGTGTAAACCTTATGCCATTGTCAGTATACTTAGAATTGGGTTTGCCTGCACCAAGGCCTATGAACATTACATTACAGTTGGCGGATAGGTCAGTCACATATCCGAGAGGCATAGTAGAGGAAATTCTAGTGAAAGTGGATAAGTTTATATTCCCCGCGGACTTTATCATTCTAGATTTTGAGGAGGACAAGAACATCCCAATTATCCTAGGGAGACCATTTTTGGCTATGGGCAGGACACTCATAGACGTACAAAAAGGAGAATTCACTATGAGGGTCCAAGATCAAGAAGAAAAATTTAATGTGTTTAAGGCCATGAAATTCCTTATGGATGAGGAAGAATGTTTTCGAATGGATTTAATTGAGCAAATCATCAGTGATGATATGAGCAAGAGTTTGGTCAACGATCCGTTAGAAATAACGTTATTGGGGCATGAAGAGTTCGACGATCTAGAATTGGTGGAGTACTTAAAAATGCTAGACTCATTGCCACGAGTTTCCAGATTTAGAACACCGTTTGAACCACTGCACATGGAGGAGGTAACCGCAGAAAGACTGAAACCATCATTGGAAGAGCCACTAAAGTTGGAACTCAAGCCACTCCCTAAACACCTCAGGTATGCATACTTAGGCAATTCAAATTTTTACCTATTATTATTTCTCTTGAACTTAACAATTAATTGGGGAAAAAAAGTGCTTGAGGTGCTTAGGGAACACAAATCAGCGATCGGGTGGACAATTGCAGATATAAAGGGAATCAACCCTTTATTTTGCATGCACAAGATCTTAATGGAAGATGAGGAAAAACCGACGATGGAGCAACAACGGCGACTTAACCCGATTATAAAGGAAGTTGTGAAGAAAGAAATCTTGAAGTGGTTAGATGCCGGCATCATCTACCCGATTTCCGACAACAAATGGGTGAGTCCAGTACAATGAGTGCCGAAAAAAGGAGAAATGATAGTGGTGCAGATTGAGGACAATGAATTAATACCGACTAGAATAGTGATCGATTGGAGGGTTTACATGGATTATAGAAAATTGAACAAGGCAACCCGAAAAGACCATTTCCCGCTGCCCTTTATTGATCAAATGTTGGATAGATTGGCGAGACATGAATATTACTGTCTATTGGATGGGTACTCGGGCTATAACCAGATAGTCATCGCTCCGGAGGACCAAGAAAAGACAACATTCACATGCCCTTACGGCACATTTGCATTCAGGAGGATGTTATTCGGGTTATGCAATGCACCTGCAACTTTCCAATGGTGTATGATGGCCATTTTCTCAGATATGGTGGAGAAAAATATTGAGGTCTTCATGGATGGCTTTTCTATCTATGGGGACAACTTTGATACCTGCCTAGGGAATTTGGTAATGGTATTACAGCGCTGCAAGGATAAGAACCTCGTGCTTAACTGGGAAAAATGCCACTTCATGGTTGAGGAGGGAATAATTTTGGGCCACAAGGTATCGGCTCAAGGATTCGAGGTCAACAAAGCGAAGCTGGAAACAATTGAAAAATTGCCTCCACCGAGCTCAGTTAAAGGTATTAGAAGTTTTCTGGGACACGCTGGGTTCTACAGGAGATTCAGAAAGGACTTCTCAAAAATTGCCAAGCCTCTATGTAGTCGATTAGAGAAGGATACTGTTTTCGGTTTTGACGAAAGTTGCAAGACAACCTTCGAAGCATTGAAAAAGAAGTTGACTACAGCCCCCGTAATCGTTGCACCGGATTGGAGCATGCCTTTCGAGCTAATGTGTGATGCAAGCGACTACGCAGTTGGGTTTGTGTTGGAAAAATGACGAGAGAATGTATTTCACGCTATATATTATGCAAGCAAAAGGCTCACAGAGACTCAAATAAATTATACAACTACGGAGAAGGAGTTACTTGCAGTGGTGTATGCATTTAGCAAATTCTGGCCATACTTGATTGAAACTAAGGTGATAGTCTACACGGACCATTCGGCTATTCGGTACCTAATTGCGAAAAAAGATGCTAAGCCACGCCTTATCCGATGGATTCTCCTACTTCAAGAGTTTGATCTGGAAATAAAATATAGAGAGGGGATGGAGAATCAGGTAGCCGATCACTTGTCTAGGCTGGAAAACCAAGGGAAATTGAAAGTGGACAAATGTGAAATCAATGAATCATTCCCGGATGAACAACTGTTTGGAATAAATGCGAAATTTCCTTGGTATGCGGATTATCGAATTATCTTGTGAGCAACGTACTTCCACGATCTCACAAGACAACAAAAAAAAAGTTTTTCATGACGTGAAATGGTACATGTGGGATGAGCCTTACTTGTTCAAGCGATTCTTGCGAGCAAGATGATTAGAAGGTGTGTGCCCTACGGTGAAGTGAAGAACATTCTGCATGAGTGTCACTCATCTGCGTATGGAGGACATTATGGGAGTGAGAGGACAGCAGCGTAGGTGTTGCAATCTGGGTTTTATTGGCCAACACTATTCAAGGACGCCCACCATTTTGTTAAAACATGTGATAGATGTCGAAAGGTGGGCAACATTTCAAAACGGAATGAGATGCCTCTAAAAATGATTCTTGAAGTTGAAATTTTTGATGTATGGGGCATTGATTTCATGGGGCCATTCCCTTCATCTCTGAACAATCAGTATATTCTACTCGCAGTGGACTACGTATCAAAATGGGTTGAAGCTGCAGCATTACCAACAAACGATGCCAAGGTGGTCCTCAAATTCCTACAAAAGAACATTTTCACAAGGTTTGCACGCCATGAGGGCAATTATCGATGTGAAGGTAGTCACTTTTGCAACAAGTCATTCACAGCTCTATTGGCAAAGTATGGGGTTAACCATAAGGTCGCTACAACATATCATCCCCAAACCAGTGGACAAGTTGAGGTATCGAACAGGGAAGTAAAGAGAATCTTGAAAAAAGTGGTGAACCCGAATCGAAAGGATTGGTCACTCAGGTTGGATGATGCATTATGGGCCTATCGGACTGCTTATAAAACACCGATCGGGATGTCACCATATCAACTACTGTATAGAAAGGCTTGTCACTTACCGGTCGAGTTAAAGCACAAGGCTTATTGGGCTATTCAGAAATTGAACTTCGATCAAGCAGCGGCAGGTGAAAAGAGACTACTCAGCTAAATGAGCTTGACGAATTCCGACTGCAAGCCTATGAGAACTCAAAATTGTACAAGGAAAAGGTCAAGCAATGGCACGATGAGAAATTGATACAAAGAACGTTCGAAATGGGACAATCAGTCCTATTGTTCAACTCAAGATTGCGGTTATTTCCGGGAAAGCTAAAGTCAAGGTGGTCGGGTCCATTTACCATAAAAAAGGTTTTCCCACATGGCACCATTGAACTATACAGTAGGAACCCATTGGAAACATTCAAGGTCAACGGTCAGAGATTAAAGCACTATTGGGGTGGCGAGGATAACACGGACGTCATAGCTATCACACTTGCGAATTTTTTTATAAACAAGGAGTAGTCGAATTTGAAACGACTTAAAATCAAGCCCTCACTAGAGGCAAGCAACCCAATTTTTATTTATTTTTATGCTTTTTCTTCATTTTTCTTTTCTTAAGTAATTTTATCCATGCTAGTGAAATGGTAGTTTAGAATAATATTTTGTCTAGAATATAGTCATGTAGTATTTAAAGTATACTTGATAGCTAAATAAGCTTACCCTCTATGCTTGAATTTGCTCAATATCCACTTATGAGTATGTTTTTCATGTTGATCAGGTACTCAAAGAAGCTATGGGAAGCACATGAGGCAAGGAAGAGGAAACTCGCAGTGCAATAGCGGAGATCAAGAGGCCTTAGCGAAGACCAACTAATGAGGCTTGCCCCTCAATGAACAAATAGCAAGCTGGGGCTTGCCCTTCATGGGCATTAACAACCCTTGAAACATAAAAAACCCAAGCGGGTAGGGGTTTGCCCATTACATACATTTAGCAGACATGAAGCAAGGGGCTTGCTTTTCTGGCATAAATACCAAGCCAGGGGCTTGCCCCAAACTTATACTAACATAATAGAGGCAAGTCGGGGCTTGCCCTCAATGAAGATAAATAAATGGCCAGGGAGTTGGGGGTCCAATTTTGAAAGAGCGATTACATCGATTACAAAGAGGCAAACATGATATCCTAATCCCATTTAACTTCAACTTCCTACCATCCCACTCCTTCACAACCTACACCCACGACTGCAATTTACCTCCCATCTCCTCACAACAATCAAACAAGTACCCACTCCTACAACCTAGTCACCCACTATTCCATACATAAACTCCTCTTTATAAAACCACCCTTCACCACACAATCTAACAACCTCAATTCACACTAATTTGGAAGTTTGAGGATAGGGGTTTGTGCAATTCTCTACCCAACTTGAAATATCTTTGAAAGTAAGAAGTTTGTTTTCTAATTCCTTAATTTCTATCCCCATAGTTCAAACCAAATCACCAAGTTGTGGGAATTTTAAGTCTCGCACACCAAGTGTTCGACAAATTGCTTAAGTAACGTTTGGGGGAAAAACTCTTCAATTCCAAATCAATGGTATCAAAACCGGCATCAAAGAGGCAATGAGGAGAGAGTTCGGGGGCCACACCACGTACACGAACCTTTGATAAGCAAAAATTCATAAGTCTTGCTTGGCCGTAAATAGATTATGACTATACTAAGTGACAAAATCACTCACACCTGAGCGGGGGTTGGCACCTGAGCCTGTGGATGGCAAAATGATGCAATAAATATATCAAAAAGGTTGGATTAAATTCACAGCAGAGCCCGAGGCCGCAGTTGTAAGTGTGGTCAAAGAATTCTACGGTAACGCCGAGGATAAGGCCCCCTTCAATGCTTTTGTACGGGGTAGATTAGTTCCTTTCAGTACCGATGCCATCAACACGTACTATCAGTTATGAGTGCCGAGACATTGCCAGTACCAACACTTACATGATAATGATCCAGATTATGAGCCTATTATGAAGGAGATGACAAAGCCGGGGACCTCTTGGACAAAATCAAATCATGGAGGCACCGTCTTTTGCGATGAGGATCTCGATCGGTATGGGAAGATATGGTACGCCTTTACGTGCGCTAAGTTACTTCCATCTACACACACGCGTCGGATGTACCTAAGGATAAGGCGAGATTTTGTATGCTATGGTACAAGATTTCATCATCTACATAGGGGCTATAATTAACTTTTCAATCAAGATGCCTTGAGGACCATTCTCTGGCGGATTACCACACCCATCTCTCATTTATGGGTTGTGTATACTCTGAGTGGGAGTGCGTTGGTCGATGATGAGATAACCCGAATCTTGCTGCGGACACTCGACTCGAGAATGATTGCAAGATATGTTGTGTGGCCCGGAGGCGAGTCTCACCCGAGAGGAGTAGGATTTGTATTTCCCTCAGCCTCGGAGGATGAGGCTGACACTGAGGACACCTCTGATGACGATGAGTTTCAGGGGACTGCGACAATGGGGGACCAAGATACAGAGACGTCACCACAGCCCGGAATCATATCTAACCCTCAGTTCTTAAACCTTCAACGACAGATGGATGAGCACAACAAGGAAGCACGAAGAGAAATGCGAAGACTCGTAGCGCGGCAAGACCAAATGTTTGAGGCCATGAATTTATCTTTTGCCTCATTGAACACTACGCTCCAGAGCTTCAGTCCTACTGCCCAATTCCCATACCAGCAACCAGCCCCAATGCCAAGGTTCCCACCCAATGATTCGATGAAGAACAACAACCACCACCACCACCCAGGACTTAGGTGATTACAGAAAGTCCTCTCTTATTTATTGCTTTATCTATACAATGAGGACATTGTAATTTTCAAGTTTGGGGGATTTAGTTGCATGTTACATGTTGCATATTTAATTTCATTAGCTAGGTTTGCATATGTTAGTTCATTGTTTATGTTTAGGGTTATTAAATGTTAAATTCAGGTAATCATGTAGTTGCGTAGTAGCTTAGGAATATAAATAGTTTTTATTTATCTTTGCAATCATGTTATTTTTACCACATATTTCCAGTTTTAAAAAAAAATCAAAAATAATAGTTAGTTAATATGTTCATCTTGCACGAGTCCAGCTGTTTGATAGTTACAGTCTATTGTGGCCAATGATGAGAATGGGATTGACTAGACAAGTATAGTACTGCTTCTTAGAATTTTAATGTGATTTCTTGTTATGAATTGAATCTTTTCATGTTTAAAACTGGTATAATCAGGATAGCACGTTAGAGACAACTTTGTTGACTGATTAAGTTTAAATTGATACATAATTGACTTCTTAAGGATAATATTAGTTTGAATGAATGAAAGACATGAATAGGCGGAGATGACTAAATTTTGACAAAAACTTAAGTTTGGGGGAAAAAATTTGGGATATATAAGCTTAACAAAAAAAAAGAAAAAGAAAAAAAAATAATAATAAAATGATGAAAAAAAGAATATTGTGGCTAGTCTTGTTTCGGGGCCTTTGTTACTTGAGCAAATGCGTCCAGAGGGGATTGTCTTTACACCTAAGCGCCCTAAGGTCTTATATGGTGCAGGGAGTCGTTGGTCAAAAGCTAAGCTAAGGGGTATGCTATTAGCCTAATGGAATGAGACATTACACTACCATTATGGTAAAAAAAAAAATAATAAACAATAAAATGGGAAAAGAGAAAAAAGCCCCATAATGCAAAGTAAAGCATAAGTATCCCGGATTGGACTCTTGAATTTGGTGGAAGTTTGACTTTAGTTGGATCTAGCCTGCTTAATGAATTTTATGAGTTTGCCTTTGTATGATGCCTTTAAAGAGATCTATTATGTGTTGTATTTAGCATTATATTAGTTAGCATTGTTGTTGAGCACACACACACTATATCAGTAATAACAGTCTAAGATTTGATGATTGATCGGGAAATTATTGTTGAGTTTTGATATGATGTATTATCATGTTTACTTGATTTCTCTAAGGCCAGGCGAAAAGACTTGTTTTTCTCATTATTGTTGGATTCATAGGCATATAGATTAATTGCATTGCATTTTTGTTTTGTTTTTGCTTGAGGACAAACAAATGTTTAAGTTTGGGGGTATTTGATAAATAGGTTTTATACCTACTTATCCGGCATCTATTACTTGAATTATTTGCTTAATCTCGTGTTTCTTAGTTACTTTTCATACATTTTGTTTTCATTTTGTAGATTATATGTTTGGAAGCGGAGTGACTAACTATTGGTATGAAATTGCAAGGAAAAGCAATTCCGGATATCGTTCGGGCCTTCATGTTCATTTCAAGTGTATTTCATGTTTTTGGCATGGAACTTGGACTATGTTGTGGGTCTTTTTCTTGGTTTTCCGAAACATCTTGTATCATTCCAATCGGAAGTTCGGATGTGAGAGTTATTTTTTTGCAACAAAGATGTTGAATTAAGAGTTGTTTTGTTGTCATTACATATCAGGTCTTCTAGTGCAATTTTGACCTTTATCCGTTCATTATTTCTGAAAACTCAAAGAATAAAAGTTGTAGAGCTCGTCGGTAGCTTTGATTTGATAGGTGGCGGGCCCTGTAACTTCTTCCGGTTTAAAAGTTATGGCAGTTTTAGCAGATGACAACTGCTTGAAAAATAATTGATTCTAAGCATGCATAATAGCAAGCGAGGGCTTGGGTTGCAGGCGGATTAGCGACTTGATAGGAAAGTCAACTTGCTATTACAAATGGAAAAGGCAAGCTGGGGCTTGGGTACTTGAATTTGAAGTCTCCTAGTTGGTTTCTAATGCTACAAACATGGAGTTTTAGTGATGGTGATGACTTGGGATTCGTTTTGGCATGGAATTGTAATCAGAATACATGTGGAAGTATATAATTAACAAAAAAACAATGAGATTAAACACACAAGGAAAATTATGAAGATTAATCACAGTTTTTCTAAGCGAGCGTTGGAGGAGTATTTCAAGGAGATTTTAGAGACGATTCCGATTCTAGGCTACGTGAAAGGTGTTTTCAATATTCTTTGTCTTAGACTATTATTTGTAATTGAAAGAATGATTTCCATGATTTATTCAGTGTTTATTTCGTTAATTATGAACTAATTCACTTTTTAGGCTTATGATGGATCTTTGAGTGAATCTATGATTTTGTAAACTTTGATTTCCACTTCAATAAGCTATTTTCCAGTTTATCTATATTAATTTGAGCATGAATTTATGAATTGCCTGATAAACAATTCTTTGTGGAATTGGATGGAATCGAGAGAGGATATTCAAATGTAGACCTAGTTGATATAACATGTGTTCATGATTTTGTGAATAGCTTAATTGTGTTGAATGTTAAGGTAGAGATATGCTTGACATCACATGTAATTTGATAGAGAACTTATTCTTCAACCTTCTTCAATTATAATTCACATAGAGATATAGTGAGTTAGTTGCTTAAGGTGTTTAATGGATTTCTATCTTAATTGTGGATTGACATTAATACGGTAGTAGTGCATCGAGAGGTGATTAATACTACGTTCGTGTTCTTGATTAATAAACTGGGATAGTGAATTGAATTGGAATAAAGGTGTTAAAGTCAGAGTGAAGCTTAGGGTGAAATCATAAGTCTATTTCTCCATTAATTGTTTGAAATTCCAGATTTTGATACTTGTGATTATTTTGTGATATTGAATTATTCTTTAATTTAGAGTTTTAATTTAATCATTGAGTTGATTTGTTTAATAAAATTAGGATTAATATAAAGTTGGTAATCATAAGTTAAGATTATTGCTAGTTAGTTTTTTAAACAATACTCTTATCACTTTATTAGTTGTTAACCACGATATACTTGCATGTTGTGCGTAGCTAGAATTTGCCCAATAGATTGTTGTATAATTAGTTTATATTTGTATTTAGTACCTTGTATCTCAAGCGACCCATGATGGGTGATGTATACCTATTTTGGGGGCATCACAATTGAGCTTAGGGATAAGATCCCAGTTTAGATGTGAAAAAGAACTAGGGGAGAGAGAAATTCTTCGCTAGATAACCTACCTAAGTTTATTTGGTATTTAATTGGTTTGGATTATTAGGGATAATATGTGATATGTTAATTAACCCTTGTTTTGTGGCGATTGGAAATGGCATCCAGAAAATGTTGAGATAAGCAATGAAGCACATGAGATTGTGGAGTCACCACAGATTAATACCCAGGATAATGTGCAACAGGAAAACAATAATCCGCAGGTAAACAATAACACCGATGAAATGATGAACGATGAGATATTCAGAGGCTTTATGCAATTCATGCAACATCAGGTGAGAGCGGCTCCTGTTCAAAATGCAGGTGGAAACACTGACAACTCTCGGACGGTCACCGCTAAGCAGTTCAAGGAGCTGGGACCACCGGAGTTTTTTGGAGAGCCAAAATCACTTAAGGAGGAGACGTGGATATAATAGATCAATAAGATATTTAATGTCTTGGGATGCTCCGAGGAGCAAAAGGTTTCCTTTTCCACCTTTATGTTGCGAGCAGAGGCAGATTACTGGTGGGAATCTGTAAAGCGTACTCAACCTGTCGCACTGAAGATGTCTTGGGAGAAGTTCCAAGAACTATTCAACGACAATTACTTTCCTAAAAGTATTCATCACATGAAGGAGGTAGAGTTCATCAAGCTTGTGCAAAATAATATGACTGTGGTGTAGTACGAAGGTAAGTTTGCTGAGTTGTCTCGATTTGCATCCCACTTGGTTGATAATGAGGAGAGAATGACACAGATATTTCTAAGAGGTTTAAAACCCGAGATACGTTAATACCTATTTTTTCATAAACTGTGTTTGTATTCAGTTGTTGTGAATAGGGCTCAGTTATTGGAGCGCGATAATGAGTCAACCCAACCAAGAGAGAGCAACTGACAAGTCGATAATAACAGTGGTAGCAGTCATCGAAGCGGTGACAACAAGCGTGGAAGGAATCAACATGCCAGAAATGGTAATCACTTTAGTGGTAATCATGGCAATGACAATAAGAGTGGAC
Organism: Panax ginseng; assembly: GCA_020205605.1. Lineage (NCBI taxonomy): Eukaryota > Viridiplantae > Streptophyta > Magnoliopsida > Apiales > Araliaceae > Panax > Panax ginseng. The sequence goes on from CM035134.1 coordinate 91,734,547, forward strand.
ATTTCAAGAAGAGGAGATTTAACAATAATGGAAAGACGTCAGCACCAGCACCTGTTGTTAAGGAAGGAGAACGACCGCCGGTCGTATGTTATAAATGCGGAGGGGAGGGACATATCAGTCCAAACTGCGTGATGCAGTCCAAAGCATGTTACAATTGTGGAAGAGAAGGTCACCTATCCCGATTTTCTCGTTTACCGAAGACAAGTCCAGCTGGGATGGAGGCACCAAAGGCCGTCCCAGAAAAGTCAAAGCCGGTAGTGCAAGGGAGAACGCTTGTTGTGACCTCCCAGAAAGCAAGGAACCCGAACCAAGTCATCACGGATAAGCTTATCATAAACTCTAGCAAAGTATACACCTTATTTGATACCGGCTCTACCCATTCTTTTATTTCTCCTACTTGCGCTCAATGTTTAAATTTGACTCCGGAGAAATTGGACTTTGACATATCGGTTGAGACTCCGTTGGGAGAAACCTTCATTACAACCACGGTTTATAAGTCTTGTTTGATTCAAATCGGTAACCGCACATTACCTGTCGATCTTATTTCTTGGAAAATACTTGCATTTGATGTGATTTTAGGGATTGATGGGTTAACTACTCATCATGCTAAAATCGATTATTTTTGTAAGGTTGTTAGCTTTTATATTCCTAACCAACCTATTATGCGAATTCAAGCAACCAAACCACTAAAATCAATCACTGTTATATCAAGCCATAAAGCTATTCGTTTATTGAAAAATGGATGTCAAGCTTTCTTAGCCTATGTCACGGATTTAAATAAAAATACGTCAGATTTGAATGATATTTCTATTGTTAATAAATTTCCTGACGTATTCCCTGAAGAACTTCCTGGCCTACCCCCAGAGCGTGATATTGAATTTTGTATCAACTTTGAACCCGGTACAAAATCCATTTCTAAAATCTCATATCGAATGGTTCCTATTGAACTTCAGAAGTTAAAAACCTAAGTATAAGAGTTGGTACTCAAGCCTTTATCTGGTGACTTCCTTTGTGGAATGCACCAAAGCCAGACTCTCCGTAGGGGATGCTATATTTGTGTGGTGGTAAAACGATAGGTGCTATTGTGACTAGATATCCAAGATTGGGATATGAGTCACAGTTGAGAGCAACTTAAGTTAGTGACCGAAGTACGTAGCTTTCTTGGCTTAGCTGGTTATTATCGGAGATTCGTGGAAGGATTTTCTCGAATCGCTACTCCATTAACTCAGCAGACTCGAAAAGATACAAAGTTTGGTTGGAGCGAGGAATGTGAGAAGAGTTTTCAAGAACTCAAGGGAAGACTCATTTCAAAGACTGGGTCCGACAATACCATCTTGCTCGGAGGGATTTGTCATCTACGGTGATGCTTGAGCAAAGGGTTAGGATGTGTTCTCATGCAACATGGAAAAGTCATAGCTTATGCCTCATGACAACTCAAAGAATATGAGAGGAATTATCCTACTCATGATCTAGAGTTGGCAATATCATTTTTAAGCTTTTAGATTTGGAGGCATTACTCAGATGGAGAAAAGGTGGAGATCTATACGGATCATAAAAGCCTCAAATATTTCTTCACTCAAAAGGAACTCTGTAACGCCCCCAAATTCGGGTATCTTCCAACCCGACATATGGTGCTATACGGTACTCATAACTATACAATCATTCCATTGAAATACAACATAATGAATGTAATTACTATCTTCTTATTACAATTGAAGTATAATCCTTCCCAGGTTCATAAATCGATTACATAGTTCGTTGTTCATAATGTATAATACATACAAACATACTAATCTATTACACGATGGCTAAGTATCCATCTTAGCCTTGCCCTTATCTCTCTTAGCTTTCTCAGTACATTCATCCTTAGCTGCAATCATATAATTCACGTAAGAAGTGAGCATAACAAGCTCATCAAGTTTATCAAAGGATAAAAGTAATACCACATTGGTGAATTATATAATTATTCCTACATAACTGAACAAATAGTTATGAAGTATTATGAAATAATAATACTTTAACATTTCATAACATCAATTCCCAAAGTATAGAATAAATTAGGAATTCTGAACCGGTTAATAGACCATGAACAGTAGCTTTATGTTTTCATACTTGAAAAGGATATCACGACACTAAAGCTGTACATCTGCATTACTTACGAGCACTTCTAGGTGATCAGCTGTAACATTCCAGAAATTTTAATTGTTATATTAAATATTTGTTGAATTATATAAGTTTTTATTGGATGTGTTTAAGGTTGAATTTGTAATTTTCAAATTTGATTCGATTGGGTTAATTATTTGTTAAATAAATAATTAAGGAAATTAATTATTATATGATAATTTAATTTAATTATTAAGTTAGAGAGTTTTGATTAATTGAATTATTATATTTTAATTTGAATTTGTAAATTAAAAGGATGTGTTAGTGGATTAAATGAAATTATAATTATAAAGAAAATTATAGTTTTATGGTATTGATTTATGTGTTAAAGTGATTTAATAAATTGTTTTTAGAATTAATTTAATTAAATTAAAGTGTGACAAATAACCTTACTATAAAGGAGTTATTAAAATAAATTCAAGGAGTTTAATTCAATTTTGCCAATCAAGGCCTAATGACTATTAAGTCTTTAATCTAATAGTGTTTTACCAAACAAGGCATAAGGATTAATTGATTATTGTTTTCAGTGGTTAGCCAAACAAGCCTTATGGCTTTTGATTTTCAAATAAAAAATAACTGATGTCAGTTAAGTTAGTATTTATATTATATAATTAATCTATATTATTATTATACGTTATCTTCCTAAGACGTAGAACTAGAATAGAGAGGAGAAGAGAGTTTACAGAGAGAAAAGAAGAGAGGAAGAAAGGCTAGGAATTTGGAGAGAAGAAGGAGCTTGAGAATCAAAAAGGGTTGGCCATCATCTTCAAACAAGGTATCATCTAAACTCTATTATTGTTGTTCTTTTCAAACTATAGCTATAGTTGTATTCTCTCTCCCAATTTTTCTCCATAAAAGCTTTGTAGAAATTGAATTATTTGTTATGTATGTGGCTTTATATGATAAACTAGTGTTGTAAAACTATTTTCATAAGTGATAGTCAATGAATTGATGTTATGTATGTAGTTTGTGAAGAAAACCTTTTTACAGAGAGTTTATGTGAATGAATATGGGTTAATTTAAAGTAAAAATTGTGGGCTAATTAGTTGTGTAGTTGATAAATTGACTATTTAAATTGATAGAGTATGTATAAATATTGATAAAGATACTTTGAATTAACTGTTTTGGTTGAAAAACAAAATTACAGTGTTGTTTTTCATTAAAAACATCAAAAAGTGAGTTTTTATCAAAAATAGTGAAATTGGATGTTTTAAATTCGTTGTTTATGTTGTTTTATGGGTAGAAACATGTTTAGAGTCTTTGAAATATGTTTATATGAAGTCTCTATATGATTTACGTGTTAATTATACTGTTAGAAAAGAGCTTGTAGGCCAAAATTGGCTTTTGTTCATATCGTTATCAAGTTTGTCGATTCGAAGATCTATAGATTAAATCTTGTAATGTGACTTAGCGATAATAATTTCGCTACCACAAGATCTTGGCTCCACGCAGTAGTAGCCTTGACCGGTAGTATTATTATCGTATGCAGTATTTCATCATCATATGCATACAAAGCACCACAAAGATAAATCGTATGCGCCAAGTAGCGCCGCTTAGCGCGTAATGGTCCGACAAATGTACTTTTTGTACTCGAAATTTGAAGGAATTGTTATGTGATAATAGTAGTACTATAAAATGTTGATTTTAATGTTTCTATACCTTGAATGAACATGTTAAATTGTTTTGTAACTTGATTATGTGATTAAAAATCCAATTTTTAAATGATGAACGTACTTAGTTATGTTTGTAAAGTGGTAATGGCTAACTATGTCATGATGACATATGTTTATAGGATATTGTGATTCGAATTGTTCGGTTTAGTCTACGAGCAAGGCAAGTTTTCTAATCTATTATCTTGTTGAATCAATTATTGTTTCCAATTTCATAAATGCAAGGTTTCTAAACTTTAATTTTGATATTGAGCAAGTTATTCTTGTATTTAACTTGTTGGTTAGCATGCAAATTTATATATACTAATGTTGAACAATTTTATCGTTCAAATTACTATGCATGCTTAGTATTTAATTCTAATTAACCTTGGCTTAATATTGTTCAAGCAAGGTGTGTTATAGTTATTCAATATGTATGCTATTAGATTATTCCTAAAGCATGATTTTAATATACCATGTTGATTCAATTACGCTTATTCTATAGTATGATGTTCTTGGTTTTATTCAACTAATCCTTAGTTGATGTTCGTTGAATTCCAAATTACCCTAAAATGTTTCCAAAACAAACTCACTTTGGTGCAGACTTGTACTCTAAATACTGAGATGAACAACCCTATTACTAGGGGTAACTTACATGTAGCGTTAAATGTTTGTGCACAATACATGGTACGAAGGGCTGATCCCCCTATGTACGAGGAGTCCTTATAGTATAATAACTGTTAAAGTTGGAGTTGAAAGATTACTTACAACTGTGGACATAGTTCATGGTCTTATGACCCTCAGTTATATTTATTCCACATTTTGGATTTCAGTTCCTGATTATCATTGTTAGAGTACCGTTCAGTCTTGATGAGCCTATCATGGGCAGTTATTATTATTATACTCCTGTTGATTCCTTATTGTTTCAAGTGAGTTTTGTTTGCTCACTCTTGCTTATATAACTCTTACAGCTAAAGATGAGAAGGTTGATGTACCTAGAACTAGTAAGGGAAAAGGAAAGATGAACAAGTGTTGAAAACTTGTAATGTGTTGATATTTGATTATCAGATTTTAAATTGAATGGTTGTAATGAAGTTTATTTATTTTTCCGCATTTGAATGATTGTATTTAAAGGCTAGACAACCTGGGAGATTTTTATTATGTAACCCTTTAATGGGAAAGGTTTTATTTATCCAATTTTATTGTGATTGGATAGTTAGATATGAATGTTTGATTAAGTGAACACCAAATCCTGTGGGAATGAAGTACCTGGGTATGGGGGTGTCACAAGTTGGTATCAAAGCCTTAGGTTATGAACCTTAGGTGGGGAAAAGCCTTAGGAAGTAACCTACGAAAAGATAGTGATGATAAACTCTTATCGAGTTTTAAGGAAGAAGTAATAAAACACTTATGTGCTTATGTGTTTACAACTTATGTGCTCGTGAGTTTCGAGTAGTAATGATTAGTAATTAGAACTTAAACTTTGGTTGAAAGGATGTCTAATATAGGAGGATCCCGTCAAGCTGGGGAGGAGGAGCCTCGAGATATTCAGGTTGTTTGGGAATAACTCTTCGCCACGGAAAAGCAGCCTGCTGGTCATGAGGTTGAAAGGGAGAGAGTACCTGATAAGGATGATGAGATAGAGACAGACGAGGAGGATTCAGTGGAGCTGCCCCAGACTGATGAAGAGGACGAGGAGGAAAGGATTCCACTTAACTCGATAGATGGCCCTATATACTATTAGGTGTATGACCACAATGTGGAACTTCAAGATACTGTCGAGGAATTGCAAGATATAGTAGCTGAGCAACAGGCCTCGATGGCACAGAAGGACGACAAAATTCAGGACCAAGAGGAACGACTGAACAATGTTGAAGAGAAGCTGATTCACACTGAAGAAAAGAACGAGCAAATGAGAGCAGAGATTACAGAGTTGAAGAGCAAGTTGAGAGAAGAATCTGCAAAAAGGGCAAGAGCCGAAGACGCGTACAGTGAAGCTTATCAATAAGCTGGAACAACGGGGAGGGACACACAAGCAAAGAGAAGGATGATGGAAGAGATGGATAACGTGTTCAACATAGCGATCAATCGAGCTCAAGATCGAGTCATGGGTTACCCAATTCAGTTCGAGACGCTACCCTCGTACATACTAGATCGTCGAACCATGTTCCGAATTATGGAAGAAGAGCGTCGTAAGGCTTTGCAGTATCTTAATCGGACATCGTAGGAAGTGTACTTGATTTATGATTTATGTTATGATAAGTAATATGTAAATCCCAAGTATTATGCAACTTATGGGATATGATGATGATGTCCTGAAACTTTAGTAGTTCAGGAAAATAATGTAAATAGCAGTGATGCTATGGGTATGATGTTTTCAAAGAATAAAGCATAAATAAAAGTTAATCTTCTTTTATCCAAAGTGTTATGTGTTATGTGGTGATTACTTTTATGGGGGCAAGTTAAGTAGAAATTACTTAAATAAGTTGAGTAATAATCTAATGAGTGTATTTTTAACAGAAAATGCCTCCAAGACGTCAACCACCCCGACAGAGAACCACTGAAGGAACCAACAACAATAATGCTGACGCTAACCCCGTTCAGCAGCTGGTGACATTACTGATAGGTGCACTGCAGAATCAACCGCAGAACCAACCATAAAATCATGCTAGAACGTTTAAGGACTTCAAAGCGGTTGGACCACCAGAATTTTGTGGGTCCATGAACCCGATTAAGGCACAGACCTGGGTCATGGAGATAGAGAAAGTGTTCGATGTTGTGGGAGTAAGGGAAGATCAGTAGACTGCTTTTGCAATATTCATATTGAAAGCAGAGGCTAGTTATTGGTGGCAGGCCAATAAAACTCGAGGACCAGGGGTTATGGCTTGGGATAGGATCAAGGAGATGTTCTTGAGACCTACTTCCCGAGAGTTCAAGAGTCGGTTGAAAATACAGCTTTTAGAATCAAGTAGGGAACGATGATGATTGTTTGGAGTATGCCGCGAAATTCAATGTGTTGGTGAGGTTTGCGCCATATCAAGTCAGCACAGACGAACGCAAGGCAAAGAGATTTAAACAGGAATTAAAGCCACAGTTGTTTAGTAGGGTTTCCTTGTTCCAGATTGAAGACATTTGCGTAAGTAATGGAAAAAGCAATTCTCGGCCGAAGAAGGTGGAGGCGAGGCTGTAACCAAGTTCAATCAGGAACAGAAAAAGAAGAAGAATGAAGTGGAGGTGAAGAATGGAGGTGGAGGAAGTGGGAATGATAATAATAATCTAAAAAGAAAGTGGAATGGAAATGTGGGTGCTGGGAATCAACAAGGTAACCAGCAGAATAAGAAGTTTGAAGCATGTGCTACATGCGGGAAGTTTCACAAGGGTGTATGCTTAATGGGGAAACGTGTATGCTTTAACTGTGGACAGGAGGGTCACATAGCCCCAAACTGTAATTAACCCAAGAAGAATGTTTTCTACACTTGCGGGTCCAAGGATCACTTTGCTCGTGAATGCCCTAAGAAGAGATCTGGTGAGGCAAATGGAAACAAGGGAAGTGCTAGTGGAGGTGCACTGACTATTGCTGGGCTAGCATCAACCAATAAGCCCATAGCCAGAACCTTCAACATGATTGTGCAAGATGCTGTGCAATCAAAGGATGTGGTGTCAGGTATTATCCCAATCAATGATATTGATGCTTATGTATTATTTGATTCGGTCTACTTGCTCATTTTTTATCTCGATGAATTTGCTATGAGATTAGGATTGCCTAGTGAAGAATTGAATTTCCCTTTAAGCATAGAAATTACGAATAAGGAAGTAATTCCTGTTAGGTTCGTATACAAGAACTGTAGGGTGAACATTAAGGGAAATATTTTGATGGTAGATTTAATTCCGATTAGGCTTGGAGAGTTTGATGTTATTTTGGGAATGGATTGGTTGTTCAATTATGGAGCGATAATTGACTGCCAAAAGAAATGTGTAAACCTTATGACTCCGTTAAAGGTAGAATTCAATGGTAGCAAATTGCCTAGACAAATTAGATGTCTGACGATTTTGTAGGCCAAGAAATTGTTGAGTCAAGGCTGTGTGGGATATTTAGCCTACATAGTCGATACTCAGAAGAAGGGTGCGAAACTGGAAGAAATACCAGTGGTTAGGGAATTTGTGGACGTGTTTCTGGAGGATTTGCCAGGACTTCTGCCTGACAGAGAAATCAAGTTCGTGATCGACTTAGCGCCAGGAACCTCTCCGATATCGAAAGCCCCATACAGAATGGCTCCGGTAGAGATGAAGGAACTAATGGTACAACTGCAGGAGTTGTTGGACAAGAAATACATTCAGCCGAGTGTGTCACCGTGGGGAGCACCGGTGTTATTCGTAAAGAAGAAGGATGGGTCAATGCGTCTTTGCATTAATTATAGGGAGTTAAACAAAGTCACTATTAAGAATAAGTACCCATTGCCAAGAATAGATGATTTGTTTGACCAGTTGAAGGGTGCTAGATATTTCTCAAAAATAGATTTGAGAAGTGGATATCACCAATTAAAGGTAAGGAAGGAGGATGTACCGAAGACGGCATTCCGAACTCGGTATGGACATTACGAATTTTTGGTGATGTCTTTTGGTTTGACAAACGCCCCTGCAGCGTTCATGGATTTGATGAACAGGGTGTTTAAACCATTTTTGGACAAGTTTGTGGTGGTGTTCATCGATGATATTTTGGTGTACTCAAAAACCCAAGAGGAACATGTAGAACACTTACGTCTAACGCTGGAGACGCTAAGAAAAGAAAAGTTGTATGCGAAATTCTCTAAATGTGAATTTTGGCTGGAACGTGTACAATTTCTTGGGCACGTAATTGACAAGGATGGAATTTCTGTAGATCCATCAAAGGTTGAAGCTGTGATAAATTGGGAACAACCAAGAACTCCATCAGAAGTGAGAAGTTTCTTGGGATTGGCAGGGTATTACAGACGGTTTATCTAGGATTTCTCCAAGATTGCCACTCCGTTGACAAATTTGATGAGGAAATCTGTAAAATTTGTTTGGACGGAGAAATGTAAAGGAAGTTTTCAGGAATTAAAAAAGAAACTAAGTATGGCACCTGTGTTGTCATTACCAGATAATACAGGAAATTTTGTGGTGTACAGTGATGCTTCACACAAAGGATTAGGATGTGTCCTTAAGCAGAACAGTAAAGTCATCGCGTATGCGTCAAGGCAATTGAAGGACTACGAAAAAGGGTATCTGACTCATGATTTAGAGTTAGCGGCGGTTGTGTTTGCTTTAAAAATATGGAGACACTATCTCTAAGGAGAGAAATGTGAGATTTACACAGACCATAAGAGTCTGAAGTACATTTTCACTCAGAAAGACCTGAACATGCGTCAAAGGAGATGGATGGAATTGATAAAGGATTATGATTGTGAGATCTTTTATCATCCAAGAAAAACAAACATGGTTGCAGATGCCTTGAGTAGGAAAAGCAGAGAAAAGTTGATGCTGTTAACTGATAAGGAGGAGCTTATTTCAGCAATGGAAAGGTTAGAGTTGGAAATCAAATTTCCTAAAGAATTCGATGAAAAATGTTACCAGATGGAAGTCGGTCCAACTTTGGTGGACAAAGTGAAGATCGCTCAACTGCAGGATGAGGAATGCAGAAAAATAAGAGAAAGTGTGATTGAGGGAAAAGAAGTGAAATACAAGGTTAATACCAGTGGAATGCTGAGATTCGAGGGACGAATCTGGGTTCTAGCAGTACCAGATATTAAAGAGGATATCTTGACAGAAGCTCATAACTTAAGATATTCGATCCATCCTGGAAGTACGAAGATGTATCAAGACTTGCGACGACATTTTTGGTGGCCAAATATGAAAAGAGACATTGCAGAATGCGTTGCAAAGTGCTTAACATGTCAGAGAGTCAAGGCCGAGGATCAAAGGCCAAGCAGATTACTTCAACCATTAGAGATACCGGAATGAAAATGGGAACATATCACAATGGATTTTGTGGTAGGTCTTCAAACGACTCAGAAAGGATACGATGCGATATGGGTGATAGTGGACAGATTGACAAAGTCTGCACACTTTTTACCAATAAAGATTAGATTCAATCTTGATCAGCTGGCAAAGTTATATGTTAAAGAGATTGTATCGAGACATGGAGTTCCAGTGTCAATTGTGTCAGATAGAGATCCGAGGTTCACATCAAATTTCTGGAAGGGACTACAAGAATGTATGGGAACACAGTTGCGAATGAGTACGACATATCATCCGCAAACAGATGGCCAAAGCGAAAGAACGATTTAGACATTGGAAGATATGCTGAGAGCATGCGTCATGGATTTCAAAGGAAGCAGGGATGAACAGTTACCATAGGTGAAATTTGCCTACAATAATAGTTATCACGCAAGCATCGGCATGCCGCCTTACGAAGCATTATACGTCAGGAGGTGCAGAACTCCACTGTGCTGGGATGAAGTCGGTGAACGTCAACTGTTAGGACTAGAACTGGTACAAAAAACTGCTGAGGTTGTCCAACTCATCAGAATAAGATTGATAAATGCTCAAGATGCATAAAAGAAATATGTTGATCAACACAGACAAGATCGTGCATTTGACGTAGGAAATTACGTATTCCTAAAAGTTTTCCTTGGAAGGGAAAAATTTGGTTTGGTAAAAAGGGAAAATTAAGTCCGAGGTTTATTGGACCCTTCGAAGTGCTGCGAAAAGTTGGGGAGGTGGCTTACGAGGTAGCTCTCCCTCCAGAATTACAAAACATTCATAATGTTTTTCACGTTTCGGTGTTACGACCATATAAACCTGATTACAAGCACGTGATTGAGTACGAACCATTGTAGTTTGAAAAAGACTTGTCTTATAAAGAGGTTCCTATCCAGATAGTCGACAGGAAAGAACAAGTGCTTAGAAATAAAGTGATACCTTCTGTGAAGGTAATTTGGAGGAACCACAATGTCGAAGAGGCTACGTGGGAACTCGAAGCTGAAATGATGAAGAATTACCCTGAGTTATTTGTTTAATCTGTGTCTTCGATTCTGGGGACAGAATCTTTGTAAGTAGGGGAGAATGTGATGAATGAATTGTTTGAATTGTGATTCTGGGGAAAGAATCCTTGTAAGGAGGGAATGATGTAACATTCCAAAAATTTTAATTGTTATATTAAATATTTGTTGAATTATATAAGTTTTTATTGGATGTGTTTATGGTTGAATTTGTAATTTTCAAATTTGATTCGATTGGGTTAATTATTTGTTAAATAAATAATTAAGAAAATTAATTATTATATGATAATTTAATTTAATTATTAAGTTAGAGAGTTTTGATTAATTGAATTATTATATTTTAATTTGAATTTGTAAATTAAAAGGATGTGTTAGTGGATTAAATGAAATTATAATTATAAAGAAAATTATAGTTTTATGGTATTGATTTATGTGTTAAAGTGATTTAATAAATTGTTCTTAGAATTAATTTAATTAAATTAAAGTGTGACAAATAACCTTACTATAAAGGAGTTATTAAAATAAATTCAAGGAGTTTAATTCAGTTTTGCCAATCAAGGCTTAATGACTATTAAGTCTTTAATCTAATAGTGTTTTACCAAACAAGACATAAGGATTAATTGATTATTGTTTTTAGTGGTTAGCCAAACAAGCCTTATGGCTTTTGATTTTCAAATAAAAAATAACTGATGTCAGTTAAGTTAGTATTTATATTATATAATTAATCTATATTATTATTATATGTTATCTTCCTAAGACGTAGAACTAGAATAGAGAGGAGAAAAGAGTTTACAGAGAGAAAAGAAGAGAGGAAGAAAGGCTAGGAAATTGGAGAGAAGAAGAAACTTGAGAATCAAAAAGAGTTGGCCATCATCTACAAACAAGGTATCATCTAAACTCTATTATTGTTGTTCTTTTCAAAGCTATAATTGTATTCTCTCTCCCAATTTTTCTCCATAAAAGCTTTGTAGAAATTGAATTATTTGTTATGTATGTGGCTTTATATGATAAACTAGTGTTGTAAAACTATTTTCATAAGTGATAGTCAATGAATTGATGTCATGTATGTAGTTTGTGAAGAAAACCTTTTTACAGAGAGTTTATGTGAATAAATATGGGTTAATTTAAAGTAGAAATTGTGGGCTAATTAGTTGTGTAGTTGATAAATTGACTGTTTATATTGATAGAGTATGTATAAATATTGATAAAGATACTTTGAATTAACTGTTTTGGCTGAAAAACAAAATTACAGTGTTGTTTTTCATTAAAAAGATCAAAAAGTGAGTTTTTATCAAAAAAACAGTGAAATTGGATGTTTTAAATTCGTAGTTTATGTTGTTTTATGGGTAGAAACATGTTTAGAGTCTTTGAAATATGTTTATATGAAGTCTCTATATGATTTACGTGTTAATTAGACTGTTAGAAAAGAGCTTGTAGGCCAAAATTGGCTTTTGTTCATCTTTGCTTGTTGTCGCGATTTGAAGATCGATTTATAGCCATGGCAATGGCAGCGATAATAATTTCGCTCAATGACCTTTGGTACGCCGCAATGCGGGCTTTAGGTAGTATTATTATCGTGTTGCCATGGCATATCATCATCATCTTGCATGCCGCACCATAGTATAAACCGTAAGCGCCATAGCGAGTTAAAGAGAATGGTCCGACGATTGTACTTTTTGTACTCGAAATTTGAAGGAATTGTTATGTGATAATAGTAATCTTTTGTAAAATGTTAATTTTAATGTTTCTATACCTTGAATGAACATGCTAAATTGTTTTGTAACTTGATTATGTGATTAAAAATCCAATTTTTAGATGATGAACGTACTTAGTTATGTTTGTAAAGTGGTAATGGCTAACTATGTCATGATGACATATGTTTATAGGATATTGTGATTCGAATTGTTCGGTTTAGTCTACGGGCAAGGCAAGTTTTCTAATCTATTATCTTGTTGAATCAATTATTGTTTCCAATGTCATAAATGCAAGGTTTCTAAACTTTAATTTTGATATTGAGCAAGTTATTCTTGTATTTAACTTGTTGTTTAGCATGCAAATTTATATATACTAATGTTAAACAATTTTATCGTTCAAATTACTATGCATGCTTAGTATTTAATTCTAAATAACCTTGGCTTAATATTGTTCAAGCAAGGTGTGTTATAGTTATTCAATATGTATGCTATTAGATTATTCCTAAAGCATTCATGATTTTAATATACCATGTTGATTCAATTAAGCTTATTCTATAGTATGATGTTATTCGTTTTATTCAACTAATCCTTAGTTGATGTTCGTTGAATTCCAAATTACCCTAAAATGTTTCCAAAACAAACTCACTTTGGTGTGGACTTGTACTCTAAATACTGAGATGAACAACCCTATTAGTAGGGGTAACTTACGCGTAGTGTTAAATGTTTGTGCACAATACATGGTACGAAGGGCTGATCCCCCTATATACGAGGAGTCCTTATAGTCTTATGACTGTTAAAGTTGGAGTTGAAAGATTACTTACAACTGTGGACATAGTTCATGGTCTTATGACCCTCAGTTATATTTATTCCACATTTTGGATTTCAGTTCCTGATTATCATTGTTAGAGTACCGTTCAGTCTTGATGAGCCTATCATGGGCAGTTATTATTATTATACTCCTGTTGATTCCTTATTGTTTCAAGTGAGTTTTGTTTGCTCACTCTTGCTTATATAACTCTTACAACTAAAGATGAGAAGGTTGATGTACCTAGAACTAGTAAGGGAAAAGGAAAGATGAACAAGTGTTGAAAACTTGTAATGTGTTGATATTTGATTATCAGATTTTAAATTGAATGGTTGTAATGAAGTTTATTTATTTTTCCGCATTTGAATGATTGTATTTAAAGGCTAGACAACCTGGGAGATTTTTATTATGTAACCCTTTAATGGGAAAGGTTTTATTTATCCAGTTTTATTGTGATTGGGTAGTTAGATATGAATGTTTGATTAAGTGAACACCAAATCCTGTGGGAATGAAGTACCTTGGTATGGGGGTGTCACATCAGCCTATAGTACTCTATGTTGATCAACACTCATTCGTTAAAAGTATTTACGTTTAACATTTGGCAAACTCACGTGCCCATCGAATAATCGATGAAAAATACTTTTGTTTGTTCATAGACAAACCTTACCTTCACATCCGTACCAATTACTTGGCATAGGATAGCGTTAATAATTCTATATAGAAAGATATGAATATTAATTCATCTATATCTTATGAGTAGTCTAGCCGAGTTAAATCTAGCATTGACCCTTTCTTTAAAATCAGTCGTGAAATTCAGTACAATGAATCACATAAAACTTGACTAACTTGAAGGTTAGACAAGCGTTAAGAAAACTTGCCTTTCAGCGTCTTCAAATAACTTAATCGACTGACCACAACCTTTACAGAATCTACATGATATATTCAAATAGCACACTGTAATTAGTTATTAAACAATTATTCACATTGTTCCTACTAACTTCTTTCTCTTCTATGTCTTTGTTAACTTAATATCATTAATAAAGTCAACTCGACTTATTATCCTTCGTCCCGGTTTATTAACCAACCTACGTTATTAACCAGACTCTATCATTGTTGGCGAAGTACCAACGTTGTTTACCGATTAAGGTTCATTGACAACACTTTGTGTTCTTCATTTATAACTTACTAACATGCATTCAATTCCTAAGTTCAATACCATATACATTAGTATAGGTAGTATAGGAATGGTTTTAATACACTTATGAAGTGCATAAACTTTACTCTTCTAGGTCTCTGAACAATTGCAGTTCAAACTTAAGTCATTCAACAATTAACTTGCACCAAGCACTGCACATGCAGACATTACTATATAAGACCCAGCTGCAGCACCATCAATTAAAGCGATACCATGCTTGGTCTCTCGCTTTACTGACGAGACTCTCTTATACCGATGGTATTGCGGCTTTCACTTTCTAGTAGCCAATTGACAACGTGTGTCGGCATTGCTGTGTGGCATTTAACACACCAGAAAAATTGAACAGATAAAAATTTTGGTGAGTTTCCTAGATTCATAACTTCTTCGTTATAAGTTTGATTTGGTCCATTCAAAAGCCTACACGTCATAAATGACATACTCTACGTGTTCATATAAGAATTCAACACTTTCGAATCCATTAACTCAAAATTCACTAATGAGTTCATTTTTAAGAGTTTGTTAAACGTTAATGAGCGTCCAATGCTCGTTTTCTTCGTTTTAATTTGGAATCCGACGATTCTTGAGTCTATAACTCTTAAATACCCTACCTCACGTGTTGACATTGAAAAACAACATTTTCAAGTCTCACGGCAACTTTCGACTACCAATTCGGAATTTGAACGTTTTCGACGTTTAACGTCTATTTCTGTGAAATTTGCCATAACTTCGTTACGAACGTTCTTTAAGCCAAATCACATGGAATACTCCATGGACTTCATATCTACATCCTAACCAAGCAAGATGCACATATTAACATATTGATGGAGTTCAATTGTTTATAAACAATTAATCTCAATAATCAATATTTTCATGATTTTAAGCTATATTAAACCTTTTGATTTCTATGATTTCATGACTTATAGAGATTGAATCTATAACAAGTCATCCTTATCCCACCATACTAGAAATACACCACCCATTTATGATTCTCCATACTCAAAGAAATTAAAAGAGATGGAAACTATTATTAAGGATCATTACCTTAACAATCGTTGTGTTCTTGATGAACTTCTAATGAAAAAGCTTCAAGGTAGAAGAATGGTTTAAGTCTAACTCTTTTTCTCTCTCAAATATGTTGGTTGAGTAATGGAAAAATATCAAATGGCCAACATAGGCTTCCTATTTATAGGAAAAAAAGAGGGAGGGCTTTTTGGTCAATACACCACCACCTCCTTACTATTCAACACTTTGTCACCAAGTAAAATACTTGGTGACCAAGTGATTATCTTGCCTTGCACACCAAGTGGCAAGCCCACCTTACCCATGGGTCATCCCCATGGGTTGCCCCATGGGTTTTACCCATTCGATGACCCACCGGTTCGATCCACGGTTCAATTTTCTTGCACTGGGCTTAACCAATCTAATATTGGGCCTTGACTTGGGCTTAACACATTATTTCATTGGGCTTGCCTATACAATTGATTGGACTAGACATAATCCAACTCAAATGAATTATCATTAAGTCTTAACTTAATTTTATAATACTAATCGTATTTCATACGTATAATTCACGTATTCTCTCGTATAATACTCGTACGATAATCGTATTGTACTCCATATTAACTCATCATATTATACATAAATACTAAATAGTGTCATCCTAGTATAACACACATTAACAATAACGAAATTCCTTATATGCATTTCATTTCCTTCTCGGAAATCATCTCACTCAACCCTTAGGTTTTAAGTCCGCAGGCGAAAACTATGTTTGCCATAAATGAAATATTATTAGATGTTTCATCTTATCTCGATATTCTATCATTACGCGTTTCTCGAAATTTCAAAATAATTCCCCGAACAGAAACGAATGAATAGTGGTTCTACGTGAATTTCTCGGAAAACATTTATTTTCGTCTCAAAAATTCTAAACAATTAATTCTAGCACATAGCCAGATTACTAACCACATAAACACATTCTAGGTCATAGAACGACCTTCACATAGCTTACTCACAAAATAAATCAATTAAATTCATTTAATTCACATAATCAAAATAAAATTTTAATTGTCATAAAAATCCGATTTCTCGGGCGTTACATTCTCTCCCCCTTATAAGGATTCTGTCCCCAGAATCTAGCTTATAATTACATGAATAAATGAGGAAAACCTTCCTTCATTTTACTCTCGAGTTCCCACGTTACTTCTTCAGCATTGTGGTTTCTCCATAACACCTTCACTGAAGGTATTACCTTATTTCTTAATACTTGCTCCTTCCTATCAATAATTTGAATCGAAAGTTCTTCATATGATAAATCTTTCTCTATCTGAATAGATTTATACTCTATTACGTGTTTATAGTCTGGTTTATAAGAATGCAACACAGACACATGAAACATATTATGAATGCGTTCCATTTCTGGAGGTAAGGCTACTTCATAAGATACCTCTCTTACCCTTCTTAAAATCTCAAAAGGTCCTACAAACCTTGGACTTAACTTCCCTTTCTTCCCAAAACATATCTTCCCCTTTTAAGGCGATACTTTCAGAAAAATAAAAGATCCTACATCGAATTCTCGCTTTTCTCTGTGAGGATCTGCATACTTCTTCTGCCTATCTTGAGCCGCAACTAATCGAGCACGTATTATCTTCAACATATCTGTCGTTTGCTGTACCATCTCAGGTCCCAACATCCGACGTTCACCCACCTCATCCCAACACAATGGAGTTCGGCACTTCCTTCCATACAACGCTTCGTGGCGGCATGCCTATACTAGCATGAAAACTATTGTTGTCTGAAAAAATTCCACCAACCAGTGAAATTAAATCCCAAATCCCTTTGAAATCAATAACCCAAGATCTTAACATATCTTCCAGCGTTTGAATTGTTCATTCACTCTGATGATTTTTCTGAGGATGATACGCCGTACTCAATCTTAACTGCGTTCCCATTTGCTCTTGCAAACTCCTCCAAAAGTTTGATGAGAATCGTGGATCACGATCTGACACAATCAAAACAGGTACTCCATGTCTGGAAATAATTTCCTTGACATACAGCTTAGCTAACTGATCTAGGTTATACCTAACTCCCATTGGTAGAAAATGAGCCAATTTCGTCAATCAATCCACTATCACCCAAATAGCATCGTATCCTTTTCTTGTTGTTGGAAGTCCCACCACAAAGTCTATTGTGATGTGCTCCAATTTCCACTCTAGAATTTCTAATGGTTGTAACAACCCGCTAGGTCGTTGGTGTTCAGCCTTAACTTTTTGACAAGTTAAGCACCTACTAACGTATTCTGCTATCTCCCTTTTCATATTTGGCCACCAAAAGTTCTGACAAAGGTCTTGATTCATCTTCGTACTACCGGAATGTATCGAGTACCTTAAACTATGAGCCTCCATCATTATCTCCTCCTTTAATTCGGAATCATTGGGAACCCAAATTCTTCCTTCAAAACGAAGTAATCCCTCCTTATCGAGGTTATACTTAGTCTTTTCTTCACCTTCTATCCTATTCTTCATCTGCCCGCATTCTTCATTGCTCAATTGTATTCCCTTAACCCGTTCCACTATGGTCGGTTGGGTTTCCATGGAAAATAACATTTCCATCGCTTCCTCTGGTAACTTAACTTCTAGCTCCATGTTTGCCATCGCTGTTATCAACTCATTCTGAGTGGTTAACATTGATAGTTTCACTCTACCCTTCCTACTTAGCGCATCAGTTACTACATTTGCTTTCCCCGGATGATATAAATATCACAGTCATAATCTTTTATTAACTCTAACCACCTTCTCTGCCTTATGTTCAACTCCTTCTGTGTGAAGATATATTTCAGACTTTTGTGGTCTGTATATATCTCACATTTCTCACCATATAGATAATGCCTCCATATCTTCAAGGAAAAAACCATAGCTGCCAATTCCAGATCATGAGTAGGATAGGCCTTCTTATAATCCTTCAATTGACGTGACACATACGCAATGACTTTGCCATACTGCATGAGCACGCAGCCCAGTCCTTTATGCGAAGCATCGCTATACACTACAAAGTTTCCTGTATCATCTGGTAAGGACAATACATGTGCCTCACTTAACCTCTTCTTCAACTCCTAAAAACTGTTCTCACATTTTTCAGCCCACAAATACTTCACCGACTTTCTTGTTAGATTTGTCAACGGAGTATCTATTTTAGAAAAGTCAGGAATGAACCATCTATAGTATCCCACTAACCCCAGAAAACTCCTAACCTCAGTTGGCATTTTTGGTTGCTCCCACTCATTAACTGCTTCCACTTTTGCTGGATCTATGGAAATGCCATCTTTATTAATAACATGTCCTAGAAACTGCACTCGCTCAAGCCAAAATTCACACTCTGTGAATTTCGCATACAACCTTTCCTTCCTT
Source organism: Panax ginseng (assembly GCA_020205605.1). Taxonomy (NCBI): domain Eukaryota; kingdom Viridiplantae; phylum Streptophyta; class Magnoliopsida; order Apiales; family Araliaceae; genus Panax; species Panax ginseng. Next base: position 91,753,478 of record CM035134.1, read on the forward strand.
AGTGTTTCCAACACTATTCTTAAATGTTCTGCATGATCTTCTGACGTCTTTGAATAGACTAGAATATCATCAATGAACACTAAAACAAACTTGTCCAAATATTGTTTGAACACTCTGTTCATCATATCCATAAATACGGCTGGCACATTAGTCAACCCAAACGACATCACCAAAAACTCGTAATGACCATAACGAGTTATGAACACCATCTTAGGTACATCCTAGTGCGCAAATCTATCTTAGAAAAATACTTTGCCCCTTTCAACTGATCAAATAGATCATCGATCCTGGGCAACAGGTATTTATTCTTAATCGTCAACTTGTTCAACTATCAATAGTCGATACAAAGTCTTAACGACCCATCCTTTTTCTTTACAAACAATAGAGGTGCTCCCTAAGGAGACATACTCGGTTGAATGTACTTTCTATCTAATAGTTCTTGTAATTGAACCATTAACTCCTTTATCTCAATCGGCGCCATCTGATATGGTGTCCTTGAAACTGGTGTCGTTCCCGGTAACAGATCAATTACAAACTCAACCTCTCTGTCCGGTGGAATACCCGGTAACTCCTTCAGAAATACATCCGCGAACTCTTGCACAATAGGTATCTAGTCCAAGGATGTTCCCACTCTTTGGGTATCCACAACATGGCACAGATAACCTACACACCCTTTTCTCAACATCTTCCTAGCTTGTGTCATCGACAGACAACAAGAGCGTCTCGGTGATTTACTACTGAAGAACACTACCTTGGTTTTCTTAGAAAGCCGAAGGTTTACACTTTTCCTATGGCAATCTATTATCGCCTTATGGTTAACCAACCAATCCATACCAAGAATTACATCGAATTCTTTTAACCTTATTGGTACTAAATCTACCGATAACTTATTCCCTCTTATATCTATGCAATAATCCTTATGAATATGTTCAGTGGGGATTATGTCTTCGTTTGCTACCTTAATGTCTAAAGGTATTGGTAACTTTTCAGGGAGTAAACCTCATCGCTTAGCAAATTCACATGCTATAAAAGAACAAGTAGCACCCGAGTCAAATAACACATAAGCATTTATCTCATTGACCAAGAATGATACTCTTTACACACATCCGTTGATGCAACCGCATCTTGGACAGTCATATTAAATGTACGAGCTGAGGGTCTACCCACTGATGGTGTTAGTCTAGTAATGGCTAACTTACCACTACCAGAACCCTTATTTCCCTCTAACCCTTTCTTCGGGAAATTTCTTGCCATGTGGTCCAATAACCCACATACAAAACACCCCTGGTTCTTCTTAGGGTTAGGACAGTTGGGTGACAAATGTCCCTCCTACCCACAGTTGTAACACACTAATTTTCCCTTTAAGCAGACTCTCATGTGAGTCTTTCTGCATGTCTTGCATGCTTCCGTCCTACGCTTAGGATCTCCATGCTTTACCCCAGTATTCCCAGGGTTGAAACTCTTCCTATTAGGCAAGTTTCCGCTTTCGCTGGCAACTTCAGCCTTACTACTTCCTTCTAACTTACTCTTATTCTTCAGCTCTTTGTGGTACTGAGACAATGCCTCACCACCACCTTCTGTTATTATCGCCTATTCCAGAATGGTCCCGTAGGAAAGCACTTTGAAAAACTGATATTCTACTGTAGAGACAGGGTTTCAAGCCCTGTTCAAACCTACGTGCCTTTCTCTCTTCTGTATCCACCTGATGTGGAGCAAACCTTGCCAATTCATTGAATTTAACGGCATAATGGGAACTGTCATATCCCCCTGCTTAAGTTCTAAGAACTTAATCTCCATCCTACCTTGCATGGTAGTAGGGAAGTAGTTCTCGAAGAAGACCTTCTTAAATTATTCCCATGTAACAGCTTCAGTCCTAGCCCCACCCTGGTGAGCCTCCCACCAGTAGTTGGCTTCCCCCTTCATCATGTAAGTCGCAAAAGAAGTCTTATGCGCCTCACCTACGTTTGTTATCACAAACGCCTTTTCAATTTCTTTTACCCATTTCTGGGCTTCTAATGGGTCCATCATTCCTCGGAACTCAAGAGGACCCACACTCTTAAATTCCATGAAGGTAGTTGTTCTTACTACCCTAGGAGCTACAGGAATCCCTCCCCCAACTTGATTAAATGATGCCGTTAATAAATTAATGAACTCTTGCATAAGGTTATTAGGACCCCCCTGATTCTCATTATGAGAGTCGGCCTCTTGGTTACGTTGTCTCCTTCTTGGCGGCATAATTTTGATTAAATAAATAAAGTTTTGTTATTATCTATTTAACTACTTGGTTATCATTCTCAAACAACAACAACTCATACCACAACAAGCATATTAAATAAAAACTTCATTATATTAATATGCTTTCATAGTCAAAACTATTTACATCATGTTCCTTTAGCCAAAAAGCTATTACATACTATCCCGCGATTGTTGTCTACAAAAATTGGGATTTTCAAAAAGACTACCCTTTAATTATACAAAAGAGGGTTTTACATCACTACCTATATACAAAAAGATCTAACGATCTACTAACACTATCGAACGACATTCTCATATTTCTGATTTGCCAGTATCGACACAATATCTCGACTTATGGTTTGTCGAGTCTGCCCTGACTCAATGGAATAACAAGCAATTTTCAGCTTGAAATCCTCATGAGCACATTCTTGGATGTATGACATTCTTGGATGTATGACATCCTAGCTATCTTCTGGTCTTTCTCGACCAATTTCTTTCGAAGCTCAACGACCTCTTCCTTATAGTCTCTCGCCTTATCTGTTATAAATACTTTCTCATCGTGCTCCGACACAAAATCCGCCTCTGCAGATTCCTTCGCCTCATATAAGGCAGTTATCTCCTTGTTCTGTCTCTGCACTACAGTGCGCAGATGCACATTCCTATCCAACATTGCCAGATACAATGATCTCATTGCATCCGGAGGTGTTGGCTCCTGAGTAGGTATCACCGTGTTAATCGATGTTACCTCCATCTCCTGCTCCACGTCAGTCATCATATTTAGATATGACGTTATCCCCATTGTCTCCTCGGAGTATTCCCCCTCAGAGATGTACTCCTCAATATCAGAGTCTTCTAGAACCACTAACGGTACCTCCGCCACTGGCATCGGTACTACCTCCACTTGGTTCACTGACTCCTCACTTATCACATCAATGTCTCTAAACATCAAGCTATCGTTTGACATCTACAAAACACATAACACGTTGATTAGTACATAATACACAATAGTATAAGCACTAATCACATTTAATTTATTTAAGATTAATTTCCATCTTTTAAATCTTTCGGTACTGAGTTTCCTCAATACCTTATTAATTCATTTGACTTGAATTTCATTCTTCGGACTTTACCTTCCTTACGCGGTTATTAGCCTAAGGTTTTTTCCCCCCTTAAGTTTTATAACCTAATGCTTTGATACCAACCTGTGACGCCCCCAAAATCGGGTATCTTCCAACCCGACATATGGTGCTACACGGTACTCATAACTATACAATCATTCCATTGAAATACAACATAATGAATTTAATTACTATCTTCTTATTACAATCAAAGTATAATCCTTCCCAAGTTCATAAACCGATTACATAGTTTATTGTTCATAATGTATAATACATACAAACATACTAATCTATTACACGATGGCTAAGTATCCATCTTAGCCTTGCCCTTATCTCTCTTAGCTTTCTCAGTACGTTCATCCTTAACTGTAATCATATAATTCACGCAAGAAGTGAGCATAACAAGCTCAACAAGTTTATCAAAGGATGATAGTAATATCACATTCGTGAATTATATAATTATTCATACATAATTGAACAAATAGTTATGAAGTATTATGAAACAATAATACTTTAACATTTCATAACACCAATTCCCAAAGTATAGAATAAATTAGGAATTTTAAACCGGTCAATAGACCATGAACAGTAGCTTTCTGTTTTCATACTTGAAAAGGATATCACATCACTAAAGCTGTACATCCGCATTACTTACGAGCACTTCTAGGTGATCAGCCTATAGTACTCTATGTTGATCAACACTCATTCGTTAAATGTATTTACATTTAACATTTGGCAAACTCGCGTGCCCATCGAATAATCAATGAAAAATACTTTTGTTTGTTCATGGACAAACCTTACCTTCACATCCATACCAATTACTTGGCATAGGATAACGTTAACATTTCTATATAGAAAGATATAAATATCAATTCATCTATATCTTACGAGTACTCTAACCTAGTTAAATCTGGCATTGACCCTTTCTTTAAAATCAGTCGTGCAATTCAGTACAATGAATCACATAAAACTTGACTAACTTGAAGGTTAGACAAGCGTTAAGAAAACTTGCCTTTTAACATCTTCAAATAACTTAATCGATTGACCACAGCCTTTAAAGAATCTACATGATATATTCAAATAGCACACTATAATTAGCTATCAAATAATTATTCACATTGTTCCTACCAACTTCTTTCTCTTCTATGTCTTTGTTAACTTAATATCATTAATAAAGTCAACTCGACTTATTATCCTTCGTCTTGGTTTATTAACCAACCTACGTTATTAACCGGACTCTATCATTGTTGGCGAAGTACCAACGTTGTTTACCGATCAAGGTTCATTGACAACACTTTGTGTTCTTCATTTATAACTTACTAACATGCATTCAATTCCTATGTTCAATACCATATACATTAGTATAGGTAGTATAGGAATAGTTTTAATACACTTATGAAGTGCATAAACTTTACTCTTCAAGGTCTCTAAACAATTGCAGTTCAAACTTAAGTCATTAAACAATTACCCTGCACCCGCGCCGCGGCGTGACATTACTATACAAGACTGGCATTGCGGCGCCAGTTAGCAGTACCCATGTTTCGGTCTCGGTTGCGCACATGAGACTCCATATATACTGATGTAGCTCATGGCGCCACTTTCCAATAACCAACGACATCGTGTGCCAAGTGTGGCACGACATTTAACACATTGTCGGTCTTGCCACGCCGGACCTTAGCACCAGAAAAATTCAACAGATAAAAATTTTGGTGAGTTTCTCGGATTCATAACTTCTTTGTTATAAGTTCGATTTGGTCCGTTCAAAAGCCTAAACGTCATAAATGACATACTCTACGCGTTCATATAATAATTCAAAACTTTCGAATCCGCAACTCAAAATTCACTATTGAGTTCATTTTTAAGTGTTCGTTAAACATTAATGAGCGTTCAATGCTCGTTTTCTTTGTTTTAAGTCGGAATCCGACGATTCTCAAGTCTACAACTCTTAAATACCCTACCTCACGTGTTGACATTGAAAAACAACATTTTCAAGTCTCATGGCAACTTTCGACTACCAATTCTGAATTTCAACGTTTTCGATGTTTAACGTCTATTTCCGTGAAATTTGCCATAACTTCGTTACTAACGTTCTCTAAGCCAAATCACATGGAATACTCCATGGACTTCATATCTACATCCTAACCAAGCAAGATGCACATATTAACATATTGATGGATTTCAATTGTTTATCAACAATCAATCTCAACAAACAATATTTTCATGATTTTAAGCTATATCAAACCTTATGATTTCTATGATTTCATGACTTATAGAGATTGAATTTATAACAAGTCATCCATATTCCATCATACTAGACATACACCACCCATTTATGATTCTCCATACTCAAAGAAATCAAAAGAGATGGAAACTATTATTAAGGAACATTACCTTAACAATCTTTGTGTTCTTGATGAACTTCTAATGAAAAAGCTTCAAGGTAGAAGAATGGTTTAAGTCTAGCTCTTTTTCTCTCTCAAATATGTTGGTTGAGTGTTGGAAAAACATCAAATGGCTAACATAGGTTTCCTATTTATAGGAAAACAAGAAGGAGGACTTTTTGGTCAATACACCACCACCTCCTTACTATTCAACACTTTTTCACCAAGTAAAATACTTGGTGACCAAGTGATTATCTTGCCTTGCACACCAAGTGGCCGGCCCACCTTGCCCATGTGTTATTCCCATGGGTTTCCCCATGGGTTTTACCCATTCGGTGACTCACCGGTTCGATCCACGGTTCGGTTTTCTTGCATTGGGCTTAACCAATATAATATTAGGCCTTGACTTGGTCTTAACATATTAATTCATTGGGCCTGCCTATACAATTGATTGGACTAGACATAATCCAACTCAAATGAATTATCATTAAGTCTTAACTTAATTTCATAATACTAATCGTATTCCATACGTATAATTCACGTATTCTCTCCGTAGAATACTCGTACGATAATCATATTGTACTCCGTATTAACTCATCGTATTATACATATATACTAAATAATATCATCCTAGTATAACACACATTAACAATAACGAAATTCCTTCTACGCATTTCATTTCCTTCTCGAAAATCATCTCACTCAACCCTTAGGTTTTAAGTCCGCAGGCAAAAACTACGTTTGCCATAAATGAAATATTATTAGATATTTCATCTTATCTCGGTATTCTATCATTATGCGTTTATCGGAATTTCAAAATAATTCCCCGAATAGAAACGCATGAATAATGTTTTTATGGGAATTTCTCAGAAATTCTAAACAATTAATTCTAGCACGTAACCAGATTACTAACCACATAAACACATTATAGGTCATAGAACGACCTTCACATAGCTTACTCACAAAATAAATCAATTAAATTCATTTAATTCACATAATCAAATAAAAATTTAATTGTCATAAAAATCCAATTTCTCGGGCGTTACAAACTCAACATGCAGCAACGACGATGGCTTGAACTGTTGAAAGATTACGATCATACTATCCAATACCATCCTGGAAAAGCGAATGTGGTAGCTGACGCATTGAGTCGAAGGTTATATGCGGGTACAAGTGCGATATTGTCAATGCAAAGACCCATTTTGTATGACTTACAAAGGATGGAGATAGAGTTAAAGACTTCAGGAACCCATGTGATGATGTCGAATATAGCAGTAGAACCGACTTTAATCGATAAAGTTAAAGCTGCTCAAGCTACAGACCTGGAGCTGATGCGTATGAGGAAGAAAGTGCAAGAAGGTGCTATTCCGGAAGTAAGATTTGATGAAGAAGGAATACTTCGAGTTAACTCTAGACTTTGTGTTCCTAACGATTCTGACTTGAAGTATAAAATCATAAAGGAGGCGCACAACACACCGTTTACAATCCATCCTGGGAGTACCAAAATGTATTGTGATCTTCGACATACTTTTTGGTTGAGCAATATGAAGAGAGAGATAGCGGGGTTTATCTCAAGGTGTCTAACTTGTCAACGAGTCAAGGCGGAACATCAAGTTCCAAAAGGTCCATTGCAACCACTTGAAATTCCAGAATGGAAGTGGGAGCACATTACGATGGATTTCGTTACTGGTCTTCCCAAGGTTTCTCAAGGCATAGATGCGATTTGGGTCATTGTTGATAGATTGACCAAGTCTGCTCATTTCTTACCGATACGAGAAACTTATTCACTTGAACGTCTTGCTAGTATGTACATAAACGAGATTGTAAGATTGCATGGTATGCTAGTATCCATAGTTTCTGATCGAGACCCAAGATTCACATCAAGATTTTGGGTTATTTAGCAAAAAGCTATGGGCACAGATTTACGATTTAGTTCAGTATATCATCCTAAAATGGACAGGCAGTTGGAAAGGACTATTCAAACTCTTGAAGGGAAGTTGAGACAAGTTTTTACCATTGCTGGAGTTTTCCTACAACAATAGTTATCAAGCAAGTATTGGCATGGCTCCATTTGAGGCGTTGTATGGAAGAAAGTGTCATTCTCCAGTATGTTGGGATGAGGTGGGTGAAGCAACATTGTTGGGACCAGAGTTGGTACGTATGACTACGGAAAAGATTCAAACGATCCGACAACGTATAAAAACCTCACAAGATCGACAAAAAGTTATGTCTTTCTTCATCGAAAGGACGTGGAATTCAATATTGGAGATCATGTGTTGTTACGTGTTGCTCCATGGAAAGTAGTTACGAGATTTGGAAAGAGAGGAAAGCTCAATCCTCGATTCATTGGACCATTTTTAATCCTCGAGCGAGTAGGAATTGTGGCCTATAGACTCGCCTTACCGCCAAGTATATCTCGTGTTCATAACATTTTTCACATATCTATGTTACATAAATATGTGAAAGACCCGAACCACATTATTGAGTTAGAACCAGACGAGATAGAGGAAGATTTAACGTATGAAGAGTTACTTGTTAAAATCTTGGAAAAAAAGGATCATGTTCTACGCTCCAAGGTTATACCTCAAGTCAAAGTTTTGTGGAGAAACCACGATGTGGAGGAAATGACTTGGGAGTTAGAATCTTAGATGAAGTCAAGGTATCCTCATCTCTTCGATATACCAGGTATGTACCCTAATTTCGAGGATGAAATTTCATAAGAAGGGGAGGTTGTAAGACCCCAACTTTTATGAATAAAGAATAATTTTCTCGAAATATATTTTTGAACTTTATGGTGTGGATTTGATCTAATGTTATAGTTGTGGGTAATATTTATAAATTTTGCAAAGTAAGCAAGTGGTTATATAATATTCGATTGATCGGGGAATATTCGTACGATGGCACAATCATTGGTGGACCCCACAACATAACTATTGTCGTAGTTAAAAAACGACAAAATTATCTTTTTATAAAAATAACGGCGGAGGTGTTACCGTTAAAACTGTTGAACTACCCGGTAGTAAAAGTACGATGTCATACGTGTGGTTGCATAGTAGCACACGGTATTGATTATTGATGCTTACGTGAGAAGTCACTCAGCTATACTCAATTATTGCAACAGTAATTGCTGCATCATATCTCTCATATTATTGATTCAATTATTGTCACAGTATCATCTGCATTATATGATATATTATTAAATTAATAATTGAGACGGCAAAGTTATTCATATTATTATTTGCAATATTGACAATGTCTAGAAGTTCTGTCAAGAAAAGGTTTAGTCACCTAATTGTGCGCCAATAAGGAGAAATCCTTATCGGAAAGCCCCCTCTTTCCTAGGAACGACCTGGTTATTAAATATTGTGAATTATAATATTAATGATGAATAAGTTCGTGTTGATTAAAGATCAAATTGGTAGTTCCATTGTGTGGGAATTATTAGTGTTAGTAAAAATCGATACTTATTTCGATAATAATTGATGTCTGGAGGTTATATTGACCAATCGGGTATTCAGGGCACTTTTTGTGTCGGAGTACTATTTACGGGTTACTATTCATGGGTTACTATTTACCCGATTACTATTCACTCTAGTATTATTCACTCGAGTATTTGGGACACTTTTCGTGTCGGGGTACTATTCCTGAAGTACTATTCACGGGGTACTATTCACCTAAAAAATATATTTCTTTTCGGTCCAAATCATTTTTGAGTACAATATTATTCCATGAGAAGATGTGATAATTTTTAAGACAGTTGGTTGAAATTATAATAGTAAATCAATATGGATCGTTGGTTTAAAGTTTTAAGAGTTACTTGTCCCTTCGGTTTTCCAAGAGTTATTTGTCCCTTTGGTTTTCCAAGAGTTAATTGTCTCTTCGGTGTTCCAAGAGTTAATTGCCCCTTCGCAAATAGTAGTTGTCTCTTTAATATTACCAAGAGTAATTTTGACCCTTCGTTAAGACCAAGAGCTACTTTCAGTTCTTCTATAAATAGAAGCTCATTCCTTCATTATTTCTTACGAATTCACTGAAACTCTAGAGAGAGAAACTATAGAGAGAAAAACTATAGAGAGAAAGAAGAAAAGTATTCTGCTACTTCACTACTCCAGTATTCAGTTTTTCTAAGGTAAGGGGTATTATTTCTTTCGTATTCATGAAGAGAGCTACTGTTATTCCATTCTTTATTATTATGTTGGAATAACTTTTGCTTATGCTAAGTACCGCATACATGGTGAAATTCTTCCATTATTCCACCTTTTATTATTACATTGGAATAACTCATTTCTGCATGTTGATCTATCGCATGCCTAGTGAATTCATTGATATTCCATTCTTTATTATTCTGTTGAATATCCTCAGATGTGATTATTCATGACACGGTTCCATTCTTTATTATTATGTTAGAATATCCTCGTCATGCGTGATTACGCATGACCGGTTTCCATTCTTTATTATTACATTGGAATATCCTCGTCATGCGGATTATGCATGACCTCGTTCCATTCTTTATTACTCTGTTGGAATAACTCGTATCATCATGGCTCTATCGCATGCATGGTGAATTCTTCTGTTATTCCATTCTTTATTATTCTATTAGAATAACCTGTCTATGTGGGTTACCACATGCATGGGGAATGATCCTTCATATTCATTCCTTATTAAATTGTGGAAATGATCTGTCTACGTGGATTACCACATGGCGGGCAAAAATCCATTTGCAGTTTCATATATTCTATTATACTAAGTTGGTTAAAGTTTTGGCTTCTATACTCCATGAAATTAGTAGAATATCCTTGATATTTGCGCTTCATCCAGTATCTTTTTCATGGAAATATTCTTCTGAGCATTCTTCAATTTTACTCTACAAAGCAGTATCATGTTGACAATTTGGATGTTATTGGTTCCTAGATAAATTAATTTATAAATCTTTAAAATTTATCCTTGAACTTGTTTTATTGAATTATTATGTCATTGTCATCATCCTCATGCTTATATTGTGATGAAAGTCATCTTTGGCTTACGTGTATAGATGGACTTGGTATGATTATGACTAGGGATTATTTGGTATAATCATGAACGTAATGTGACGAATGATGTGGTAAAAGTCCTCATTGGCCTGTAGTTCATTGGTGGACAGTTGTTGGTATGATTATGACCAGGGATTATTCGGTATAGTCATGACCATTGATGATTACATGAATATCCTTGGCCGTGGTGTAGGGATGATTCGATTTTATTTATTAAGCTGAGTCGCAGCGATAAAGTTGATGAAAAACTTTTTAAATCATAGAAGATAGTAGATTTTATACTTTACTTGACTCTTCTAATGGATTGCTTATTCCGCTGCAGTTTTTGATCTAAAACTTGTTGTCTATTATATTCTATCAGTTGTTATACTGTTGAAGGCTAATGATAACTTATTCTACATTATCTTAGTCATAATATTTTTTACTGGGCTAGTTGAGCTCACCCTTTTGCTTTCATCGTTCTCTTCAAGAAATGAGAACATAGCTGGGACTAGTCGGGGAACAGAGTGATGGTCCTAGATGGTGCATTAGTAGTCATCACTATTCTTTGAAATAGTGTGATAATAAATGTAATGAGAACTCCATTGAGTGTGGATATTGTTTAGATGATTATATAATTAGTTTGTATTTTTATTTAGAACCTTGTATCTGGCGACTCAAGATGGGTGATGTATACCTATTTTGGGGGCGTCACATTAACGATATCTAGAAGTTTAGTCACCTAATTGCGCGCCAATAAGGAGAAATCCTTATTGGAAAGCCCCCTTTTTCCTGGGAACGACCTGGTCGATTAATAGTGTGAATTATAATAATGATGATGAATTTTGTTTTATTATTATTATAAATGTAATAAAATGAAAACTTTTTATATAAAATGTAATACTTTTTATAAAGTTTTGTTTTATTTGATTATAAATAGAATATAATATATTTTATTATGCATAGTGTTTGCATATTGCCTACATAGTGTTTGCATAGTAAAATCTTTTTATATAAAACGTAATACTTTTATAAAGTTATTTGTTTTATTAGATTTTAAATAATATATATATATATATATATATATATATATATATATATAAGTAGAATATATTATATTTTATTGCATAGTATGCTTTTCATTCTCCTATAAATAGGATGCTTAGTTAGAATTGAAAATCACACCAGAAATTCAGAGAATTCTTCTTCTATAATCTTGAGCGTATTTCTTTAGAGTTTAAGAAAGCTTTGAGCGTAGAAATAGTGCAAGTTTTCTTCAAGAATATCCCTGCCCTACCAGTCGGAATACTTTTCTTTTTAAGGTAAGAGATATTATTTGTTGTACTCGTAAGGGGTATTATTCTTTCGTATTCATGAAGAGAGTTATTTTCTTTCAATACTCGTAAGGGTTTTTATTCCATTCTTTATTATTATGTTGGAATAACTTGTCTATGCAAAGTACCGCATACATGGTGAAATTCTTCTGTTATTCCATTCTTTATTATTTTGTTGGAATAACTTGTTCGTGCAGTCTATCGCATGCCTGGTGAATTCTGTTGTTATTTCATTCTTTATTATTCTGTTGGAACATCCTGTCTGTGCGGATTATGCATGACCTGGTTCCATTCTTTATTATTATGTTGGAACATCCTGTCTGTGCGGATTACGCATGACCTGGTTCCATTCTTTATTATTCTGTTGAAATAATCTGTCTACGTGGATTACCGCATGGCGCGAAAAAATCCATTTGCGCTTTAAGTAATTTTTCGACCCTCAAAATTCGGAAAAATTTGAAATGATAATTTGATGAGTTTATATATTGTGTCCAAAAATGGCGATTTTTGGATGTATAGATTAAGAGTTACGAATTTTATGGGAAAAGACTATTTTAAAAGTAAACCCTTATAACTCCTTGTGATTAACTCCAAAATTGGTGAAATTTTTATTGAGAGTACATGTATATAACAGAAGTATACCATGTAAATTTCAGAATTTTTGGACAAAAGTACAGTTTATAAAAAATGTTTAAATATTCGGCGGTTTTGGCCATGTGAAAAATAGTAAATGAATTTTAAAAATTCCGAGAAAAATATATGTTTAATATGAGACTATATTCTGCTAAATCCCTTAAAAGAAATATTTTTAGAACTTATTTGGTATTTTTCATGAAAATGGACTAGTTATGAGTAAATGAATTAAATATGTTATGTAAAGTAACCAAATTGGAAAATAGAATTTTATGGCTTGAGAATCCTATATAAGGTATATGCAGATCTTTGTTAAGGGTTTTGGTTATTGATGATGAAATTTTATTAGTTTGGCATTTTAGGATGATTAAATGCATTAATTAGTAAAGTGTAAACAATTAAAATAAATTATCTATAAGTTTAAGAAATGATTAAAATATTATTATAATATTAATGATATTAGATTATGAGATTATTAAGTGATTGATAACATTTGGTTATTATTGAACGCTGGATAAATTGTATTATAAATATTTAATATTTATCCTTTATCTCATTTGATTGATTCTTTATATCATTGTCATTATCCTTATGTTTATATTATGATGAAAGTCATATGTGGCCTGTAGTGCATAGATGGACTTGGTATGATTATGACCAGGGATTATTCGGTATAATCATGACCGTAATGTTACAAATGATGTGTTAAAAGTCCTCATTGGCCCGTAGTGCATTGATGGACAGTTTTTGGTATGATTATGGCTATGGATTCTCTTCGACCAAGGGTGCAAAGATGAATTGTTTTATGGCATGATCCGGACCGTTGATGAAAACATGATTATCTTTGGCCCATAGTGCATAGATAATTTGTGGTCGTGATATTAATGAATATCCTTGGACTGTAGTGCATGGATGATTCGATGATGTGGATTAATTATTGAGCTGAGTCTCAGCAATGAAATATTAATTAATGGATGTTATAATAATGAATATCCTTGGCCCGTAGTGCATGGATAATTCATAGATGTGATATTAACGAATATCCTTGGCCGTAGTGCAGGGGTGAGTCGATGATGCGGATTATTTATTAAGCTGAGTCTCAGTGATAAAATATTGATAATAAACTTTTAATTCGTAAAAGATAGTAGATATCATGCTCTACTTGACTCTTCTAAAATACAGTTGTATGTCTTTGGCCTGTAGTGCAAAGATGAGTTGTTAATGAATATCTTTGGTCGTAGTGAAAAGATGAATTTATTAGTATGATTATGAGCAGAAATTGTGATTTGGTATAACCATGATTTTTGATGTTTCAGGTGAAGATATATGATGAAAATTATCTTCGTCCTGGGTGCGAAGAAGAATTTAGAATCACAATTATAATTACGAGTTATTCATATGATTGTGGACAGGAATGGTTGATTGATGTTACAGGGATAAAACATTATTGGTGGACTTTTAACATGGAGAAAATAATAGATCTGATGGTCTATTTGGCTCTTCTAATGGATTACTCGTTCCGCTGCAACTATGGTTGAAAAGTTTTATCATCTACCATATGTTCTAAATCTCTGATTTATTACTGATGAAGGCTATTAATGATGTAAATTATCTTTATTCACGATATTCTTTACTGGGCTAGTTTTGCTCACCTTTTTTGCTTCACAATTCCTTTCAAGTAATAACAGTGTAGCTGGGTCGAGCGGGGATAACAGGGGAATAGAATGGTGGTCTATAGCTATTGAGGTTCTCCCTAAATAGAATGGAAATAATTTAATTGAGAACTTTAGATAAGTGTGTCGTATTTTATACGTCATTGATATTTAATTTTGGTGAACCGAATAGGGTGAGGTGAACCCAACTTTGGAAGGGTGTTTTGCCACTATCATACAAGATGTCTAATGACATACAACCTCGTGTTATCATAAGACAGGGTTGTGCACATCCACTTGCTGAGTATATCTACGAGCACTACCTATATGATCTTGGAGTTTATTTGAAATATAATTTTCACTTGGAGACAGTGGAGATAGTTATATGTCAAGAGAAGACTAACCATTGGAAAGAAGATGATAGTAATCTTCTCATTTTTCTTTGGGGTCTATTGGGTCAACCAAGGATAATTACTGTGGACATATGATATCTATCATAACCTGCATTTACGGCCTCCCATGTACGAAAGGTTTTCTTGAACACTTCCCAAAGATTTTAATTTCTAAAACAGTTTTTGACTATACTTTTATGTAAAGTACCATTGTAAGGTTGTGGTCGAGGCACCATGAGAGTTACATACATTTGTATTAAAACTCACAGTTAACTGTGGTCGTATTTTATACGACAGTTCAACAGTTGTATAAATGAAGTTTGTATTTGATTTTTATAGTGTGATATCTGGCAACTCAGAATGGGTAGTGTGGACCTATTTTGGGGGCGTCACAACTGCTTTTTCACCTAACACCTGAAAAGGTGTTTTCCTCTAACTCATGGTCCTTTCCTTAGTTTCTTCAATACATTTCTTTGTTGTATACTAAGGATATTTTTATGCCATTGGGACTGGTGAGTACTTTAACATTTGTAACCCATTCCACATTTGTTAAGATTTATCTTTAACCAAATGGTCAAGGCTCAATGCTTCTGACATAGGCAGATGATACTCTACGATTCAGATCGTGGTGTCTTGCCACCTTGGTGCTTGATCCGATGCTATCAAATGAGAACACTATGATTTCTCTTAAGGACTGGCACACTACGATCTTCACGTACTTGTCTTGCAGACTCTACATTTTCGAGAGCACACTACAATCTTTGAGTTGGCTTTGGAAAATGTCAGGACCACTCTACGATTGCTGGAGAGGCCCTTAAAGGCAGACATACTACGATCCTTGATGCTCTACGATTCTGCCTTGGCTTTTGCAAACACTTGATCAGCTCAATAGACTAAGATTTTATTGAAGCCTATCTATTACATTTCAAGACATAGATCAACCTAACATCGTTGATCTCTTTATCTATACATTCATTTATAGAATGATAAACACTAAAAGCTTAGATCAACCTAACAAATTTGATATATCACTAAGTCCTTGTACATATATTCCTTGAAGGACTTTACATACAATCATGAGCATTTACTTTAAACATCAAATCAAAATATGCACTCTTCCAATAATCTCCCCCTATTTGATGTTGACATAACCAAGGATATTTGTTGTCATGATTATCAAATTCTATATATAGTTGCAGTAAAGTAAATATGATTTAATATTTCAGTGAGCAGCTGAAATGTCTAGAGAATAAGAATGAATTTATTGATGTTTGAAGATAGATATTACATTTAAGTTTGACTACATCAATAAGATTTAAAATTCAACTTATCTCTATTTCTTTAGCCTTTTACCTCGTGGAGGATTGTTATACTCCTCAGCTCTTCTTTTCCTGCTGGCTTCGTCTCTCCCGGCTAGATCTTCCAGCTCGCTTTGACTTAGTCTTGGGTTGTGATCATGCCTATTCATGAATGTAGGATCTCCAATTGGCATTCTTAGGCTTGTGGTGGTCACTTCTTGTCAGCTGGAAGTTGGCCCTAGACTCCTTAAAGGTTGAGCCATGATAATTTGTTGCTGATCAGATCTTTGAGTTTGATGGCCAGATCGTGGAGTCTGATGGTGAAACTACCTTGTAGGACTCCTTGATGATTGAGCTGAGAAACTGCCTCTACCTCTGCCCTTTCCTTGATCTCCTTTCCCTTTATTCTCCCCCTTTTTGTCAGCATCAAGGGCTCGAATGTCTTCAGATAGGCGAGTCATGCCTTGAAAAAGCTCGTTGAACTGACTTTGTGATTGAGTAATGTCTTCACGGTTCTCTTTAATGAGAGCATCAGATCGAGCTTCCCTCTTTTGGAGAATGGCTAGACCATTCCCTGTCTGTTGCATTTGACCCATGGAGAATTCTTGAAATTCTTTCACTGTAGTTTGTAAATTCGTGAGACTTTCCATCATAAGATTGTTCTGGGACTCCTGAGTAGACTGTAGGATAAAAACAACATCCCTGTGTCTCTTAGCAGCTTGAAAATGAATTTGATCCCTTTCATTTATGCTCTGAATCATCTCTTTTATGATCTCCTGAAGCTTCTTTGTTTGCTCAGAGCTTAGGGTGCTTGGGAGGGAATTGGCAGCATCAATTACATGAGTCAGCCTCAGTTGAACAAGGTCTGAGTAAACTTCAAGTTCTTCCTATATGTCCTTAGTCACTTTTTGGGATTCTTCAGACAGTTCTGCTTTGGTTGGAAGATCTAATATGAGTTCAAGGAGTTGCGGGCTGTTTGGAGGAGGGGCTCTTTTGAATTAATCTTGCAGGGTGTAAAGAGCAAGATCAAGGTTGAAGTATTCATTTGAGGATGAGGAGGGAATATCTGATGGAGGGGCTTGTGTTTGGGCTTCTTGAGTAGGTGGCTCTACGATTTGAGTGTGTGACTCTACAATTGGGCTCGAGTCTGTAATCATAGAGATGAGAGGAGATGGGATTAAAATGAAGTTGGGCATATTTGGTTCATCAGCTACAAAATTTTGGGATTCTGCAACTGGGAATTGATTTAGTGGATTTAGGATCACTTCCAACCAGCTTGGGAATTCATAAAATTGACTGAAAAATGACGGTGGATTGTGATTAACCCTAAAAAGGATTGGAATAGATAGTACCTCATGCTCATTCTTTGAAGAAGGGCCATTTGTGATTAGCTGTTTGGCAAAGTTGAAGTTACCTGGAAATCCATGAGCTAGCACTGAGATTGGAGGATATGCTTTGAAGCTCTAGAACATGTGATCCCAACAGTTGAGAATTTGAGCTCTGTAGAAAGGCATCATGGGTAGATAGGAGAATAACTGATTGTAGTTGGCTCTCCTATACCCATCTCTGGTGCTCTCCCATTTTCTTCAGGAGCAGCCTCTTCTGCCATAAGGATATCATGAGGCTCCCCCTCAACATGATCATTAATTTGTATTTCGAATGGCTCCCCCTCAGCTGGAGCACTCTCTAAACTGAGAATTTCAGGTAGCTCCCCCTCAGCTGGAGCTATGTTCTCTTATCTTGCCTTAGATAGCTCTTTCTCGGTGACTACCTTTTTGTTTTCTTCTTTAAGTACTTCTTTATTAACAAGAATGTACTTGTTGACCAATTTCCTTCTTGGTTTTCTAGGCTGAGGCACAGCCTTAGGACTTTCTTCAACTTTAGCTCTGAACTGTTGATCAACCAGAGCATCTTTTGCAGCAACCTCTTTGGGAGAGGCGTCCAGTCTGGTCTCTACGATGGGTAGAGACTCTACGATCGAGGATATAAATGGCCTGTTGGACTTGTGACTATTTTTTATTCTTCTTCAGCAGCTGAGAGATGGTAGCTCTGTCTTCATCTGCCTCAGCTAGTTGTTCTTTCCTTCTCAAGATCCTCAGAGTTTCAATGTCAGAAAGCTCTTGTGGTATATCAGTGGTTGACCCCTATGGTTCTTCTACCATTTGAGACTTCAGCTTTCTTTTGCCCTTGCTTTTCCTGAAGAAGGCAATGGGTTCATCCTTATTGGTTTCTTCTTCATCTTTTTTAGTCTCCTTAGCAACAAACATGTTCCCTGGAATACTTGACTCCTTTGCATCACCAGTCCTACCACTGCACTCAGACATCATTCGTAAATTCTCTGCTAGATTCCTTTTCTAGTTTTTGAACAGTTGCTGGGTCATTCGTCTATTCAGATTGATGGACTCTCCTTCATCATCCCCTATCTTGTCTCCCAAAGCAAACTGTAGGATAATACTTATGAATCGTCCATAGAGCATCTTTCTAGAGCTCTTTGACTTCTTCAAGCTAAGAATCCACTTCCCAATCCATTCAAGTAGTAAGGCTCCATAGTTACGATGTATCCCACAAATGATGGCTGTCATGAGCTTGAGCTGCACTTCGTTTACAGAGTCATGGCCGGAGCTCTTGCATCATATGCATTTTCCAACAATGTTTGCCAAAGATTCGTACTTCTGAGGGAACTCTTTCTTCTTGTACACTTTGATAGTGGGGAACTTTTTGTGGTGCATTCTCTTAAGTCGTTCATGGAAATCGATGCTATCTATGAACGAAAACCCTTTTGATTTAAAATCTAGGGCTAGATTTATATCCTCAGCCTTAAACTTGATTTCCACGTCCCTGACCCTTGTAGTGACGACGTCGTTCTCGAACACACAATTTTTGCAGAATTCCTTTATCAGTTTAGGGTAGATCTAAGTGCTCGTACCCAGGGTCTCTTCAAGACCAGCTTTCTTTATCAGAGATGGAGTTTTGAGAAACTTGGGGTCAGCTGTCTTGAACTCATCCAAATAGAGTCTGTAACCAGAGATGACATTTGAGGCTGCCATTGATTTCTTTGTACTGAGGATGATTTTGCGATTTTGAAAGTTAGGGTTTCTGCTGTTGGAGAGAGAGATATATATGAGCTTTTTGAACTTCTGAGTTTTCAAAAAGGGTTTTTAAGAAATACTTGTAACTTCCCTCCACACGATATGATTAGAGAGACATGTGTCAAGTTCTGCTTGGCTCAACGATTTTAACTTATGGGAAAATACTGATTTTCCCCTTAGCTCCTCCTGAGCTGATGTGTCCTTTGGGAGGACTACGATCGTTGAGGTAATTCTTATAATCGTCAAATATGCACTGTGATTGTTGAGTCTGCTTTACAATCGTAGAGTCTGCTCTGCATTCGTTGAGTCTGTACTGTGATCGTTGAGTTTACTTCTGAATCTATTCTGCGAATGTTGTCTGCCCTGGTCCTTGTGATTGAACTTTCGACTTAGCATTTCTCTCGAGTTAAGGTAGCTCAGGAAGGGCCAACCTCTTAGAGTGAATTAAGGGTTAGGTTTGTCCTTGAGGCGCTTCACAGAGAGATTGCTTTGATTTATTGGAACTTTGTCATCACAGGATGCTTCTTTGTTCTGTTGATGGAGCTCTACGATCATGGTCTTTCATATCACTGTAACTCTACGATCATGGACTTTCTTTGGTCATGTCTATGATTTCGAGCTTAGCCTTTATATCTGCATGGTTAGCACAAACTAGAGCATAGATTTTATGGTTGTAAATTTAGCATGCCTAGTTCACTTATTAGTTTATTAAATCTGGATTCATCTAGAGGTTTTGTAAAGACATCAGCAAGTTGATTTTCAGTAGGGATATATTGTAAAGATATAGTTCCATTTTGCATATGATCCCTAATGAAATGATACCTTATTTCTATATGCTTAGTCCTAGAGTGGATGACTAGATTATGTGTTATTACTATGGAACTTGTGTTATCATAGTGAACAGGTATAAATTTGAATTCAAACCCATAGTCTGCTAGTTGATTTTTCATCCAAAGGATCTGCAGACAAAGAATTTGCCAAAGAACAATGTATTCAAACCTGCGGTTGAAGTGAATCTTTGAGTTTTGCTTCTTGCTGAACCAGGACACAAGTCTGTTTCCTAGCAGCTGACAGGTGTCACTGGTACTTTTTCTGTCTATTTTGCAACCTGTAAAGTCAGTATCTATATATCCTGTTAGTTCATATGAGGATTTCTTAGGATACCAAAGCCCCAAGTGAGGCGTGCCCTTGAGGTACCTAAAAATCCTTTTTACATCAGTTAATTGTGATTCCTTAGGATTAGCTTGAAATTTAGCACATATGCATGTTGTAAACATTATATCTGGTTTACTAGTAGTCAGATATAGAAGAGAGCCTATCATACCTCTGTATTGAGTTATGTAAATACTTTTACCTTTTTCATCTTTATCAAGTTTGGTTGCTGGAGCAATTGGGATTTTCATGGGAGAGGCTGATTCCATGCCATACTTTTGAAGTAAATCTTTGATGTACTTAGCTTGGTTTATAAAGATTCCTTCATCAGTCTGCTTTACTTGCAGTCCTAGGAAGAAGTTTAGCTCACCCATCATGCTCATTTCAAACTTGCTCTGCATAAGCTTGGAAAATCTCTTGCACAACTTTTCATCAATAGATCCAAAAATAATGTCATCAACATATATTTGAACTAATAAGACTTTGTCTTTATGTTTTCTAAGAAATAATATGGTATCTACTCTACCTCTAGTGAACCTATTTTTAATAAGAAAGTTAGTTAATGTTTCATACCATGCTCTAGGTGCTTGTTTAAGGTTTTGTCTAATCTATAGACATAGTTGGAAAGAGATGGATTGATGAAACCTGGAGGTTGCTCTACATATACTTCTTCTTGAAGTTCACCATTTAGGAATGCACTTTTGACATCCATCTAAAATACTTTGAACTTCATATGAGCAGCAAAGGCAAGGAATATTCTGATGGCTTCTAGTCTGGCAACAGGTGCAAATGTCTCATCGTAGTCAATGCCTTCTTCGTGAGAGTAACCTTTGTCCACCAGTCTTGCTTTAATCCTGGTTATTACTCCATCTTCATCCATCTTGTTCCTGAAGACCCACTTGGTGCCAATGACAGGATGATTTTTTGGTCTTAGAACTAATCTCCATACTTTTCTTCTTTCAAACTGATTTAGTTTTTCCTGCATGGCTTCTATCCAGCTGAAGTCTTCCATAACATCTTCTATCTTCTTGGGTTCCATCTGTGACAGAAAGCTCAGATAGAAACACTCATTTTGGGTGGCAGCTCTTATTTTGACTCTTGCATTTGGGTCTCCAATGATTAAGACTTGAGTGTGATCTCTTCCCCCCTCTATTTCATGTTGGAACATCTGCTGATGCCTTATTGTCTGAGACCTTTGAGATCAATTTCAGCTTCTAGATGTGGAGGTTCGCTGTCTTGCATAGTTCTCTCTACAATCACCTCTTCTTGCTCAACGATCTCATTTTCTGGGACTACGATCGTAGTGTTGAACTCGACGACCTCGTTCATAGTGTCTGAAATGTCGGTCATAGTGTCTTGAGGCATTGTTTTGTCTAAGTATGTCTCATCAAAGATGATGTGAATTGAGACTTCAACACTCGGTGTCTTTTTGTTGAACACTCTATAGGCCTTACTGTCTGTGGCATACCCAAGAAAGATTCCTTCGTCTGACTTGGGTTGAAACTTTGTCAAATACCGCTTTCCATTGTTGAGAATGTAGCATGCACAACTAAATACATTAAAGTAGCTGACAACTGGCTTTCTTCCTTTCCATAGTTCGTAGGGAGTCTTTTTAATCATAGAGTGTATCAGTGATCTGTTCCGAGTGTAGCATACAGTGTTGACAACTTCTACCCAGAAGTACTCAGGCAGATGGGCTGCTGCTAGTAGAGGTCTTCCAGCCTCTATTAGCGTCCTGAGAAGTTGTGATTGATGTCATTGTTTGTGCAGAACTGGTCCATTTCAAAGAAGTCAAATTCACTGCCATGATCACTCCTTATGGCCTTAATTTTCTCCTTTTTCTCGTTCATTACTAGTCTGAACATCTTGATCAGTTGAGAGCTTGTTTCATCTTTCGAGGTCAGAATGAATACCCATGTGAATCTAGTGTAATCGTCCACTACAACTAGTGAGTATCTCTGCCCTCCAATGCTCGTTGTTGGAATTGGCCCAAATAAATCTATGTGAAGTAGCTGCAGGGGCTTGTCAATTGAGTAGGCAGTTTTGCTATTGAATGAGTTTCTAGTCTGCTTTCCAAGCTAACAGGCACTGTACGACAATTCTTTGACGATGTTGAACTTGGGTAAGCCTACAACTAGATCTTTTGAGGCCAGTTTATACATGGTCTTGAAGTTGAGATGAGACAGTCTCTTATGCCATAGCCAGCTCATTTCTTCAGATGCTTTAGCTAGAAAGCATATTATCTCGTCTGAGCTTAGTTGTCCAAGATTTACTATGTAGACATTTCCTTCTCTTGTTCCAGTTAGATTTATAGCAGATGTCTTCAGATCTCTGACTTGACATTGATTGTTGAGGAATGTTACTTGATGACCCTTATCGCAGAGTTGACTTATGCTTAGAAGATTGTGTTGTAGTCCTTCCACATAAGCCACTTTGCTGAAAGACACTGCACCATTTCCAGCTGAGCCATATCCTCTTGTCTTTCCAGAGCCATTATCTCCAAAGATGACTAGAGGACCCTCCTTCTCTATATAGTTAGACAGAAGGGCTTTGTTCCCTGTCATGTGCCCTGAGCATCCACTGTCCAGATACCAGGTTGTGATCGTGGAGCTTGGTTCCTATGGTAAGATGAAACTCTCGGTTTGGTACCCATACTTTCATGGGTACTACTTTGTCAGTACCCTTAGGAACCCAAATCTGCTTAATTTTTAGTTTCACATGAGTAGGATTATAATAGCATATTGCAGCCTTGTGACCAACCTTATTGCACACAAAACATCTAATATGATGCATGTTTGTGTGTGTGTGTGAGGATTCTTCCTCCATTTGAACTTTTGTGGATCTTTAATCATCTTTTTGTTAAACTGATTCTCCTTTTTCCATGTGTCTTTGTGTTTCATAATTTGTGAGGAGTGTACCTTACCTCTATTGTTCCTTCCCAGTTGGTTCGTGGAGTTAATTTTACTCGACTCTACGATCCTTCGAGGTTGGTGAGTAGTGGTTGTGTTACTCTTCTCTTTTCTAAAACCCAGGCCAACATGAGATCCTTTACTCCTTGGAATGTGGGTTGAATCAGTAGAGCAGAGTTGGACTGGCTCATCCTTCTGTGATGATTTCACAAATATAATGCCTCTACTAAAACTTGAAACATTACTAATGCTAGGTTCCTTTACCTTTTCCACACATGGCTCTGAGGTGGAGTCCCCAAAGCCTAAACCTGTTCTGTCAATGACACTTCTCTGACTAGAGATCAGGGAGTCCATGGATGAAGAGGATTTATACCATGTAGAGATTATTTTCTCTAGTTCCTCAATTTTAGAGGTTAAACTTGACTCTCTTTGTGCATTGAGCTCATTGGTCTATTTTAAGAGCTTATTCTCAGCTTCAAACTTGGAGAGCGAGTCAGTACTTAGAAGGGTTGTTTCCAATTCTTCTCGAACTTTCTCTTTCTCCTTTTGAAGAAGTGAATAGTCCTTAGACAGAACTCTAAACCATTTCATGTATTGATGCAGATCAGATGTTATGCCATGCAGTGCAGTTTTTAAATCATCAATGTCTACATCAGGAGAGTTGAAGTCAAATACCTCATCTATACTTACTTCATATATGTTGGAGTTCTGTTTGTCCTTTACATGCTTGGCCATTAGGCAAAGATTTGCCATTTGAGGATCTTCATCATCTCTAGATTCAGGAGTTGAATCATTGTCTGAGTCACTCCACGATCCTCCAGCTACAAGGCCTTTTGTCTCTCTTTTGAGGTCTTTTTTTGCCTTTGAATTCCTTCTTTGGATGTGATTTCTTCTTTAGTTCTTCTCTGAGAGGTTTGTTGCAGTTAGTAATGAAATGACCAGGCTTCTTGCAGTTGTAGCATAGATCATTTATCTACTCCTGGCTGTTGTAGTTATTGACTTTCTTCAGCTTGCTGATTTTGCCTTGAGGCATGAACCTTCTGAGTCTTTTCACCAGCATTGCAAAGTCCTCATCGTCATCTTCATAATAGTCAGTGTCAACTTTAGTGTTGACTTTGGAGGTGTTTTCAGTTGCTTTGAGAGCAACACCTTTATCCTTCTTTCTTCCTTCAGATAGAGTTTCTACTCATTGAGTCAGCTCCAGTTCGTATGTAAGAAGGTTGCCATATATGTAGGACCCCAAATTTTATGAAATGAAAGTATTCAATTTTATTATAATTATTATTTTATTTCGTAAATGGTTAAATTTATAAAAGGTTAAAGTTAAGGGTGATATGTGATCATTTTTGCAAAGTAAGCAAGTTGTTATAAAATATTCGTTTGGTCGGGGAATATTCTTTTTGTCAGGAATATCCGTACGACGGCACAATCATTAGTGGACCCCACAATGGAAGTATTGACGTAGTTAGAAAATGACATAATTATCATTTTATAAAAATAACGACGAAAGTGTTACCGTTAAACTGTTGAACTACTCGGTATTAAAAGTACAGTAATACGCGTGGTTGCATAGTAGCACACGGTATTGATTATTGATGCTTACATAAGAAGTCACTCAGTTATACTCAATTATTGCTACAGTAATTGCTGCATCATATCTCTTATATTATTGATTCAATTATTGTCACAGTATCATCTGTATAATATGTTATATTATTAAATCAATAATTGAGACGACAAAGTTATTCATATTATTATTTGCAATATTGACAATGTCTAGAAGTTCTGTGAAGAAGAGGTTAGATAATCTAATTGTGAGCCAATAGGGAGAAATCCTTATTGGAAAGCCTCCTCTTTCCTGGAAACGACCTGGTTGTTAAATATTGTGCGTTATAATATTAATGATGAATAAGTTCGTATTGATTAAAGATGAAATTGATAGTTCCATTGTTTGAGAATTATTAGTGTTAGTGGAAATCAAAATTTATTTCGATAATAATTGATGTCTGGAGGTTATATTGACCAATCGGGTAATTCACCGAATAAATGAGCAATTAATTGCTATTAATTTACATGCTTATAACTATGTGTTCACATGTGTGTACTATTGATTCACATGATTTACTATTAGGGGAGTTGGTGCAAGATTGATAATACTTGTATGACTAAATTAAAAATGGAGGTATAGATGAAGGTACTATACTGTAATTAGTTTTTTCACATGATTATACTATTGAGTCACATGATTTACTATTAGGGGAGGTGGTACAAGTTTGATAATACTTGCAGGACTAAATTAAAAATGAAGAAAAATAGGAAGGTATTATACTGTAATATTTTGAGCCCCAAAATGTGCTATTATCGATACTATATTTTCCTATAAATAGAAGCTCATTCTTTCTTCATTCTAACCAATTCACTAAGTCTCACAAGAGCAATTATTATAGAGGAATTATAGAGAGAAAGAAGAAGAGAAGTCTGTTACCTCACTATTCCAGTATCCAGTTTTCTTCTAAGGTAAGGGGTATTATTTCTTTCGTATTCATGAAGAGAGTTATTTTCTTTCAATACTCATAAGGGTTGTTATTTCATTCTTTATTATTCTGCTGGAATAACCTGTCTACGTGGACTACCGCATGCATGGTGAATTCTTCTGTTATTCCATTCTTTATTATTCTCTTGGAATAACCTGTATACGCGGACTACCGCATGCATGGTGAATTCTTCTGTTATTCCATTCTTTATTATTCTCATTGGAATAACTTTGTCTCACGCGACTCACCGCATGCATGGTGAATTCTTCTGTTATTCCATTCTTTATTATTCTGTTAGAATAACCTGTCTACGTGGACTACCGCATGCATGGTGAATGACCCTTCATATTCATTCCTTATTAAATTGTGAAAATGATCTGTCTACGTGGATTACCGCATGGCGGGTGAAAATTCATTTGCAGTTTCATATATTCTAATATACTCATTTGGTTAAAGTTTTGGCTTCTATACTCTATGAAATTAGTAGAATATCCTTGATATTTGCGCTTCATCCAGTATTTTTTCATGGAAATATTCTTTCCAGCATTCTTGAATTGTACTCCACAAAGCAGTATCATGTTGACAATTTCAACGTTATTGAATTCTGGATAAATTAAATTATAAATCTTTAAAATTTATCCTTGAACTTGTTTTATTGAATTATTATGTCATTGTCATCATCCTCATGCTTATATTGTGATGAAAGTCATCTTTGGCTTATGTGCATAGATGGACTTGGTATGATTATGACCAGAGATTATTCGGTATAATCATGACCGTAATGTAACGAATGATGTGGTAAAAGTCCTCATTTGCCTGTAGTTCATTGATGGACAGTTGTTGGTATGATTATGACCACGGATTATTCGGTATAATCATGACCATTGATGATTACATGAATATCCTTGGCTGTTGTGCAGGGATGATTCGATGATGTGGTTTATTTATTAAGTTGAGTCTCAGCGATAAAGTTGATGAAAATCTTTTTAAATCATAAAAGATAGTAGATTTTATGCTCTACTTGACTCTTCTAATGGATTGCATATTCCACTGCACTTGTTGATCTAAAACTTGTTGTCTATTGTATTCTATCAGTTGTTATACTGTTGAAGGCTAAGGATAATTTATTCTACATTATCTTAGTCATAATATTTCTTACTGGGCTAGTTGAGCTCACCGATCAAATGATGAACGATGAGATGTTCAGAGGCTTTATACAATTCATGCAACATCAGGCAAGAGAGACTCCTCTTCAAAATGCAGGTGGAAACACTGGCAACTCTCGGATGGTCACTGCTAAGCAGTTCAAGGACCTAGGACCACCAGAGTTTTTGGGAGAGGCAAAACCACTTAAAGCGGAGACGTGGATAAAGTATATCACCAAGATATTTGATGTCTTGGGATGCTTGGAGGAGCAAAAGGTTTCCTTTGCCACCTTCATGTTGTGAGGAGAGATAGATTACTGGTGGGAATCAGTAAAGCGTACTCAGCCTGCCGCACTCAAAATTTCTTGGGAGAAGTTCCAAGAGCTGTTCAACGACAAGTACTTTCCCGAAAGTATTCGCCATATGAAGGAGGTGGAGTTCATTAAGCTGGAACAAAACAATATGACTGTGTCGCAGTACGAGGTTTAGTTTGCCGAGTTGGCTCGGTTCGCATCCCATTTGGTTGATAATGAGGAGCGAATGACGCGACTATTTCTAAGAGGTTTGAAACCCGAAATACGTCAATACCTCATTTCTCACAAACTTTGTTTATATTCAGATGTTGTGAATAGGGCTCAGTTATTGGAGCGCGATAATGAGTCAGCACAACCAAAAGGTAACGACCAACAACACGATAATAATCATACCGGTGGCAACGACCATCGGAACAATGATAACCATCGTGGGGCAAATTATCATTCCAAGAATGGTAACCACTTCGGTGGTAATCATGACCAAGATAATAGAAGTGAAAGTTTCAAGAAGAGGAGATTCAATAATAATGGAAAGACGTCAACACCAGCACCTGTTATTAAGGAAGGAGAACGACCGCCGGTTATATGTTACAAATGTGGAGGGGAGGGACACATCAGTCCAAACTGTACGCAGCAGTCCAAAGCGTGTTTTAATTGCGGGAGAGAAGGTCATTTAGCTCAATTTTTTCATGCACCAAAGTCAAGTCCAGCTGGGACGGTGGCACC
Organism: Panax ginseng; assembly: GCA_020205605.1. Taxonomy (NCBI): domain Eukaryota; kingdom Viridiplantae; phylum Streptophyta; class Magnoliopsida; order Apiales; family Araliaceae; genus Panax; species Panax ginseng. Next base: position 91,781,399 of record CM035134.1, read on the forward strand.
GAAGGCGGATACGAACAAAATAAAGTCGGTGGTTTCAGGAAGAGCGTTTTTTGTGACTTCTCAAAAAGCGAGTAACCCAAACGAAGTTAGCACGGGTTAGTTAATTATAAATTCTTGCGAAGTCTATACCTTATTAGATACCGGTTCTACCCATTCTTTTATCTCTCTTACTTGCGCTCAATGTTTAAATTTAAGTCTAGAGAAGTTAGACTTTGACTTATCGATTAAAACTTCGTTAGCAGAAACCTTCTTTACCTCCACTATTTATAAATCTTGTTTGGTTTAAATCGACACTTTCACGTTACCTGTCGATCTTATCTCTTTGAAAATACTTGCCTTTGTTGTGATTTTAGAAATCAATTGGTTAACTACTCATCAAGCTTTTCGTAAGGTTTTTAACTTTCATATTCCTAACCAACCTATTATGCGAATTCAAGCAACCAAACCACTAAAGTCAATCATTGTCATATCAAGCCATACGTAAAGAGCCCCGAGCCTTTCGTTGTTGACTTCCTTGTGTGGAATGCACCGAAGCCAGACTATCCGTATGGGGATGCCATGAATAATGCTGGCAAGTTGATAGGTATTAATGTGACGTGTTATCCAAGTTTTAGGATGAGAGTCACAGTTTTGAATGATATTTCTATTGTTAATAAATTTCTTGAAGTATTCCTGAAGATTTCTTAGCCTACCCCTAGAGTGTGATATTGAATTTTGTATTGACCCCAGTATAAAACCCATTTCTTCAACCCTTAAATATTTCTTCAACCAAAACAAACGTATAATGCGCCAAAGATGTTGGCTCGAGCTGTTGAAGATTACGACTATACCATTCAATATCATTATGGAAGAGCAAATGTGGTAGTTGACGCGTTCAGTAGAAGATCGTATGCGTTTACAAGTGCAATGTTGTTAACACAAAAACCCATTTCGTATAACTTACAAATGATGAAGATAGAGTTAAAGACTCTAGGGACCCACGTGAAGATAGCGAATATACAAGTAGAATCGACTTTAGTCGATAATGTTAAAGTCGCTCAAGCTACAGACCTGGAGCTGATAAATATGAAGAAGAAGGTTCAAGAAGGCGTTATTCTAGAAGCAAGAGTCGATGAAGAGAGAAAATCTCCATCCTCGATTTAATTGTCCCATTTGAAATCCTCGATCGAGTAGGAAATGTGGCCTATAAACTCGCCTTACCGCCAAGTATGTCGCATGTTCATAATATTTTGTTTACGTATCAATGTTATGTAAATATATGGACGACCCGAACAACATTATTGAATTAGAACTAGACGAGATAGCAGAATATTTAATGTATGAGGAGATACGTATTAAAATCTTTGATAAGAAAGATCACATTCGACACTCAAAGGTTATACCTCAAGAATTAGAATTTGAAATGAAGTCAAGGTATCCTCACCTCTTCGGCATAGCAGGTACATACGTAAATTTCGAGGGCGAAATTTCATAAGGAGGGGAGATTGTAAGACCCCAAATTTTATGAAATGAAAGTATTCAATTTTATTATAATTATTATTTTATTTCATAAATGGTTAAATTTATAAAAGGTTAAAGTTAAGGGTGATATGTGATCATTTTTGCAAAGTAAGCAAGTTGTTATAAAATATTCGTTTGGTTGGGGAATATTCTTTTTGTAAGGAATATTCGTACGTTGGCACAATCATTGGTGGACCCCACAATGAAAGTATTGTCGTAGTTAGAAAATGATAGAATTATCATTTTATAAAAATAACGGCGAAAGTGTTACCGTTAAAACTATTGAACTACCCAGTAGTAAAAGTACAATAATACGCGTGGTTGCATAGTAGCACACGGTATTGATTATTGATGCTTACGTAAGAAGTCACTCAGTTATACTCAATTGTTGCTACAGTAATTGCTGCATCATATCTCTCTTATATTATTGATTCAATTATTGTCACAAAGATCATCTCAGATAATATGTTATATTATTAAATCAATAATTGAGACGAGAAAGTTATTCATATTATTATTTGCAATATTAACAATGTCTAGAAGTTACATCAAAGAGAGGTTAGATAATCTAATTGCAAGGCTACCAATAGGAGAAATCCTTATTGAAAGCCCCTCTTTCTGGGAACGACACGTTGTTAAATATTGTGCGTTATAATATTAATGATGAATAAGTTCGTGTTGATTAAAGATGAAATTGATAGTTCCATTGTGTGGGAATTATTAGTGTTAGTGGAAATCAACATTTATTTCAATAATAATTAATGTCTGGAGGTTATATTGACCAATCGGGTAATTCACCAGATAAATGAGCAATTAATTGCTATTAATTTACATGCTTATAACTATGTGTTCACATGTGTGTACTATTGATTCACATGATTTACTATTAAGGGAGTAGGTGCAACATTGATAATACTTACATGACTAAAATAAAAATAAAGGTATAGATGAAGGTACTATACTGTAATTAGTTTTTTCACATGATTATACTATTGAGTCACATGAATGAACTATTAATTCACATGATTTACTATTAGGGGAGGTGGTACAAGTTTGATAATACTTGCAGGACTAAATTAAAAATGAAGAAAAAGAGGAAGGTATTATACTATAATATTTTGAGCCCCAAAACGTGTAATTATCAAAACTTTATTTTCCTATAAATAGAAGCTCATTCTTCATTCATTCTCACCAATTCACTAAGTCTCACAAGAGCAATAATTATAGAGAAATTATAGAGAGAAAGAAAAAGAGAAGTCTGCTACCTCACTATTCCAGTATCCACTTTTCTTCTAAGGTAAAGGGTATTATTTCTTTCGTATTCATGAAGAGAGTTATTTTCTTTCAATACTCGTAAGGGTTGTTATTCCATTCTTTATTATTCTGTTGGAATAACCTGTCTACGCGGACTACCGCATGCATGGTGAATTCTTCTGTTATTCCATTCTTTATTATTCTGTTGGAATAACCTGTCTTTGTGGACTACCGCATGCATGGTGAATTCTTCTGTTATTCCATTCTTTATTATTCTGTTGGAATAACTTGTCTACGCGGACTACCGCATGCATGGTGAATTCTTCTGTTATTCCATTCTTTATTATTCTGTTGGAATAACCTGTCTACGTGGACTACCGCATGCATGGTGAATGACCCTTCATATTCATTCCTTATTAAATTGTGAAAATGATCTGTCTACGTGGATTACCGCATGGCGGGTGAAAATTCATTTGCAGTTTCATATATTCTAATATACTCATTTGGTTAAAGTTTTGGCTTCTATACTCTATGAAATTAGTAGAATATCCTTAATATTTGCACTTCATCCAGTATCTTTTCATGGAAATATTCTTCTGAGCATTCTTGAATTATACTCTACAAAGTAGTATCATGTTGAAAATTTTAACGTTATTGAATTCTGGATAAATTAAATTATAAATCTTTAAAATTTATCCTTGAACTTGTTTTATTGAATTATTATGTTATTGTCATCATCCTCATGCTTATATTGTGATGAAAGTCATCTTTGGCTTACGTGCATAGATGGACTTGGTATGATTATGACCAGAGATTATTCGGTATAATCATGACCGTAATGTAACGAATGATGTGGTAAAAGTCCTCATTGGCCTGTAGTTCATTGATGGACAGTTGTTGGTATGATTACGACCAAGGATTATTCGGTATAATCATGACCATTGATGATTACATGAATATCCTTGGTCGTTGTGTAGGGATGATTCGATGATGTGGTTTATTTATTAAGTTGAGTCTCAACGATAAAGTTGATGAAAATCTTTTTAAATCATAGAAGATAGTAGATTTTATGCTCTACTTGACTCTTCTAATGGATTGCTTATTCCGCTCCACTTGTTGATCTAAAACTTGTTGTCTATTGTATTCTATCAGTTGTTATACTGTTGAAGGCTAAGGATAATTTATTCTGCATTATCTTAGCCATAATATTTCTTACTAGGCTAGTTGAGCTCACCCTTTGCTTTCATTGTTCTCTTCAGGAAATGAGAGTATAGCCGGGGACTAGCCAGAACCAGAGTGACTGTCCTAGATGATAGCATTAGTAGTCCTCACTATTCTGTTAAATAGTGTGATAATAAATGTAACGAGGACTCCATTTGAGTTTGAATACTATCTAGAAGACAATATTCGTATTAAAACTCTCAGATTATGTTTTGTCGAATTTTACACGACTGTTGTATAATTAAGTTGTATTTGAATTTTGTACCATGTATTTGGCGACTCAAGATGGGTGATGTATACCTGTTTTGGGGGCGTCACAATATAACTATTGAACAGTCATTTCATGTAGATTCTTTGACTCTCTAATGGCAGTGGTTTTGGCATCCCACTTGATTGGTAAGGCTCTCATGAACTTTATTATTAGATCTTTGTTTGGATAGATCTTTCCATAGGCTCGTAGAGAATTGAGCAGAACATTGAATTTATCGTAGGTGGCAGTGACGTTTTCTCCTTGAACGTGTGCAAACATCTCATATTTCTGAGTCAAGAGAGATTATTTGTTTTCTCTGACTTCTTCTGTTCCTTTATGTATGATGAGCAATGCTTCTCAAACCTCCTTTGTTGTTTTGATGTTGACCACGTTTTCAAATAGATCATCTTCTAAGGATTGGAATAAAATGTTCTTGGCCTTTTTGTCGAGTTGAACAGCTCTCTTATCATTTTCTGTCCATTCTCCTTTGACCTTGATCTGTATCCTGTTTGGGTCGTCTGTAGTTAGTGCAAGCTTTGTAGGAACGTAGGGCCCATTTTAAACAATTTCAAATAGATCTTCATCTATTGAATCCATGTATGCTTGTATCCGAACTTTCCAGTTGGCGAATTTATCTATGTTGCACATAGGTGGCTTGTTACCTCCTCTAGTCTTTGATTTGCTTGGTAAGTGTGCCATTGGATCTACTTAAGATTTGTAGGCTATAGAATAAAACATGCTCTGATACCAATTGTTAGTTTCTGGAGGCACAATAGTTATCTAGAAGGGGGGGTTGAATATATATTTACAAATCTTTTCGTTTTACTTTGTTAGTTTTGATAGTGATTCAAACATAGCGGAATTAAGATTTATTTGATCTCTCTTTTTACATATAGTGAGTTAATGAGAGTGAGACAGTTATAACAGTTATAACAGTTATAGTAGTTATAGCAAGAATAATATAGACACAACAGTTTTAAGTGGTTCAGAGCACTTAAAGCGCCTAGTCCACTCTTCTACTCCTGGAGTAGGAAATCCACTAAGGATGTCTTTTACACTTTCTGAATCTCACAAATTCCTTTTAGACCAGTAGTCTAGGAACTTCTTAGTTCCCTCTTGAACTCTTCAAGTCCAGCAGACTTGGTTCTTCATAGTTTTCTTTAGAACTCTTCAAGTCCTTCTGACTTGGAACTTCTTACTTCACTTGTTTGGTAATTGTTGACTTCTTGATTGGTGCTACTCAGTTGTCGGTAAGCTCTTGTTCGAAAGAACTGAGTAGCTAAGCAAGCTTTCTCTTTTTCTCAGATCGCAGAGTTGAGCATTGAGTGTTCTTCTTGTTTTTGTTCAATACTTGCTTACTTTATCATCTACAGATCTTTTGCATATATGTGATCCTTGAAATCTGTCCGTTGAAGCATTAAATGCGTTTGACATTTCTGAATTTTGATGGAGACTTTTCTGTATATCTTCTGAATTTCATTCTAGCCCACTGACACAGCAGACTGCTTTCTCAACTAACACCTGAAAATGTGTTTTCCTCTGACTCATGGTCCATTCCTTAGCTTCTTTAATACATTTCTTTGTTGTATACTAAGGATATTTTTATGCCATTGGGACTGGTGAGTACTTTAACATTTGTAACCCATTCCACATTTGTTAAGATTTATCTTTAAACAAATGGTCAAGGCTCAATGCTTCTGACACAGGCAGATGATACTCTACGATTCAGATCGTGTTGTCTTGCCACCTTGGTGCTTGATCCGATGCTATCAAATGAGAACACTATGATTTCTCTTAAGGACTGACGCACTACGATCTTCACATACTTGTCTTGCAGACTCTACATTTTTGGGAGCACACTACGATGTCTGAGTTGGCTTTGGCAAACGTCAGGACCACTCTACGATTACTGGAGAGGCCCTTCAAGGCAGACATACTATGATCCTCGATGCTCTACGATTCTGCCTTGGCTTCTGCAAACTCTTGATCATCTCAATATACTACGATTTTATTGAAGCCTATCTATTACATTTCAAGACATAGATCAACCTAACATCTTTGATCTCTTTATCTATACATTCATTTACAGAATGATAGACATTAAAAGCTTAGATCAACCTAACAAATTTGATCTATCACTAAGTCCTTGTACATATATTCCTTGAAGGACTTTACATACAATCATGAGCATTTACTTTAAACATCAAATCAAAATATGCATTCTTCCAACAACATCTTCATTGCCTTTATCGGGTACCCTCTTGGGATCGCTCGCATACTTTCTAGTCTGTATATGCTTGGCGATCGCTTCCAAGGCAGTGAAGTCTTTAATCTTGCATGCCTTAAGGCCCATCTCTACCATTTCGTCGTGTTTGATCATCTCCGAGAATGGCTTTCCTATGCCTACTAGGGTCCTCTCATACTAAGGAGCCTCTTGGATATCAATAAACGTCATTGCCATCTCAGTTTCTGTCATTGATGGAATGACTTGCGCTGCTAGATGTCTCCACCTTTGGGCATATTCTCAGAAAGATTCAGTACTTTGCGTTTTGACTTTAGTCACTTGGTATCGATCTGGTGCCATTTGTGACTGAAAATTATACTGATTTAGAAAGACGTGGGCCAATTCTTCCCAGTTGTGGGTTTTGGCATTATCGAGCTGGGCATACCAGGCTTTAGCCTCCCTCGTAAGACTCTTTTGGAAAATCTACATTTTGAGGCTTTCCTCTTCAGCATATGACCCTAGCTCGCCAATGTATACTTTTAGGTGTGTATAGGGATCACCTTCCTCATTGTACTTTTCAAACTCTGGGATTTTAAATTTGTTATGATATTTAGCCCCTAGGAATATGCAGAGATCTGAATAAATGACACTTCCATAGTTTCCAGTCCCTTTGATTGACCGGATGGTTTCCTCCATTTGTTATACTTTCTTTCTTATATCCCCAGTTTCTCGATCACCCCTGAGTTTTGTGATTTCAGGAGTTTTGTTGGTTCCTTTATTGGAAGGAGGTTCAGGTATCTGGGTTACCATCTTTCTATCAATACCTTGATTGCCCCCTGGTGTGAATAACTCTAGTTGAGTAGGCATTGTCTGGCCTAGAGTCTTTTTACTTTGTTCTTTTAGAAAGACAACCAATTTTGCTATCTGATTCCTTAATCCTTCGAATTCTTCTCAAGAGATAAGAATAGGATCAGGTGGGGCACTTGTAGCCATGTTTGAATGTGGGCTTAGTGCCTTTTTGGATTTTGAACGGGTGACAGGACCAATTGTTTCCCTACAAAGAGACTTATGTAGTTTAGTCTTAGGGAATGTAGAAAAGTTACATGTTATGTGATGTGTCTGTTTTAGGAGTATTGTCCTGAAAAATGGATGTCAGTTTTGACAAGATAGCATGTCAGGTTTTGATATAAAAGAGATACATGTACACATATTCCTTCATATTTTCCATTACACTGAGATTAATATAGAAATAAAATTACAAGTAATTGAAGTGGGAAAGTATAAAGAGACTTCCCTCCGTGTTTGGTTAATCAGAGGCTAACCTATCTTAGGTTACTCTCGCGGCTTTTTGGCATGAAGGTTCCCAGATCATCGCAATTTACTCGACGAGAAGTTAATCTAGTCTTTCAACTAGAGAAAATCTGGGTGGTGCCTTTCTTGAGCCTCGTTGGAATTAGTCTCCCTACGAGTCCAGTAATCAAACACCGACAGGATAGCCTCCTGGTGGACGGACCATAAAACATACATTCACATACATCGCGTCTCACTGTATGGAAATGATGCAATTTGCGAAGCACTAATATCACAGGTAGATATAGTACGAAGCACTAAGTGCAGTAAGTAAATGCATTCGTATACATTCATTCAAATGTAAATACAACATCCACACATAAGTAGGTATAAGTTTTGAAAAGTTTGAAATAGCGGCTTAAGCCCTCTTACTGGATGTCCCCAGCAAAGTCGCAACCTGTCGACGTTGGGATTTTTACTGTCCCTTTTCTGTTCTTGTCTTTTGGTGTTCTCATGTTAGGTGAGTTTTGTTTGAAAAGACAAGTTGTGAAAAGGTCCGACATGTATATGTCGATGATTGGATTGTAAGAGTCGCCAGTTGGTATTTTTAAATGGTTGCACCAACTCAACCGAGAAAAGGTTTGCACATTGACCCAGTGATGTTACACTGTATAATAGGTCTGTGAAACCGAGAATCGTCAGGGTCTGGGGGCTTGATTATGCGGAGGGAAGGTGTTAGGCACCCCTCGACATCCGTGTTACCACAGTGACTGCCAATTTTTAATTAAATTGTTATCTGAATGTGTGTGTGTGTGTGTGTGTGTGTGTGTGTGTTGGTCAATGTGCAGTTATCTGGAAGTAGTGCTATGCCTCATTTGCACCTACATACAAAGGGTTTCAATTTTGTATAAAAGTTTAGTTTTAACAAGATATAGCAATGATGTTTTGTAAAATAGGTTTTTCAAACCCTTATGCTCAATAATAGTTGAAGCCTTTGATACTTCCATTTTATTATATGTTTGGCTTGATTGCATTTATTTTTGAGATGCGACATATCTTCGAGAAAATAATATATATAGCAGTGTCGAACTCCTTGTGGGCATGAGAGCCATCTAAGGAAATTCAAACACCGTAAATAATTTACAAGCTAATTATTGCCGGAAATGTCTATCACGGGAACCGAATCTAGATTCAGGAGACTGAATCTGTGATCACATAATTCCTAGGCTCACATGATGTAATAGTTTGTATGAAAGCTATAAGTAGTTATATATATATATATACACGGTCCGGATCAAGTGTATACCCCTTATCTTACTCACTATGCTCACCCCCCCTTTAGCGGACTTTACGTGACGGTTGGTCATACATACAACCGTCTGTCTATACTTTTAGTGACGCAATATGTTGTCCATCGCTAAAAGTATGAGCGATATGGTTGTATAACCAAAACCGTCGCCGGGTCCGTCGCTAAAGGGGAGTGAACACGGGTGAGTAAGATAAGGGGTATGCACTTGATCCTTGTTCTATATATATATATATATATATATATATATATAGAACCAATCAACCGCCGCGAAGCAACTCCATGGGGGAGTTGAAATGTAAATATATAAAAGCTGTCAATATATATATATAGAAACAATCAACCGCCACGAAGTAAACTCCAGGCGGGACGAAATGTAAAGAAAGCGGTAAATGGCCACGAAGTAAACTCCAGGCCTGACAGAAATGTAAATATGTATATATATATATATATATATATATATATATCCGGATATTAAACTCACCCCTTATCTAGCTCACCCCCCTTTAGCGATGGACCGCGCGACGATTCGGTCCGTCGCTATATATAGAATCGTCGTCTTAGCTTTTAGCGACGGACAACATATAGCGACGGGCCGAATTGTTGTCCGGTCCATCGCTAAAGGGGGTGAACAATGTGAGCTCGATAAAGGGTGAGCTTAAGATCCGGACTGTATATATATATATATATATATATATAAAAGAAATAAAAAGCTACGAACCGAAGTCCAGGCATACGCATATAACGCGACTCTCAACGTGAATAACTGTGTGTGCAGAATGTGGAGAAAGGCTTTAAGAAATGTAAGAAGGCTTACAGTGGACTGCCAAAGAAGACTTCAATAGCTCTAAATGGATGAACACTCGGTTCCCACCGGTAAAATGTAGCAAAATATAAGCTCACAAGTGTTTAAAATGAGAAAGCACTCAGTTTATAGTGTGTACAGAGCTAATTGGACAGGGTTTCCTCGCCTTCTCTCTATGCAAAATGGCCACCCCAAGCCCTCTATTTATAGAGGGGGGAACTGCAGGTGTACCTGTGGTAGCAGCAGGTGTACCTACGGCTGCCCCGGGTGCCCTCAGACAACACGATGTTCGTTCGAACCTTCATAACTTTCAATCCGGGAGTCCGATGGAAGTGTGCCATACCATTTCGAAAAGCTCTTTCCGAAAGCTATGCAATGACATAGGATTTGCCCATTTTTTGATTCAGGAAGATGGGTCCATGACCGAAATGGCATTTTCGGGTTTCTGTCAGGCAGTCCATTGAGCTGTTTTGTGTGGTTTGCGCTTGAAAGTTAAGAAATTATTCTTGTGGGACTTCTTCTGAAGTAATTTGAGTTGAAGTTGAATTGGAAAAATGACCATTTTGCCCCTCTCGGTGTTATCTCCGATTTTCTCACAGTTGTAGCAGTCTTTTCTCAGGGTTATCTCTGAGGTTGGCCTGCCGCTGACTCTGACTGTCCTCAGGGTTGTCTCTGAGGTTTGCTTGACCTTCTGGGGTTATCTCCAGGCTTTGAACTTAATCCCCCGAGGTTGAAACTGACTTTCCTGGGGTTATCTCCGGGGTTGGAAACTAATTTCCCCTGGTTATCTCCGGGGTTGGAAAATGGATCTCCTTGAGCTATCTCCGGGGTTGGAACTGATGTTGTGGTCCTCCAGGGTTATCTCTAGAGTGTGAAAAAGACACTTTTGTCCTCCTGCATAGTTAGTAATAAGAAAACGAAATTTCGAGTGTCTAAAAAAATCATGGTGAACATGGTCCATAAGCCACGACCGGCTAAAATCCACAAACTCAAGAACACCTATAGCGACACTTCCTATCACTATAAGGCTTTAGCGATAGACATAAATTATTTTTTTAGAAATTAATTAATAAAAATTAGAAATAATTAATAAATAAATATAAAAATAGTTTTAAAAATTATATTAAGTTATTGTAATTAACTTTTGATATTTTTATATAAATTCAATAAATATTTTATTTTATTTGGATATTATTAATAATAAAGTAATTAAAATAATTACTTATAAATAATATATAATTATTGATTTTTTTTAATGATTTTAAAATCATAATAAATGGTTATAAATTATTTAAAAATAGTACACAAGGTTTTATAAAATTCTAAGTAAATACTAATTATTTAGAAATAAAATAAATGATTTAAAAATCATTTAAAGGATAAATAAATTTTAAAAATTATTATAAGCTTCTTGAAATTATTATAATAGATATATAAATTATATAAAAATATAATAAAGCTTATAAATAAAATTTAGTCGATATATCAACTTATTTTAATACTCGGTAAGGTCTTTGAACACCAAAATCATATCAAACTTAACCCGAACATATGTAAATTTTGTATTTGAGTATTGTTATCAATACTAATGTGTTAGATTTATATGAATGAACATCGTAGGTGTTTATTAACGAATCGAGTAGCATTAGTTGACTGATCTACGCTCAGGATAGTTTTCTATACCCTAATTACTTTCGCAAGTTTACTAAACCCAAATTATTACTTACACAAATTCTCAAACCCTATTTATTTGTTGAACAAGATTTCTATCTTGAATTGTTGTTGATATGATATACCAAACCTAAACTTGAATTACCACTTATTGTAATGTTATTGCTATAGCTTCAGTATAACTAAGAAATGAATTATTTATTCCTATGATATTATTTATTGAGCATATACTGTTGTGTCAAACCAAATTGCTTTGGTAAGACATCCTATTCTGAAGTTGTGTATCCTGTAAGGGATCAAGATTTGGTCAATAATATATTTGACATTTGGGTGCGTATGTGCACTAGTAAGATGAGACGCATACTCCTAGGATATTGAGTAGGTTAATCCCCTATATCATATCTAAACAAAGTTTCTAAGTCTATGTGACTGACAGAAATAAAAGGTCCAGAAATGGTTGAAAAAGAAATTCCAGAAATGGTAGCAGGTATCTGTTAAATTTTGAATTGTTATACTTCTTCAAATCATATATTGTTATAAATATAAAACCTGCTGAGTATGTCATAGCTCACCCTTGCAAATTATTCCCTTTGCAGTATTAGATGGTAACCCTGGAACATCTGGAGTAGATACAGGGAAGCATCCTTGCTTAAATTAGCTTATATTACTGTCTAGTGTAATGTAATACTTTGTAATAAGAAATTCTTTATAAAGAATCATGTAATCGAACCTTAATTATTTATATATATAACATCTTTTATTTCTGCAACCGTGTTTTTTTACATATATAGATGTAATTAGAATTTTCAATATAGTTTGAGATCCTTGGGAACTATTTATCTAAGTGAGGGTATTGATAGCATGGACTGTTCATGTTGTTGTTGATACTCTAGATTTTGGATAGATAGGTACTATCGATACGATAGTGTAATTCACATGACATAGACTATACATCTGAGTAAGGGTATTGGTAATATGGACTGTTCATATTATTACTAATACTCTGAATTTCGGATAGATAGATATTATTCATAGATACAATTCATATATCCAAGTGAGGGTATCCAAACATAGCAATAGTTCACTTGAGAATTATTATATGTTATAGGATACTGTAAATCTTGGATCTATGGGAATTATATTTGATTATAAATTGTATAGTCACTCAACTAGATATAAGCATAATATCAGATACCATGGGCATATAGATTTGAATGTGTTATATACATTGATTTATAGTAAGCACCATATTGGATACCGTGAGAGTATAGATATAGGGGGTGTTACACCTCTAGCTTGGCCAAAGTTGAGCTTATGCTCTCCTGGTTTCAATCCAACTTTAAGATACCTATACACTTACACTTAATATGCATACATGATAGAGGTCATCACAGAAGCATATGACCATTCTTGAGTTCACTTTTACATGTTTTAGTTTACAATTTACGTGGAATTAAAGCATAAAAAGGTCATTTAATCACCATGCTTTATAACTTTGGCCATATGTCCACATAGAGATATCACATAATCTGTTAATACACATGCTCATAGTGATCATATCATTTATTCATAGCTAGCATCATTTAGTACTTTAAAGCATCCTTTAAACTTATAATTGGTTTACCACTACCATGTTCAACATATGAGACTCATGTTTAGAGATATAATGATAATAAACATGTCATCTTAAATCTTCATAATCTAATTACTCACACTTAATGCACTTTGTTTGAAAACATATTCAAGTTTGCCTTTGAAATCATTTTAAACTCGAACGATACAATTCAACACATCCAAAGCATCTTTAAAGCTCTTTTTATATTTATTTAAGTTATGTTAACATCTTCACAAGATCAGAATGTACATCATGTAGTATTCATAGATATTAGCTTTTATACGACAAGCTTTTCTTTGAAAATGTTCTTTAACATAAAGCCTAACAAGTTGGTTATGAACAAAGGAACTATAAATATTATATCATGCTCATTTAGTTTTGAAATCAGTCATGTGTACATACTACTAAGCTCAAAATTTATAGAACACGAGTTTCAACAAGGTTTATTTTCAAAACTTAAATTCTTATAAAAAATCTTCTACTAAATCATTTTAGACACTTCATAACTCATAAGGAAGATTTATAAAACATGTTATACCTCTTTTGCATGTATACATTAGTCATAGAATCAAGTTAGACATAACCTAGTCCAACAGAAACCATAATCTGGTTCTGGGGTCCGGCGCAGCTGCGTTGCACCCTAGTATAAACTGGGCGCAGCTGCACCCTACCTGGATCAACTCTAGTAACTTACTCTATTTTGTAGAGTATCAACTAACTTCAATTTTTCTTATTTTAAATATGTTCAATTCCATCATTAAAGGTTCCATATATGTACACATACTTCCTAAACGCATGATAGCATGCTAATTCATATTGATTGATAGAGAATTTCAAGTAATTTCTAAAAATTTGACAAAACCCAACTAGGAACAAAAGATAGGATTTTTATACCTCTTGAAGCTTTAGTTTACGTAATTTCTCCCTTATGTGATTGCTAAACTCTTCTTTGAACCACAAACTCTCAGACTCAATTTCACAAAGATTCACAGACAAGTTTCAGCAACGTAAAAATGAAAATGTAGTTGCATTATAAAGAGAAATGGTGGACTGGAATTAATTTTACACTAAGGTTGGAACCTATGGTGTAGAAGAAGGAAACAATGGTTAATTAAGAGTTGTTTAACTACCCACCATCAGACATCTCCATAGCCAATGATCACTGCTTGGAGGTTACGTAAATAGGTGATAAGTTACTGTTCATGTACTGTTTGAGTAACTAATGAGTTTATTTGTCAGAAACGTGGTTACTTTGTTCAGTTTAGTTACTTTAATTTCCAAAAATGTAATTTTAATGTACAATTGTTACTATATTAGGAAAATTAGGGATTATTTATGTACTTACATCATATAATTCATGTACATTAGGTACACATAATAAAATAATGCAGTTAGGTATTATTGTCCAGGTATCTCCCATGGACATTTTTACTACCCACATAACCACATTATAATATTATTCAATATTAAATGTCCATTTTAAACATTTAATTCTTTTCCCAATTTCTTGAATACACAAATATTTAATTATTTATGTATTAAAGGTTACATATGATTTCATTGTAATACTTGGAACTTCATGTCATTCATATATATTCTTATTATATGCTTTTATTAATGTCACACATTACAATAATGTTCTATTTCATTTATATAATAATAACCAACTTTTCCAAGATCACATTTGAGCAATTTGCGCCTAATTTATATCATTGAGGGGGCAATTTGTCTTTGGTCCTAAAGCGATAAAAGCTGGTTTAGCTCTAAGCCAATCCGACCTCTATCACCACACTAGTTTTACATGACATGAATTAACTTCCATAATTGTGCTAATACTAGTTAACGAGTTTATTCATTCCTTAAATGGAATCATATAATAACTCATAATAAATCTTTCTCTTATTAACTATTTCTCTTTTAATTCACTTAGTGAATTTCCTCATTCCTCATTATGCCACACAATACATTTCAAAATTCTCATCATCAATTGCACACATCTCAATTCTTATAGAAATTCAATTTACACTAATTGAACTACTCATCTTACAACACATAAATATTTATATTCAAATAAATATTCATTTTCTTATTATATTAAATAATTATTTGTTCGTGAAATTCATGGTTCTTACAGGATAACTTGAGCAGCCAGATGTCTCCATCTTTGGGCATACTCTTTGAAAGACTTATTGACTTGTTTCTTGACGGTGGTGATTTGTTACCATTTGAGTTTGAAAGCTGTATTGAGTGAGGAAAGCATGGGCTAACTCCTCCCAGCTGTGAATTTTGGAGTTATCCAATCTGGTGTACCATACTCTGGATTCTCCTGTCAAACTTTTCTGAAATAGCTGCATTATGAGCTTTTCATTCTCGGCATAAGATCTGAGCTCTCCAATGGACACATTTAAGTGGGTATAAGGATCTCCCAATCCATCATATTTCTCAAAATCGGAAATCTTGAAATTTTTAGTATAATGAACCCAGGGGAAGATACAAAGGTCTGAATATGAAATACTTTCATGTGTCCCAATCCCTTTGATGGACCAAATGGTCCCTTCCATTTGTTGAACCTTCTTCTGAGTATCACTGGTATCTTGATATTCTTTAAGATGGGTGATTTCAGGGGTTTTATTGGTCTTATCAAACTAAGACTCAGGTGCTAGAACTTCTCTGTCCGGACCCTGGATTCCTCTATGTGCAGAGGGTGCTGTGTGGATGGGTATTTGTGGTCTCTGAGTTGACTTGTGTAATTATTTGAGCAGAACAACCAACTCTGTAATTTGATTGCTTAACCCTTCGAACTCCTCGTGAGAGACAGGAGTAGGATTAGGCTGGCTAGATGTAGCCATGTTTGGTTGTAGGCTTAGTGCCTTCTTGGACTTTAAATGGGTAACGGGACCAATCGTCTCCCTAGAAAAAGACTTATGTTATTTAGTTTTAGGGAAACGTGGAAATGTTATACGCTATGTAATGTGTCCATCTTTTAGGAGTATTATCCTGCAAAACGGACGTCAGTTGTTTTGATGACAAGATAGCATGACATGGGAAGGTATGAAGAGACTTCCCTTTATGTTTTGTTTATCGGAGGCAGATCTATCTTAGGTTACTCTCGCGGATTTTTGGCATAAAGGTTCCTAGATCATCGCAATTTACTCGATGGGAACTTAATCCGATCTTTCAACTGGAGCGAATCTGGGTGGTTCCTTTCCTGAGCCTCGTGGAATTAGTCTCCTGACGAGTCTAGTAATCAAACACCGATAGGATAGCCTCCTGGTGGAGGGAACACACAACATACATTCACATAGATCGCGTCTCACCATATGGAAATGATGACATGTGTGAAGCACTAATATCACAGGCAGATATGGTGCAAAGCATTAAGTGCAGTAAATAAAGCATTAGTACACATTCATTCAAATGTAAATACAACATCCACACACAGGCAGATAAAAGTTTTGAAAAGTTTTCAAATAGCGGCTTAAGCCCTCTTACTGGATGTCTCCAACAGAGTCGCCACCTGTCGACATCGAGATTTTTATTTGTCCCTTTATGTTCTTATCTTTTGGTGTTCTCATGTTAGGTGAGATTTTTTTGAAAAAACAAGTTTGAAAATGTCTGACATGTATATGTCGACAATTTGACTGTAAGAGTCGCCAGTTGGTAGTTTTAAATGGTTGCACCAACTCAATCAGGAAAAGGTTTGCACAAAGACCTAGTGATGTGACACTGTTTAAATGGTCTGCAAAACCAAAATTTGTTATGGTCCGCGGGCTTGATTAAGCGGAGTGAAGGTGTTAGGCACCCCCTACTTCCGTGATAACACGATTACCGCCACTTTCCAATTTAAATTTTATATCTGAATGTTTGTGTGTGTGTGTGTGTATGTTAGGTCTATGTGCAGTTTATTTGGAAATAATGATATGCCTCGTTTGCACCTATATTCAAAGGGTTTGAATTTTTGTATAAAAGTTTAATTTTAACGCGATATGGTAGTGATGTTTTGTAAAATTGGTTTTTCAAACCCTTGTGCTCAATAGTAATTGAGGCCTTTGATACTTCCATTTTATTAAGTGTTCGGCTTGATTACTTTTATTATTTTTCGAGATGCGAAGCATCTTCGAGAAAATACGATACATAGTAGTGCCAAACTCCTTGTGGACATGAGAGCCATCTAAGGAAATTCAGACACCGTGAATAATTTACAAGCTGGCTGCAGCTGAAAATGTCCATCATGGGAACCGAATCTAGATTCAGGAACTGAATCTGTGATCACATGATTCCTAGGCTCACATGATAAAGGAATATGTACAAAAGCTAAAACAAGAACTAGATTTGAATAAATCTAAATTATTTCAGCTTCATCGGTTCCAAATTAGTCACCATAAACTGGTTAAAGTGTGAAATACTCAGATAGAGACAAATCTAGCCCATAGCAAAAGTTAGAAAATAAATTAAATTTGAGTAAATCTAAGCATTCCAGCTTCAACGATTCCAGTTTAGTAACCATGAACCGGTTAAAGTGAGAAATAGCCAGATTTAGGCAAATCTAACCCGCAGGCTAACAAAGAGTTATATATATATATATATATATAAAAGTAGTAAAAGGCCACGAAGTGAACTCCAAGCCAAATAGAAATGTAAATATATATATATATATATATAAGTATTTATATATATATATAAATGCAGTAAACGCTTTGAATATTATATTCGGGCTCAATCGAAACATAGTTGGATAATAATATGTATATATATAAGTATTTATATATATAAAAAGTAATAAAAGCCACAGGTCGACGATCTGGGCATATCCACACGGAGCGACTCTCAACGTTAGTAGATATTTATGTACAGAAGTGAGAAAAAGCTTAAAAATCTAAAATATCTTACAGGGTTGCCAAAAAGACTTCAAAAAGCTTTTGACGAATGAAAACTCGGTTTCCACCGGATTAATTTTAGTATGTTGTAAAACAAGAGCTCATAAATGTTTAGAAAAAGGAAGTACTCAATTTGGAGCACTATAGAAGTGTGTACAGAGTGAAATGGGTAGAGTTTTCTCGCTTTTTCTCTTCTTAAAATGGCCACCCCAAGCCTTCTATTTATTTACTATTGGGTAAAATCTAATTACGCACAACACGCAAGTATACATGGTCAACAAGTAATACAATAGTGAGTAGAGTATTGTTCCCACAGAGACAATTTAGTAAGAAATTTAACATCACAATTATCAATTTCTTATTAATCCTAATTTTATTAAACTATCCAATTCAATGTTAAAACTATAAAAACTAAATTATAATAAATATATGATCTCAAAACAATCACAAATATCAAAAACTGAAATTTCAAACAATTAATGGAGAATTAGACTTATGATTTCACCCTATGCTTCACTCTGATTTTTACACTTTTATTCCAATTCAACTCACTATCCCAGTTTATTAATCAAAAACACGAATGTAGTACTAGCCACCTCTCGATGTACTAATACCGTATTAACTTAAATCTACAATTAGATAGAAACAAGTTAAACACCTTAATTAACTAACTCACTATATCTCTATGTGACTTAAAATTAAAGAAGGTTTAAGATTAAGTTCTCTATCCGATTACATGTGATATCAAGCATATCTCTACCTTAACATTCATCAAGATTTTGTTATTCACAAAATTCAAGAACACGTGCTATATTAACTAAGTCTAAACTCGTATATCCTCTCTCGATTCCATACAAATCTACAAAAGAATTGTTGATCAGGAAAATCATAAATTCAACCTCAAAATAATATAGATAAGCTGGAAAATAGCTTATTGAACTGAAAATCAAAGTTATAAAACCATCGTTTCACTTAAGGATCCATCATAAGCCTAAAAAGTGAATTAGTTCATCATGTGTGAAATAATAACTGAATAAATTAAAGATAACATCCTTTCAATTACAAATATAAGACCGAGAAGACGAATAATGCAAAACTCCCTTCACATAGCCTTAATCCGCAATCGACACGCAAATCTCTTCAAAGTCTTCCTCCAAAGCTTGCTATGAAATTCTGGAATTAATCTCTGTAATTTGCCTTGTGTGTTATTCAATTCGTTGTTAGTTTCTCCATATACATCAAACACACCCATTTTTTGGTCAAATCCCATGTCCATTAAAGTCCAATTACAAACCAAAATGCATAGAATCCATGTCCAACAGAGTTTCAAAAAAACTAGGAGTGTCTGAATTCGAGACCCCCTGCCCCGGCGGGGGTGTATTCTTGGAAAAGGCCCGCCTTGGCAGGCATGAGTTCTATTAAACAATATTGAAGACCCCCCGCCCCGGTGGGGGTGTAAAGTGTTAGGTTTTTAATATTCAAGAACGCAATCAAATTGCACAAAATAAGCGAAAACGTGGAAAATCAGAGTTTTAAAATTTTACAAACCATTTACCCGGATCATCCTTTATGCGTAATTATTAATTAAACGAAAAGATAAAGAACAAAAATCATACCCTTGAAGATTCGAGCTTCCTCAGATACAAGTTCACCTCCAATCCTTTTCGCGTTCAACTTGAATCCACCAAGTTTGGTTCCTTCCTTTGATCAACGTTAGCCACCCAAGTTTTGGCCTCTAGAGGTGATCCACCAAGGAAGAAGAAATATTTAAGAAGAAGGGTGGTTGGCTAAACCCTAGTTTTCTATCTCTATAGAAAATGAGCGTACTCTCCAACAATTGGAATCACGTCTGTTGTGAAAAAGTCAACAACCCTACACCCATAATAAGACTCCTCTTATTTAAAGATGTGGGCAACCCTCCTTAACAATTAAGGATTTGGTTTTATTTTAATTAATTAAACTCCTTTAATTAATTAGGATCCTAATCTTATTAGGAATAATTAATTAAACTTTTAATTAATTAGCCTCCTAATCTTATTAGGAATACATGAGAGTACTTTTATTAATTAATTCCTAAACTCCTTTAGGAATTAAATAATAATAATAATAGTAATAATAATAAGACTCTCTTATTAATTAATATTTAATATTTCAAAATATTAAATAATAAATATTAAGCTATTTAATTTATTATATCACCATGGATTAAATTAAATATACTTAACTTATTATTAAAATTATGTCATTAACTTCTTAAATAATTATTCTTCCTTTTATGGTGTGACCCTTTAGGTTCTCCATATTAAACCAGTTGTGAATAAATCAATTAGAACAATTCTAATCTTATTTAAATAAAGAAATTAAACTATTAATTTATTTAAATAAATAATATTTATTCTACAATAGGGATAAGCCTCCCTAGCGATCAACGACTTTCTAGGTAATATAGATTTCAACATTAATCATAAAAGAACCTTTGAGTAAATAGTTACCGTACAATTTAATCCTTCCACCATACAATGTCCAAGGATCACTTGTACTACTATCACTACAGGAATTCCTATTGACAGGCAAGTAAAACTCCATTAGGTTTTCTTTTCGAGCCACATTCAGTGAACTTATTCTCTAATAAGCACCTACATACTTGCTTTAGTGTCTCCACACAAATGATCATAAGATCAATCATTCTCATCCAATGAGCAAGCAACGTATGTACCGATCTATTCGGATTCACTAATCCCCAATTTAGTAATCCAACGATTGGGAACTATTTTAGTTTTATGCTTTCTAAGAATTTAGATCTCATTAGAATGATCATCATCATTATTCTAAAAGCATTGCTTAAAACTATGGGTTTATTACATATTATATAATAGCAACATGTAGATAATTAAAAGTTTTTAGTAAATTAATACTTTTTATTAATAAATAAATAAGATTGTTACAAAGTATATGCTTTATCATCAAACATGATTAGCTTGTGTGCATACTACTTTCATAAAGGTAAAATGGGCCCGCCCCGGCGGGGGTGTAATCTGCTAGTTGATGTTGCTTATTTTATGCTTACTTCCCTAGTCGCTCCAAATGACGTCCTTTCTTTGCTACTTGCCACAACAACCACCCTACACATATAATAGCACAAAACAAGTAAAAACGAACACGAAAACAAGAAATTAACAACGATTAAGCTTGAAATGGATATTGATTCGTAGATATAAAATCCACTTATCAAAATCCCCCAAACATAAATCGTGCTAGTCCTCGAGCACAAAACAAACTACATGCTATGCAATGCAATGCAATGAGATGTAATTTATCTAATCTTTATAATACGAATCCAACAGTATCACAGAATCAAAAATATGCCACCGGCCTCAGAAAAATCAAGCAAACACTACAATTCTTAATCATCAAAACCAATCAATAATTCCTTATTAATCTTGAAATCTTAAACCATTATTACTGGTATAATGTGTGTGTGTGTTCAACATCCATGATAACTGATACGGATTCAAATTCAGTACATAACCAATTTCTTAAAAGGAATCATACATCGTAAGCCCACAAATTTCAAAAATAGACAAGTTCCAACTGAAATCAAATAATTACCAAGATTAGAGGATTAAATAGGGTATTCAAGCTTTCTTTTCTTTCCTCTTCTTTTTTTTTCAATGACGGGGGCTCCTTGCTCTTATTTCCCGTATTTTCTTTCTTTTCTTCTTTTTTTAGATGGATGGTTGGTGAGTGCGTTTTACGTTCCATCTCACGCTCGTGTTTATGGGGAGTATGTTTTCCTCAACACACCACAAGACTTAACTAGATATTTTTTTTCCTGAAGCTTATATACCCTACCTTTTTCCCCCAAACTTAAGTTCTTGTCTAATTCCTGGTTTTTACTGCCTATTCTTGTCATTCTATGCTTTACACTAGTATTATCCGTTAGAAACTATTTATGTATCAATTTAAACTAATCAGTCAACACAGATGTTATTACGTGCTATCCTTTTTATACCAGTTTCAAACAAGCACAAGATTCGAGTTATAATTCAAAACTACATCAAGGTTCTAATAATCAATACTGTATTATCGACTTAATCTCAATCTCATCATTGGCCCAAAATAACATGAACTACGACACTGCTGGACATATGCAAACACAATATTTAACACCATTTTTTTTATATATATGTCATAACATAACAAAATGCAGCAAAAACAAAAATAACCTAAGCTACTGTGTATACACCTAAGCTACCATGCAACTATGTGATTACATGAATGTAACATCGCAATTCCTAAATTAATATGCAAACTAAAGTGCAATGATAAATGCAAGCCTAACTAATGACATTATGCATGCAAACATGTAATTAAATCCCCCAAACTTAAGAATTACAATGCCCTCATTGTATGGATAATCACAATAAAATGTGTGATGACTTCCCTGCAATCGCCTAAGTTTGGGGTGGTGGTTGTTGATCTTCTTCCTCGAAATCACTCGGTGGAAACCCTAGCATTGGCATGGGCTGCTTGTATGGAAATTGGGCAGTTGGATTGAAACTCTGGAGTGTCGTATTGAGTGAAGCAAAAGACGTGTTCATAGCGTCAAATATGTGGTCTTGCCTCAATGCGAGTCGCCGCATCTCCCGACGTTCTGCCTTGTTGTGCTCATCCATTTGACATTGAAAAGCAAGAATCTGAGGACTAGATAATGCCTCGGAATGCGGTACCTCCTCTATTCCTTGCTCTCCCATCGTGGCATCCCCTTGAAAATCATCATCCTCCAAAGTATCTTAATCTTCAGCCTCATCCTCTGACGCCTGCCCATACTGAGTACCGCGCTATCATCCTCAAGTGTAATATCTAAAGCGGCATCTGGGTAGGTTCATCATCTGACCAACGAACTCCTGTTTGCCTACACAACCCACAAATCAGTGATGGGTGTGGCAAGCCTCCTGAGAAATGTCCTCGTAAGTAACGTCGGATTGAAAAATTGATTATAGCCCCAATGTCAATGCTGAAATCTTGTACCATGGCATACAGTAACAGTGCTTTCTCCTTGGTCACGTCAGATGTGTGTGTGGATGGAAACAATTTAGCACACAAAAATGCGTACCAAATCTTGCCATACCTGCTAAGATCCTTGTTGTGAAAAACCATGCCCCATTTTCGACCCTTGATCCATTTGTGCCCGACTTAGTCATTTCCTTCATAATAGCCTCATAATCGGGATCATGATCACGTAAGCCTGCATAGTTACAATGTCGAGGGACCTTTAACTGATAATATGTGTTGATGGCATCATCACTGAAAGTGACTAATCTACCCCTCATAAAAGCATAGTAAGGGGCCTTATCCTTAGCGTTTGCATAAAATTCTCGCACCACATTGACAACAGCGGCTTTGGGCTCCTCTGTGAATTTGTTCCATCCTTTTTTATATATCTGTTGCATCATCTCACCATCGACAGGATCCGGTGCCAACCCCCGCTCCGGCGTGAGTGATTTGGTAGACATGTAATCATAGCGGTCGGCGGGGACGACACTTATGAATTTGTTTCGGTCAAAAATTTGTGATGGAGGTGTTGTAGAGCTCTCCCCTCGATGCCTCTTTGAAGTTGGTTTAGAAGCCATTGATTTTCGAATGCCTTAATAACAATATCTCCCCACAAAATTAGTTCACACAAACTGTCGAACACTTGGTGCGCACAGAGATTTCTTTCCCCAAACTTGTTAATTTTATATTGCAAATAGGGTGAGAGAAGATGAAAAATTTGTAGTATTGTTCTTCACACTCAATTGCCCTAAACTTACCCCAATACCTTGCTGAATTCATAGCTTTTTGTAGAAGGAGTGGAAAGTATGTGGTTAGTTTGGGGTATGAGGGAGTGAATTTATAGAAGTGGATGATGTGAGGGAGAAGGTTAGGAGTAATGGATTGAAGTGGTGGGGAGATGGAGTGGATGATGCCAAAATCGTGGGATCGAAGTGGGGTGTAATGGGTGGAGTTTGTAGATGTAATGGAGGAATAAGGAGTGTAGAATGAGGAAGTGGGGTTGTGGGTCAAGCAAGAAGTAACTTCCGAAGAGTCAGTTGAGTTCAGGACCCATTGGGTGGGGTATTAGGCATATTAAGCATTTCACGGGTATACATTCTATAACAGATGTGGAGACCCAGCCAAATGGGTGCAAGGCGTATAGAGCCCGTCCCAGCGGGTATGAACTCTATTAATTGGCTCTTTCTCTCTTCTTTTCTTCATGCTTTTCTACTTAATGAATCTTTTATCATCCTACAAGCCATGAAACATATACATGAGTAGATTGTGGATCAATTTGAGTGTGATTGAGAGATTAACAAGAATAATACCATATAATAACTACTTAATGAACTTATTATGTCCTAATTAGTCTAAACTAAAATTTAACAGTTATGAATGAAAATATGATAAAACTTAAAGAACGATTGGGTTGCCTCCCAATTAGCGCTTGATTTTAAGTCGTTCAACCTGACTACTTCCTATTTATGGTGCGTCGGATAATGTGATTGTGATAACATCCGTGTTGGATTCTCCACCCTAATAATGCTTCAACCGTTGACCGTTGACCTTGAACATTTCCAATGGATTCCTACTGTAGAGTTCAACGGCGCCATGTGAGAAAACTCTTTTGATGGTGAATGGTTCCGACCATCTTGACTTAAGTTTGCCTAGGAACAACCTCAACCGTGAGTTGAACAATAAGACTGATTGCCCCGGCTCGAAAGTTCTTTCCATGATTTTCTGGTCTTTCCATCTCTTGACCTTTTCTTTGTATAGCTTAGAGTTCTCGTAGGCTTGAAGTCAAAATTCGTCGAGCTCGTTTAATTGCAGTAGTCACTTTTCCCCAACAGCTGCTTGATCGAAATTAAGTTTTTGAATCGCCCAGTAAGCCTTGTGTTGTAGCTCGACAGGTAAGTGACACGCCTTTTGGTATATTAGTTCTGACAATCCAAATTTTTATAAATTATTAAAATAAGAATTTAATAATTAAAATTCTTATTATGAGATGTTTGAGTTTGAGTATATATATATATATATATATATATATATATATATATATATATATATATATATATATATATATATATATATGTTGAAATATGTGATACGGTGTGAAGAGAAATATATATTCATATATTGGGAAAGTGAGGTTTAATAGTTAAGTTAACTATTGAAGGAATTAAATGAATTTTGTAATTAATTTTAAATATTTATTGAATTAAATAAATATTTTAATTAATTTATTTATTGAGATAAATAAATAATGGATGAATTTTGGTGCATTAATTTAGTAATGAAATTGAATAATGATAATTTTTATTTTGAAAGATTTAATTTCATGAATTAATTGTTTAATATTAAAGAGAATAATTAAATTAAATAAAGCGTTGTTTAAATCTAATTAATTAATTAAATTAGATATATAATTATTTATTAATCATAAGTATAATTATAATAAAAATTATAATTATTATAATTATAAGTGTAAGCTAATGGGTTACATGTGTGACAAATAAAAAAAACCATAAAATATAATAATATAAAAATAAACTAGTAGAGGAGAATTGTGGTTAGTCAAACAAGGCCCTGTGGCCTTTGGCTTATTTTAACTGACGCCAGTTGGTTTTTTTAAACTGATGTATACGCGAGAGAGAGGGGAATCAGGTTATATGTTGCGTATAATTCCTAAAGGCTAAGTTTGGAGAATTTAGAAAAGGAAGAAGGAAACACAGAGGAAAATTGAGGTTGAGAGCTTGAGAAAACTCTCTGAGATTGTCAAGAGGAAGAGAAGGGTTTGCTAAATCAAGGTATAATCTATTCTCAATTTTAACTCTTAGTTTTGATAGTTTTTATGTTATATGATTTGGAAATCACGTTGGGTTGATATATATACATGTATGCATAGTTTACAATTTGTTAATAATCATGTGTGAGTATTATTTGATGATCAAATTCGTGAGAATTGGTTAGTAGGAAGAAGTTAGAAATAACAGTGTTTATGTATAAAAATGGCTTAAGAAAGTAAAAAATTTCATGTTTAATGTGTTATAATCTGTAAATTAATTTTGGATTATGTTAGTATGTGAAGAAACGAAAACGACGTAGTTTGAATCATGTCAATTGGCTAAGAAACGAAGCCGTGGCAATCGAATTCACTAAATGTGTTTAAAACATGAAAATAGAGTATGAACATGTGTTTTGGGTCAAATTTTAGGTTGGTTAACGTTTTTGTAAATTGTTAGAATTCTATTATGTTGTAGTTCTATGAATTACGAATCCATAGAATCGAAAACGGACTAATTTGGATGTGTATAACTCAAGTTATGAAGATTAGTAGGAGAAAATGGTCAAAAAATCGCAAAACACTATAATCTGGGCAAAGCCCAGTGCGGGCGCGCAGCCCAGCACTGCTAGATGGTACGGGCGCGCTGCCCATTGCTGCTAGATGGCGTGGGCGTGCAGAAAAGGGGCGCGGCCGCGCCCCATGTCTGCTGACTGTGACTGCTTTGACCTATTTTGGTAAAATGGCCATAACCTTTTCATACGTTCTCCGATTGAGGTGATTCAAGATGATCCGGAACAAGGACGAATAGACCTACAACTTTTGTTCTTTAAGTTCGTCAATTTTAGGTCTGGAGCAGGGGTCCAAATGGTCATTTTTAGGACTATTACGTATTCGGAGGCAATCGGAGGGCGTCGAACATGCACATACACAAGTATAGTGATGTCGACGATAATAGATGTTCTAAGTTATAGAACATGAATATTATGAAGTATAATGATGCTTAACATTAATAAATGATATATTAGATAAGTTGTATACATATACTAAGCACACACAAGAGAGCCAAATTGGGCGTGTGATGAATAAACGTCGAAATGCTGTGATAAGTGATAATGAACGTAAAAAGTGTTTTAAGTCTAATGAAATGAATACTATAAGATATGAAATGGGTTTAATATAAAACCAGTAATGATTCCTAGCAAGACTTAAACACTTGAATGAACTTCTAATATGAAATATAGTGAGATATATGTGTATCTATGATAGGAAGGGTTATGAGGCGTAGAGTAAAGTTTACATTACAACTACTATGCGTTGCTATGTGACTAATAGTTGATGTGTATGATTATATAATTGTGTAGGGCACGTGAAGTGAAGATAATTGTAAGCTGTTAAACTGTTATTGGTAAACAACGATCAAGGCAAGTCTTTCAGTTCCTATTTGCTATGTGAATTTGATTGTTTTAAATCTTTATTGCAAAGAGCATGATGTGTTATTTATATGTTGAATGTATGAAATGTTAAAGTCAACTTATGACTACGTTAATTGAGTAAAAGCATCTTTGATTGAGTAAGAACTCAATCTTTATACTTGTTATATGAACTGTAATATGTATGTTATGTTAGTCCAATGTTTATGAGATATATGTTGAGCATGTTATTATGTGCTACGTGATGCATGAAAACTGTTAGATTTTGCTAGGCTGTCGAGCTCAACCTTGCAAATAACCATTTTTGCAGGTTAAGGATTGAAGGTAACACTATGTGCTACTTGAATGACGTGGATCAGAAATAATACATGAAGATTAATATTTTAGCTAAAGTTGTTATTTCTTTTTACCATGATTAAGATTCATGAGATGTACTAAATTTTTTATGATGTATAGTTTTATGTTGAGTTGTAAAGCTAATGTTAGAGTTATCTGATATGTAAAGGTTATCGGATTGAAATAAAATAAAGTGAATCATGAAATAAGATTGATTCAAAGACATGTAGATGATAAAGGTTTTGATTCAGGGAATTAAAGTAAGAAGACATAAAAGTTTTAAATTATTCCGCATTATATAAAGTTTAACATCGAATAATGATGTAAAATCAGAGGGTAGATGTGTTATTAACGACCGAAGTTAATAATTAAACTGTATGAATTTTGGGGTCGTTACAGTGGTTGATATGGTGACATACCAATCGGTGTTTTATACGCAGTCCGGTAGGCCCATAGTGCATCATCCAACCTGAGCGACCAATCCTTTCAATTCGGGTTTACCACTTTTTCCAAGATTCTCTTTACTTCCCTGTTTGAAACCTCAGCTTACCCAATGGTTTGGGGATGATAAGTTGTAGCTACCTTATGGTTGACCCCATACTTGCGAATAGAGTTGTAAACGATTTGTTGTAGAAGTGACTACCTTCATCACTTATAATAGCTCTCAGCATGCCAAATCTCGTAAAAATGTTCTTCTAAAATTATTTGAGGACCACTTTGGCATCGTTAGATGGGAGTGTTGCGGCTTCAACCCATTTTGAGACATAATCCACTATGAGTAAAATGTATTGATTGTTAAGTGACGATGGGAATGGCCCCATGAAATCTATGCCCCATACATCAAAATCTCAACTTCCAGAATTGTTTGTAGTGGCATCTCATTCCTTTTTGATATGTTCCCACCATTTGACATCTATCACATGTTTTAACAAATTGGTGGGCGTCTTTAAACAATGTAGGCCAATAAAACCCGTCTTGAAGCACCTTTACCACTGTTCGCTCACTACCATAATGACCCCCATACGCAGATGAGTGACATTCATGCAGTATGTTCTTCACTTCACTGTAGGGTATACATCTTCTGATCATCTTGTCGGCGCATTGTTTGAATAAGTAAGGCTCGTCCCACATGTACCAGTTGACATCATGAAGAAACTTCTTTTTCTGTTGTCTTGTAAGATCAGGAAGAAGAACGTTGCTCACTAGATAATTCGCATAGTCCGCATACTATAGAAATTCTGTATTTATCCCAAATAATTGTTCATCCGGGAATGACTCGTTGATTACACACTTGTCCTCTTTCTGTTTATCTTAATTTTCCAGCCTAGACAAATGATTGGCGACTTGGTTCTCCGTCCCCTTTCTATCCTTCATTTCTAAATCAAACTCTTATAAAAGGAGAATCCATCTGATAAGGCGTGGCTTAGCATCTTTTTTCGCAATTAATTACCAAATGGCCGAATGATCTATATAAACTACTACCTTGGTCCCAATCAAGTATGCCCAGAATTTATCGAACGCATACACAACTGCAAGCAATTCCTTTTCTGTAGTTGTGTAATTCATTTGAGTTTTCGTGAGTGTCTTACTTGCATAATATATTATGTGAAATACTTTCTCTCGATGTTGACCCAAAACAACCCTAACTGCATAGTTGCTTGCATCACACATTAGCTCAAAAGGCACATTCCAATTCGATGCGACGATCACAGGAGCTGTAGTTAATTTCTTCTTCAATAACTCGAACGCCCATTTACACTCCTCATCAAACTTGAAAACCGAATCCTTCTCTAAAAGACTGTACAAAGGTTTTGCAATTTTAGAGAAGTCCTTTATGAATCGCCTGTAGAACCCAGCATATCCCAGAAAACTTCTAATTACCTAAACTCGGTGGAGGCAGTTTCTCAATTGTTTCCAGCTTGGCTTTATCAACCTCCAATCCTTGAGCCGAGACTTTGTGCCCCAAAATTATACCTTCTTCCACCATAATGTGGCACTTTTCCCAGTTAAGGACCAAATTCGATTCGATGCATCTTTGTAGGACCATTATCAAATTTTCCAAACACGTATCAAAGTTATCCCCATAGACAAAGAAGTCGTCCATGAAGACTTCCACATTCTTCTCCACCATATCCGAGAAGATGGCCATCATACACCGCTGGAAGGTAGCGGGTGCATTACACAAACCGAACGACATTCTCCTGATTACGAATGTGCCGTATGGGCACGTAAACGTAGTCTTCTCTTGATCCTCAAGAGCGATAACGATCTGATTATAAACCGAGTATCCATCCAATAAGCAGTAGTACTCATGGCCTACCAATCTGCCTAACATTTGATCGATAAAGGGAAAAGGAAAGTGATCTTTGCGGGTTGCCTTATTCAATTTCCTGTAGTCCATGCAAACCCTCCAACCAGTCACTGTCCATGCCGGAATTAGCTCATTGTCATCATTCTGAACCACGGTCATTCCTCCTCCTTTTTCATTACATTGCAATCGGACTAACCCACTTCTTTATCGTCTAAATTGGGTAAATGATACCCACATCCAACCATTTCAGTATTTCCTTCATGACTACTTCTTTCATGATAGGGTTGATCCGTCTCTGTTGCTCCACTGTCGATTTTGTATCGTCTTCCATCAAAATTTTGTGCATGCAAAAGGATGGGCTAATTCCCTTGATATCCTCAATTGTCCATCCTATAGCTGATTTGTGGTCTGTCAGCACTCTCAGCAACTTTTCTTCCTGCAAATTGTTAAGTGCAGCAAAAATAATAACAGGTAGAGAATTAGAATTGCCTAAATATGCATACCTGAGGTGTTTAGGGAGTGGCTGAAGTTCAAGAGTCGGAGGCTTTTCCAATGACGATTTTATCCTTTTTGTGGCTTTATCCTCCATGTGCAATGATTCAAAGGGTGTTTTAAATCTGCTAACTCGTGGCAGGGAGTCTAGCATCTGCAAATAGTCCACAAATTTCGGATCATCAAACTCTTCATCCCTCAATAATGTCGTTTCCAATGGATCGTTAACCAAACTCTTGGTCATGTCTTCGCTGATTATTTAGTTAATGATATACATCCTAAAGCATTCTTCTTCATCCGTAGGGAATTTCATGGCCTTAAACATGTTAAATTTTATTTCCTGATCTTGGACCCTCATAATAAGTTCACCTTTTTGTACGTCGATGAGTGACCTACCCATAGCCAAGAAAGGTCTCCCTAGGATAATCGTGATGTTCTTATCCTCCTCAAAATCCAGAATAATAAAATCAGTAGGGAATATAAACTTATCAACCTTAACCAATATGTCCTCTACAATGCCTCTCAGATATGTGACTCACCTATCTGCCAACTACAATGAGATGTTCGTAGGATTTGGTGCTGGCAAACCCAATTCTGTATAAACTGATAACGGCATAAGGTTCACACTCACTCCCAAATCACACAAACATTTGTTGAACGCCATATTCCCAATCGTGCATGGAATGGTGAAAATCCCCAGGTTTTTCAACTTTGGTTGCAACTTTCACTGTAAAACCGCACTACACTCCTCTGTTAATGACACTGTTTTGAAATCTTCCAATTTCTTTTTCATGGACAGAATCCCTTTCATGAACTTCGCATAACTTGGCATCTGCTCTAGGGCTTCTGCGAACGGGATGCTAATCTGAAGTTTCTTAAAAACTTCCAAAAATTTTGAGAACTGCTTATCTAATTTCTGTTTTTGAACTCTTTGCTGAAACTGTGGGGGAGGATAGACAACTGGTTCATTAACTGGTTTGCTCTTTTCCTCTTGTTTTTCTTCCCCCTGCTTGACCTCAACCACTGTATCTTCTCTATCTGTCTCAACCTCCTTTGTAGCCGAATTTTCTGTTTCTTGACCCTCAAGCTGTTTTCCACTTCTCAACATAATGGCTTGACATTGCTCGTGATTACCCTTCGGATTTATTTTTGTGTCACTTGGTAAAGTCCCTTCTGGTCTTTTGTTTAATGCTAATGCAATTTGTCCTATCTAATTCTCTAAATTCTTGATGGTCATCTCTTGTGATTTCATTGCCATTGCTTGATTTTTCATAGCCACCTCATTGCTTGTTATGTATTTTTTCACCAACTCCTCTAAATCTGATGTCCTCTCTTGATGTTGAACTGGTTGTTAATGATTCTGAAATCCTAGGGGATATGATGGTCATGAAGCTTGTTGATGCTGATTATTACTCAATAACAAGTTTGGATGATTTCTATTCCCTTGATTGTAAGCATTATGGTATGTATTCTGTGGAATTTTGTTATAGTTGCCCACAAATTGCACGGATGTTGGATTAATTGCGCATTGATCCATAGAATGCTCTCCCGTGCATAATTCACATATAATTACCACTTGTTGTGCCTGTTGTGCCTGTACCCCTGTCATAGCATCTCACTTCTTTGAAAGTGTTGAAATTTGCGCTTGTATTGCCATCACACCATCTACTTCTAACATTCCAACTGCCTTTGCTTGTGTCATTCTTGCCATGGGCCACTACTAATTGTTAGTTGCCATAGTCTCTATCAATTCGTAGGCCTCCTCATAACTCTTAGTCATAAACGCTCCACCCGAAGCTGCATCAATACTGGTTCTTAGGTTTCCATTCAATCCATTGTAAAACATGTTTATTTGCAACCACTTTGGCAATCCATGATGCAGGCACTTTCGAAGCAATTCTTTGTATCTTTCCCATGCCTCATACAATGACTTCTCATGTTGCTGTTCAAACATCGTTATCTTATTTCTCATTTTTGCAATTTTTGCTGCTGGGAAGAATTTTGCAAGGAATTTCTGAGCTAGGTCTTCCCATGTAGTTATTGATCCCAGTGGTAGAGAGTGTAACCAACTCTTCGCCTTGTCCCATAAGGTGAATGGGAACAAGCGAAGTCTTACAGCATCATCCGACACCCCATTATACCTGAAAGTGTCACAAATCTCTAGAAAGCTGACTAGGTGTTCAATCGGATCTTCATTTGCCAATCCCCGAAACTGAACTGAATTTTAGATCATTTGAATCGTCCCAGGCTTGACTTCAAAGGTGTTCGCAGCTATAGCAGGCCTGGTGATACTTGACTACAGTTCAGTCACCTTGGGTGTAGTAAAAATCCTCAACGCTTTCTGATCTTCGACTGCCATTACCTCTTCTTTTTCAGAGTTTTTGAATTCTTCTCTTGTTTCCTTGATCCACTTACTTAACCTCTGAAACCGTTTCTCAATGTCGTCCTCAAAAGGCAGCAAGTTTGGATTTTTGGACCGAGTTTGCATAAACCACTTCAAAAACCTGAGATAAGAGGAACAAAACTAAAATAAAAATGTTTAAGTAAAACTAGACTAATTAAACTGATATCGTAAAAATATTAAAATCTATACTAAATCTATCCTCGGCAACGGCGCCAAAAACTTGTTGGGTAAAATCTAATTACGCACAACACGCAAGTATAAGTGGTCAACAAGTAATACAGTAGTAAGTAGAGTATCGTTCCCATAGAGACAATTTAGTAAGAAACTTAACCTCACAATTATCAATTTCCTATTAATCCTAATTTTATTAAACTATCCAATTCAATGTTTAAAACTATAAAAACTAAATTATAATAAATATATGATCTCAAAACAATCACATATATCAAAAACTGAAATTTCAAACAATTAATGGAGAATTAGACTTATGATTTCACCCTAAGCTTCAATCTGATTTTTATACCTTTACTCCAATTCAACTCACTATCCCAGTTTATTAATCAAGAACATGAATGTAGTACTAGCCACCTCTCGATGCACTAATACCGTATTAACTTAAATCCACAATTAGATAGAAACAATTTAAACACCTTAATAACCTAACTCACTATATCTCTATGTGAATTAAAATTAAAGAAGGTTTAAGAATAAGTTCTCTATCCGATTACATGTGATGTCAACCATATCTCTACCTTAACATTCATCAAGATTCTGTTATTCACAAAATTTAAGAACACATGCTATATTAACTAAGTCTAAACTCGTATATCCTCTTTCGATTCTATACAAATCCACAAAGAATTGTTGATCGGGCAATTCATAAATTCAAGCTCAAATTAATATAGATAAGCTGGAAAATAGCTTATTGAACTGAAAATTAAAGTTATAAAACCATCATTTCACTTAAGGATCCATCATAAGCATAAAAAGTGAATTAGTTCATCATGAATGAAATAATAACTGAATAAATTAAAGATAACATCCTTTCAATTATAAATATAAGACTAAGAAGACGAATAATGCAAAACGCCCTTCACGTAGCCTTAATCCGCAATCGACACGAAAATCTCTTCAAAGTTTTCCTCCAAAGCTTGCTATGAAATTATGGAACTAATCTCTATAATTTGCCTTGTGTGTTATTCAATTCATTTTTAGTTGCTCCATATACATCCAACACACCCATTTTTGGTCAAATCCCATGTCCATTAGATTCCAATTACAAACCAAAATGCATAGAATCCATGTCCAGCAGAGTTTCAAACAAATCAGGAGTGTCTGGATTCGAGACCCCCCGCCCCGGCAGTATTGTATGCTTGGAAAAGGCCCGCCCCGACGGGCATGGCTTCTGTTAAACAATATTGAAGACCCCCCGCCCCGGTAGGGGTGTAAAGGAAAAATGGGCCCGCCCTAGCGGGGGTGTTATGACGCCCCCAAATCCAGGTCCCTTTGAACCTCAGTTTTGGTCCGCCACGATACTACTATCGTCAATCTATTTGTATCTTTCATTCATAACTTAATGAATATAACTTTACTTATTACAATTTAGAATATAAATTCTTTTCATTTCCAGGATCTATGTAATGACCCCAACTTTTATAAGTTTCTAATCTTGGTCATTTACCATTCTTCTCTTACATCATATTCGATGTTATAATAATATGCGGAATAATTTAAACTTTTTCAATCTCTTTTGAAAAATAATCTTTTATTGATTTCTTAACTTGAATCAATTACAAATCCCTGAATCAAATTATTCTATGATTCACTTTATTCAATTTACATATAAATCTTTACATCTCAATTCGAACTTCTCTATGTATCAAATAGTACAACTTAACATGTATTACACATTATAAACTACTATCATGTACATCTACTAGAACATAAACATAGTTTAAGAGCATCTAGTTAAATAATAATTCTATCTCCTTCGATACCATTGAACTTTATCAATCAAATAGCACGTAACCTTTATCATGTATCCTTAACCTACAAAAGTGGTTATTTGCAAGGGTGAGCTCGACAACCCAACAATTCTAACAGTTTTCATGCAGCACATAGCATATAATAGCATATTCAGTTCATGCATTCATAATCAATTAATATTTACTACGCATGTTACTTTACACATAACAGGCATAGTGATTTACTTCACAAGTATATTATCAAATCAACTTCCACATTTCATATATATCTCATATATACATCAACATTCTAATAGCATAATATAGCTCAACTAACAGTTATCAAATTTCTTTTTAAATCAGGGCTGAGCAAACACTTGCTTGGCCTAGCTTGTCCATCCTTACATACATAACATATATTAACATGTTAAGGGTCCTTTTGCATCTTTCAAGTTTAGTCTAGCTCCCGTCTTGCATAATATGGTTCTAAGTTGGACATCTCAACAAATTAAGGTCATTTAAGGTTATGAAACCACAAAGTCCAACATGTTTGATTCTTAAACATATAAGGTAGTCATATAACTAATATTAGACATGCTTGTGAGTATTCATATGACTAGCATATTTTATCACTTAAAAACTTACTTTAAGACAAGCATAGTTCATATTACGTCTATCTAGTTGTGTGCACGTATCATTCATGTTCAAAGGCATACATGTCCTATCATGTTTGCACATATAAGCCATGTTTAAAGACCCAAAAATTACTAGTGTGTCATCCTAAAATTGGTTTCAAAACGTCTAAGTTTTCTCTTCTTCAAATCCGTGTCATGCCAACCTAATCATACAAGACAACTTCGAATCATATGTCATATTCATTTGTGCTTATTTCTACACATACTTACAAGGTTGAAATGTAGGCGACACCATGCTCATGATTATTAGTTTTCAAAACTTGAATTTCTCTTTGAAAACACATATTATCCAAGCTATACAAGTTATCTTATATGAGGTAACTTAAGATCACATTTTATGCTCACATGACTCCACCATATGCTCACTACAAAGTCAGAACTCAAATGACTTAAAGTTCGTCAAAGTTTATTTTTGAAATCTTCAAGTTTCTTTTTAAAACACATACTAAGTTATGCTAAAGCATTCCATTATGAGTAAAGTAATATTAACCATATGACATGTCTATTATCATGAATATTCATGTTTTATTACTTAGAATAACATATTCCATCGTCCGGAGCACTATACATTCGTATGTGCTCGTTTGACGCCCTCCGATCGCCTCCTATTACGTA
Organism: Panax ginseng; assembly: GCA_020205605.1. Classification (NCBI taxonomy): domain Eukaryota; kingdom Viridiplantae; phylum Streptophyta; class Magnoliopsida; order Apiales; family Araliaceae; genus Panax; species Panax ginseng. The sequence goes on from CM035134.1 coordinate 91,817,481, forward strand.
ATAGTCACAACGATGACTATTTTGACCCCTTCTAACGACCTCAAATTGATATATGTAAAGGACAAAAGTTGTAGGTCTATTCATTCTCGTTCCGAATCATCTTGAATCACCTCAATCGGAGTCCGTATGAAAACGTTATGGTAGTTTTACCGAGCATGATCAAAACAATCCACAAGCATCAGACTTTGGTAGCGGCACCATTTTTTCTTCCTAATACCAGTGTGCCCACACCACTTGGCCTTTCCCAGCCACGCCCCGGCGCCCCTGGGCAGCGCGCCCGCGCTTTGTTTGCCCAGATTACAGCTTCCTAAATGTTTTTACTTCAAAACTTCATAACTTCTTCATTTTAGGTCCAAATCAGTTGGTTTTTGATTCGTTGGACTCGTTAAACTCTTAGCTACCCATCTACAGAGTAATTATAACACTTCAAAAACATTAACTAACCCAAAGATTAATCCAAAACTCATATTCATTCTAAATTTTTATATTTTGAAAAGTTTAACGAATTCATTCACTACGAATTCATTTCTCAACCAAATTGGTTAGTTTAACTTATGTTCTTTTCATTTTTCATTATATTATCCATATCTACTATAAATTTACAGATTCCAACATTGATTAACCATTAATTTTGTCTTCAAAATAAGTCATAATGTACTTATTACACCAAAAAGTTCACTTCTTCTTCTTTAACACATTTAGACGAATCTGATCCTCCAAAAGTCACTTATAGATGATACATAACAGATTATATATATCCATAAAACATATTACCAATTCCTCATTAATTCAACCCACCAACATAATTTACAATGAAAAACTCAAGAAATAAAAAATTAAGAAATTAAATAGGATTGTATGATCACCTCTTGATTCCTTCCTTAGTCTAGATGAAGATTACTTGATTGCTCTTCTTCCCCTTCTTTGATCCTTAGACTTTTGTTCTCAACATCATAGAGAATTCTCATTTCTCTTAATTTTCTCTCTAAGTCTCTCTTTCTTTATAGCAATGTTCAGTCACTCGACCAACGGGAAAAAAAGAAGAAGGAGCTCTATATATGGAGAATTCAATACCCAAACAATAGTTTTGCCCAACATTTCAAACTAACAGGAAGAAGAAGAAGATGTTGGACAAAGAAGATTTGGTGAAAAGTAGTTACCTGCTCCCTCCCCTCCAATCTCCCAGCCATCATCACTCTAGCAATAGTGGAAATGAAATATGATAGGCCAATGGCCTATACACGACTGATATATATAAACGTGTGACACTGATTTTGGGACAAAGCTCATTACTCTCTAATTTATCAGTAATGGGTCTCATTCTACTAAGGTTAATTCATTTCGGGCTTATTAAATCAATTATAATGATTTATCATTATCACATTAAATTAAGTTATGGGCATATATATACACATATATATATGTACCTACCCACATATAGGAAATATATTTATATTTTAAATATACACCAATATAATCTTATTATATTAATAACTTACTTATTTGTTTTATGTCAAATAAAAAAATTATTCATCTTATTGATTAAATAACACTAATATTAATTAATCCATTCCTCATTGATTAATATTATTATTGATCTCTATAACGATTAATTATCTATTATTATATTAATAGACACGTGGCTTATTATTATTATATCTCTAACAATAATAATCATATATCATTAATTAATCATCATTAACAATTAATTAATATTCTACAATAACAATTAACAATTAATATTAACTAATTGTTCACTTAATAATTCCTGCATGGATTAATATCATTATTAACATTTCCCATTATTGTGCCACACAAGGCTTATCTAACTCATTTACTGGAGTTATGTATGACTCAAGCTCATTATTCGTATAATAAATTATTAGGGTTTAGATCACTTTGGCTTTTCCCCAATTCCACATTATTTTATTATTTATTTAATATAGAGTTTATGTCACACTTTATCAGAATGCTAAATTATTTAGCTTACTTAAATAATGACATACTTCAAATATGTACAACCTTTACACTTAGAATAATTAATATTTACACTATTAATTATTTAAATTATACACTATACGTATAATTATTTTTTATCCCAAGACACTTCTTCAACCATTACATTTAGCCACATCTCAAATATTAATCTAATATATAAATCTCTAACCAATTTAAAGGTATATTGATTTTCTTCTCTTGTCAACAACGTACATATATGTAAGACCCCGAATTTTTATGAAATGAAAGTATTCAATTTTTTTTTATAATTATTATTCAGTAAATGGTTAAATTGATAAAAAGTTAAAGTTAAGGGTAATATATGAAATTTTTCAAAATACGCAAGTGATTATAAAATACTCATTTTTGTCGGGGAATATTCGTTTGGTCGTGGAATATTCTTGCTGTCGGGGACTATTCGTACGATGGCGCAGCCATTTGTGGGCCCCATAACAGAATAACTGTTGGATGAAGAAAATGACAAGTTTGAGTTTTTATAAATAACGGCGTAGTTGTTACCATAACACTTGTTGGAATACACGGTGGTTAAAATATAATGTACGCGTGGTTGCATAAAGAAAGACACCAGTGATTGCATGCGATTTTTGGAATTATTTATTCTTACGTAAAAGAAGGCACTACTCAATAATTGTTATAGTAATTATCGCTCAATATTTTATTTTATTGATTCAATAATTGTCATTGCGTTGATATTTTATATTATTGTTGTTTCAATAATTGTCACGGCACAGTATTTCCCATTATCAGATCAATAATTCATATTATTTGAATAATATTATTAGATGGCATTATTGGCAATGTCTATAAGGTTCTTTCAAGGAGAGGTTTGGTCACCAAATCATGCTACCAAGAAGAGGAAAATCCTTATCTGAAAAGCCCTCTTTCCCCAGAAACACTAGTTGTTATTATTGTGATTCTGTAATATTATTTGTGAATAATTATTTATTGATTTATATGATAAGGAAATATCTATTTTATGTGCATATACATGATGGATATATTTTATGTGGTTGTAAATTAAGGAATTAAAGCTGAGGTATTTTATTAGTATTTTGTCGGAATGGGGGTATTAAAAATCAAATCAGTGTTATTCAAGCTCTATTGCGCGAGTTATAAGTTTTAATCTGACCGTTGCATCGGTTTGATTTTTGGATATGTTATACATATATAAGTTGAGTATATGTCCACACATTTTGAACCGTTAAAAATAAACGTATGATTTGTTATGAATTTTAAGAGGTGACTGGTTCAGAAATTGTTGAAGTTTCTGAATTTATCATTTTGGTGGAAAATTCTAGAATTGGTTGGCCCCACCTTTGGTTGGTGAAAAATATGCTAAAATTTTATTTCAAAAGTGGTGGGTGGGAATAGTAGCAGGTAAAGCCATCAGGTTGCAGGTCAAGTCTGATTTGGCGTTCTAACATTTTCATATAAATAGAGTGCTGAGTTAGAATTGAAAATCACACCAGAAATATAAGTTTTCTCTCCTTATATTATCGAGTGTATTTTTGTGAGTATTTTTGAGAGTTGCTAATCAGTGCAAGTTTCCTTCAGCATCATATCTGATATTCTATTCAGAAGTACTGCTCTTTTGAGGTAGGGGATTGTATGGGATTTAAGGGATTGTAAGGGATGTTATTTTATTCTTAAATGATATTATTTTCTTCAATATCATTATGCCGAATTATTGATATGAGTTTTATTATGGAATTTCTACCTTTTTCATGTCGGGGTTACTATATACGTATACGACATTATATTCATGTATATGGCACTATTTACATATATGATAATATTTATATATACGGTACTATATACGAATACGAGTTACTATTCATGAGTTATTATTTATGAGTTATTATTTATGAGTTACTATTCACGAGTTACTATTCATGGGTACTATTCATGACAAAATTAATTTCTTTTTCTGACCAAATTATTGTTTATTTATGCATCTTACTCTTGAAATTAAATGTAGTTGTTGATCATATTGTTTTTATTCTCATATATAACATTTTTATAACCCTAATAATGATATTTCTCTTTGACTTGAGTGTAAAGATGGGTAGATTATTGGTATGATCGTGACTATGGGTTCTCTTTGGCCAGTGGTGCAAAGATGAATTGTTGACTAGTATGATCATGACCATTGAATTTATAATTGAATATCTTTAGCTTAAGTGCAAAGGTGAATTGATCAACATAGTTATAATTATTGTTTATATAAATTCTGAAATGATTATATATTTCTTTGATATATTAATATCTTTGGCCCGTAGTACAAAGATGACCTGTTGTTGAATATGTTTGGCCTGTAGTGCAAAGATGAATTGTTGATGAATATCTTTGGCCCATAGTGCAATGATGACCTGTTGTTGAATATCTTTGGCCCGTAGTGCAAAGATGACCTGTTGCTAAATATCTTTGGCATGTAGTGCAAAGATGAACTGTTAACGAATATCTTTGGCCCGTAGTGCAAAAATGAGCTTATTAGTATGATTATGAACATGAACTGTGATTTGGTATAACCATGATCTTTGATATTTTAGGTAAAGACAAATGATGTAAATTATCTTCGTCCTGGATGAGAAGTGGAATTTAGAACCACAATTATGGTTATGGGTTATTCACATGATTGTGGACAGGAACTGTTGATTGATGTTACAGGAATAAAACATTGTTGGAGTTTGGTTGAAATATAATTTTCAATTGCAAGCAGTGGAGATAGTTATATGTCAAGAGAAGACTCATCATTGGAAAGAACTTGATAGTAATCTTCTCGTTTTCTTTGGGGTCTATTGGGTCAACCAAGGATAATTTTGTGGGCATATGATATCTATCATAACCTAGACGCCTGGCCTCCCATGTACGAAGGTTTTCTTGAGCATTTGCCAAAGATTTTAATTTCTAGAACAGTTATTGATTGTACCTTTATGTAAGGGGCCATTGTGACGTGCTATCCATGTTGGTGTCTAGAGTCACAGTTGGTATATATTTGTATCAAAATTCGCAACATATGTGTTGTTGTATTTTTCACGATAATTATAGTAATAAAGGTGTAGTTGTTTTCTGTAACATGTATTTGGCGACTCAGAATAGGTTGGATGGATTAGACCTATTTTGGGGGCGTCACGGTTGGTATCAGAGCTTAGGGATATGATCTCTGGCGGAGATCGGGGAATAAAATGAGGAGGGGAGAGACGAGTAAATCCTTCGCTAGTGTGTCCTACCTAAGCTTATTTGTTGGTCGGTCATAATATAGGGATATTATATGATATGTTAATTTGTTAAAGTAAACCTTGTTTTGAAGCTGTATTCTAGAATGATATCTAAAATATACGAGATGAGCAATGGATAAATCATGATGACATGTAATATGGAATCTGAAATGAAAGCAAGGTACTCTCAACTCTTTGAAATACCAAGTACGTAAATTTTGGGGACGAAATTTCATAAGGAGGGGAGATTGTAAGACCCCGAATTTTTATGAAATAAAAGTATTCAAATTTTCTTATAATTATTATTCTGTAAATGGTTAAATTGATAAAAAGTTAAAGTTAAGGGTAATATATGAAATTTTTCAAAATACGCAAGTGATTATAAAATACTCATTTACATTGGGAATATTCGTTTGGTCGTGGAATATTCTTGTTTGCTTGGGAATATTAAATGCGACGACGCCATAGACCATTTGTGGTCCCCGTAATAGAATAACTGTCGGATGAAGAAAACGACAAGTTTGAGTTTTTATAAATAACGGTGTAGTTGTTACCATTAACACTATTGGAATACCTGGTGGTTAAAATACAGTAATATGCGTGGTTGCACAGTAGCACACGGTATTGTACAATATTTTTAGAATTATTTATTCTTACATAAGAAGGCACTACTCAATAATTGTTATAGTAATTACTGTTCAATATTTTATTTTATTGATTAAATAATTACTGCGTTGATATTTTATATTATTGTTATTTCAATAATTGCCACGACACAATATTTCTCATTATCAGATCAATAATTCATATTATTTGAATAATATTATTAGATGGCATTATTAGCAATGTCTATAAGGTTATTTCAATGAGAGGTTTGATCACCTAATTGCGCGCCAATAAGGAGAAATCCTTATCGGAAAGCCCCCTCTTTCCTGGGAACGGCCTGGTTGTCATTATTGTGATTCTGTAATATTATTTGTGAATAATTATTTATTGATTTATATGATAAGGAAATATTTATTTTATGTGGATATACATGATGGATATATTTTATGTGGCTATAAATGAAGGAATTAAAGCTGAGGTATTTTATTAGTATTTTGTCAGAATGGGGGCATTAAAAATCAAATTAGTGTTCTTCATGCTCTATTGTGCGAGTTATAATTTTTAATTCAACCGTTGGATCGTTGTGATTTTTGGATATGTTATACATATATAAGTTGACTATATGTCCACAAATTTTGAACCGTTAAAAATGAACGTATGATTTGTTATGAATTTTAAGAGGTGACTGGTTTAGAAATTATTGAAGTTTCTGAATTTATCATTTTGGTGGAAAATTCTAGAATTTGTGGGCCCCACCTTTGGTTGGTGAAAAATGTGCTAAAATTTTATTTCAAAAGTGGTGGGTGGGAATAGTAGAAGGTAAAGCCATCAGGTTGCAGGTCAAGTCTGCTTTGGCGTTGTAACATTTTCCTATAAATAGAGTGCTGAGTTAGAATTGAAAATCACACCAGAAACATAAGTTTTCTCTCCCTATATTATCGAGCGTATTTTTGTGAGTATTTTTTAGAGTTGTTAATCAGTGCAAGTTTCCTTCAACATCATATCCGATATTCCAGTCAGAAGTACTGCTCTTTTGAGGTACGGGATTGTAAGGGATTTTAAGGGATTGTAAGGGATGTTATTTTCTTCTTAAATGATATTATTTTCTTCAATGTCATTATGCCGAATTATTGATATGAGTTTTATTATTGAATTTCTACCTTTTCTATGTCGGGGTTACTATTCACGTATACGACACTATTTACGTATACGGCATTATATTCATGTATACGGCACTATTTACGTATATGTTATTATTTACATATACGGTACTATGTACGAAAACGAGTTAGAATTCATGAGTTACTATTCATGAGTTACTATTTCTGAGTTACTATTCATGAGTTACTATTCACGACAAAATTGGTTTCTTTTTCTAACCAAATTATCGTTTATTTATGCATCTTACTCTTGAAATTAAATGCAGTTGTTGATCATATTACTTTTATTCTCATATATAACATTTTTATAACCCCAATGATGATATTTCTCTTTGACTTGAGTGTAAAGATGGGTAGATTATTGGTATGATCGTGACTATGGGTTCTCTTTGGCTAGTAGTGCAAAGATGAATTGTTGACTAGTATGATCATGACCATTGAATTTATAATTGAATATCTTTAGCTTAAGTGCAAAGGTGAATTGATCAACATAGTTATAATTATTGTTTATATAAATTCTGAAATGATTATATATTTCTTTGAGATATTAATATCTTTGGCCCGTAGTACAAAGATGACCTGTTGTTGAATATCTTTGGCCTGTAGTGCAAAGATGAATTGTTGATGAATATCTTTGGCCCGTAGTGCAATGATGACCTGTAGTTGAATATCTTTGGCCCGTAGTGCAAAGATGACCTGTTGCTAAATATCTTTAGCATGTAGTGCAAAGATGAACTGTTAACGAATATCTTTGGCCCGTAGTGCAAAGATGAGCTTATTAGTATGATTATGAACAAGAACTGTGATTTGGTATAACCATGATCTTTGATGTTTTAGGTAAAGACAGATGATGTAAATTATCTTCATCCTGGATGAGAAGTGGAATTTAGAACCACAATTATGGTTATGGGTTATTCACATGATTGTGGACAGGAACTGTTGATTGATGTTACAGGAATAAAATATTGTTGGTGGACTTTTAAAATGGAGAAGATAATAGACTTTATGGTCTATTTGACTCTTCTAATAGATTGCTCGTTCCGCTGCAACTATGGTTGAAAAGTTTTATCATCTACCATATGTTCTAAATCTATGATTTATTACTGATGAAGGATATTGATAATTTAATTATCTTTAGTCATGATATTCTTTACTGAGCTAGTTGTGCTCACCCTTTTGCTTCACAATTCCTTTTCGTGTAATAAGAGTGTTTGTTTATTCGATGGCGATAACAGGGAATAGAAACGGTGGTCTATAGCTGTTGAGGTTCTCCCTAAATAGTATGGAAATAGTTTTGTTGAGAACTTTAGATAAGTGTGTCGTATTGTATACGTCATTTGATATTTAATTTTGGTGAATCAAATAGGGTGAGGCGAACCCAATGTTGGAAGGGTGTTTTGCCACTATCATACAAGATGTCTAATGACATACAACCTCGTGTTATCATAAGACAGGGTTGTGAACACCACTTGCTGAGTATATCTATGAGCACTACCTATATGATCTTGGAGTTTGGTTGAAATATAATTTTCAATTGCAGGCAGTGGAGATAGTTATATGTTAATAGAAGACTCAACATTGGAAAGAACTTGATAGTAATCTTCTCGTTTTTCTTTGGGGTCTATTGGGTCAACCAAGGATAATTTTGTGGGCATATGATATCTATCATAACCTAGACGCCTGGCCTCCCATGTACGAAGGTTTTCTTGAGTATTTAACAAATATTTTAATTTATAGAACAGTTATTGATTGTACCTTTATGTAAGGTGTCATTGTGACGTGCTATCCATGTTGGTGTCCAGAGTCACAGTTGGTATATATTTGTATCAAAACTCACAACATATGTGTTGTTGTATTTTGCACGACAATTATAGCAATAAAGGTGTAGTTGTTTTTTGTACCATGTATTTGGCGACTCAGAATAGGTTGGATGGATTGGACCTATTTTGGGGGCGACACAGTTGGTATCAGAGCTTAGGGATATTATCTCTGGCGGAGATCGGGGAATAGAATTAGGAGGGGAGAGACGAGTAAATCCTTCGCTAGTGTGTCCTACCAAAGCTTATTTGTTGGTCGGTGATAATATAGGGATATTATGTGATATGTTAATTTGTTCAATTAACCCTTGTTTTGAAGCTGTATTATAGAATGATATCTAAAATACACGAGATGAGCAATGGAAAAATCATGATGACATGGAATATGGAATCTGAAATGAAAGAAAGGTATTCTTAACTCTTTGAAATACCAGGTACGTAAATTTTGGGGACGAAATTTCATAAGGAGGGGAGATTGTAAGACCCCGAATTTTTATGAAATAAAAGTATTCAAATTTTCTTATAATTATTATTCTGTAAATGGTTAAATTGATAAAAAGTTAAAGTTAAGGGTAATATATGAAATTTTTCAAAATACGCAAGTGATTATAAAATATTCATTTCTGTCGGGGAATATTCGGTTGGTCGTGGAATATTCTTAGTGTCAGGAAATATTCGTACGACGGCACAACCATTTTTGTGGTCCCCGTAACAGAATAACTGTCGGATGAAGAAAACGACAAGTTTGAGTTTTTATAAATAACGGCATAGTTGTTACCATTAACACTATTGGAATACCTGGTGGTTAAAATACAGTAATACGCGTGGTTGCACAGTAGCACACGGTATTGCACAGTATTTTTAGAATTATTTATTCTTACATAATAAGGCACTACTCAATAATTGTTACAGTAATTACTGTTCAATATTTTATTTTATTGATTAAATAATTGCTGCGTTGATATTTTATATTATTGTTGTTTCAATAATTGCCACGACACAATATTTCTCATTATCTGATCAATAATTTATATTATTTGAATAATATTATTAGATGGCATTATTAGCAATGTCTATAAGGTTATTTCAAGGAGAGGTTTGGTCACCTAATTGCGCGCCAAAAGTAGAAATCCTTATCGGAAAGCCCCCTCTTTAATTGGAACGGCATGTTTGTCATTATTGTGATTCTGTAATATTATTTGTGAATAATTATTTATTGATTTATATGATAAGGAAATATTTATTTTATGTAGATATACATGATGGATATATTTTATGTGGTTGTAAATGAAGGAATTAAAGCTGAGGTATTTTATTAGTATTTTGTCAGAATGGGGGCATTAAAAATCAAATTAGTGTTCTTCAAGCTCTATTGTGCGAGTTATAATCTTTAATCCGACCGTTGGATCGTTGTGATTTTTGGATATGTTATACATATATAAGTTGACTATATGTCCACAAATTTTGAACCGTTAAATATGAACGTATGATTTGTTATGAATTTTAAGAGGTGACTGGTTCAGAAATTATTGAAGTTTCTGAATTTATCATTTTGGTGGAAAATTCTAGAATTTGTGGGCCTCAACTTTGGTTGGTGAAAAATGTGCTAAAATTTTATTTCAAAAGTGGTGGGTGGGAATAGTAGAAGGTAAAGCCATCAGGTTGCAGGTCAAGTCTGCTTTGGCGTTGTAACATTTTCCTATAAATAGAGTGCTGAGTTAGAATTAAAAATCACACCAGAAACATAAGTTTTCTCTCCCTATATTATCGAGCGTATTTTTGTGAGTATTTTTGAGATTTGCTAATCAGTGCAAGTTTTCTTCAGCTTCATATCCGATATTCCAGTCAGAAGTACTGCTCTTTTGAGGTACGGGATTGTAAGGGATTTTAAGGGATTGTAAGGGATGTTATTTTCTTCTTAAATGATATTATTTTCTTCAATGTCATTATGCCGAATTATTGATATGAGTTTTATTATGGAATTTCTACCTTTTTTATGTCGGGATTACTATTCACGTATACGACACTATTTACGTATACGGCATTATATTCATGTATATGGCACTATTTACGTATATGATATTATTTACGTATACGGTACTATGTACGAATACGAGTTAGTATTCATGAGTTACTATTTATGAGTTACTATTTCCGAGTTACTATTCATGAGTTACTATTCATGGGTACTATTCACGACAAAATTAATTTCTTTTTCTGACCAAATTATCGTTTATTTATGCATCTTACTCTTGAAATTAAATGCAGTTGTTGATCATATTGTTTTTATTCTCATATATAACATTTTTATAACCCCAATGATGATATTTCTCTTTGACTTGAGTGTAAAGATGGGTAGATTATTGGTATGATCGTGACTATGGGTTCTCTTTAGCCAGTAGTGCAAAGATGAATTGTTGACTAGTATGATCATGACCATTGAATTTATAATTAAATATCTTTAGCTTAAGTGCAAAGGTGAATTGATCAACATAGTTATAATTATTGTTTATATAAATTCTGAAATGATTATATATTTCTTTGAGATATTAATATCTACGGCCGTATTACAAAGATGACACTGTTGTTGAATATCTTTGATGCGTGAGTGCAAAGATGAATTGTTGATGAATATCTTTGGCCGTAGTGCAATGATGACTGTTGTTGAATATCTTCTACCGTAGTGCAAATGACTGACTGTTGCTAAATATATTTTGCATGTAGTGCAAAGATGAACTGTTAACGAATATCTTTGGCCCGTAGTGCAAAGATGAGCTTATTAGTATGATTATGAACAAGAATTGTGATTTGGTATAACCATGATCTTTGATGTTTTAGGTAAAGACAGATGATGTAAATTATCTTCATCTTGGATGAGAAGTGGAATTTAGAACCACAATTATGGTTATGAGTTATTCACATGATTGTGGACAGGAACTGTTGATTGATGTTACAAGAATAAAACATTGTTGGTGGACTTTTAAAATGGAGAAGATAATAGACTTTATGGTCTATTTGACTCTTCTAATGGATTGCTCGTTCCGCTGCAACTATGGTTGAAAAGTTTTATCATCTACCATATGTTCTAAATCTATGATTTATTACTGATGAAGGATATTGATAATTTAATTATCTTTAGTCATGATATTCTTTACTGAGCTAGTTGTGCTCACCCTTTTGCTTCACAATTCCTTTCAGGTAATAAGAGTGTTGTCGGGTCGAAATGGCGATAACAGGGGAATAGAGCGGTGGTCTATAGTCATTGAGGTTCTCCTAAATAGTATGAAAATAATTTTATTGAGAACTTTAAATAAGTGTGTCATTGTATATATGTCATTTGATATTTAATTTTGGTGAATCAAATAGGGTGAGGCGAACCCAATGTTGGAAGGGTGTTTTGCCACTATCATACAAGATGTCTAATGACATACAACCTTGTGTTATCATAATATTGGGTTGTGCACACCACTTGCTAAGTATATCTACGAGCACTACCTATATGATCTTGGAGTTTGGTTGAAATATAATTTTCAATTGCGAGTATATTGAGAGATAGTCATATGTCAAGAGAAGACTCATCATTGGAAAGAACTTGATAGTAATCCTCTCGTTTTTCTTTGGGGTCTATTGGGTCAACCAAGGATAATTTTGTGGGCATATGATATCTATCATAACCTAGACGTCTGGCCTCCCATGTACGAAGGTTTTCTTGAGTATTTGCCAAAGATTTTAATTTCAAGAACAGTTATTGACTGTACCTTTATGTAAGGTGCCATTGTGACGTGCTATCCATGTTGGTGTCCAGGGTCACAGTTGGTATATATTTGTATCAAAACTCACAACATATGTGTTGTTGTATTTTGCACGACAATTATAGTAATAAAGGTGTAGTTATTTTCTGTACCATGTATTTGGCGACTCAGAATAGGTTGGATGGATTGGACCTATTTTGGGGGCGACACAGTTGGTATCAGAGCTTAGGGATATGATCTCTGGCGGAGATCGAGGAATAGAACTAGGAGGGGAGAGACGAGTAAATCCTTCGCTAGTGTGTCCTACCTAAGCTTATTTGTTGGTCGGTCATAATATAGGGATATTATGTGATATGTTAATTTATTCAATTAACCCTTGTTTTGAAGCTGTATTATAGAATGATATCTAAAATACACGAGATAAGCAATGGAAAAATCATGATGACATGGAATATAGAATCTGAAATGAAAGCAAGGTATTCTCAACTCTTTGAAATACCAGGTACGTAAATTTTGGGGACGAAATTTCATAAGGAGGGAGATTGTAAGACCGAATTTTTATGAAATAAAAGTATTCAAATTTTCTTATAATTATTATTATACAGAATGGTTAAATTGATAAAAGTTAAAGTTAAGGGTAATATATGAAATTTTTCAAAATACGCAAGTGATTATAAAATACTCATTTACGTCGGGAGAATATTAGTTTTGGTGGTGGAATATTCTTTGCTATCGGGAATATTAAATGCGATGGCACGACCATTTGTGATCCCCAATAATGAAATAACCGTCGGATGAAGAAAAGCGACAAGTTTGAGTTTTTATAAATAACGGCGTAGTTATTACCATTAACACTTTATTGGAATACACAGTGGTTAAAATACGATGTATGTCGGCGTGGTTTGCACAAAGAAGCACTTACCAGTATTGCACAGTATTTTTAGAATTATTTATTCTTACATAAGAAGGCACTACTCAATAATTGTTACAGTAATTACTGTTCAATATTTTATTTTATTGATTAAATAATTGTTGCGTTGATATTTTATATTATTATTGTTTCAATAATTGCCACGACACAATATTTCTCATTATCAGATCAATAATTTATATTATTTGAATAATATTATTAGATGGCATTATTAGCAATGTCTATAAGGTTATTTCAAGGAGAGGTTTGGTCACCTAATTGCGCGCCAAAAGGAGAAATCCTTATCGGAAAGCCCCCTCTTTAATTGGAACGACCTGTTTGTCATTATTGTGATTCTGTAATATTATTTGTGAATAATTATTTATTGATTTATATGATAAGAAAATATTTATTTTATGTGGATATACATGATGGATATATTTTATGTGGTTGTAAATGAAGGAATTAAAGCTGAGGTATTTTATTAGTATTTTGTCAGAATGGGGGCATTAAAAATCAAATTAGTGTTCTTCAAGCTCTATTGTACGAGTTATAATCTTTAATCCGACCGTTGGATCGTTGTGATTTTTGGATATGTTATACATATATAAGTTGACTATATGTCCACAAATTTTGAACCGTTAAAAATGAACGTATGATTTGTTATGAATTTTAAGAGGTGACTGGTTCAAAAATTGTTGAAGTTTCTGAATTTATCATTTTGGTGGAAAATTCTAGAATTTGTGGGCCTCACCTTTGGTTGGTGAAAAATGTGCTAAAATTTTATTTCAAAAGTGGTGAGTGGGAATAGTAGAAGGTATAGCCATCAGGTTGTAGGTCAAGTCTGCTTTGGCGTTGTAACATTTTCCTATAAATAGAGTGCTGAGTTAGAATTGAAAATCACACCAGAAACATAAGTTTTCTCTCCCTATATTATCTAGCGTATTTTTGTGAGTATTTTTGAGAGTTGCTAATCAGTGCAAGTTTCCTTCAGCGTTATATCCGATATTCCAGTCAGAAGTACTGCTCTTTTGAGGTACGGGATTGTAAGGGATTTTAAGGGCTTGTAAGGTATGTTATTTTATTCTTAAATGATATTATTTTCTTCAATGTCATTATGCCGAATTATTGATATGAGTTTTATTATGGAATTTCTACCTTTTTTATGTCGGGGTTACTATTCACGTATACGACACTATTTACGTATACGGCATTATATTCATGTAAATGGCACTATTTACGTATATGATATTATTTATGTATACGGTACTATGTACGAATACGAGTTAGTATTCATGAGTTACTATTTCCGAGTTACTATTCATGAGTTACTATTCATGGGTACTATTCACGATTAAATTGGTTTCTTTTTCTGACCAAATTATCGTTTATTTATGCATCTTACTCTTGAAATTAAATAAAGTTGTTGATCATGTTGTTTTTATTCTCATATATAACATTTTTATAACCCCAATGATGATATTTCTCTTTGACTTGAGTGTAAAGATGGGTAGATTATTGGTATGATCATGACTATGGGTTCTCTTTGGCCAGTAGTGCAAAGATGAATTGTTGACTAGTATGATCATGACCATTAAATTTATAATTGAATATCTTTAGCTTAAGTGCAAAGGTGAATTGATCAACATAATTATAATTATTGTTTATATAAATTCTGAAATGATTATATATTTCTTTGAGATATTAATATCTTTGGCTGTAGTCTGAAGATGACCTGTTGTTGAATATCTTTGGCCTGTAGTGCAAAGGTGAATTGTTGATGAATATCTTTGGCCCGTTGTGCAATGATGACCTGTTGTTGAATATCTTTGGCCCGTAGTGCAAAGAAAACCTATTGCTAAATATCTTTGGCATGTAGTGCAAAGATGAACTGTTAACGAATATCTTTGGCCCGTAGTGCAAAGATGAGCTTATTAGTATGATTATGAACATGAACTGTGATTTGGTATAACCATGATCTTTGATGTTTCAGGTAAAAACAGATGATGCAAATTATCTTCGTCCTGGATGAGAAGTGGAATTTAGAACCACAATTGTGGTTATGAGTTATTCACATGATTGTGGACAGGAACTGTTGATTGATGTTACAGGAATAAAACATTGTTGGTGGACTTTTAAAATGGAGAAGATAATAGACTTTATGGTCTATTTGACTCTTCTAATGGATTGCTCGTTCCGCTGCAACTATGGTTGAAAAGTTTTATCATCTACCATATGTTCTAAATCTATGATTTATTACTGATGAAGGATATTGATAATTTAATTATCTTTAGTCATGATATTCTTTACTGAGCTAGTTGTGCTCACCCTTTTGCTTCACAATTCCTTTCAGGTAATAAGAGTGTTTTCGGGTCGAGTGGCGATAACAGGGGAATAGAACGGTGGTCTATATCTGTTGAGGTTCTCTCTAAATAGTATGGAAATAGTTTTATTGAGAACTTTAGATAAGTGTGTCGTATTGTATACGTCATTTGATATTTAATTTTGGTGAATCAAATAGGGTGAGGCGAACCCAATGTTGGAAGGGTGTTTTGCCACTATCATACAAGATGTCTAATGACATACAACCTTGTGTTATCATAATATTGGGTTGTGCACACCACTTGCTAAGTATATCTACGAGCACTACCTATATGATCTTGGAGTTTGGTTGAAATATAATTTTCAATTGCAGGCACTGGAGATAGTCATATGTCAAGAGAAGACTCATCATTGGAAAGAACTTGATAGTAATCCTCTCGTTTTTCTTTGGGGTCTATTGGGTCAACCAAGGATAATTTTGTGGGCATATGATATCTATCATAACCTAGACGCCTGGCCTCCCATGTACGAAGGTTTTCTTGAGTATTTGCCAAAGATTTTAATTTCTAGAACAATTATTGACTGTACCTTTATGTAAGGTGCCATTGTGATGTGCTATCCGTGTTGGTGTCCAGAGTCACAGTTGGTATATATTTGTATCAAAACTCACAACATATGTGTTGTTGTATTTTGCACGACAATTATAGTAATAAAGGTGTAGTTATTTTCTGTACCATGTATTTAGCGACTCAGAATAGGTTGGATGGATTGGACCTATTTTTGGGGCGACACATTTAATATCGAGCTTAGGGATATGATCTCTGGCGGAGATCGGGAATAGAATTAGCGGGGGAGAGCGAGAGTAAATCATTATTTAGTGTGTCCTACCTAAGCTTATTTGTTGGTCGGTCATAATATAGGGATATTATGTGATATGTTAATTTGTTCAATTAACCCTTGTTTTGAAGCTGTATTATAGAATGATATCTAAAATACACGAGATGAGCAATAGAAAAATCATGATGACATTGAATATGGAATCTGAAATGAAAGCAAGGTATTCTCAACTCTTTGAAATACCAGGTATGTAAATTTTGGGGACGAAATTTCATAAGGAGGGGAGATTGTAAGACCCCGAATTTTTATGAAATAAAAGTATTCAAATTTTCTTATAATTATTATTCTGTAAATGGTTAAATTGATAAAAAGTTAAAGTTAAGGGTAATATATGAAATTTTTCAAAATACATGCAAGTGATTATAAAATACTCATTTACGTTGGGGAATATTAGTTTGGTGGTGGAATATTCTTGCCGAGTTGTGGAATATTATTAAATGCGACGACCATGACCATTTGTGGTCCCCGTAATGTAATAAGCTGTCGGAGGAAGAAAATGACAAGTTTGAGTTTTATAAATAACGGCGTAGTTGTTACCATTAACACTATTGGAATACCTGGTGGTTAAAATACGATGTCTGGCGTGGTTTGCACATGAGCACACGGTATTGCACAATATTTTTAAAATTATTTATTCTTACATAAGAAGGCACTACTCAATAATTGTTACAGTAATTACTGTTCAATATTTTATTTTATTGATTAAATAATTGCTGCGTTGATATTTTATATTATTGTTGTTTCAATAATTGCCACGACACAATATTTCCCATTATCATATCAATAATTCATATTATTTGAATAATATTATTAGATGGCATTATTAGCAATGTCTATAAGGTTATGTCAAGGAGAGGTTTGGTCACCTAATTGCGCGCCAAATTCTTATCGGAAAGCCCCTCTTTCCTGGGAACGGCATGGTTGTCATTATTGTGATTCTGTAATATTATTTGTGAATAATTATTTATTGATTTATATGATAAGGAAATATTTATTTTATGTTGATATACATGATGGATATATTTTATGTGGTTGCAAATGAAGGAATTAAAGCTGAGGTATTTTATTAGTATTTTATCAGAATGGGGGCATTAAAAATCAAATTAGTGTTCTTCAAGCTCTATTGTGCGAGTTATAATTTTTAATCCGACCGTTGGATCGTTGTGATTTTTGGATATGTTATACGTATCTAAGTTGACTATATGTCCACAAATTTTGAACAGTTAAATATGAACGTATGATTTGTTATGAATTTTAAGAGGTGACTGGTTCAAAAATTGTTAAAGTTTCTGAATTTATCATTTTCGTGGAAAATTCTAGAATTTGTGGGCCCCACCTTTGGTTGGTGAAAAATGTGCTAAAATTTTATTTCAAAAGTGGTGGGTGGGAATAGTAGAAGGTAAAGCCATCAGGTTGCAGGTCAAGTCTACTTTGGCGTTGTAACATTTTCCTATAAATAGAGTGCGGAGATAGAATTGAAAATCATACCAGAAACATAAGTTTTCTCTCCCTATATTATCGATCGTATTTTTGTGAGTATTTTTGAGAGTTGCTAATCAGTGCATGTTTCCTTCAGCGTCATATCCGATATTCCAGTTAGAAGTACTGCTCTTTTGAGGTACGGGATTGTAAGGGATTTTAAGGGATTGTAAGGGATGTTATTTTCTTCTTAAATGATATTATTTTCTTCAATGTCATTATGCCGAATTATTGATATGAGTTTTATTATGGAATTTCTACCTTTTTTATGTCGGGGTTACTATTCACGTATACGACACTATTTACGTATACGGCATTATATTCATGTATATGGCACTATTTACGTATATGATATTATTTACGTACTCTGATACTATGTACGAATCTGAGTTAGTATTCATGAGTTACTATTCATGAGTTACTATTTCCGGAGTTACTATTCATGAGTTACTATTCATGGGTACTATTCACGACAAAATTGGTTTCTTTTTACGACCAAATTATCGTTGATTTATGCATCTTACTCTTGAAATTAAATGCGTTTGTTGATCATATTGTTTTATTATCATATATAACATTTTATAACCCCAATGATGATATTTCTCTTTGACTTGAGTGTAAAGATGGGTAGATTATTGGTATGATCATGACTATGGGTTCTCTTTGGGCGATGGTGCAAAGATGAATTGTTGACTAGTATGATCATGACCACTGAATTTATAATTGAATATCTTTAGCTTAAGTGCAAAGGTGAATTGATCAACATAGTTATAATTATTGTTTATATAAATTCTGAAATGATTATACATTTCTTTGAGATATTAATATCTTTGGCTCGTAGTACAAAGATGACCTGTTGTTGAATATCTTTGGCCTGTAGTGCAACGATGAATTGTTGATGAATATCTTTCGCACGTAGTGCAATGATGACCTGTTGTTGAATATCTTTGGCCCGTAGTGCAAAGATGACCTGTTGCTAAATATCTTTGGCATGTAGTGCAAAGATAAACTGTTAACGAATATCTTTGGCCCGTAGTGCAAAGATGAGCTTATTAGTATGATTATGAACATGAACTGTGATTTGGTATAACCATGATCTTTGATGTTTCAGGTAAAGACAGATGATGTAAATTATCTTCGTCCTGGATGAGAAGAGGAATTTAGAACCACAATAATGGTTATGAGTTATTCACATGATTGTGGATAGGAACTGTTGATTGATGTTACATGAATAAAACATTGTTGGTGGACTTTTAAAATGGAGAAGATAATAGACTTTATGGTCTATTTGACTCTTCTAATGGATTGCTCGTTCCGCTGCAACTATGGTTGAAAAGTTGTATCATCTACCATATGTTCTAAATCTATGATTTATTACTGATGAAGGATATTGATAATTTAATTATCTTTAGTCATGATATTCTTTCTTGAGCTAGTTGTGCTCACCCTTTTTTGCTTCACAATTCCTTTTCGGTAATAAGAGTGTTTTTTGAATTGACGGGGATAACAGGGGAATAGAACGGTGGTCTATAGTTGTTGAGGTTCTCCTAAAATAGTATGGAAATAGTTTTATTGAGAACTTTAGATAAGTGTATTAATATATTGTATCGTCATTTGATATTTAATTTTGGTGAATCAAATAGGGTGAAAGCGACCCAACGTTGGAAGGGTGATTTGCCACTATCATACAAGATGTCTAATGACATACAACCTCGTGTTATCATAAGACGAGGGTTGTGCACATCCACTTGTTGAGTATATCTACGAGCACTACCTATATGATCTTGGAGTTTGGTTGAAATATAATTTTCAATTGCGAGACGATGGAGATAGTTATATGTCGAGAGACTCATCATTGGAAAGAACATGATAGTAATCTTGTCATTTTTCTTTGGGGTCTATTAGATTGACCAAGGATAATTTTGTGGGCATATGATATCTATCATAACCTAGATCATGTGGCCTCGCATGTATGAAGGTTTTCTTGAGCATTTCCCAAAGATTTTAATTTCTAAAAGCAGTTATTGATTGTACCTTTATGTAAGGTGCCATTGTGACGTCTTATCGAGTTGGTGTCCGAGTCACAATTGGTATATATTTTGTATCAAAATTCACAACATATGTGTTGTTGTATTTTTTACCGACAATTATAGTAATAAAGATGTAGTTGTTTTCTACGTACCATGTATTTGGCGACTCGAGAATAGGTTGGATGGATTGGACCTATTTTGGGGGCGTCACATTTTGGTATCGAGCTTAGGGATATGATCTGGCGAGATCGGGGAATAGAACTAGGAGGGAGAGAGAGTAAATCCTTATTGCTAGTGTGTCCTACTAAGCTTATTTGTTGGTGCGGTCGTAATATAGGGATATTATGTGATATGTTAATTTATTCAATTAACCCTTGTTTTTGAAGTCAGTATGTATTATAGAATGATATCTAAAATACACGAGATGAGCAATGGAAAAATCATGATGACATGGAATATGGAATCTGAAATGAAAGAAAGGTATTCTCAACTCTTTGAAATACCAGGTACGTAAATTTTGGGGACGAAATTTCATAAGGAGGGGAGATTGTAAGACCCCGAATTTTATAAAATAAAAGTATTCAATTTTTCTTATAATTATTATTACGTAAATGGTTAAATTGATAAAAGTTAAAGTTAAGGGTAATATATGAAATTTTCAAAATCTGCAGATGATTATAAAATACTCATTTACGTTGGGGAATATTCGTTTGGTGGTGGAATATTCTTGTTTGTCGGGGAATATTAAATGCGACGGCAAAGCCATTTTATGGTCCCCAGTAATGAGAATAAGCTATCGGATGAAGAAAAGCGACAAGTTTGAGTTTTATAAATAACGGCGTAGTTATTTACCATTAACACTATTGGAATACACAGTGGTTAAAATACGATGTCTGGCGTTGGTTGCATAAAGATAGCACCAGCGGTATTGCACAATATTTTTAAATTATTTATTCTTACATAAGAAGGCACTACTCAATAATTGTCACAGTAATTATTGTTCAATATTTTATTTTATTGATTAAATAATTGTTGCGTTGATATTTTATATTATTGTTGTTTCAATAATTGCCACGACACAATATTTCCCATTATCAGATCAATAATTCATATTATTTGAATAATATTATTAGATGGCATTATTAGCAATGTCTATAAGGTTATGTCAATGAGAGGTTTGGTCACCTAATTGCGCGCCAATAAGGAGAAATCCTTATCGAAAAGCCCCTCTTCTCACGAGCGGCACATTTTATCATTATTGTGATTCTGTAATATTATTTGTGAATAATTATTTATTGATTTATATGATAAGAAAATATTTATTTTATGTGCATATACATGATGGATATATTTTATGTGGTTGTAAATTAAGGAATTAAAGCTGAGGTATTTTATTAGTATTTTGTCAGAATGGGGGCATAAAAAATCAAATCAGTGTTCTTCAAGCTCTATTGCGAGAGTTATAATTTTTAATCCGACCGTTGGATCGTTGTGATTTTTGGATATGTTATACATATATAAGTTGACTATATGTCCACAAATTTTGAACCGTTAAAAATGAACGTATGATTTGTTATGAATTTTAAGAGGTGATTGGTTCAAAAATTGTTGAAGTTTCTGAATTTATCATTTTGGTAGAAAATTCTAGAATTTGTGGGCCCCACCTTTGGTTGGTGAAAAATGTGCTAAAATTTTATTTCAAAAGTGGTGGGTGAGAATAGTAGCAAGTAAATCCATCAGGTTGCAGGTCAAGTCTGCTTTGGCGTTGTAACATTTTCCTATAAATAGAGTGCTGAGTTAGAATTGAAAATCACACCAGAAACATAAGTTTTCTCTCCCTATATTATCGAGCGTATTTTTGTGAGTATTTTTGAGAGTTTCTAATCAGTGCAAGTTTCCTTCAGCGTCATATCCGATATTCCAGTTAGAAGTACTGCTCTTTTGAGGTAAGGGATTGTAAGGGGAGATTTTAAAGGATTTTAAGGGATTGTAAGGGATGTTATTTTCTTCTTAAATGATATTATTTTCTTCAATGTCATTATGCCGAATTATTGATATGAGTTTTATTATGGAATTTCTACCTTTTTTATGTCGGGGTTCTATTCACGTATTACCTTATTATTTATGTATACCTACATTATATTCATGTATATGCCTATTTACATATATGATATTATTTACGTTATCTGGTTACTATGTCTGAATACGAGTTAGTCTTCATGAGTTACTATTCATGAGGTACTATTTCCGAGTTACTATTTATGAGTTACTATTCACGGGTACTATTCACGACAAAATTGGTTTCTTTTTCTGACCAAATTATCGTTTATTTATGCATCTTACTCTTGAAATTAAATGCAGTTGTTGATCATATTGTTTTTATTCTCATAGATAACATTTTTATAACCCCAATGATGATATTTTTCTTTGACTTGAGTGTAAAGATGGGTAGATTATTGGTATGATCGTGACTATGGGTTCTCTTTGGCCAGTAGTGCAAAGATGAATTTTTGACTAGTAAGATCATGACCATTGAATTTATAATTGAATATCTTTAGCTTAAGTGCAAAGGTGAATTGATCAACATAGTTATAATTATTGTTTATATAAATTCTGAAATGATTATATATTTCTTTGAGATATTAATATCTTTGGCCCGTAGTACAAAGATGACCTGTTGTTGAATATCTTTGGCCTGTAGTGCAAAGATGAATTGTTGATGAATATCTTTGGCCCGTAGTGCAATGATGACCTGTTGTTGAATATCTTTGGCCCGTAGTGCAAAGATGACCTGTTGCTAAATATCTTTGGCATGTAGAGCAAAGATGAACTATTAACGAATATCTTTGGCCCGTAGTGCAAAGATGAGCTTATTAGTATGATTATGAACATGAACTGTGATTTGGTATAACCATGATCTTTGATGTTTCAGGTAAAGACAGATGATGTAAATATCTTCGTCCTGGATGAGAAGTGGAATTTAGAACCACAATTATGGTTATGAGTTATTCACATGATTGTGGACAGGAACTGTTGATTGATGTTACAGGAATAAAACATTGTTGGTGGACTTTTAAAATGGAGAAGATAATAGACTTTATGGTCTATTTGACTCTTCTAATGGATTGTTCGTTCCGCTGCAACTATGGTTGAAAAGTTGTATCATCTACCATATGTTCTAAATCAATGATTTATTACTGATGAAGGCTATTGATAATTTAATTATCTTTAGTCATGATATTCTTTACTGAGCTAGTTGTGCTCACCCTTTTGCTTCACAATTCCTTTCAGGTAATAAGAGTGTTGTTTGAATTGACGGCGATAACGAGGGAATAGAGCGGTGGTCTATAGCTTTTGAGGTTCTCCCTAAATAATATGGAAATAGTTTTATTGAGAACTTTAGATAAGTGTGTCGTATTGTATACGTCATTTGATATTTAATTTTGGTGAATCAAATAGGGTGAGGCGAACCCAACGTTGGAAGGGTGATTTGCCACTATCATACTAGATGTCTAATGACATACAACCTCGTGTTATCATAAGACAGGGTTGTGCACATCCACTTGTTGAGTATATCTACGAGCACTACCTATATGATCTTGGAGTTTGGTTGAAATATAATTTTCAATTGCGGAGCGGTGGAGAGATAGTTATATGTCGAGAAGACTCATCATTGGAAAGAACATATAGTAATCTTGTCATTTTCTTTTGGGTCTATTAGGTTGACCAAGGATAATTTTGTGGGCATATGATATCTATCATAACCTAGGCGCATATCGCATGTCTGAAGGGTTTTCTTGAGCATTTCCCAAAGATTTTAATTTCTAAAACAGCTATTATTGTACCTTTTATGTAAGGTGCCATTTTGACGTCTTATCCAAGTTCTTTGTCGAGTCCGCGATTGGTATATATATATTTGTATCAAAACTCACAACATATGTTTTGTTGTATTTTGCACTACATTATAGTAATAAAGTTGTAGTTATTTTCTATACCAATATTTGGCGACTGGAATAGGTTGGATGGATTGGACCTATTTTGGGGCGTCATATATACAAGTCCAAACCTAGCACACATCGAGTCTTTAATAGTATTCATATAGTACAATTGAGTGGTTTCCTGATAACCAACAAATTAGTTTCAAATATATTTTCAAATTAGATCGGTTATTACATTATATACCTCTCGCTCTCTTAGAATTATTTGGCCCGAGTTATACATCCACCATTAAACTCGTTTCTTTGTAATGCCTTGAGAATTTACTGCATATTAAATTATGGGAAATAAATATTTATTTGAATATGAACGATTTAGTGTTATGAAATGAGATAACTCAAATATATTAAATAAATGAATAATTGAGAATATGTGGATTTGTGTAAACTCGTTTAAAGCCTTGTCAATTGGGAAATACTAATAGTAATGTTAATCGGTTGAAGAGATTATAAAATGAGCAATTAGGTAATATTAATTATCAATTTTGTTGTAGTATACTATTATTTAATTGATGTGTAGTGTATAATTATTTGATAATGAGGATTAATTAATGATTATTAATTGTCATATTATTTAATTGATAATGGTTATGGTGGAATATTGATTTCTTGGTAATCAATTAATAATAGGTGATTATTATATAGATAAGTAATGGTTATGGAAATCCACAAATATATTGATCAATGATTAATTGATATTAGTGTTAATTAATTAAGAAAGAGCATGGTTATTTATTTATTTAACATAATTAAGTGAGTTATTAATATAATAATATTATATTGACAGTTATGTGCATATGAACATATACAACCATACTATATGGTGCAGTGTGACATTTATGTGGCTATATATATATTAAGTCATATAAACTATATTGTATGAGCATTGTGACTAAATATATTGGGACTATATGTTATAAATACATTATCTATGTAACAATATGTATGTGAGCATGTATGGGAATAATATACCATGAAACTATTAAGTGTATCAATGTGATAGAATGTACATGGATTATATGTATCTTACATTTTCATAATTCATCTACTACCGTGAAACATTAATTATTAAAGTGTGACATATAGTTATAATTAATGTATGGTTGATATAACATAAGTATAGTCTATGTGTTGCTAGAATGTTGAGCATTCAAGTTATCCCAAAATGAGTGTCTCATTTGCCTCAAACTTCTTTCACGTGAGTTTCAAAAAGGCTAAGGCCTATTATCTCTTCCTTCTTTCAAGCTCAAGCTAGCAATCTAAGTGATGATTATGGGGGGAGTGGGAATAATGATGCAAACCAACAACCAATCCACCAACTCCTTGATAACCTTCATGCAATCCTAAAATCTCTTGGATTGAGTTCTTAGATAATGGCTTGGCATGGTCTAAAGATTTTCTATAAATTAAACACTTCTCTTCATTCTTTGTGTTGCTTGAATTGTTTGAGAGGTGCAATAGGGAGTGTGAGCTGCTGAGAAATTGAGGGAGTGTAATCCTTGTGTTGAAGAATTCCATTAAGCTTCAAGAGGTATAAAATTCTATTTCTATGTTCTTAATTCTTAAGTTGTCAAACTGGAGAATTTGTTGAATTCTCTGTTAATTGATGTAGAATAGCATGCTATTATGTTAATTGATTTGATATACATATTTTGGAACTTGGTAGCTGGTCTGATTTCAGGTGTAGTATCTTTTGTGTCAAGGCTCTGCTTCTGCAGAAGCCATTTTTTCAAACTGCTGGAAGTGGCGCGGTGGCATACTTCCATAAACTAATCTGCACGCGGTAGCAGTGCGTGCAGCGATTCTAGATAATAAATTGAAGTTTTTGATTTGTTTAGAGCATGCTATGATAGTTAGGTTGAGCCTATAAATGACCCTATCATGTGGTTAGATATTGTTTGAACATGTATGGTGTTTTAGCATGATGTGGAGCTAAGTTTTCAAGAAAACTTCAAGTTTTGGAAAAGCTAGAAATGGTAAACTTGAATAATGTATATTCTGATCTTGCAAGCATGTTAGTATGTTTTTGAAATGCATGTCGGACATACTAACTTGAGAATATGAATTTCATATTAAAGCATGAGCATGTTAGGCTTATTAGTAAGCTTTACTAAATGAAAATATGAACCTTTAACGTGAATGTTGATGTGCTACTTTGAAAGTTAAAATCTGATGATTGTGAGCATGTTAGATGATACCTTTAGATGCACTCATGTATCATAGATGTATATATACCATGCTTAGTTATCATAGTTTAAGGAAATCATAAACGAAGCATATTTTCAAACAAAACAATGTTAAATGCACATATGTGGTATGAACACTCACAAACATATTTAATATGAGTTATATGACTACTTTATATGTTTAACAATCAAGCATGTTGGACATTGTGATTTTATAACCTTAAATGGCCTTAAATTGTTGAGATATCTAACTTAGGACTATATCATGCTAAATGGGACCTAGATTAAACTAGAAGAATGCAAAGGGACCCTTAACATATTAATATATGTTATGTATGTAAAGATGTGCAGGCTAGGCCAAGCAAATGGTTGCTCAGTCTTGGTTTGAATCGGGAGCCTGCAGCATTACTTGCGCATCTCCTTAGTACAAATCGGTAGCGGTATGCCGCCATCTCTTGTAGGATCGATTTTTACGCTATATTTTTTTTGTAACAATTGCATACTTGTATTATTGCTCTAGCATTCACTATATGACCAATACATGTCCAATGTGATTAGGAGAAAGCTAGATAATACGAGTGAATGTTTAATGATGAGATTCAAGACTTTCAAGTGATAGGTCCAAAAAGTATTTGCAAACTATAGAGCAACGATTAAAAGATTATGTAATTGATTTTCATGGTGACTTACAAACTGATTTTGTGCTATAAGTACGTAAGGTATGAGATGTAGTATGTGAATAGTATATAACTAAGTTAGATGTTTATGTATGCATTTAAACTTACATATCAAGCATGAGCATATTTAACTAATGAATATCTTATATACATATTACATTATGTTAGGATTTGAAAGAGTATTGTTAAGCGGTATTTTTGGTAAAAAGCTAGCGCTTGGGCAGTTTCTCTAACCTTACTCAAATTCATATTGAGCATTATTCAACCCTACTATATTTTGTTGTGCAATATCATTGCAAATACCATAAGCTTATCTCTTGAATACAAGTTATATTACCTTCTCATTCGAAAGAGCTAATATGCTTAAACCCTTGTGAAAGTTAAACTTAGTATTGATCATGAATATTGTGAAAGAGTCAGTGCCATTTGATTCGACTAGACTATATGCATGTTTATAATAAAACTGTCCAAACCAATTGATTGGTGCGGAAATCTTGAAAACTGAGTTGAACAACCCTTTTGGTAAGGGGAGTGTATGTTGTTGGAAACCCCAACACATGAATAAATATTATTGGGGTGTTATGCATAACGTGAAGTATTGTAGACTGATCCTCTATAGTACTTAATATTTTTGGTTATCAGTTTAATATTGGTAACTCTAGTGAAAGTTCAATGGTCCTTAGTGACTGCTCAGTATAAATTGCTTATCCAATTAGATACATTGTTAGCCGTTGAATTCATATATATCTGTTGAATTATATTGAATTGTAATACCCCTTATTCATGATGTTATTCTGGCACTTTGAACTATATTAGAAATAACCCTTCGATATTTTAAACCTTGTGATATTATATCCTACACCCTTGTTATATATTACTTGCTGGGCAATTTGTGATCATCCTTGCTTATTTAAAACCTTTCAGTTAAGGAGGAACATGGGTGTCTGTCTCTGGAGCAGAGACAAGGGCAAGGCAAGGCTACTGAAAAAGCTTGTCCTTTTTATGTTTAAAGTTTATTATGATGTATTAAGACTATTCCAGACTATGTTTAAGCTTAAGTATGATCATGTAATAAGTCTTTATCAGATATTATTATGTAATCTATTAAGCACTGTAGGTTGCGAGACTTGGGAGAATAATTATAATAAATCATTGTATATTATTTTAAAGTAGATTTTCCGTTGTGTATACGTTATTTTAGTTATTATGGTTTTTCCATGAGAACGTGATGAACCGAATTTGAGTGACCAAGTGGAGGTCCGAATTTGGGGGCGTCACAGGTTGGTATCAAAGCCGTAGTTATAAACATTAGGAGCGAGTGTCCTTAGATTATAACTCAGGAGAATTTAGAAGTTAGGAAGGAGAGAAAACTCATGTAGAATCTTCCTTGAGAGACTTAGTGTGTTATGAAATGTAACTTCATTTTATACAATGAACTTATGTTTGTTTAACATTCTAATGGAGTTGTTGTTTATGTTGTCTTATGTTGGTGATCGTAGGATGACTGACATGGGAGGACCTAGCCAAGTAATAGAGGAGGAGCCGCGTGATATCCACGTAGTATTTGAGACACCCTTTATAGAAGAGCCTATTTTAGTAGTAGCCCCTTTTGATGATGATGATGAGGAAGAGGTGGAGTCTGACCCTGAGGAGGAGCCCGAGCCTTTGGAGGACTCCGACGAGACTACTTTCAAGGATCGGATGCTAGGAGAGTATGAGGAGCATATATTGGAGTTAGGAAGTAGGGTAGAGGAGCTTGAGGATGAGGCTAGGGAGAGGGAGTCTGCGTTCTAGAAGCTGAGGGATGCGGACCATCAGAGGCAGTTAGTAATGCAGGAGATGGAGGTGGAGATTGCTCACCATAAGGAAGCAGGGATCCAGATGGGAACTTTGTTTCACCGAGCGGTGGCGAGGAATGTTGAGGTGACAGGAAAGCTGGAGGAATTAGAGCAGAATGTGTTGAGTGAGAGGACGGAGAAGGAGGCTCTCCAAACTCAGCTATAAATGGAAGTGATGGATAGGATTCACTTCGAGGAGAAGTGGGAAGAAGCCAATGATAGGG
The DNA here is from genome assembly GCA_020205605.1 of Panax ginseng. NCBI lineage: Eukaryota > Viridiplantae > Streptophyta > Magnoliopsida > Apiales > Araliaceae > Panax > Panax ginseng. The sequence goes on from CM035134.1 coordinate 91,846,611, forward strand.
CAGATGACCTAGAAGACGAAGTGCAGTGCAAGAGGAGGAAGATGAATAAGATGGGCTATGCTCTTTGCACGGCCATGGAGAGATTGATCGATGGGGTACATCATTACCCAGCTGAGCAAGGACAGACCCGACATACCTTAAGCCGAGACATGGTGGTGCACATCACACAGAAGGAATATAAGAGCGCCATTGAGCGTGGAATGTTAGATTGAGTCTAGTGGGAAGAGCTTATTAGTATAGTGATTTTATTTATGTGTTATTAATATGTTGATGTAATCTTGATCTTTTGTGTAAGATGTGAAATAGTGGTAAATCCCCAAATTTCTGAAAAGTGTTAGAGGGGTAGTAAATTTGTATGTCCCTGCCTTTTGTGATACTAGGGGATATGTGTTATCATTTATAGCAGTATGCTAGGAAAGAACATGTAATGTAACCCTTTGGCATATGAATATAAATGATCTTATTTCAGAAATGTGTTATAAACCTGTAGATCTTCCTATTGAGAAATGTCTAAGTATTATAACTAGATAATAAAGTAAAAATTTTGTGATGCAGAAAATGCCGCCCAAGCGTAGAATAACTTTCCCAGAAGAGTCAGTTAATGATGAGAGAGGTCCTGTAGATCCGATACAGAGACTGGTAGATTTATTGGGAGAAGCTCTAAGGGTAAGAAATGAACCCGTACCACCCGTTCCCCAAAGTTGTCCCGATGTGACCTTCAAATATTTTAAGAGTGTAGGACCCCGAGTTCGCGAACCCACTTGACCGATAGTTGCATGAACCTAGATCAAGGAGATCGAGAAGGCCTTCACTATAGCTCGCGTGGGTGAAGACCAGAAGACAGTATTTTCCACATACATGATGAAGGGCGAAGCAAACTATTGGTGGGAAACTAATCAGTAGAGAGCGGGGGAAGGTACGATATCATGGGAGAGATTGACGACACTGTTCTTCGAGAATTATTTCCCGAAGAGTATGAAGAGTAGGATGGAAGTAAAATTCCAAGAATTAAAACAAGGTGATATGACGGTGGCGCAGTACGCAGCTAAGTTCAATGAACTAGCGCAGTTTGCACAATACCAAGTTGTGGATGAAGAGAGGAAGGTGAGACATTTTGAGCAAGGGTTAAAACCGTGGTTGTACAATAAGGTATCGGTCTTCCAGATTGATTCCTTTACAACATTATTAGAAAAGGCAATCATTGCGGAAGGTGGCAGTGAGGCCTTGAGGCTATATCATAAGGAGAAGAAGAATAAGAACGCTGGTAATGAGCATCGTGGAGGAAGCAGCACTGGAGGGAGGAACTCCGGAAAGAAGAAATGGGAGAATAACAACAATAGAAACAATAACCAAGGTGAGTCATCAGGGGAACTTCAAGAAGAGGACCGAAGCTTGCAACAAATATGGAAGAAGCCATCAGGGAGAATGCTAGAAGAGGAAAAACACCTGCTATAATTGCGGCCAAGAGGGCATATATCGCCAAACCGCCCAAAGCGAAAAAAAGATCGAGAGGATGTTTTGCTTGTGGATCAACAGAGCACCGGATAAAGGAATGCCCAAAGAAAGGAAGCGGTGGAGTGGCGGAAGCGAGGAGGAGGAAGTAAGTTGATGATTGGTGGAACTGCATGTGACCCAAATCGATCGATAGCTCGAACATTTAATATGACCATCCAAGACGCCAGTATTTGCAAAAAGGGCGTGGTGTCGGTATAATCCCAATCAATAATATAAATACTTATGTATTATTTGATTAAGGTGCCACTGTTCATTTATATCTCTCAAGAATTTGCTAGTAAACTTAGTACACCCGAGAACATTTAGAAGATCCTTTGAATATAGAAGTTGCGAATAAGGAAATAATCCTGTAGAATACATCTATCGAAATTGTCGCATGAACATTAGAGAACATGAACGAAGCGTAGACTTGATTCCTATTAGACTAGGAGAATTTGACGTAATATGAGGGATGGATTGGTTATATAACCATGCGTGATAATTAATTGTCGAACAAATGTGTGAACCTTTAGACTCCGAGTAAGTCTAAGGTAGTGTTTTATGGTAGCTCATTGCTTAAGCAATCGTGTTGCGTTACGATGATGCAGACCAAGAAATTGTTGAGGAAAGGATGTGTAGGTTATTTAGCTTACGTTGTGGGTACTCAGAAAAAGGGAGTAGAGATTTAAGATTTACCCATAGTGAGTGAATTTCAGGATGTGTTTCCGGACGATCTGTCTGGCCTTCCGCCAGACAGAGAAATCGAATTCGTAATAGATTTAGCACCGGGAACGGCACCAATTTCGAAAGCTCCATATCGTATGGCGCCGGTAGAAATGATGAAATTGATGATACAACTTCAAGAGTTATTGGATAAAGGTTACATTCGACCGAGTGTGTCTCCTTGGGGAGCACCAGTGTTATTCGTCAAGAAAAAGGATAGATCAATGAGGCTTTGTATCGATTATCGCAAATTGAATAGAGTAACGATCAACAACAGATATCCGCTATCGAGAATAGATGACTTATTTGATCAACTGAAAGGAGCGAAGTGTTTCTCGAAGATTGACCTGCGGACGGGATATCATCAACTGAAAGTACGGGATGAGGACATACCAAAGACTACGTTTAGAACCCGTTATGGACATTACAAGTTTTTGGTAATGTCATTCGGTTTAACTAATGCTCCGGTAGCATTCATGGATTTGATGAATCGAGTCTTCAAGCCATATTTGGATAAATTCATAGTAGTTTTCATCGACGATATTTTAATATACTCGAAGACGGAGGAAGAACACGTCGAACATCTGAAGATTGTTTTGGAGGCACTACGAAAGGAGAAGATGTATGTGATATTTTCTAAGTGAGAATTTTGGATGAAGGTTCAATTCTTAGGCCACGTGGTGGATGAGAATGGAATCTCAATAGACCCTGAAAAGGTCAAAGCGGTGAGTAATTGGGAACAACCAAGAACCCCGACAGAGGTGAGAAGTTTCTTAGGGTTAGCTGGGTACTATCGAAGATTTATCCAGGATTTTTCTAAGATAGCAACCCCGTTCACTAATTTGACGAGGAAGTCGGTGAAATTTGTATGGACCGACAAGTGCGAAAAGAGTTTTCAAGAGTTAAAGAAGAGATTAGGCGAGGCGCCTGTATTATCATTACAAGATGATACAGGAGGATTTGTGGTGTACAGTGATGTGTCGCATAGAGGACTTGGTCGTGTGCTTATGCAACACGGCAAGGTCATTGCGTATGCATCACGACAATTAAAGGATTATGAAAAACGATACCCTACTCATGACTTAGAGTTAGCGGCAGTAGTTTTTGCATTGAAGATATGGAGGCATTATTTGTATGGAGAGAAATGTGAGATTTACACGGACCACAAAAGTCTGAAATATATCTTCACACATAAGGAGTTGAATATGCGTCAGAGAAGGTGGTTGGAATTAATCAAAGATTATGACTGTGAAATTCTTTATCACTTGGGGAAGGCAAGCGTGATTCTTTGGCGCTCTGACGAGAAAAGGAAGGAGAAATTATTTCAACTAACAACTCGGGAGGAGTTAATAAGAGATATGGAGAAATTGGAAATAGAAGTGAGGGGACCCAGAGAGGTCTGCAGAAAAGTTATTTGTAATAGAAGCTTGTCGACATTGTTGGATAGAGTAAAGGAAGCCCGGAGAAAAGATGGAGAGTGTGAGAAAATCGGAAGAAGGATCATGGAAAAGAGAAAAAAATTTCGAATAGATAAAGATGGTATCTTAAGATTGAAGGGAGAGTATGGAGTTCCGGTATGGTGAGAGATAAGAGAGGTGATTTTACACGAGGCTCATAATACGATGTATTCCATTCATCTGGGAGGCACAAAAATGTACCGGGACTTGAAGCAATATTTTTGGTGGCGAAATCTGAAACAGGAAATTGCGGAGTATGTTAATAGATGTCTTACGTGTCAACGTGTAAAAGCAGAGCACCAGCGACCAAGTGGTTTACTACAACCGTTAGAAATACCAGAGTGGAAATAGGAGCATATTACGATGGATTTCGTGGTAGGACTTCCAGTCACACAGAAAGGTTTGGATGTCATTTGGGTCATTGTGGATCGATTTACGAAGACTGCACATTTTCTACCTATCAAGATCCACTACAATTTAAATCAATTAGCGAGTTTGTACGTAAAGGAAATTGTTTCACGACATGGAGTGCTGGTATCGCTTGTTTCTGACCGAGACCCCCTTTCATGTCAAAATTCTAGAAAAGCTTGCAAGAGAGGATGGGAACACAGTTGAGGTTGAGTACTGCTTATCATCCTCAGACAGACGGACAGAGTGAGCGAACTATACAAACGCTAGAAGACATGCTTAGGACTTGCATGATGGACTTCAAGGGAAATTGGGACAACCACCTACCCTTAGTCGAATTTGCATATAATAATAGTTACCATGCGAGTATCGGCATGCCACCGTATGAAGCTCTTTACGGAAGGAAGTGTAGAACGCCTTTATATTGGGACGAAGTCGGAGAACGACGAATACTCGGACCAGAGTTAGTACAACAAACTGCGGATGTGGTGAAAGTGATAAGGACCAAACTTGTAGCAGCTCAAGATCGCCAGAAAAAGTACGCAGATTTGCATCGGCAAGACCAAGACTTTGAAGTTGGCAGTTTTGTATTCTTGAAGGTATCTCCGTGGAAGGGAAAAATTCGTTTCGGCAAGAAAGGAAAACTAAGTCCAAGATTCATAGGACCGTTCGAGATACTACAATGAGTGGGCGAAGTAGCGTACAAAGTTGCACTACCACCTGAATTGGAGCACATCCATAACGTGTTTCACATATTTGTGTTGCGCCCGTACAAGCCTGACTACAAGCACGTGATCTCTTATGAACCCATTCAAGTGGAGAAGAACTTAGCGTACGAAGAAATTCCTGTCCAAATTCTCGATAGGAAAGAGCAAACCTTAAGGAATAAAGTTATTTCTTCTGTAAAAGTACTTTGGCGTAACCACGATGTCGAGGAGGCAACGTGGGAGTTAGAAGATAGGATGATGAGGGATTATCCCCATCTATTTGTGTAACATTGTAGCAATTCTGGGATGGAATTTTTATAAGGGGGGGAGGATGTAATACCCGAGAATTTCCACGTATTATTAAATAAATATATTAATAGAAATAAATATTTATTTTAATATGAACGATTTCGTGTTATGAAATGAGATAACTTAAATATATTAAATAAATGAATAATTGAGAATATGTGGAGTTTGTGGTAAACTCATTAAAAGCCTTGTGTGGCATAGTGATGGGAAATACTAATAGTAATGTTAATCGGTGAAGAGATTATAAAATGAGCAATTAGGTAATATTAATTATTAATTGTTGTTGTAGTATACTATTAGTTGTTAATTGATGTGTGGTATATTAATTATTTGATAATGAGGATTAATTAATGATTATTAATTGTCATATTATTTAATTGATAATGGTTATGGTGGAATATTGATTTCTTGGTAATCAATTAATAATAGGTGATTATTATATAGATAAGTAATGGTTATGGAAATCCACAAATATATTGATCAATGATTAATTGATATTAGTGTTAAGTAATTAAGGAAGAGCATGGTTATTTATTTATTTTACATAATTAAGTAAGTTATTAATATAATAATATTATATTAACAATTATGTGCATATGAACATATACAACCATACTATATGGTGCGATGTGACATTTATGTGGCTATATATATTAAGTCTTATAAACTATATTGTATGAGCATTGTGACTAAATATATTGGGACTATATGTTATAAATACATTATCTATGTAACAATATGTATGTGGGCATGTGTGGAAATAATATACCATGAAACTATTAAATTATATATCATGTGATAGAATGTACATGGATTATATGTATCTTACATTTCCATAATTCATCTACTACCTTGAAACATTAAATATTAAAGTGTGAAATATAGTTATAATATAATTAGATGTATGGTTGATATAACATAAGTATAAGAGTCATAAGTATAGTCTATGTGTTGCTATAATGTTGAGCATTCAAGTTGTCCCAAAATGAGTGTCTCAGTTGCCTCAAACTTCATTCACGTGAGTTTCAAAAAGGTTAAGGCTTATTATCTCTTCCTTCTTTCAAGCTCAAGCTAGCAATCTAAGTGATGATTATGGGGGTAGTGGGAATAATGATGCAAACTAACAACCAATCCACCAACTCCTTGATAACCTTCATGCAATCCTAAAATCTCTTGGATTGAGTTCTTAGATAATGGATTGGCATGGTTTAAAGATTTTCTATAAATTAAACACTTCTCTTCATTCTTTGTGTTGCTTGAATTGTTTGAGAGGTGCAATAGGGAGTGTGAGCTGCTAAGAAATTGAGGGAGTGTAATCCTTGTGTTGAAGAATTCCATTAAGCTTCAAGAGGTATAAAATTCTATTTTTATGTTGTCAAACTGTAGAATTTGTTGAATTCTCTGTTAATTGATGGAGAATAGCATGCTATTATGTTAATTGAGTTGAAATACATATTTTGGAACTTGGTAGCTGGTCTGATTTCAGGTGTAGCATCTTTTGTGTCAAGGCTCTACTTCTGCAGAAGCCATTTTTTTCAAACTGCTCAAAGTGGCGCGGCCGCGCCACTTCCATAGGCGAATACCGCGCGGCTGCGCGTGATGCAGTTCTGAGATAATAAATTGAAGTTTCTGATTTGTTTATAGCATGCTATGATAGTTAGGTTGAGCCTATAAATGACCTTATCATGTGGTTAGATACTGTTTGAACATGTATGGTGTTTTAGCATGATGTGGAGCTAAGTTTTCAAGAAAACTTCAAGTTTTGGAAAAGCTAGAAATGGTAAACTTGAATAATGTATATTTTGATCTTGCAAGCATGTTAGTATGTTTTTAAAATGCATGTCGGACATACTAACTTGAGAATATGAATTTCATATTAAAGCATGAGCATGTTAGGCTTATTAGTAAGCTTTACTAAATGAAAATATGAACCTTGAACGTGAATGTTGATGTGCTACTTTGAAAGTTAAAATCTGATGATTGTAAGCATGTTAGATGATACCTTTAGATGCACTCATGTATCATAAATGTATATATACCATGCTTAGTTATCATAGTTTAAGGAAATCATAAACGAAGCATATTTTCAAACAAAACAATGTTAAATGCACATATGTGGTATGAACACTCACAAGTATATTTAATATGAGTTATATGACTACTTTATATGTTTAACAATCAAGCATGTTGGACGTTGTGATTTCATAACCTTAAATGGCCTTAAATTGTTGAGATGTCTAACTTAGGACTATATCATGCGAAACGGGACCTAGATTAAACTAGGAGAATGCAAAGGGACCCTTAACATGTTAATATGTGTTATGTATGTAAGGATGTGTAGGCTAGGCCAAGCAAATGGTTGCTCAGTCTTGGATTGAACTAGGAGCTGAGCATGGTAGTCCTTAATACAAATCGGTAGCGGCGCCTCCAGTCTCTATAGAGGATCGAGTTACGCTATATTTTTTGTAACAATTGTATACTTGTATTATTGCTCGAGTATGCACTATATGACCAATACATGTCCAATGTGATTAGGAGCAAGCTAGATAATATGAGTGAATGTTTAATGATATGATTCAAGACTTTCAAGTGATAGGTCCAAAAAGTATTTGCAAACTATAGAGCAACGATTAAAAGACTATGTACTTGATTTTCATGGTGACTTACAAACTGATTTTGTGCTATAAGTACGTAAGGTATGAGATGTAGTATGTGAAGAGTATAAAACTAAGTTAGATGTTTATGTATGCATTTAAACTTACATATCAAGCATGAGCATATTTAACTAATGAATATCTTATATACATATTACATTATGTTATGATTTGAAAGAGTATTGTTAAGCAGTATTTTGGTAAACTGCACTTGAGGCAAGTTTCTCTAACCTTACTCAAATTCATATTGAGCAAGTATTTGAACCCTACTATTCTTTGTTGTAACATCATTGCAAATACCGTAAGCTTATCTCTTGAATACAAGTTATATTACCTTCTCATTCGAAAGAGCTAATATGCTCAAACCCTTGAGAAAGTTAAACTTAGTATTGATCTTAAATATTGTGAAAGAGTCAATGCCATTTGATTCGGCTAGACTATATGCATGTTTATATTAAAACTGTCCAAACCAATTGATTGTGCGAAAATCTTGAAAACTGAGTTGAACAACCCTTTTGGTAATGGGAGTGTATGTTGTTAGAAACCCCAACACATTAATTAATATTATTGTGGTGTTATGCATAACGTGAAGTATTGTAGACTGATCCTCTATAGTACTTAATATTTTTGGTTATCAGTTTAATATTGGTAACTCTAGTGAAAATTCAATGGTCCTTAGTGACTGCTCAATATAAATTGCTTATCCAGTTGGATACATTGTTAGCCGTTGAATTCATATATATCTGTTAAATTATATTGAATTGTCATACCCCTTATTCATGATGTTATTCTGGCACTTTTAACCATCTTAGAAATAACCCTTCGATATTTCAAACCTTGTGATATTATATCCTACACCCTTGTTGTATATTACTTGTTGGGCAATTTGTGCTCATCCTTGCTTATTTAAAACCTTTCAGTTAAGGAGGAACAAGGAGGTGTCTCTGGAACAGACAAGGGCAAGGGCAAGGCTACCGACTAGCTTGTCCTTTTTATGTTTAAAGTTTATTATGATGTATTAAGACTATTCCAGACTATGTTTAAGCTTAAGTATGATCATGTAATAAGTCTTTATCAGATATTATTATGTAATCTATTAAACACTGTAGGTTGTGAGACTTGGGGATTATAATAAATTATTGTATATTATTCTAAAGTATATTTTTCGTTGTGTATGCGTTATTTTAGTTATTAAGGTTTTGCCATGAGAACATGATGAACCGAATTCGAGTGACCAAGTGGAGGTCCGAATTTTGGAGGCGTCACGATTATTTGGGATACTTACTTCATACATATACTCAAGGAATTGGTGATTAATAAAGATATTTTAATGTCACCAACCTACTATTATAAAATAATTTCACATAAATTATTTAACATCAATAAATAATTTCTACCCATCTTCTTTACTAATTCATCTCTATAATTTATAACAAATATATAATAACGATATATATTTAATAAATACAACATCACTTATTACATAGCTTATTTTACCCTATATAACACATTATATATTTTTATTTGAACCCTTCATATGCTTTAAGAAATTTATTTACTAAATTCTTGTTTTAATATTTTCTGAAAATTCAGGTTCTTACATCCTCTCCCTCTTATAAGGATTCCGTCCTCGGAATCACCAAAACCTCCTCTACTCGGTGCTATTTCGAATATTACATATTCTTTTGAATAATTTTATCCATTCTCCTTTCAGAAGTTTCATTATAACTTGCTCACTTGCATTCTACCACTTTCTGCTTTCTAACGAACATTCTACTCACTACATTCATCACACAGAAGAATAAGAGTCTTCTATGATTTTTCAATAATCGGGAAGTAGTATGAATAACTTAGATTTCAAATTATGTTGAGGGGTCACACAAGACCGTGAACTCTTCTCAAGGTTTACAAATGCTTCAACACAATCCTTCACACTGCAAACCAGAATGTTTATCAATCACAAAGACTGAAAATACCCTTCACACGTACACTAGGTGGCCAACTGTTGTACCACTCACGTTAAGTATGCAACGTAGTGTTTTGTATAACGACTTCTACGCATTACTTCGCACCATTGTCCCCGAAAACATGTCCCCTTATAGGGTTGTTCACCTCAACTTTTCTACATCTGAATCCGCACCAAAGTAATCTGGTTTGGCATAAATACTCAAAAACGCTTGAATTCCATAAATATCGTTCAACAACCGTCTAGCAGAATCAAATAGCTTAGACTTGTATCAATAACTCGGACATCGATCGAAATAATTTGGCCAATTTAATTGACCTTCTTTATAACTTAAAAGAAAACCAAAATTCTTTTATGACGTCATGATACCGTACTAGAGTAGTAGTACGTTGAAGATTCCGCCATTATGTGACTTTGTCATACTACATCGTACCAAAATTGGTTGACGATCTTTCGATCACAACCAACACTAGGTTCAACTGCATTGATGATTCCATCGTTTACAATTTCTACACCATATCAAATGATGTAAATGGTCAGAAATATATTTTGAAAATTTTCAAATCATTTTTGTCTTGGCCGAAATAATTAGCATATACATAAGAATAACGATATTATTTTTAACATTATTGGTTCAATCACATGATCCAATATTTTTCAAGAAAACAGAAGTGCAAACATCTACACGAAGTCAATAAATTTTGAAAATCTAGCAGAGCTAGAAGATTTAGAAAATTCATGTTTCTCCATCAACTTCAATCTTTATTCCATTGCTTCATTCTATCAATCTCTAACACCATCAATGCTTACTATACCAAAATTTCTAACTTTATAACATATATATACCCGATATAGTTCATCAAACTTACCACACTTTGGAAATTCAGGAACTTGCCACAATTATATGAGTTTAGGAACTTACCGTAGTTAGACCATAGGCGTCCATTCGCTGAGGGGTTCAAAAATATTTCATATAATTATGAGTCACGAACGTACCATAAGTATAAGTTTTAAGAACTCACAACTTAACCTTATATTCTCTAACTATAACCTATCTATCTGTTATACACATAAGAAAAGAATCACCTTCTCAACAGGTATATAGAAAATAGCGCGACACAAATATTTCAATGATTATCAGTGCCAAAACGAAGTGGTTTTTACACCAAGTACAATTCCCCGCCCATAACAAGGAATCATACAACTCAGCTGCTGACATGGGTTCTCAATTGAAATCACACCTAACTCTATCTTATACTTTACTTGATACGAATTCTTTGTATTTCATCACATACAACTCCTCATGAGTTCATATCGTACCATTTCACAGTACATTCTCTTATAGCATTAAGCTATACACACTTAGTCATTACAGACTATATATCACTTCATACCTCATTCTGATCACGTCGTGATCATCAATTTACCTTTGGGTTCTTTCCCTATTATCAACAAAACTCCACTCGAGTTCATTCTCATTATCTTTGTCATATTTATCTTATAGACATCATCTTAACATTTTTATTACCAGAGTTGGGAAATTCCTGAATTCTCATTTTCTAGATACTTCAAGATTCTTTTTTGAATCTTCACATATATTTTAATCTTTATCTTTCTCTCTCTCTCAGGTTATAGCCTAAGGTACACTTACCTAAAGTTTATAACCTACAACTTTGATACCAACCTGTGACGCCCCCAAATCCAGGTCCCTTTGAACCTCGAATTCGATCCTCCACAATACTACTATCGTCAATCTATTTGTATCTTTTATTCATAACTTAATGAATATAACTTTACTTATTACAATTTAGAATATAAATTCTTTCTATTTCCAGGATCTATGTAATGACCCCTACTTTTATAAGTTTCTAATCTTGGTCATTTACCATTCTTCTCTTACATCATATTCGATGTTATAAAAATATGCGGAATAATATAAACTTTTTCAATCTCCTTTGAAAAATAATCTTTTATTAATTTCTTAACTTGAATCAATTACAAATCCTTGAATCAAATTATTCTATGATTCCCTTTATTCAATTTCCATATAAATCTTTACATCTCGATTCAAACTTCTCTATGTATCACGTAGTACAACTTAACATGTATTACACATTATAAACTACTATCATGTACATCTACTAGAACCTAAACATGGTTCAAGAGCATCTAGTTAAATAATAAATCAATCTCCTTCGATACCATTGAACTTTATCAATCAAATAGCACATAACCTTTACCACGTATCCTTAACCTGCAAAAGTGGTTATTTGCAAGGGTGAGCTCGATGACCAAAAGAATTTAATAGCTTTTTTCATGCGATATAGCATATAATAGCATATTCAGTTCATGCATTCATAATTAATTAATATTTATTATACATATTACTTCTCACATAACAGGCATAGAGATTTACTTCACAAGTATATTATGAAATCAACTTCCACATTTCATATATATCTCATATGCATTTCATATATACATCAACATTCTAATAGCATAATATAGCTCAACTAACAGTTATCAAATTCATATAACAAATAGGAACTGAAAGACTTGCCTGATTCGTAGTTTATCAACTACAACTTAACTGCGTAAAGCTTATCTGCACTGCATGTATTCCTACATAGTTATATAATCATGGATTCACATCCATTAGTAACATATTTCATGCACTTTTAATATAAGAACAATGTTACATTGTTTCCTAACTAGGTTTGTAAAACCTACATTTCACTTTCTCATCATACTCTTAGAATAGCTAGGTATGTCTAGGTATACCTTAACCACTCGTATATGACATCAACATTCATATATAGCTACCACACACTTGACTCACTAGGTGTTCAACACCTTTAAAACTCATATAGGTAAGTTCAAACGTACACATAAACGTTTACCTTAGTTGTAATTCCATACCTCATCACCTATTCTATATATTCATAGCACAAATCAGATCACGAATTCAAACAATGTATCGTTGCTTTATATCTTGAAAACATTCCTTTGGACTTTAATAATTGAATGTCCTAATTATCATTCATCTCTATCACCTAGCATGCTTCCTACATATTACATAGCATGTTGGTCATATATTGCAAATTAAAGTAATCATTTAAGCATGCACTACTACAAAATAGTAAATAGACAACACTTAAACTACAACGTTTTTATAAAAAAATAAAAAAACGTTACAATATTTTTTTTTATAACGTTTTTTAATAAAATGTTGTAGATATATATAAAAAATCGTTATCTATTTAAGAGCTGCATTTTTTAGTTTTAAAAAACTTTCTATGTAAAACACGGAGAAAAAAAACCGCGTTTAGTGAAACTTAATTAAAAGACATACTATTTCTCTTTCTCTTCATTTTTTCTTTCGTCTCCTGTTTTCCTTCTCTCTATCTGCTCTTTGATTGTGTTCTTATTTGGTGTACGTTCGATCTGAGGCAAAGAAGAGGAGGGTGACCGAATCCTCAATCGGGTCGGAGCCCGCCAGGACCTCCTTCTCATCCCCATCCTACTGCTAAATCTGGCCCTCGCATCGAACCCGTCGATCGCGAAAAGGTCACCTTCCCTCTATCTTTGTATATATGTGTGTATCTATGTGCTTATCTACATGTGAGAATTTGTATCTATGCATAATTATCCATACATCTATATACTCACACGAATATATTGGTTTGAAATTTTCATCTTTCAACTTTTAGCATTTCTAGGGTTTATTGTGTGATTCTTTCAACTCAGCTCATTCAGTCATTTGCGGATTTGGTATACTGGAAAAGCGTGTCTTTACATGAATAGTTTAATGGTGTTGCTATAGTGTTAATTTGGGGGTTTGAGGGCAGCTAATTTCCCCAGTTGGGGACTTTTTTTTTAAATCCAAGTTTAGGATCTAAGTTTTAATAAATTATGTATTTATGCCGGTGATACAAAGTTTTGCACATTCCTTTTGAGGACTAGATAGATCTTATGCTTTCTTTAACAATTACATATATGGTTATAATATTGGCATCGAGTATTGCTCAATTCTAATTCCAATTGCTTGTAATGAGAAATCATATTCAATGTTTTAGTTCCATAAGATTGGCAAAAGGCCTGCCAACTGTTTTTCTATATTTGTGTGAATATTCTTTATTTTAAGAATTGGAAGAAATTAAGAGTAGTGGATTTTGTTTCTGGTCTATTGGGTAATTTTTTGTGACATTTTTGTTGTCACAAAATTGTGGCAGCTTAAAAGAAAAGGAAACTATAAACCTGATTGTTGTCACTTTGTTAATAGTAGATTGTTTTGTGCTGCTAGAGTAGTCTGAACTGCATTTCTACTTCTCACAGCAAATTAACAATTGCTTTCGCTCTCTGTTTTAGACTTATCCCATGTGTTCTCCTCCGTTTGAAGAGATCTCAATTTCATTGATCATACTAGTGATCTGGATGGAAAGAGTAGGCAAACACAGTTTGCTAGTTATGTCCATGATTTTGTTGTACATATCTTTGCGTCGAGTAAGAATTGATTTATGTTATATTGTTGCAGAGGTCAGAGGGTTCTGCCAATTGTGGTTGACCCAGGGCTTTACTTAGCTAGGAGAGTTCAAATCTTTCATGCCACGGAAAAGAGAAAAATGCCCGATGCTTTCAAAGTTTTCACAGGCAAAGTTTCTTCTCTGTATAATATTATTTTTGGATCTACAATAATGGATATTGTTCTTAATTATAGTATTTCAGCTGGTTCCCAACTATGATACTTGAAAGTAGAAGTCAGTGATGTGCAGGTAGACAAGAGAGCCACTGTGATCAGGCAATCCAGAAAAGATGGAGCGAGGAAGGATAAGTAAGGTCCACCTGATGTAATAAAAGCTTTTAAATAAATTCCTATAATTAGTTTAGGGGAGTAATTTACTTGATCAAATAAGGTAGGAGAATAATATTGATGGGAAACATGTTTATATGTTAGCTGACACTTGTATTTACAAATGAACTGATTTTTTAAATTTTAATTACATTATTAGGTTGCTCGTTCTCGAATCTCAGATGTGAGGGTCTGGCAGCGTGCTCGTGATTATTGAATTGGATATATGGCCTAATTCGACACGTGACAATGTAGATGTTCTTCACGGAGGGTATGATGTTCTTGTGTACTGGAATTTCTGGCTGATAATCATAAGTTGTCTGACACAGATGCATTTAAGGTGAGAACTGTTCATTTGTTGCAATATCTTTGCGTAATTGGTTTGTCCTGTTGTTATTACATGGAATCAGTTGTTCCTTGCAGGTTTATAGATTACTTGATTTTCTCGTTGTCTTATTGGAGCATCCACGTGCAAAGGTGTTGTTTTCATTTTTATTTACTTTGTTTGTTTCCAACCTGTTCTGCCTATACATAAGTAATGGATAAATATTTAGCTTGACCTGTTTTTGCTGAGTGTTCTGCCCAATTGAGCATTTTGTTTGACCTATTTTTGCTGAGTATCTTTATATTAAATAATTCCACTATGTAGAAATCTCACACTAATTTCCATATTGAAGCAGCTCCAGTCAATTCTGCACCAAAGGAAAAGCTGCATAATCAGGAGGAGAAAAACTCACACTGATTTCCATATTGAAGAAGCTGCTCCAATCAATTTCTCCTGGTGTATCTGTGGTTACTGCTTTAACTTTTATGTGTTTTTATATATTATACATAATCCTTGCTACTCAACCATGGTCCTCAATTCCCTTTGAATGAAGCTTGTTTGAAACTGATTGTTGAGATAAGCAAACCAAGCTTTGATTATATTATGCAGTTTCTTATTTATGAGCTTGGATGCAAGCTTAACAATCTAGCGCTAGATGAATCCTTATCTGTATATTGTCAAACATTGTTGCATTTTGATATCTAGGCCTTGACCCGGCATGTCTATTATTGTTGTTGTTCTAATCTTATTATAAGTATGTCCTGTGGCAGAACTTGCAATGTGGAGAGAGTGTGACAATTGGCCAAACTTATACTATTTCAGCTGTCACTCACAGTTACCAACTCCGGAAAGGCAAGTATGAACCTAGTGAGAAGAGGCTTGATGTTCTGTCTACAGGAAGATACATTTTGAACTTATATTTGGAAAATTTATTACAACAGTCTTGAGATTGAAATTACATTATTATTATTATTATTATTATTATTATTATTATTATTATTATTATTATTATTATTATTATTATTATTATTATGTGATTACTACTGCTTGTTTGTTGATGGATTTATATGACTGATAATCCTGTTCCGTTAATGTGGAGAGAGTGTGACAACCGTTTCTTCAAGTGGTTATGTTCTGCTTGTCTAATTTTTTAGTTCCTATTGTTGTTTATAGGGATTGTGAAGGAACTTTTGGGCATGTTGCCTTAGCTTTGTAAATCATGTGATTCCTCAAACACTAGCCCCCTGTATTCAGCTGCAGAAAAGGACCATTTGTAGGTAGTGAATGCCATATTAGATGCAGATGTGAGGTCGATAAGGATAGTACAGAAGAACGGGAAAACTGTATTGCACAATGTTGTACGATATGGCCGCCTTCGTGTGGTGAAAGCACTTCTAGACAGAGATCCGAAAATTGTTTCCATCAAAGATAAGAAAGGTCAGACTGCACTTCATATGGCCGTAAAAGGTCAGGATACTGATGTTATAGAGGAGTTATTGTTTTATGATCATTCCATATTAAATGAACGTAACAACAAGGGTAATACAGCTGTGCACATCGCCACAAGGAAATGCCATCCACAGGTATGTGTGTGCTGACATTTTATTGTGTGGATAATTTCACCTGCTTGAATATCATCTTCTTCTTTTGATCTGCAATAGCTTCTGCTGTTTCTCTTGGTTCTATGGTTTACATAAATATTTCTTTTCCAATTATGTTTCTGTAACTGTATATATTACTCTAATTATAATGAGGTATTAGGTTTCTTATAATTGTTTTCGGGTTTTTTATCCTCTGATATTCCACCTCTCTTTCAGATAGTAAGCCTTTTACTGAGCTTTACATCTGCCAACGTCAATGCCATTAATAATCATCAGGAAACTGCAATGGATTTGGCGGATAAACTCAATTATGGAGAACCTGCTTTTGAAATTAAGGAGGCTTTAACAGAGGCTGGTGCCAAGTATGCTAGGCATTTTGAGCAACTTGATGAAGCAATGGAACTTAAAAGGACTGTGAGTGATATATAAAGCACGAGGTGTACTCCCAACTCATACAAAGTGAGAAAACCCAAAGAAGGGTTTCTAGTATTGCTAAAGAACTCGAGAAAATTCACCAGGAAGCTGTACAAAATTCACCAGGTGCAGTGACTCATTCAGAAGTGAGGAAGATGAAGGATGAACTGCAGCAGAGCCTATCCTTGGTATTTATAAAATTGAATCTCTCTTTACTTTTCATTGGAAATATTTGAATACCCATTCTTTCATAGAAGTTATATACTTGGATCGATATTGTGGATGTAGTAATTTGAAACTGTAAACGAATGGTATTATTGGGATGTATTTTGAATGGTTGATACATTTTTGCTATATATCATGGCATTAGCATATTGCAGGTGCATTGGTAATATAGGTGGACCACAACTTTTTTTTTTTAATTTTTTTATCTACAACATTTAAAAAATGTTGTATATTTGTATAAATAAATGGCATCTTCTAAACGTTGTATAAATTGGTTAAAAACGTTGTCTGTTGCTTTCTATGGTCGATATTTAAAAACAAATGTTATATGCATCACACTATAACGTTTTAAAACTGTTATATAAATTTGTCTAAATAGATGACACATTATAAACGTTGTGTAAATGTGCCTAAACGTTGTCTGATATACTAAACAATAACATTTTTATTTAAAAAACGTTGTGGAATCATACCTTCTACAACGTTTTTAAGCATCTGCTAATTTTTGAAAAATAAATCTACAACGTTTAACGTTTTTTTCCCAAAAAACGTGTATTGTGCTTAATTACAACGTTTTAAAAACGTTGTGTAAGGATGTCAAATAGATGACATCCTTAACTACGACGTTTTTCTGACTGAAATTACAACATTTTTTCCGCATTATCTATTTACTGTTTTATAGTAGCGTTGCCTTGAACTTCAGATTAAAAATAGAACTTATTCATAACTGCAGGATGGCGTGGCCGCGCTTGATTTGTACTAAGGAGGCCAGCGTAGCATTCCCCGATTCAAACCGTAATTTGAGTAAACACTTGCTTAGCCTAGCTTGCCCATCCTTACATACATAACATATATTAACATGTTAAGGGTCCTTTTGCATCTTTCAAGTTTAGTCTAGGTCCCGTCTTGCATAATATGGTTCTAAGTTGGACATCTCAACAAATTAAGGCCATATAACTAATATTAGACATGTTTGTGAGTATTCATATGACTAACATGTTTTATCACTTGAAAACTTACTTTAAGACATGCATAGTTCATATTACGTCTATCTAGTTGTGTGCATGTATCATTCATGTTCAAAGGCATACACTTCCTATCGTGTTTGCACATATAGGACATGTTTAAAGACCCAAAAATTACTAGTATGTCATCCTAAAAGTTCAGAAGTTTAGACAACACAATTCTCATGAATATTGGTTTAAAAACATCTAAGTTTTCTTTTCTTCAAATCCATGTCATGCCAACTTAATCACGCAAGGAAATTCGAATCATATGTCATATTCATTTGTGCATATTTCTAGACTTACTTACAAGGTTGAAATGTAGGCGACACCATGCTCATGATTATTATTTTTCAAAACTTGAATTTCTCTTCGAAAACACATATTATCCAAGCTATACAAGTTATCTTATACGAGGTAACTTAAGATCACATTTTATGCTCACATGACTCCACCATATGCTCACTACAAAGTCAGAACTCAAATGACTTAAAGTTCGTCAAAGTTTGTTTTCGAAATCTTCAAGTTTCTTTTTAAAACACATACTAAGTCATGCTAAAGCATTCCATTATGAGTAAAGTAATATTAACCACATGACATGTCTATTATCATGCATATTCATGTTTTATTACTTAGAATAACACATTCCATCGCCCGGAGCACTATACTTGCATATGTACTCGTTTGACGCCCTCCGATCGCCTCCTATTACGTAACAGTCACAAAGATTATTGTTTTGACCCCTTCTAACGACCTCAAATTGAAAACCTTAAAGCAAAAAAATTGTCGGTCTATTAGTTCTCGTTCCAGATCATCTTAAATCACCTCCATCGGAGTCCGTATGAAGAGGTTATGGCCGTTTTATCAGAACAGATCAAACCAGTTGGTTTTCGATTCGTTGGACTCATTAAACTCTTAGCTACCCATCTACAGATTAATTATAACACTTCAAAAACATTAACTAACCCAAAGATTAATCCAAAACTCATATTCATACTAAATTTTCACATTTTGAAAAGTTTAGCGAATTCATTCACTACGAATTCGTTTCTCAACCAAATTGGTTCGTTTAACTTGCGTTCTTTTCGTTTTTCAATATATTGTCCATATCTACTATCAATTTACATATTCCAACATTGATTAACCATCAATTTTGTCTTCAAAATAAGCCATAATGTACTTATTACACCTAAAAGTTCACTTCTTCTTTAACACATTTAGACGAATCTGATCCTCCCAAAATCACTTATAGATGATACATAACAGATTATATATATCCATAAAACATATTACCAATTCCTCATCAATTCAACCCACCAACATAATTTACAATTAAGAACTCAAGAAATAAAAACTTAAGAAATTAAATAGGATTGGATGATCACCTCTTGACTCCTTCCTTAGTCTAGATGAAGATTACTTGATTGCTCTTCTTCCCCTTCTTTGATCCTTAGACTTTTGTTCTCAACATCAGAGAATTCTCATTTCTCTTAATTTTCTCTCTAAGTATCTCTTTCTCTATAGCAATGTTCAGTCACTCAACCAACGGGAAAAAAGAAGGAGCTCTATATATGGAGAATTCAATACCCAAACAATAGTTTTGCCCAACATTTATAACTAACAGGAAGAAGAAGATGTTAGACAAAGAATATTTGGTGAAAAGTAGTTGCCTGCTCCCTCCCCTCCATTCTCCCAGCCATCATCAGCTCTAGCAACAGTGGAAATGAAATAGGATAGGCCAATGGCCTATACACGGCTGATATATATAAACACGTGACACTGATTTTGGGACAAAGCTCATTACTCTCTAATTTATCAATAATGGGTCTCATTCTACTAAGGTTAATTCATTTCGGGTTTATTAAATCAATTATAATGACTTGTCATTATCACATTAAATTAAGTTATGGGCGCATATATACACATATATATGTACCTATCCACATATAGGAAGTATACTTATATTTTAAATACACACCAATATAATCTTATTATATTAATAACTTACATATTTGTTTTATGTCAAATAAATAAATTATTCATCTTATTGATTAATTAACACTAATATTAATTAATCCATTCCTCATTGATTAATATTATTATTGATCTCTATAACGATTAATTATCTATTACGTATAGTAAATAAATAAAAATCTTATTATATTTATAGACACGCGGCTTATTATTATATCTCTAACAATAATAATCACATATCATTAATTAATCATCATTAACAATTAATTAATATTCTACAATAACAATTAACAATTAATATTAATTAATTGTTCACTTAATAATTCCTTTATCGATTAATATCATTATTAATATTTTTCATCACTGTGCCACACAAGGCTTATCTAACTCATTTACTGGAGTTATGTATAACTCAAGCTCATTATTCCTATAATAAATTATTAGGGTTTAGATCACTTTGGCTTTTTCCCAATTCCACATTATTTTATTATTTATTTAATATAGAGTTTATGTCACACTTTATCAGAATGCTAAATTATTTAGCTTACTTAAATAATTACATACTTAAAATATGTACAACCTTTACACTTAGAATAATTAATATTTACTCTATTAATTATTTAAATTATACACTGTATGAATAATTATTTGTTTGTCCCAAGACAACTTCTTCAACCATTACATTTAGCCACATGTCAAATATTAATATAATATATAAATCTCTAACCAATTTAAAGGTATATTGATTTTCTTCTCTTGTCAACAACGTACATATATACAAGTCCAAACCTAGCACACATCGAGTCTTTAATAGTATTCAATATATTACACTGAGTGTTTTTCCACAAACAACCAACAAATTAGTTTCCGTCTCGTCTACACTATTTTCATAGTGAGTTAGATCGGTTACTACTTTGTATATACATCAAAGAGTACGGTTGTTTAGCCCAGCTCCTATACATGCACCATTAAAGAGTACGGTTGCACTACCTTAGACTTGATACTTACTCGTACATATACTCAAGGAATTAGTGATTAACAAAGATATTTTAATGTCACCAACCTACTATTATAAAATAATTTCACATAAATTATTTAACATCAATAAATAATTTCTACCCATCTTCTTTACTAATTCATCTCTACAATTTATAACAAATATATAATAACGATATATATTTATTAAACACAACATCACTTATTACATAGCTTATTTTACCCTATGTAACACATTATATATTTTTATTTGAACCCTTCATATGCTTTAAGAATTTTATTTACTAAATTCTTATTTTAATATTTTCTGAAAATTCGGGTTCTTACAGGTGTAATCTGCTAGTTAATGTTGCTTATTTCATGCTTACTTCCCTAATCACTCCAAATGACGTCCTTTTTTGCTACTTGCCACAACAACCACCCTACACATAAAATAACACGAAACACGTAAAAACAAACACGGAAACAAGAAATTAACAACAATTAAGCTTGAAGGACATCGATTCGTAGATATAAAATCCACTTATCATTGACCAACTGGCCGTGGGTCTACCTATGGCTGGCCGGGTTATCCCGGGCCATATGGGTCCCGCTATCTCAAAGTGCGTGCACTCGTGTAATACGCTATCTGCTCGAACCTTCATAACTTTCAATCCGGGCATCCGATTGAGGCATGCTATACCTTTCCAGAATGCTGTTGTCGAGAGCTACACAATGACATGGGATAAGAGGTTGTACGAAGCTGGGAAGATGGGTCCATGACTAGATCTTCAAGTCTTCAAATTCTATCTAGTGTGTTGTCTTGTGTAGTAGTCACTCGGGATTTTGAGCTATGGTTCTTGTGGGACACTTCGTGTGAAATGTGGGTTAAAATGATGTTGAGACAATGTCAATGTAGTATCAAGGTGGAAAAATTACAATTTTGCCCCTCACCGGGGTTATCTCCGGCTCTGTGCAGATGTAGCCGTCATTGCTCAAGGTTATTTCTGAGATTGGGCTGTTATGAACGCTGAATATCCTCAGGTTTGTCTTTGAGGTGTGCTTGACCTCCCGGGGTTATATCTGAGGTTTAAACTGAGTGCCTCGAGGTTGTCTCCGTGGTTGAA
Organism: Panax ginseng; assembly: GCA_020205605.1. NCBI lineage: Eukaryota > Viridiplantae > Streptophyta > Magnoliopsida > Apiales > Araliaceae > Panax > Panax ginseng. The sequence goes on from CM035134.1 coordinate 91,868,823, forward strand.
AATAACTTCTCCAAGGTTATCTCTGGAGCTGGAACTGCATCCCTCGGGGTTATCTTCGAGGTTGGAACTGAATCTCCCGGGGTTGTCTCCAGGATTGCAAATGAGTATCTCGCGGTTGTCTCCAAAATTGAAAACTGTATATCCCGAGGTTATCTTCGGGATTGAGATGATTTGACTTCTATGTTTATCTCTAGAAGATGATTTTTCCCTCCTACAAGGTTAGTAACAGAAATGAAAAATTTTGAGTGTCTACAATATATATGTTTGAACATATTAGATATTTTAAATGAATTGAGTAGAGTTAATTATACAATCTTCGCTCAATAAAGTCTTCTAACCTATCACATTACCTTATGCAAGTCTTCTACTTTCAATCTATTATTTTATGCAAGTTATTGAAACCTACTTTTCTTGAACAAGATTTCAATCTTGATTGATTTTCGATATATTATACCGAACCAAATTTGTTACCAATTATTGTGAAGTTATTGCTATATCTTCAGCATAACTAAGAAATGAATTATTTATTCATGTGTTATTAAATTATTTTTTATCAAGCATAAATTATTGTGTCAAACCAAATTGTTTTGGCAAGACATCCTATACTGAGTTGTATATCCCTGGGAGGGAAAAATGTGTTAGTAGAACTGACACTTAGTGCAAGAAGGGCACGATTAGGATGAGATGCATACTCCTAGGATGTTGAATAGGTTGATCTCATGTGTCATATCCGAACAAGAAGTCTTTGTGACTGACAGAAATGGTAATCAACATTTAGTTAAGAAAAGTTATTGAACTGTTATATTCTTCAAATCCTACATTATGTTTATAAATATAAACCTGTTGAGTATATCATAGCTCAGTCTTGTAAATCATTTTCTTTGCAGTATTAGATGGTAACCCTGGCACATCTAAAACAAATAATGGGAAGAGACCATGCTTAAATTAATTTAAATTATTGTCTAGCATAATGTAAGACTTTTGTAATAAGGAACTCTTTATAAAGAACCATGTAACCGAAACTTTATATATGATATAATATCATTTTTTTTTCTTCAACCGTGTTTCTTGTAGACACTCAAAATTTTACATTCTTGTTACTAACCTTACAGTAGGGCAGAATCGTCTTCCAAAGATAACCTTGGAAGTTAAATCAGCTCAATCACGGAGATAACCCTGGGATACTCAGTTTTCCATCTCAGAGATAACCCCGAGATACTCAGTTCCAGTCCCGGAGATAACCCGGGGAGATTCAGTTCTAAACTCAGAGATAACCCCGAGGGATGCAATTCCAATTCCAGAGAAAACCCTGGAGAAGTCAATTTTAACCTAAGAGATAACCCCGATGCACTCAATTCCAACCCCAAAGATAACCCTGAGAGGTCAGGCACACCTCAGAGACAACCGTGAGGACATTTAGTACTCACAACAGCCCAATCTCAGATATAACCCTGAGCAACGACTGCTAAATAAGCCCAGAGCCAGAGATAACCCTGGTGAGGGGCAAAAATGTCATTTTGCCACCTCAATGCTACATTTGCACCATCTCAACAACAGTTCTATCCAATTCCACACAGAAGTTTCCTACAAGAACCATAGCTTAAATCCTGAGTGACTACTATGCAAGACAGTACACCGGATAAAATTTGAAGACTTGAAGATCTGGTCATGGACCCATCTTTCGGCTTCGTACAACCTCTTATCCCATGTCATTGTGTAGCTCTCAACAACAACATTCCAGAAAAGTATTACACGCCTCAATCGGATGCCTAGATTGAAAATTATGACGGTTCAAGCGGATAACGCGTTGCATGTGTGCACATACTTCGAGACAGCAGAGCCCGGGGCACCCTTGGCATCCGCAGGTGGACCTGTAGCTGCCCCCTCTATAAATAGAGGGCTTGGGGTGGCTATTTTAGAAGAGAAAAAGGTGAGGAAGCCCTGTCCATTTTACTCCGTACACACTTTAAATTATGTGCTTTCTTTTTCCAAACACTTGTGGGCTCGTGTTTTGCTATATTTATCCGGTGGAAACTGAGAATTCATTCATTAACAAGCTATCTAAAGTCATCTTGGCTGCCCACTGTAAGACATCTCAAATTTCTTAAGCCTTTTCTCACTTCCATTACACACATATTTATTTACGTTGAGAGTCGTGTGTGTGTATGCCCGAATCGTCCATCCGTAGCCTTTATTATATATATATATATATATATATATGCCCGAATATAATATTCGGAGCGTTTACTGCTTTCATATATATATATATATATATTTTTACATTTCTATCTAGCCTAGAGATCACTTTGTAGCCTTTTACAGCTTTTTTTTATATATATATATCTGTTTCTCAGCCTGCGGGTTAGATTTGCCTAAATCTGGCTATTCTCACTTTAACCGGTTCATGGTGACTAAACTGGAACAATTGAAGCCGGAATGCTTAGATTTACTCAAATCTAATTCATTTTCTAGCTTTTTCTACGGGCTAGATTTGTTTCAATATGGCCATTTCACACTTTAACCGATTCATGGTGAATAAACTTGAACCAATGCAGCTGAAATATTTTAGATTTCTTCAAATCTAGTTCTTGTTTTAGCTTTTGTACATATTGCTTTATCATGTGAGCCTAAGAATCATGTGATCACGGATTCAGTTCTTGAATCTAGATTCGGTTCCCGTGATGGATATTTTCAACTGCAGCCAGCTTGTAAATTATTCACGGTGTCTAAATTTCCTTAGATGGCTCTCGTGCCCACAATGAGTTCAACGCTGCTATGTATCTTATTTTCTTGAAGATGCTTCGCATCTCGAAAATAATAAAAGCAAACAAGCCGAACACATAATAAAATGCATGTATCAAAGGCCTCAATTACTATTGAGCATAAGGATTTAAAAAACCTATTTCACAAAATATCATTTCCATATATGGTTAAAATTGAACTTTTATACAAAATTCAAACCCTTTGTATATAGGTGCAAACAAGGCATGACACTACTTCTAAACAACTGCACGTAGACCCACACACATAAACACATTCAGATAAATGTTTAAATTGAAAAGTTGTGGTAACAGTGTCACCACGAAATTCGGAGGGTGACTAACACCTTCCCTCCGCTTAATCAATCCCCCGGACCCTAAAGAATTTTAGGTTTTGCAGACAAGTTATAAAGTGTCACATCACTAGGTCTATGTGTAAACCATTTCTCGGTTGAGTTGGTGCAACCATTTAAAAACACCAACTGGCGACTCTTACAGTCAAATCGTCGACATATACATGTCAGACCTTTTCAAACTTATTTTTTCAAATAAATTCACCTAACATGAGAACACCAAAAGATAAGAACAGAAAGGGACAAATAAAAATCCCGACGTCGACATGTGGAGACTCTCCTGGGGAACTCCAGTAAGAGGGCTTAAGCCGCTATTTAAAAACTTTTCAAAACTTTTATCTACTTGTGCGTGGATGCTGCATTTACATTTGAATGAATGTGTACTAATTTATTTACTTACTGCACTTAGTGCTTCACACAATATCTGCTTGTGATATCAGTGCTTCTCACATGTCATCATTTCCATACGGTAATACGCAATGTATGTGAATATATGTTGTGTGGTCCCTCCACCAGGAGGCTATCATGTCGGTGTTTGATTACTGGACTCGTAGGGACACTAATTCCAATGAGGCTCAGGAAAGGCACCACACAGATTCGCTCCAATTGAAAGATCAGATTAACTTCCCATCGAGTATATTGCGATGATCTGGGAACCTTCATGCAAAAAGGCCGTGAGAGTAACTCAAGATAGGTCAGCTTCTGATAAACCAAATGCGGAGGGAAGTCTCTTCATACCTCCCCATTTCAATTACTTGTAATTTCATTTCCATGTCAATCTCGATGTATTGGAAAATATAAAGGATTATATGAACATGCATTCCTTTTCATATCAAACCTGTCGTGCTATACTGCCATCAAAACAACTGACGTCCATTTTGCAGGATAATACTCCTAAAAATGGACACATTATATAGCATTTAACATTTCCATGTTTCTTTAAGACTAAACTACACAAGTCTTTTTATAGGGAGATGATTGGTCCCGTTACCCATTCAAAGTCCAAGAAGGCACTAAGCATACAGCCAAACATGGCTACATCTGGCCAGCCTAATCCTGCTCCTATCTCTCACTAGGAGTTTGAAGGATTGAGCAATCAAATTATAGAGTTGGCTATTCTACTCAAAGAATTACACAAGTCAACTCAGGGTCCATAAATACAGATATATACAGAACCCTCTGCACATGGAGGAATCCAGGGTTCGGATAAAGAAGTTCCAGCACCTGAGTCTCAGTCTGGTAAGACCAACAAAACCCCTGAAATCACCTATCTCAAAGAAGATCAAGACACAGGCCCATCAAAGGGATTGGGACACATGGAAGTGTTTCATATTCAGACCTTTGTATCTTCCCCGGGGTTCATTATCCGGAAAAATTCAAGACTCCTGATTTTGAGAAATATGATGGATTAGGAGATCTTTACACCCACTTAAAGATATTCATTGGAGAGCTCAGATCTTATGTCGAGAATAAAAAGCTCAGAATGCAGCTATTTCAGAAAAGTCTGACTGGAGAAGCCAGAGCATAGTATACTAGATTGGACAACTCCAAGATTCATAGCTGGGAGGAGTTAGCCCATGCTTTCCTCAGTCAATACAGCTTTCAGACTCAAATGGCTCCAGACCGGTATTAAATTACCAAGGTCAAGAAACAAGTCAATGAGTCATTCAGAGAGTATGACCAAAGATGTAGGCGTCTGGCTGGTCAAGTTATTTTGTCTATGACCGAGTCTGAAATGATCAAACCATTCTCAAAAATGATCAAACATGGAGAAATGGCTGAAATGGGATTAAAGTTTGGGGAGATTCAAGACCTTGCCGCTCTAAAAGGTGTAGTTGAGCACATCCAGTCTGGAAGTTATGGAAACAACCCTCGGAGGGTCTATAAAAAGAAAGAGGAGGATGTTTCCTTGATACTGCAAGGACAAAAAGGAATTCAAAACCTGCCTATTCAGAGGAGAAACTATTCTTTTTTTCAAGCTCAGTCTTCAAATTCTTCCTTGCCAAAAAGTGGAGAGGTCAGCCGTACAAGAATGTTTACACCCTTAGGGGACTCACTCGAAAACATTCTCAAACTTCTAATAGCTCAGAAGAAAATTACTCATCTCCTTCCACCAGCCAACCCGAGTAGAAAAGGCTTCAATGCAAGCAAGAAGTGTGCTTATCATGCTAGAGCTCTAGGCCATGACACTCAAAATTGTTGGGTCCATAAGCACAAAATCCAGGATTTAATTGACAACGGTAAGATCGTGGTAACCAAACCCGACCAACCATATGTTCAAGACAACCCTCTCCCTCAACACAAGGAAGAGGAGGTTAACATAATCAACTAGGGCAATGGTGAAGGCTCCAAATACTTCAAAAATGTGGGTGGTTCATCCCACATCAACAAGGATAATTCCGATAAATGGGATTATTCACAATTCCAGTTCATGATGGAACAGGAAATCAAGTCTCTTGGCGAACAAGTCAATCAATTGGCAGAACTGGTGATTCATCAACACCAAGTAATAAGTCAATTATTCAGTCAGGAGCATGCTAGCCTCCTTCCTCTTATTACAAGTACTCCACCACTTACTCCAGAAATTGAAACGCTGGAGCAAAAGCTAAAGCTCGTCGGGATTTCGCCAACAAAAGGGAATTCACTTATTTAGGCCAACCGGTGGAAGAAATATTGCAGATGCTGATTAATGAAGGAAAAGTCACAGCACTGCTACCTCCAGTAAATCCACGTTTAAGCGTGTTTGATGCTAATGAAGTATGTCAATACCACTCCCACTCTCGCGGTCACAACACTGAAGAATGTTGGGCACTCCACCATCTTATTTAGAACATGATAGATAGCGTTGACTTGCAGATGGAAGCTAACAACGATATATCCATTGAGAGTGGGGATACATTTCCTCCAGAATGGAAGGGAGTCGTAGCAGTTATATCATCTGAAAGATATTTGACTGCCACACCACTTACGATTCCACCAATTCAGCTCAAAGGCGTTGAAAACCCTTTGAAAGTGGTTGCACCAAAGCCAATCATATTGTTGTTCAGGCCACAGTTTCCTATTGTCAGCCTCAAGAAAATGGCATGGAACTATGGAGAGGCTAAAGGATCTACATCCAATATAACTGCTGCAGTGTCTAAAGAGAATCCACTGTATCTTCCTCAATGGGTGATGAAGCCTATCATCAGATCAAAGGGGAAAGTTTCCATGGAGAAGATTGAAGAATTCCTCCGTACTATGGGACACAATAAAGCCAAGGTGGTTCTAAGCTTGAAGGAAGCTCCACAACAGATTTTTGTTTTGGACTTGGTTTTCTCTTCAGAAGATCACCGGAAGGTCTTATAGAATATATTAGAAGAAGACCACTTACAAAAAATAGTGGATGTTGAAAAGTTCCATCATCTAGTTGATCATATCTTCAACAGCAACGTGATATCCTTCACAGATGATGACATACCTCCCAAAGGGACAGGTCATTTCAAATCGTTGCATATAGCGGTTATGTCTTTCGGATATGTGGTTGGAGGAGTACTAATAGATGTAGGATCATCCATGAACATCTTCCCCTATGCCACATTAGAAAAATGAACATCAATCTCAATAAGATTCAAAGCAGCCATACAATCATCAAAGCCTTTGATGGATCTCAGTGAAATACTATCGGAGAAATTGAATTGCCAGTGGAGATCTGTCCACATACATTCTACATATCCTTCCAAGTGCTTAAGATCATCACAAGATATAACTTGTTGTTAGGAAGACCTTAGATTCATATGGCTGGAGACGTCCCATCCACTCTTTATTAGCAACTCAAGTATATCATCAAAAATAGTCTGGTCACTGTTAGTGCTGAGCCAGAATGTCCTGTTCAAGGTCATATGCCACTCATCAGTTTCAATATAGAAGTTGAACCTGTCAGCTTCAAAGCCCTTGAGGTGAGAAACACTCACTATCAACCCATTGAGGCGCCAGCTCTGAAACCCAAAGTTTCTGCCGAGGTAATGTCGATAAGTCAAGAGATGATATCCTTGGGTTTTCAACCTGGACAAGGGTTAGGCAAGGAACATCACGGCATCAAATGCCCAATTCAAGTTCCCAGCCAAACATGGACAGCTGGACTAGGCTACTCCTCTAGGTCCACTCATAGGAACCCACACAAGCATAAATTGGTTCCTTTATCTTCAAGGCGGTTTCCTAAACCTACAGGTGACAATCCTGTACGACCTTTAATAAAGGTCCCCCTTACAGGTAGCTATATCTTGTTTCCTAAGCCGTCTGGGGTGGAAAAGAAGTCCTGATTCCAGACCTAGAGGAGGAGGAAACGAATCAAAAGAAAAAAATAAGAGATATATAAACATCTTTCAAATATGCGCATTTTGGTCCATACGGATGGTATAAATAGAGACATCCCAGATGATGATTGTCCAGACATCATGGTCATCATCCAAGAGAACAAGGATGATAACAGCCCCTTCATCACAGCTGTCCACCAGGATTTCTCCCTTGGCAATTGGAGCAGCACTCCTTACATTGTCGACAAGGGTAAAAAGGGCAGAAACTCCCTCTGCCCTGTAGATAGCAATGACTGCTTACTTTTTTTGTACAGTATTAACAGTTATTTTATCATTTTATGCTACCACTTTGTATGACTGAACAGTTTCATATATTAAGTGAAAGCATTTTATTTCAGGACTCTAAAGTTAGATGTGCCTAAACTTGCTGATGAGGTGCCTATTTTTCATAAGGACTGTAACTTTGATGTAAAGTTAGACTCAGACTTGATGGAGATTGAACAAGAGGACTATGAGATACCTCAGTAGATCAATGAATGGGTTGAAGACAAACCCAAACCAAATCTTGATCAAACCACCTCTTTTAATCTTGGAACCTCAGAAAACCCCAAACAAATCAAGATTGGTACGGACATTACTCCAAACAAAAGGAATGTCATTGTTACTCTATTGACCCAATTCCAAGATGTGTTTGCATGGTCTCATGAAGACGTGGTCGGTTTGTTAACTGATATCGTCATTCATTGCCTCCCCATCAAAGAGGGATTCAAGCCAGTTAGGGAGAAGCTCAGGCGATTAAAACTTGAGTGGAGTTTAAAAGTTAACGAAGAAATTATGAAACAATTTCAAGCCGACATTGTGACACCCCCAAATCTGGGTACTTAAATTCCCACAAAATTTGGTATTCATTGTCCAAACCTCATGTATCTATCTACCCATAATAAATGAAAAACCATAAATAGATAGAAATAAACCCTCTACTTATGGATTTACAACATCTTAATGTAAATTCATCAATCCCAGGTCATACTACCCTTGAATCTTAAATGCAGAAACATAAACAAATAATAAGTCTTACATAACTTTAACACAAGTTTGAAACATAAATACATCAAATAAACAACAAGTCTTCATCACTTGTTAACTTTGCCCTTGCTTTTGCTAGTAGAAGGCTCGTCAAACCTTTCGTTCTTAACTACAATGTTATTATTACGTAAGAGTGAGCACGATTGCCGACAAGTATAATAATTTAACAATAAAATAATAACATGCGAATGAATCGAAGACTTTTGAAATAAGAAAACTCGACTTTTGAATCAAGAATGAATAACAAGAATTAAAAGAACTCCTGAGGGTCATAAGACCTTGAACTACGTCTTAGGTTACCAAGTGTTTATACTTGAAACTTTTAACAGTAATAAGACTATGGACTCTTCTTCTCGTACATAGGGGGATCAGCCCTTAGTACCATACTGTGCATAATATCTTAACGCTAAAGCATAAGTAATCCCTATAACAGGGTTGTTCGTCTCAATTTTACATTAGAGTCTGCACCAAAGGAAGTTTGGATTGGATAAGCTTAATAATGTTTTTGAATTTTTTAAACGTTCATCAACTCTGGACTAGTTGAATCAATAAGAGTTCGCTAATCTTATAAGGTTCAACAATAATTGATATTCAAGTTGAATAATAAAACTCAAGAGGTATACAATTGAATAAGTATTATATAATAGGAATCATGCTTTTAAAGAATGATAACATCTAATATGAAATCTTGAACTTGAATAATAATAAACAAGATAGAATAAATAACTTGCTTTATATAAAGAAATAAGGTTTAGAAACTTGCTCAGATAAAGTTAGGGTTAGAGAACTTGCCTCGTGCGTAGGCTAAACGATTACTACTCTTGTTCACCAGAAGTCCTACACACATACCATATGTGTTCACGACATTCATTAGTTACATTAATAATAACCTTATAGGTTTAGTTCCCTCTTTTAATACAACTTGTTAACTTGGTTTAAATTCTGCTCATTACCATCATTCACATATACAGGACTGAAATCTCAAATCTTAAGTCTAAATAACATCATATCATCTCATGGACATCCTTTTTTTAATGTGGTTTATCCAGTTACAAAACATACCAGTTATAAGGTCACAAGACCTTTTCTAATTTATTTGTCTAATTCTCTTATTATATTATCCATTAGTCACATTTTCACTTAATTATTTAATATAAACTCCATTTCATTTAACAAATCATTACCCTTCTAATTTAATTACTTAACTAAATTAGAATATTTTCATTCACTCACTATTATTACACTCGAATAAATTATTCCATAGTAATTTCCACCAAATATTTATTTTATTCCACAAATATTTTAACTAAAATATTTATTTTATTTGATAAATATTTTAATAATAATTTCCATCGAATATTTATTCTATTCCATAAATATTTCAACTAAAATATTTATTTTATTTGATAAATATTTTAATAATAATTTCCATGGAATATTTATTTTATTCCATAAATATTTCAACTAAAATATTTATTTTATTTGACAAATATTTTAATAATAATTTCCATCGAATATTTATTTTATTCTATAAATATTTTAGCTAAAATATTTATTTTATTTGATAAATATTTTAATTAATTAATTATTTTATTTATTAATTTATCTATTTATTTATTTATTTATTTTTTGCCAACCGAGGCGGGGTAATTTAGTTTGGTAACGCCTGCCGGGGCAGGGTTACCTAGACTCAATTTCTACAGTTTCTATAGATCGCGAAGAACACATAACAAGTCCAATTTAGGCCAAAGTTCTCGCACAAGTTCAACCATATGTTCTCGTGAAGAACAAAGAACAAGGCCAATTTATGCCAAAACTTCACACAGTCAATTAATACAATTTCACCCAACTGTTCTTAACTTAACATAAACACTTAATGACACTTCTAGCATATTTTTAACACTTTAAGTCACATAAATAATAGGATTTAAAGCTATAATTTTCATGTTCTTGCTATTTTTCAAAGTTTCGTCAAATTTCATGAAATCACAGATTCGTTATAACACCAAATCAGTCCGTTTAAGTTTCGTTCTTTAGTTTTTATATGTATAAATGTAATCATTCATCAATTTACCGATTAATATGCAATTTAAACATAATTTTTTGTACTTACAGTCCACATTCATATATTTTTCTCTGTAAACTATAAAACTCCAATTTGAACATGATTTCATGGATTAATTACTCTAAAACACATATAGATAATATATAATTGAATTATACAGGTTAATAAACATATACAACATCATAGATTTAACAATTAGCCATAAAAATTCAATTACAGAACACTAAAAGCCAATTTTCATGAAAAGTTCCTAAGTATGTAAATTAATGGTTTAGGTTAAGGAATTACCCTTAATTTCTCTGTTAAGATTGCTAGAGAGTGGAAGAAGACTCCTCAATTCTCCAATTCCTTCTTCAATTATCTCGAACCCTATCTTTTCTCTCTGTTTCTCAAGTTTAGGTTTTAAGAATATGAATGTAATGAAAGAAAAAGGGAACTGATATATCATGCGTATACTGTCGTTGTCATGGTCAGTTAATCCCTTAGTGGTTTAACTGACCAACTTCTCCCTTAGGGTCATGTTTGGCTAGCCTCAAAATTCTCTTTCCCACTTAATTTAATTAAACTCTTATTATACATTCTTATAATGTCACACCAATTTAAGAAATTAATTAAATATCTTATTTAATTAAATAAAATAAAACAAAAAAGTTGTACATTAAATCACATAGTCAAATAATTAATTTCTCATTTATTAATTATGTCAAATCATTAAATCTCTGATTAATTATTAAATTAATTAGAATAACATTATGCTTATTAAATAACTCATTTAATCAAATAAGCTTAATTAAATACATAATTTTGAATAATAAATTATTTACATTAATTTAATCAATGTAACACATATAATTAAATTAATCTACCACAAATTCATCAATTAATTATTTAACCCAATAATTAAATCATCAAAAAATATTTATTTAATGTAATAAATATTTAAATTACAAAAATCTCATTTGTCACATCTTTCCCCCCATAAAAGGATTATGTCCCCAAAATAACGACTCAATCAATTCATCCTGTTATATTCCCCCCCCTTACAAAGATTATGTCCCCAGAATCGCTTACACATAAATTAAGCAAATAAATGTCGATAATTTTTCATCATATGCTCTTTGAGTTCCCACGTAGCTTCTTCAGCATTGTAGTTCCTCCAAATTACCTTAACAGAAGGTATTATTTTATTTCTGAGTACTTGCTCTTTCCTGTCTACTATCTGAACAGGAACTTCATCATAGGACAAATCTTTCTCAAATTGCAGGGGTTCATATTCAATAACATGTTTGTAATCGGGTTTGTAGGGTCGTAAGACAGAAACATGGAAAACATTTTAGATATGTCCTAAGGCTAGAGGTAAGGCTACCTCATAGGTAACTTCACCAATTCTTTGCAAAACTTCAAAGGGTCCAATGAACCTCGGGCTCAATTTCCCCTTCGTACCAAATCTAATCTTTCCTTTCCAAGGAGAGACTTTCAAGAATACCAGGCTGCCCGATTCGAACTAAACATTCTTACGGCGTGGATCGACATATTTCTTATGCCTATCCTGAGCTGCTACTAGTCTTTCCTGTATTATTTTGACTATCTCTGTTGTTTACTGTACCAGTTCTGGTCCTAGTAACTGTCTCTCGCCAATTTCATCCCAGTAAAGTGAAGTTTTGCACTTTTTACCGTACAATGCTTCGTAAGGCGGAATGCAAATACTAGCGTAGTAATTGTTATTGTAGGCAAATTCCACCGGTAGATGATCATCCCAATTTCCTTTAAAATCCATGATGCATGTTCTTAACATATCCTCTAATGTCTGAATCGTTCTTTTGCTCTTCCCGTCTGTCTGAGGGTGATATGTCGTACTCATTCTCAATTGTGTCCCCATGCACTCCTGTAGTCGCTTCCAGAAGTTTGATGTAAAGTGCGAATCCCTATCTGAGACAATTGACACTGGAACTCCATGCCTCAAAATAATCTCTTTCACATATAACCTTGCCAACTGGTCTAAGTTGAATTTGATTCTGATTAAAAGGAAGTGTGCGAATTTTGTCAATCGGTCAACGATAACCCATACTGCGTCATAGCCTTTCTGAGTTATCGTGAGGCCAACCACAAAATCCATCGTAATATGTTCCCATTTCTATTCTGGGATCTCTAAAGGTTGTAGCAACCCACTTGGCCTCTTATGTTCTACTTTCACTTTCTGACATGTCAGACATTTAGCAACACACTCTACAACATCTCGTTTCAAATTTGGCCACCAGAAATGTTGTCGAAGATCTTGGTACATCTTGGTACTACCAGGGTGAATCAAATATCGTGAGCTGTGAGCCTCACTCAAAACATCTTCCTTAATCTTTGGCACTGGCGATACCCAAATTCTGCTCTAAAAGCTCAGTATTCCCTCGCTGTCTATTTTGAATCTCGATTCGGTTCCTTCGGATATCTTCTTTTTCACCTTCTCACATTCTTCGTCTTAAAGTTGAACCTCTTTAACTTTATTTAGTAAAGTTGTACCAACTTGCATCTAGAACAACTTCTCATCAATCTCCATACGATACTTCACTTCTAATTCCAGTTTCTCCATCGCTGAAATTAGCTCCTCCTGAATGGTCAACAACATCAATTCCTCCCAACCCTTTCTACTTAAGGCATCGACAACCACATTTTCTTTGCCCAGATGGTATAAAATTTCTCAATCATAGTCCTTAATTAACTCCAGCCACCTTCTCTGGGGCATATTCAAGTCCTTTTGTGTAAAAATATATTTCAGACTTTTGTGGTTTGTATATATTTCACACTTCTCCCCATAGTGATAATGTCTCCAGATCTTCAAAACAAATACCACCGTAGCTAACTCCAAGTCATGGGTGGGATACCTGTTCTCATAATCCTTTAATTGTCGTGATGCATACACAATGACCCTGCCATTTTGCATAAGCACACAACCCAGTCCTTTATGCGACACATCACTATAAACCACAAAATTTCATGTGTCATCCGGAAGAGATAACATAGATGTTGTACCCAACCTCTTCTTAAGTTCTTGAAAGCTTTCCTCACACTTCTCAGTCCAAACGAATTTCACAGCTTTCCTAGTCAAATTCGTTAGCGGGGTTGCGATCTTGGAGAAGTCCTGAATGAATCTTCTATAATAACCTATTAATCTAAGCAAACTTCTCACTTTCGACGACGTTTTTGGCTGATCCAAGTCCATCACATCTTCGACTTTGGAGGGATCTACCAAAATTCCATCTTTTTCAATCACATGTCCTAGAAATTGTACCTGCTCAATCTAAAATTCGCATTTCGAAAACTTGGCATACAACTTCTCCCTTCTCAATGCCTCTAACACCACCTTCAAATGCTCTACATGTTCTTCCGTGGTTTTTGAGTATACCAAAATGTCATCGATGAACACCACCACAAATTTATCTAAAAATGGTTTAAATACCCTGTTCATCAGGTCCATAAATGTTGTAGGAGCATTTGTTAGACATAATGACATCACCAGAAATTCGTAGTGACCATATCGAGTCCTAAATGCTGTCTTCAGAACATCCTCTGGCCTCACCTTCAACTGATGATAACCACTTCTCAAGTTTATCTTTGAAAAGTATCTCGCTCCTTTCAATTGATCAAATAGGTCGTCGGTCCTCGGTAATGGATATCTATTCTCAATCGTGACCTTATTTAGTTCTCTGTAATAGATGCAGAGCTGCATCATCCCGTCCTTCTTCTTTACAAATAACATCGGCGCTTCGCACGACGATAAGCTAGGTTGAATATATTTCTTTTCTAGTAACTCTTGCAGTTATTCCATTAATTCTTTCATCTCTACCAAAGCTATCCGATACAGTGCCTTCGATATTAGAGCCGTTCCTGGCGCTAAATCGATCACAAACTTAACCTCTCTATCTAGCGGAAGTTCTGGCAGATCATCTGTAAATACATCTACAAAATCGCTCACTAATGGTATCTCTTCTATCTTCGGGTTCTCTTTACGACTGTTGACTATATAGGCTAAATATCCTACACACCCTTGTCTTAACAACTTCCTGGTCTACATCATCGTCAGACAACTCGCTTGTGTAGGTGATTTGCTACCATAAAACATAACCTTTGACGGAGTCATAAGGTTAATACATTTCTTCTGGCAATCAATTACAGCCCCGTAATTGAATAGCCAATCCATTCCCAAGATAACGTCAAATTCCCCAAGTTTAATAGGGATAAGGTCTACGTTCATAATGTTACTCTTAATATCCACCCTATAGTTCTTGTGTACGTACTTAACAGAGATTACTTCTCTATTCGCAATCTCTATGTTCATGGAGTATTCTAACTCGGCCTTAGGCAATTCCAAGTTCTTAGCAAAGTCATCGGATATAAATGAACAAGTAGCACCCGAATCAAATAATACATAAGCATTAACTTTATTGATCAGAATGATACCTGACACCACATCGCGAGATTGCACAGCATCCTGCACTGTCATGTTGAATGTCCTGGCGGTCGGTCAGGTTATTGCGGTTGGTCCCGTGATAGTTAAAGTATTGCTACCGTTGTTTCCCCTCTTCCCTCCTATTCTTGCCCCTCCAGATCCTTTCTTGGGACAATCCCTAGCCAAGTGGTCCTTCGACCCACATGTGAAGAAGGCGCCCTTCTTTGGTTTAGGGCTGCTAGGTGCTATGTGGCCTTCCTGACCATAATTGTAGCAAACTCTTTTCCCTTTCATACAGACCCCCAAGTGAGCTTTCCCGCAGGTCAGACATGCTTCAATCCTCTTCTTCTAACCTCCTTGCTGACTTCTAGTTGACGAGTTATCAGTCCACCTTCTCTTCTGATTTTTACTCCCTCCTGTGTTGCTACCACTAGCCTTATTATTTCCTTCATTTTCACTCTTCTTCTTCTTCTGATCCTGATTATACTTGGTCACCGTGATCGCTCCCACCTTCAAATGAGGATGGCCTTCTCCAAAGATTTCAGCAAAAGTGTTCAATTAAACATCGACACCTTACTATATAACCTGGGCTTCAGTCCCTGTTCGAACCTTCTTGCTTTTCTCTCATCTGTGTACTTGATACGGGGCAAACCTAGACAACTCATTGAATCTTGCCGCATATTCTAGTACGAACATATTGCCTTACTTTAATTCTAGAAATTGTACCTCCATTTGATTCTGCAAGCTTGTCGGGAAATACATCACGAAGAACATCTCCTTAAACCTCTCCCTGGTGATCACTCCTTCTCCTCCACGGACCATATTTTCTTGCCACCAATAATTGGCTTCTGACTTCAGCATGAACGTTGCATAAGCTATTTTCTGGTCTTCTCTAACTCTGGTGATGTTACAAACTTTTTCCATCTCCATAACCCAAGTTTGAGCTTCTATCGGATTCATCGAGCCTTTAAAATATGGCGGTCCCACCACCCTTGAAGTCCTTGAACGTTGTATTCGGTGGAGTTTGAGGTTGATTGTTAATTGCTCCAGCCAGTAAGTTCACCAACTGCTGAACGGGGTCAACATTGGCATTATTGTTGTTCGTCAACCCTTCATGGGCCGGTTGACGGATTGGTCTTCTTCTCGGCGGTATATTTCTTTTAAAATATACACATATTAAGTCTTTATTCAATCCCTTAAATATTTAAGGCTTAACTAAAACATTTAAATATAATCACTTAACACATTATCTCAAATAAACTCTAATATTTTATTTAAATCAAAAGTTTTAACATCATACGATAGCATCACTGCTATTTACATCATCTATCCCGAGATAAAGAATCTTCAAGATTAAATCATCATAATATTTCTTTATTTATAAGCACATCAGAATTTACATTTTTAACTAACATAGACATTCACATAATTCATATTGTTCCTATCACGGCCTATTAAGATGTCGAATAGCTTCTATGCGTTCTTCTTCCATGATACGAAACATTGTTCTACGATCCAACATGTACAAAGGTAAGTCCTCGAACTGAATTGGATTGTGCATAACTCGATCCTGGGCCTTGTTCACCGCAGTGTTGAATGCACAATCCATCTCCACCATCTTGACTTTCTTTGCTTACACCACTTCTTCGGCTACATCTGCTCACTGGGAGGCCTTCTCATAAGAATTTTCAGCTCTGGCTCGTTTGACGGATTCCTCTCTCAGATTATCCTTCAGCTTTGCAACCTCTACCACTAGCTCTTCATTGTCACCTTCTAGGTGAACCAATTTCCAAGACGTGCATTAAGACCTTGGATTTCCTCATTCTTCTATCCTATAGTGTCCTGTCGTTCCTCTGCCAACTCTTCCAACTCTGTGACTCTATCCCGAAGCTCGATGTTACGGTCATATACCTCGTCATAGATCTAAGCTGCAATAGAGTTCAGTGGAAACTCATCTTCCTCCTCTTCCTCCTCAAGGTCCTCCTCTGGATCAGACTCAGGCTCATGCTCCTGACCAACAACAGTGATCAACAGAGATGGCTCTCTCTGTACCAACTGCTTCGGGATGACATGAATGTCTCGGGGCTCCTCCTCCTTAGGTACTCGGGGTTGCTCCTCCCCAGCTCAACTAGATCCTCCAACATCCTACATCCTAACAACATAGTTTTAAGTTTTAGTTATTAATCGATACTCGCGAGCACATAAGTTTATCACGTAAGCACATAAAGTCTTTTATTATCTTCAATGAATTACGGAATTAATTTCTTAGAACTCGATAAAAGTTTATCGCCACAATGTTCTCGTTCTTCTCTAAGGCTACAACCTAAGGTTTTTCCCCCACCTAAGGTTTATAACCTACATCTTTGATACCAACCCGTGACACCCCCAAATCTGCGAACTTAAATTCCCACAGAATTTGGTGTTCACTGTCCAAACCTCATGTATCTATCTACCCATAATAAATGAAAAACCATAAATAGATAGAAATAAATCCTCTCCTTATGGAGTTACAACATCTGAATGTAAATGCATCAATCCCAAGTCATACTAGCCTTAAATCTTAAATGCGGAAACATAAAAAAATAATAAGTCTTACACAACTTTAACATAAGTTTGAAACATAAATACATCAAATAAACAACAAGTCTTCATCACTTGTTAACTTTGCCCTTGCCTTTGCTAGTAGAAGGCTCGACGGACCTTTCGTTCTTAACTGCAATGTTATTATTACGCAAGAGTGAGCACGATAGCCCATAAGTATAATAATATAAAAATAAAATAATAACACGCGGATGAATCGAAGACTTCTGAAATAAGAATGCTCGACTTTTCAATCAAGAATGAATAACAAGAATCAAAAGAACTTCTGATGGTCACAAGACCTTGAACTATGTCCTAGGTTACCAGGGTTTATACTTGAAACCTTTAATAGTCATAAGACTATGGACTCTTCTTCTCGTACTTAGGCGGATCAGCCCTTAGTACCATACTGTGCACAATATCTTAATGCTAAAGCCCTTAGTACCTATAACAGGGTTGTTCATCTCAGTTTGACATTAGAGTCCACACCAAAGGAAGTTTGGTTTGGATAAGTTTAACAATGATTCTGAATTTTTTAAACATTCATCCACTATGGACTAGTTGAATCAATAAGAGTTTGCTAGTCTTATAAGGTTCAACAATAATTGATATACAAGTTGAATAATAAAACTCAAGAAGTATACAATCGAATAAGTATTTTATAACAGGAATCGTGCTTTTAAAGAATGATAACATCTAATATGAAATCTTGAACTTGAACAATAATAAACAAGATAGAATAAAGAACTTGATTTATATAAAAAAAACAATGTTTAGAAACTTGCTCAGATAAATTTAGGGTTAGAGAACTTGCCTTGTGCGTTGGATAAACGATTACTACTCCCGTTCACCACAAGTCCAACAAACATACCATATGTGTTCACAACATTCATTAGTTACATTAATACTAACCATATAGGTTGAGTTCCCTCTTTTAATACAACTTGTTAACTTGGTTCAAATTCTGCTCATTACCATCATTCACATATTCAAGACTGAAATCTCAAATCTTAAGTTTAAACAACATCATATCATCTAATGGACATCATTTTTTTAACGTGGTTTAATAAGTTACAAAACATAGCAGTTATAAGGTGACAAGACCTTTTCTAATTTATTTTTATAATTTTCTTAATATTGTCCATTAGTCACATTTTCACTTAATTATTTAATATAAACATTACTTTATTTAACAAATCATTACCCTTCTAATTTAATTACTTAATTAAATTAGAATATTTTTATTCTCTCACTATTATTATACTCGAATAAATTATTCATTAATAATTTCCATCGAATATTTATTTTATTCCATAAATATTTCAACTAAAATATTTATTTTATTTGATAATTAATATTTTAATTAATTAATTATTTTATTTTATTTATTTATTTTTATTTTTTTTTCGTAAGCAAGTTTACTTACAAAACTAAGTTTCAGTAGTTTCATTGCTTACAGAAGAACACATAACAAGGCCAATTTAGGCCAAAAATCTCACACAAGTTAAACCATATGTTCTCGTGAAGAACACAAAACAGGGCCAATGTAGGCCAAAACTTCACATAGACAACTAATACAATTTTATCCAACTGTTCTAAACGTAACATAAACACTTAATGACACTTCTAGCATGTTTTTAACACTTTAAGTCACATAAACAACATGATTTAAAGCCATAATTTTCATGTTCTTGTTATTTTTCAAAGTTTCGTCAAATTTCATGAAATCACAAATCACAGATTCGTTATAACACCAAATTAGTCCGTTTAAGTTTTGTTCTTTTCATTTTTATATGTATAAACATAATCATTCATCAATTTAACAATTAATATGCAATTTAAGCATAAATTTTTGTACTTACAAGCCATATTCATTTTTCTCAATAAGCTATAAAACTCCAATTTGAACATGATTTCATGGATTAATTACTCTAAAACACATATAGATCGTATATAATTGAATTATACAGGTTAATAAACTAAAGGTTTAGGTTAAGGAATTACCCTTAATTTCTCTGTTAAGATTGTTAGAGAGTTGAAGAAGACTCCTCAATTCTCCAATTCCTTCTTTAATTATCTCAAACCCTCTCTTTTCTCTTTGTTTCTCAAGTTTAGGTTTTAAGAAAATGTACGTAATGAAAGAAAAATGGAATTGATATATCATGCGCACACTGGCATTGTCATGGTTGGTTAATCCCTTAGTGGGTTAACTGGCCAACTTCCTTTAGGGTCATGTTTGGCTAGCCTCAAAATGCTCTTTCCCACTTAATTTAATTAAACTCTTATTATATAGTTTAATAAAGTCACACCAATTTAAGCAATTAATTAAATATCTTATTTAATTAAATAAAATAGAATATAATAATTCCACATTAAATCACATAGTCACATAATTAATTTCTCATTTATTAATTATGTCAAATCATTAAATCTCTGATTAATTATTAAATTAATTAGAATAACATTATGCTTATTAAATAATTCATTTAATCAAATAAGCTCAATTAAATACATACTTTTGAATAATAAATTCTCCACATTAATTTAATCAATGTAACACATATAATTAAATTAATCTACCACAAATTCATCAATTAACTATTTAACCAAATAATTAAATCATCAAAAAATATTTATTTCATTTAATAAATATTTAAATTAAAAAGATCTTGTTTGTCACATGTATCATCATGGTATCAACATACCCTGAGTGGCTATCCAACATTGTCCCCGTGCCTAAACCTGGAGGGAGAGGTGCGAGTTTGCATGTATTACAGGGATATGAATAAAGCTTTCCTCAAAGATAGCTTTTTCGTGCCATTCATCCACATACTCATTGACAATACAACTCAGTATGACATGTACTCCTTTACTGATTGCTTTGCGGGGTATCATCAAATCATGGTTGTTGAAGAGGATCGTGAGAAAACTGCATTCATCACTCCTTGCGGAACCTTTTACTACATACGGTTGTCATTCGGCCTCATCAATGTCGGTGATACCTATCAGAGAGCCTTGATGGCTCTTTTCCATAATCTAATGCACAAAGAGATAGAAATCTATGTGGATGACATCATTATCAAATCCCGAAGGGAGAAAGACTACATAGATTATCTCAAAAAGCTCTTCAACTGGTTGCATAAGTACAACTTAAAGTTGAATCTAGCTAAGTGCGCCTTTGGCATTAAATCAGGCAAGTTGATAGGATTTCTAGTCAGCCACAAAGGGATTGAGCTAGATCCTACAAAAATCCAGGCCATCACGAAAATTCCCATACCTCAGACAGAGAAGGAAATACGAGGATTTTTAGGAAGAATCAACTTCATCAGTCGATTCATCTCTCAACTCACAGCAACCTGTGAATCCATCTTCAAGTTATTAAGGAAGAACTCCTCCATGAAATGGAATGATGAGTGTCAAAAAGCATTTCTTACCATCAAAGAGCAGCTAATCGTAGCTCATGTTTTGGTACCGCCCAAGGATGGTGTTCCCCTGTTTATGTACCTGTTAATCAATGACAATGCCATGGGCTGCATGCTTGGATAGAAAGATGATAGAGGCCAAAAAAGAGCTATCTATTACCTCAGCAAGAGATTTAGCTGCAATAAACACAAGTACACTCTGATTGAGAAAACTTGTTGTGCTTTAGCATGGGTTTCCATGAGATTACATCATTATCTCCATGGTCACACAACCTATCTCATATCCCGTATGGATCCTCTCAAATACGTGTTTAGCAAACCCATGTTGAATTGTTGACTGTCCAGATGGCAATTGATCCTACAACAATTTGACATCATCTGTGTGACTCAAAAGTCCATCACAGGTCAAGGAATTGCGGATCCACTAGCCTCCGCACCTGCAGGGGATTTCAAACTCTTGTAAACCTACTTCCCAATAAAGGGGTAATGACAGTTCAGCAACACCATCAGGACGATACACATCCACCATGGAAGATGTATTTTGATGGAGCTGTAAACATGAAAGGTTATGGAGCTGGAGCAGTTCTAGTATATGTTATGGGGGAACAGTATCTCGTTGCCGTTAAATTGCAGTTTGCCAACACCAACAAAACAACTGAGTATGAAGGTTGTATCATGGGGTTAAAACTAGCTCAATCTATGGGCATTAGACAATTAACTGTCTTTGGAGATTCCAAATTGGTAATCAGACAAACCACTAGGATCTATCACACCAAAGAGCTACATTTGCTGCCTTACAATCGGCAAGTTATCCAGATGTATTCAGAGTTTGAAGAAATAACCTTCCTCCACATTTTTTGGAATGTGAATGACTTTGCGGATGCACTAGCAGCTTTGATCTCCTTGGTCAACATACTTGACAAGGAAAACATGCCAAATATCACATTTGCCTTGTAAAAGGCTCCAACTTATGGGAACTACATTGGAGAAGTATCGGATGAGCTGCCTCCAATCCAACACCCTTGGTATTATGATATCAAGGAGTATGTACGACATAGATCTACACCCGCTGATGTGAGACCCCGAATTTTATGAAATGAAAGTATTCAATTTTCTTATAATTATTCTAGTTAGTAAATGGTTAAATTTATAAAATGTTAAAATTAAGGGTGATATGTGAATTTTTTTTAAAGTAAGCAAGTTGTTATAAAATAAACGGTGATAAAAGTATAGTAATACGTGTGGTTGCATAGTAGCACACGGTATTAGTTATTGATGCTTATGTAAGAAGTCACTCAGTTATACTCAATTATTGCTACAGTAATTGATGCATTATATCTCTCATGTTATTGATTCAATTATTCTAACAGTATCATCTGCATAATATTTTATATATTATTAAATCAATAATTGAG
Source organism: Panax ginseng (assembly GCA_020205605.1). Classification (NCBI taxonomy): domain Eukaryota; kingdom Viridiplantae; phylum Streptophyta; class Magnoliopsida; order Apiales; family Araliaceae; genus Panax; species Panax ginseng. Next base: position 91,891,233 of record CM035134.1, read on the forward strand.
ATGACAAAGTTATTCATATTATTATTTGCAATATTGACAATGTCTAGAAGTTCTGTCAATGAGAGGTTTAGTCACCTAATTGCGCGCCAATAAGGAGAAATCCTTATCGAAAAGCCTCCTCTTTCCTGGGAACGACCTGGTTGTTAAATATTGTGAGTTATAATATTAATAATGAATAAGTTCGTGTTGATTAAAGATGAAATTGATAGTTCCATTGTGTTGAGATTATTAGTGTTAGTGGAAATCGACATTTATTTTGATAATAATTGATGTCTGGAAGTTATATTGACCAATCAGGTAATTAATCGGATAAATGAGCATTAATTGCAATTAATTCACATGCTTATAACTATTTGTTCGCATGTGTGTACTATTGATTCATATGCATGTACTATTAGGGGAGGTGGTGCAAGATTGATAATACTTGCATGACTAAATTAAAAATTGAGGTATAGATGAAGGTACTATACTGGAATTATTTTTTTCACATGTATAGAACTATTGAGTCACATGATTGTACTATTGATTCACATGATGTACTATTAGGGGAGGTGATGCAAGTTTGATAATACTTGTAGGACTAAATTAAAAATGAAGGAAAAGATGAAGGTATCACTGTAATATTTCGAGCCCCAAAATGTGCAATTATCGAAATTATATTTTCCTATAAATAGAAGCTCATTCTTCCTTCATTCTCACCAATTCACTAAGACTCACAAGAGCAATTATAGAGAGAGAAGCTATATAGAGAAGTTATAGAGAGATAGAAGAAGAGTAGTATGCTACTTCACTACTCCAATATCTAGTCTTCTTCAGAGGTAAGGGGTATTATTTATTTCATATTCTGAAGAGATATTATTTTTCATATTTGTATGAATATTATTTCGCTCAATATTCATAAAGAATATTATCTTCGTTCAATATTCGTAGGAATATTATCTTCGTTAAATATTCGTTGGAATATTATTTTCGTTCAACAGTTGTAAGGGATGTTATTTTTGTTCAATATTAAGCGAAATAATATTTTCTTCCATACTACGTAGTATGTAAGTAATATTATTTCATTTCGATTTTGAATTCTATACTCATTTTGTTGAAGTTTTGGCTTCTATACTCCATGAAATTATCAGAATATCCTTGATATTTGCGCTTCATCCAGTATCTTTTCATGGAAATATTATTCTGAGCTTTCTTGATAATTATTGATCTTTTCATGACGGAGTACAATTCACTAGTTACTATTCACTCAAATATTATTCACTAGGGTATTCGGAGCACTTTTCATACCAGAGTACTATTCACGAGTTACTATTCACCCAATTACTATTTACGAAATATTATTCACTCTGGTATTTGGGGTACTTTTTATGTAGGGTACTATTCACGAGTACTTATTCCCAAGTACTATTCACAGTACTTATTCACGTCTACTATTCACGAGAAAAATATATTTCTTTTCTGTCCAAATTATTTTTGATACATAAATATTATTCTTGAATTTTACTCCACAAAACAGTATCATGTTGACAATTTGGATATTTTTAAACTCTGGATAAATTTAAAGTCTTTAATATTTATCCTTGATTTCGTTTGATTAATGCTTATATCATTGTCATCATCCTCATGCTTATATTGTGATGAAAGTCATCTTTGGCGTAGTGAATAGATGGACTGCTGATTATTGGTTTTACAGTTGTATATCTTTGGCTTACGTGCAAAGATGGACTGTTTATTATTGGTTTTATGGTTGTATATATTTGGCTTACGTTCAAAGATGGACAGGTGTATGACATGATCATAACCACTGGTGATAATAACGAATATCCTTGGCCCGTAGTGCATGGATAATTCGATGATGTGATTTAATAGTTGAATGTCTTTGGCCGTAGTGCACTGACAGACAATTGATTGGTATGATCATGACCATTGGTTTTATAGTTGAATATATTTGGCCTGTAGTGCAAAGGTAGAAAATTGATTGGTATGATCATTATTATTACATTTGAATATCTTTAGCCTTAAGGGTAAGGATATTGAGTAAACGTTCTATTAACCCTTTGTGGCAAGGAGAAGCCACCTACAAACTAACATTCTGGTCCTGGATCATCAGATCCCCAGTCAGTTCAGGTTTTCAAAACCCTTCACTATATACAACCCTTCTTCACATCCGTTTGCCCCATCAGGGACAAACATATCTTTCAAACTATTAGCCTGGTCTCAGATCATCTGATCAATCACTCAACTCAGGTTTTCAAAACCTTTCACATCTTCAGTTTATCCCACCAGGGATTAAACCTCTCACGCCTTCAGTTTATCCCACCAGGGATTAAACCTTTCACACCTTTAGTTTGTCCCACTTGGGATATAACTTTTCATATGCAGTCTGCCTTGTACATGGGGCGAACTATGCAAACCTGATCTCCCCAATAAATGGGAGTACATAGTTAGAAATTTTTATGGTCAGTCTAACTACAGAAAAAAAAATTAAAAAACATCTCTACACCCTTTTCACCACTTTCAACTTCGAACCTTTTCACGCTAGGTTTGAACTACGCAGACCTGATCTCCCCTCTTCAATGGGAGTACGTAGGTAGCCATTCATGGTTCGGTCTCACCCCTACTAAAATACAAAAACTTGTCAACGGTACTGGGATCATCCTTCACACCATACATCATTGGCTTAGACCAAAGGGATGGAACTACCTGGCCTCCCCTTGCTAATGGGAGAACCGGCGACCATCTAAGCTGCGATTGAGCCCTCAAAGAGAAACACCAATCCATAAGAGATGGAACTTCCTGGGCTCCCCAATACAAAGGAGCACCGGCGACCATCTGTGGTACAATCAACCTCAAAGAGGAAATCCATGCTCCTCTCCATAACCACATATAAAAACCAGTGCCAAGACACTAAAGGTTAGGGAATATACACAGATCAGTGATCCATTCTGAAAGATCGTGAGACATCTCAATGTTCATCCATCAAGGGGGAGTTCAGAATACATCAAGATCACAAGCCCTAAAGAAATAGGAAAATATCAAGCAAGTAAAAAGGCATAACTAAAAGGGAAGTGAATCAAAACATATTTCCCTGCCATATATAATATTGTTTGATATATACAATATGTACTGTACATGACAAAAATGGCAAAGCTAGTCTGTGCAAGAAAATAGAAGCCCATCTACAAATTAATGTATATGTATGTTATCAAATCCAACATGGCATCCCTCTCCGAAGAAGGAGGTAACTCTGTGAGCTCCTACCTAAGGGTATCAATGCGAGCTAAGAGATCCACAGCTATCTGCATAGTGACACTATGCTCATCAATGAACGTGCTCATCTCTGTGATGATATGAGTAGTGTGGGACCTCAATGCAGTACTATCTATGATAGTGGCATCTTGGGCAGATATAGCACCATCCCGCTCAATAACAACTGCATCTCTAGATGATCTAGCCTCATCCCAATCAGCAACAGTGGTATCTCTACGAGCTAAAACATCATCTCTCTCAGCTAGAGCGACATCTCTCCCAGAAAGAGCTGTCAGCATCAAGGCCCTAGCCTGATCCCTCTCATATGTTACCAGATGCAGACTGTGCTCTAAATACTCTGTCGAATGTGGGGTCACAGTAGCAGTCATACTAGGAGAATCAACAAGAGCTATTGGCTGATAAGTATGTTTTATACCTACTTATCCGATATCTATTACTTAAATTAGTTGTTTAAACCTATGTTTTGTAGTTACTTTGAATGCATTGTGTGTTTATTTCATACATGTTATGTTATTTTGTAGGCTATGACACAACATTACATGAAGAAGCAAGGAAAAGTAATTCGGACATCTTTTGGACTAAATATGCAAGCAAATGCAAGAAGGGAATATTGAAGGACTTTTAACACCATGTTGGATGCATGCTCTTGGTTTAGAACTTGGATTTTATTGTAGATCTACTTCTTAGCTTTCCAGAACATCTTGAACCATCCCAATCGGAGTTTGGATGCGAGAGTTTTGGCCTTTTTATCAACGAAGATCAAAGCTCAAAGTTGTCTTGCTTGTAATTTACATAGCATCTACTTCAAGACCGATTTAGATCTAGATCCGGCTATAGTCTATAAATTCTCAAAGAATGAAAGTTGTAGATCTCGTCAATTTGATAGGTGGTAGGCCCCGTAACTCCTAGCATATCTAAAGTTATGCCTGTTTTACCAAAGGACGTCATGACGGAAAAAGAGAAGCGTGGTGAAGTGCCATAAATGAACTACGAACATGCAAGGGACATGCCAAGGCTAGTAGATTTTCGCTTCGACATGCGCGCTCAAATTGGCCTAGGAGCAGCGCGGGGCATGCCCAAATTGGCCTATGAGCAGCACGGGGCATGCCCAAATTGGCCTAGGAGCAGTGCTGGGCGCGCCGGTCGATGGGGGGAGAGTTAAATTGGGTGTTATGTTGTCCAATTTGAGCTAGAATAGGATTCTTAGTTGCCTAACTTGCTAGGGTGTCCATTAGAACTATAAATACTTGATTTTAACTTGGATTGGGAGGCTAGTTTTGGAGGATTCTATTAGATTAGAGTAGATTAGGAGTAAAACCCTAGTTCTTATGAGATTTGGAGATTAAAGTGATAAGTGGATTTCATATCCACGATTCGTTTTCCATTTCATGCTTAATTGTTGCTATTTTCTTGTGATCATGTTCGTTTTTATTTGTTTTTATGTTCTTTTATGTGTAGGGTGATTGTTGTGGCATTTAACAAAGATTTAGAGTCATATGGAATCATTTGGAGTTATTTGGAGCATTTTTGGAAATAATCATGAAGCAAGCAAATTCACTTAGCAGAATAGAGGCCTGCTGGGGCGGGCTTATTTGGCCTATACACCCCCGCTGGTGCAGGGGGTCTTCATACGATTTTGACAGAAAGGGTAATCACTGTAAGGCTGGCTCATATATAGACACACACCACCCAAAGGGTCTCGGTGAGTGAAGACTTTTGTTTTGTTTTGGATTCTTTTGGGGCATGGATTCTAGCTATTTGGATGGAAATGGAACTCTAGAGAGATGGGATTTGATCAGAAAAAACGTGTGTTGGATGTTTATTACTGAATTAACAACAAATTAAACAACACACAAGGCATATTACGGAGGAGAATTCCAGTTTTTTATAGCAAGCATTGGAGGAGTATTTTGTGGAGATTTTCGAGACAATTTCAATTCTAGGCTACGTGAAGGGTGTTTTTCACTATTCTTCATCTTAGACTATTATTTGTAATTGACAAAATGTTATATTTGATTTATTCAGTAGTTATTTCATTTTTGATGAACTAATTTACTTTTTAGGCTTATGATGGATCCTTAAGTGAAACAATGATTTTGTAAACTTTGATTTCCAGTTCAATAAGCTATTTTCCAGTTTATCTATATTAATTTGAGCTTGAATTTATGAATTGCCTGATCAACAATTCTTTGTGGATTTGTATGGAATCGAGAGAGGATATTTGAATCTAGACTTAGTTAGTATAGCATGTGTTTATGAATTTTGTGAATAGCAGAATCTTGATGAATGTTAAGGTAGTGATATGCTTGACATCGCATGTAATCGGATAGAGAACTTAATCTTAAACCTTCTTTAATTATAATTCACATAGAGATATAGTGAGTTAGTTGATGAAGGTGTTTAACTTGTTTCTATCTAATTTGTGGATTTAAGTTAATACGGTATTAGTGCATCGAGAGGTGGCTATTACTACATTTGTGTTCTTGATTAATAAATTAGAATAGTGATTTGAAGTGGAAATAAGGTGTAGAAATTAGAGTGAAGCTTAGGGTGAAATCATAAGTCTAATTCTCCATTAATTGTTTAAAATTTAGGATTTTGATATTTGTGATTGTTTTGTGGTAATTTATTTATTTCTTAAGTTAGTTTTTATAATTATAATCATTGAATTGAATAGTTTATTAAAATTAAGGTTAATAGGGAATTGATATTTGTAAGGTTAAGTTTCTTACTTCTTTGTCCATGGGAACGATACTCTACTCATTACTAGATTACTTGTTGACCACGTATACTTGCGTGTGGTGCGTATATAGATTTACCCAATAAGTTTTTGGCGCCGTTGCCGGGGACAATTTAGTATAGATCTTAATATATTTACAATATTAGTTTAATTAATCCAGTTTTACTAAAACATTTTTATTTTTTTTGTTCCTCTTATTTCAGGTTTTTGAAGCGGTTTATGCAAACTCGGTCCAAAAATCTAGACTTGTTGCCTTTTGAGGACGACATTGAGAAACCGTTCCAGAGGTTAAGTAAGTGGATCAAGGAAACGAGGCAAGACTTTGAAAATTCTGAGAAAGAAGAGGAAATGGCAGCTGAATATCAGAAAGCGTTAAGGGATTTCGCCACACCCAAGGTGACTGAACTGCAGTCGAGCATAACCAGGCCCGCAATTGCTTTAAATACATTCGAAATCAAGCCTGGGATAATTTAGATGATCCAGAATTCAGTTCAGTTTGGGGGATTGGCTAATGACGATCCGAATGAAAATCTAGTTAGCTTTCTGGAGATATGCGACACCTTTAGGTATAATGGGGTGTCGGATGATGCGGTGAGACTTCGCTTGTTCCCATTCACTCTACGGGACAAGGCGAAGAGTTGGTTACATTCTCTACCGCCGGGTTCGATAACCACATGGGAAGACTTAGCTCAGAAATTCCCTGCCAAATTTTTCCCACCGACAAAAACTGCAAAAATGAGGAATGAGATAACAATGTTTGAGCAGCAACATGGGGAGTCACTATATGAGGCATGGGAGAGATACAAGGAGTTGCTTAGGAAGTGCCCGCATCATGGATTGCCCAAGTGGCTGCAAATGAACACTTTTTACAATGGACTACATGGGAATCTCAGGACCAGTATTGATGCAACGTCGGGTGGAGCATTCATGGCTAAGAGTTACGAGGAAGCCTACAATTTTATTGAAACCATGGCGGCTAACAACTATCAGTGGCCCACAACAAGAATGACACAGGCAAAGGCAGCTGAGGTGTTGGATGTAGATGGGGTGACAACAATACAAGCACAAATTTCTGTGCTGTCCAAGAAGTTGGATGCCATGACAGGGGCTCAGGTACAGCTGGTGGCAGTAGTATGTGAATTGTGCACGGGTGACCATTCTATAGATCAGTACGCAATCAATCCAGCGTCCGTGCAGTTCGTAGGTAGCTACAACAAGGGTCCACAGAATATGTACCAAAACACCTATAACCAGGGGAATAGGAATCACCCAAATTTCTCATGGAGCAATAATCAACAACATCAAGCTCCACAACCATCATATCCCGCAGGTTTTCAGAATCACCAACAACCGGCTCAACATCAAGAAAGAAAATCAAATTTCGAGGAGTTGGTGTTGAAGTACATGACTAGCAAGGATGTAGTAATGAAAAATCAAGCAATGGACATCAAGAACTTGGAAAATCAGATGGGACAAATTACCCTAGCATTGAACAACAGGCAACAAGGAACGTTACCAAGCGACACCGAAAGAAATCCAAAGGGAACTCACGAGCAGTGTAATGCTATTACGCTTAGAAGCAGTAAGGAGTTGGTTTCTAACTGGGATAAGAAAGCTAGTGCAGGAGATGAATGTGAGGATGAAGGAAAGGAATTAGAGAAGAAATGTACAGAAAAAGTGGTGCAAAAAGCAAAGGAAGAGAAGCAACTTAAAGTTACATCACATGCACCCTTTCCTTTAAGGTTAGAAAATAACAAGTTAAAGAACCAGTTTTTGAGGTTTATGGATATATTCAAATAGTTACACATTAATATTCTATTTGCCGAAGCACTTGAGCAGATGCCGCGTTACATTAAGTTCATGAAGGACATACTTTCAAAAAAACGTAAGCTCCAGGATTTCGAAACAATGGCGTTAACCGAGGAATGCAGTACAATACTACAGAAAAAGCTCCCTCCTAAATTGAAAGATCCAGGAAGTTTTACAATTCCTTGTGAAATTGGCAATCAAGATGTGGGAAGAGCTCTATGCGATTTAGGAGCGAATATAAATCTTATGCCACTGTCTATCTACCGAAAGCTGGGATTAAAGGAAGCAAAACCAACCAATATTAGTCTACAACATGCCAATAGATCAATAACATACCCTTTAGGAATAGTTGAAGATGTATTGGTCAAAGTTGATTCACTAATCTTTCTAGCCGATTTTGTGGTACTAGATTTTGTAGAAGATAAGAACATCCCTATCATCTTGGGACGACCATTCCTGGCGACAGGACAAACAGTAATTGACGTGCCTAATGAAGAACTGATTATAAAAGTGTTTGATCAGGTAGTAACGGTAAAGGTGTTCAAGGAAATCCCAATCCCAACTGACAAGGAAGAGTGCGAGTTGCTCGAGGAATCTACACGTGTCAAGTTCAGGGGTTACAAAGAGGATAGTGGTCTTAAGGCATTAGTTGAGGATATAAAGTCAAATTCATTATCCAACATTCAAGTGAACGGGAATGCATTACAACAATGTTGGTGTTGTGCGATAAGTAATCATCATGCCAAAGTTAACCCAACTGATCCGGGATGAAACATGGAGTAGTCAAGCTAAATGACTTAAAACCAAGCGCTACTTGGGAGGCAACCCAATTTTACATTTAAATTCTGTATTTTCATTCATAATTGTTAAGATATAGTTTATATTAAGTTATTAGGTAGGTATTATAAAATAAAAGTCTTGCTAATCTCTCCACAACGCTCTATTTTATCATTAATCTGCTAATTCGTATGTTTTAAGACTTGAAGGATGGGAAAAGGAACATTGAGTGGCTTAGCATGAAGCAAAGATGAAAAAAAACAAAGGAGTTTAGTAGAAGGCATGCCCGCCGGGGCGGGTCCAAAATGCACTACACCCCCCGCCAGGACGGGGGTCCCTTCATGAGTTAGACAGAAGCCATGCCCGCCGGGGCGGGGGTCCCCTACTTCAGATAACAGAATACATGCCCACCGGGGTGGGCCTCCTAAGCCTATTACCCCCAGCCAAGTGGGTTCCTGGCTCAATGAGACAGATCTGGCGCAATATGTAGCCCTTCCCAATACCACCACCTCTCCACTACTCCAACCAATCCCCATTACACCCACTTCTACCCCACATTTTCAAATACTCCACTACTTCTCCCCACCACTTCAATCCACCAATAGACCCCATCACACCACCTCTATATATTGCAACATGTCTTCCCATATTACTCACAAAACTCTTCCACTACACTCAAATATTTTCGAATTAGAGCATAAATAATGGCTACTTAAGAGCAGTGAGGGTCAAGCATAACCTTATATTCGAGTTCTTCAACTACACTCACCATAATTGCCACACACAATTGCCAAGTTTGGGGGATAATCATTTGTGCACACCAAGTGTTCAACAAAGTGTGTGAACCACGTTTAGAGGGGCAAGGTACTATGATACAAGCAATAGAGAGCACATGGCTTCACAACCAACGTCAAAATGCAAAAGGGGAGAGAGTTCAAGGCCCACACAACTGACCCGGACCTTTGATTGCCAAAATTTATGAGTGTCGCTGCCGCCGATCGATATGATTATATGCTGAAAAAGGCCCTTACACCGGAGCGGGGATTGGCACCGGATCCAGTTGATGGGGAGATGATGCAACAAATCTATTAGAAGGGGTGAAATAAATTCACTGAAGAGCCGGAACCCACCGTGGTCAACATAGTTAAGGAATTTTACGCAAATGCCGAGGATAAAGCCCCATTCAGCGCTTATGTGCGGGGTCGCCTGGTCCTGTTCAGCGCTGATGCCATAAATACTTATTATCAGTTGTGGGTGCCTCGACAATGCCAATATGCCCAACTACGAGATTTTGATCCAGGCTATGAGGAAATACTCAAGGAAATGACTAAACCGGGAACAATATGGATCAAAGGTCGAAAAGGTGGCACAATGTTCCATATCAAAGATCTCAGTCGATATGGCAAAATTTGGTACGCATTCCTATGTGCTAAACTGTATCCATCCCAACACACCTCGGACGTGACCAAAGAGAAGGCGTTACTGCTTTACGCGATTGTGCAGGACTTCATCATAGACGTCGGGGCCATTATTTATTTCTCCATCCACCGGTGCTTACGTGAAAACTTTTTGGGCGGCTTGCCACACCCATCACTCATATGTGGGTTGTGTCGCCAAGTAGGTGTGAGATGGTCTGATGATGAGCCCACATAGATGTCGCTTGTCGGGGGAAATTCCCATTCTCGCGGACTGGGTTTTATTTTTGCATCGTCTTTGGAGGATGAAGTTGATGCTGAAAACACGTCAGAGGATGAGGATGAAGCTATGGGAGATCAAGGGGCCAAGCAGGTACCGCAGACCGAGGCACTATCCAGTCCTCAGTTCCTTGAATTTCAACGTCAACTAGATGCCCAGAACAAGACAGCACGTCGGGAGATGCGACGACTCGCATTGAGGCAAGACCACATGTTTGATGCTATGAACGCGTCATTCGCTTCACTCAACACGACACTGTTAGGTTTGTAATATTCATGAACACAATCAAATTGTACAAAATAAGCGGAAATGTGTAAAAATTAGAGTTTTAAAATTTTACAAATCATATACCCGGATCATCCTTTATGGACAATTATTAATTAAACAAAAAGATAAAGAACAAGAATCATACCCTTGAAGATCCGAGCTTCCTCAAGTACAAGTTCACCTCCAATCCTTTTCGCGTTCATCTTGAATCCACCGGGTTTGGTTCCTTCCTTTGATCAATGTTAGCCACCCAAGTGTTTATCCTCTAGAGGTGATCCACCAAGGAAGAAGAAAGATTCAAGAAGATGGGTATTTGGCAAAACCCTAGTTTTTCTATCTCTCATAGAAAAAGAGCGTACTCTCCCAACTATTGGAATTACGTCTGTTGTGAAAAAGTCAACAACTCTACACCCATAATAAGACAACTCTTATTTATAGATGTGGGCAACCCTCCTTAACAATTAAGGAATTGAGTTTTATTTTAATTAATTAGGCTCCTAATCTTATTAGGAATAATTAATTAAACTCTTTTAATTAATTAACCTCCTAATCTTATTAGGAATATATGAGAGTACTTTTATTAATTAATTCTCAAACTCCTTTAGGAATTAAATAGTAATAGTAATAGTAATAATAATAAGACTCCTCTTATTAATTTATATTTAATATTTCCAAAATATTAAATAATAAATATTAAGCTATTTAATTTATTCTATCACCATAGATTAAATTAAATATACTTAACTTATTATTATAATTATGCCATTAACTTCTTAAATAATTATTCTTCCTTTTATGGTGTGACCCTTTAGGTTCTCCATATTAAACCAGCCAGAATAAATCAATTAGAACAATTCTAATCTTATTTAAATAAAGAAATTAAACTATTAATTTATTTAAATAAATAATATTTATTCTACAATAAGGATAAGCCTCCCTAGCGATCAACGACTTTCTAGATAATATAGATTTCAACATTAATCATAAAAGAACCTTTGAGTAAATATTACCGTACAATTCAATCCTTCCACCATACAATGTCCCAATTAAATATAAGACATGGAATTACTGTCAAGTCTTATTTTATTTAATTATATGTATTTCGACTCTTAAATGCACAACTCTAAATAATGCAAATTAGAAACTCCTTTCTAATTTCATTCTGCCTTGGCCAAGGACTACTAGGTTGTCATTTATCGAATCACATAGGACATTTCTCTTCTTTTACTAGAAGCGGTAGATTCTTTATTGATCATACATTATCTCCATGTACAACTTATTATACCCAAGCATACCCTTTGATATACCCCAAGGGTCTTAAGGAATAAGTCAAAGTATAACTCATCATACACAAGATAATATGATGATCTCAAGTCCAAGGATCACTTGTACTACTATCACTACAGGAATTCCTTAGCGAGCCACGTTCAGTGAACTTATTCTCTAATAAGCACCTACATACTTGCTTAGGTATTCCTTAGTGAGCCACGTTATCTTAGCGAGCCACGTTCAGTGAACTTATTCTCTAATAAGCACCTACATACTTGCTTTAGTGTCTCCACACAAATGATCATGAGATCAATCATCCTCATCCAATGAGCAAGTTAACGATGTACCAATCTATCCGGATTCACTAATCCCCAATTTAGTAATCCAACGATTGGGAACTATTTTAGTTTTAAGCTTTCTAAGATTTTAGATCTCATTAGAATGATCATCATCATTATTCTAAAAGCATTGCTTAAAACTATGGGTTTATCACATATTATAAAATAACATCATGTAGATAATTAAAAGCCTTTAATAAATTAATACTTTTTATTAATAAATGAATAAGATTGTTTACAAAGTATATGCTTTATCATCAAACATGATTGGCTTGTGTGCATACTACTTTCAGACACTTTAGAGCTTTAATCTAGCTGCACAATTTCAATATCAGCAGCCTATGCCAATGCCGAGGTTTCCACCAAATGATTCAGAAGAAGAAGATCAACCACCACCTCCCAAGACTTAGGCAATTGCAGGGAAGTCCTCATGCACTTAATTATGGTTATTCATCTAATGAGGGCATTGCATTACTCAAGTTTGGGGGATTTAAATTCTTGTTTGCATGCATTTGTAGTAGTTAGGTTTAAATTTGTCTTTGCAGTTTAAATTTGTCTCTGCATTCCAGTTTTGCATGGTAATTAGGATTTATGATGTTGCATATAGGTTTTGACATAGTTGCACGATAGCTTAAGTGCATACATAGTAGCTTAGGTTATTTCTGTTATTGCATTATTTGTAGTTCTGTTATTATCACATTTTGTTCTGTTATATATAAAAAAAATATGAAAAGAGAAAAAAAAATTAATATTGTGTTTGCATATGTTCAGCAGTGTGTAGTTCATGTTATTTGTGGGCCAATGTTGAGATTTTGAATAAGTTAGCCAATACAGTATTGATTATTAGAACTGTGATATAATTTATGTTATGAATTGAATCTTGCGCTTATTTGAAAAATAACATCTTTGTTGACTGGTCAGTTCAAATTGATACATAAATAGTTTCTAAAGGATAATACTAGAGTAAATGAGAAAATGACAAGGATAGGCAGTAAAGGCGAAAAATAGGCAAGAACGTAAGTTTGGGGGATTATATGTGGGGTATATAAGCTTTATTTTCCAAATATATATATATATATATATATATGTATATATATATATATATATATATATCATGACTAGTCTTGTTTTGGGGCTTTTGTTACTCGAGCAAGTACGCCCTAATGGATTGTCTTTACACCTAGCGCCCTAAGGTCTTTTATGGTCAGGGAGTCGTTTGTCGAAAGCTCATAAAGGGTAGCCTCACAAATTTAATGGGATGAGAGATTGCATTGCATACCATGTATAAAAAAACAAGAAAATGGGAAAAGAGCAAAAAGCCCTCATGATAGAAAAATATGAGATAAATGAAGTATAAGTACCCTGCATGAACCCTTGAATTTGGTATTGCTTAGTTTTAGTTGGAATGTGCCTATTTTTGGAATTTTTAAGTTTGCACTGTATGATTCCTTCTAAGAAATTGATTATGTATTAAATTTGAGTCTGTATCAGATATCTTGGATGCTGAACACCCACGCACACTATACCAATGATGATGGTGTAAGATTTAAGAATTAATATGGAATTGTTGATTGATTTGGGTGATTAATATTGTAGAGTTGCTTGTTTTCTGTGAGGCCGATAAGATAATTTTTATTATGCGATACTGTTGGATTTGTAAGCATATAGTTTAGATCATATTCATTCCATCTCATTGCATTGCATTGCATAACATGTAGTTTGTTTTGTGCTTGAGGACTGGCACGGTTTTGGTTTGGGGGATTTTGATAAGTGGATTTCATATCCATGATTCGTTGTCCATTTCATGCTTAATTGTTGCTATTTTCTTGTGATCATGTTCGTTTTTATTTGTTTTTATGTTCTTTTATGTGTAGGGTGGTTGTTGTGGCATTTAACAAAGATTTGGAGTCATTTGGAGCATTTCTAGAAATAATCATGAAGCAAGCAAAGTCACTTAGCAGAATAGGCCCACTAGGGTGGGGGGTCTTCATACGATTTTGACAGAAAGGGTGCCACGGGAGGGCTCATATATATATACACACACTTGGCTGTATGGGTCTCACTGTAGTGAAGACTTTTATTTTGTTTTGGATTCTTCTGGGGCAAGGATTCTAACATTTTGGATGGCAATGGAACTCTAGAGAGATGGGATTTGATCAGCAAAAATGTGTGTTGGATATTTATTACTGAATTAACAACAAATTAAACAACACACAAGCCATATTACGGAGGAGAATTCCAGTTTTTCATAGCAAGCATTGGAGGAGTATTTTGTGGAGATTTTTGAGATAATTGCAATTCTAGGCTACCTGAAGGGTGTTTTTCACTATTCTTCATCTTAGTCTATTATTTGTAATTGAAAGAATGTTATCTTTGATTTATTCAGTAGTTATATCATTTTTGATGAACTAATTTAATTTTTAGGCTTATGATGGATCCTTAAGTGAAACAATGATTTTGTAAACTTTGATTTCCAATTCAATAAGGTATTTTCCAGTTTATCTATATTAATTTGAGATTGAATTTATGAATTGCATGATCAACAATTCTTTATGGATTTGTATGGAATCAAGAGAGGATATTCGAATCTAGACTTAGTTAATATAGCATGTGTTCATGAATTTATTGAATAGCAGAATCTTGATGAATGTTAAGGTAGAGATATGCTTGACATCGCATGTAATCGGATAGAGAACTTAATCTTAAACCTTCTTTAATTATAATTCACATAGAGATATAGTGAGTTAGTTGATGAAGGTGTTTAACTTATTTCTATCTAATTTGTGGATTTAAGTTAATACGGTATTAGTGCATCGAGTAGTGGCTATTACTACATTCGTGTTCTTGATTAATAAACTGGAATAGTGATTTGAAGTGGAAATAAGGTGTAGAAATTAGAGTGAAGCTTAGGGTGAAATCATAAGTCTAATTCTCCATTAATTGTTTGAAATTCCAGATTTTGATATTTGTGATTATTTTGTGGAAATTTATTTATTTCTTAATTTAGTTTTTATAATTATAATCATTGAATTGAATAGTTTAATAAAATTAGGGTTAATATGGAATTGATATTTATAAGGTTAAGTTTCTTACTATTTTGTCTCTGTGGGAACGATACTCTACTCATTACTATATTACTTGTTGACCATGTATACTTGCGTGTTGTGCGTATATAGATTCTACCTAACATGAAACGACTTGGAGACCATTGAAGATCAAGATCAGGAGCTTGAGGAAGATGGAGATTTGCTGACAACAGATTTATTCTTCACGCTAATGTTATTCTTATCTTTTAATGTGTATTCAAGTGTGGATTCTTAGTTTTAATTCAATGAACTAATTCTTTGTTTGAGATTACAATGGATCTTATTATGTAGTTTATTTTAATATTCTTTGATATCAATTACTATGTTTTATTGTGAGGATTGTCTATTGTGATTTGGACTTAATTGTTTAATTGACTGGCCATCAATTACCGTGATAATCTATATGAACTCGGGAGATGAATTATAGGTTTAGATCTGATCATGATGGCATGCGTTTGTGATTTCTGCATAGATGGAATTCATGATTCGTGTTTAGGATAGAGATATGCCTTTACGCCATATGTAATCTTATAGAGAACTTGTGCTTTAAATCCTTTTTAATTGTAATTCACATAGAGATATAATGGATTAGTTAATTAGGGTGTCTTGCTTAATTCTATCATCAGTAGATTTAAGTGAGCATGGGTATTATGCATCAAGAGGTGGTTTTATCTGCTTTAGTGTTCTTGATTAACAATTCAGGATTGAGAATAATTGATAAGAAGTGTGTTAACTTAAATGAAGCAATAAGTGAAGTTATGATCTTAAATCTCCATAATTTTAATTTAACTAGTGGTAAATAGAATTATTTTACTTATAAATTGAAATTCATTCGTTTAAATAAGATTGAGTTTGTTACGCGTTAGTACTTGGTGATTTTTATTAAACAATTACTCGTGGGAACGATACTCTACTTACAATTTATTACTTGTTGACCATGTATACTTGCGTGTTGTGCATAATTAGATTTTACCCAACACTAGCTTAACCCAACAAATAGCTCCTCCTCGGTGGGAAAATCAATGTCCTCCATTAGCTCCCCACTGTCAGAATCAATCCCAGACTCGGTGGATACAACCTCATCCGATGTAATCTCTGCCTCCATCCTTGTAGAATACTCTGTAGCGACCCCAAATCCGGGTACTTGCAACCCGAACTCGGTTCTCCACGATACCATTTCTTTAAGCTGAATAATACTAAATAATAATACATTCGAACTTAATTTACATACATCAAAGTTTACTTCCCAGTGTACGTGACCTTCAAATACATTCCTTATAATACCGACAAATAGATTCTATTGTCTTACTAACTATAACCATTAACTCATACTAAATCTCATTCAAATGACTTTTCTTTTCCCTTGTTCTTGCCTGAGCCTTTAGGTCGATCGTACGTAACTGAAAACATTTAGTTTAAGCAAGGATGAGCATTTGAGTGCCCAGCAAGTAATAGCAATTATATATATAAGCTGAAAGAATATAAGTATTCTCTTTCCATAACACTTCTACAACGAATCGAAAGTTGTGAAGTAATCTGTACTGATAAAAATTCACATAACAATTCTCTTTCAATTTCTTGAAATTAGGCTCCACCCATGAATAGGGTTTAAGAAACATACTATGAACATGGTTTTTCATTTTCGAAAAGGTTTAGCAGAAATTCATCCGCAAACCGTCATAACTTACGGCACGAGGGTGATCAAATAAGGTTGTACCTGTATTGATCAATACTACATAACTTGAACGAAATTCATCGCCACCTTTGTCCGTAAAGTCGCATAAAAATTTTCCCATTATCGGGATGTTCATACATGCCTGGTTCCAAACCCGAAGGTTTTTAATCTTGCTCAACAATAATATGTAATTCAACATATATGTATACGGGTAATTGACAAAGGTATATCAACATGTGAATAAATGCCATGATTATCCAAGTGGGGACACTTGTATAACCATTTAGAAATCAACTTAACGTAATATATATACGAGCTAACATGTTGATAATCAAAGCGCATATAATCATGACAGAATAGAATAATTACGAAACTTCTTACTCATGTCCATTGCATAAAGAAAATGCAAAGGTAAGATACTTGCTCGATTCACGATTACAAATCTCAACTTAGGTTTTATCTCTTTATCACAACCTATCAATAATCGGATCATTCGCTCGATTAGAACAATATATCATAACACATAAGATCGTCTATTACAACAAAACACATAGTCTAATCACGCCATCACATAATCGCAGTGATCATACTTTCTATTCTATACTTTTATACATTTTTCAAATATCCCACCCATGCTCTTACGTAAGTCTTTTCTTTCTATTATAGGTTCGATAAATTGTTTGCCGCGTTGGCAACCTTTATCGGAGTAAATATCGAGTCTAAGACTCTTATTCTATACCTCAACATCTCAAATATCGACATTTTACTTTTAATCATTTTTGAATTTTCCGAAATTGAAAAATTTAAAATAAATCAAATCATCACTTAAGGGCTTATAGTGATATAACCATTCACTATGGGTGCTCTTCATCAAATCTCGACTTCATAACCTGGTTCTCAAGTCAACTTAGTTTGGCCATTATAACTTTCAAACATCGAAATCATAATTAAATGATTTAAACATCAAACAATTCTATTATCATTAATAATTAATTAATATTAAATTATTAATGAAACCATTGCTAAAATATAAAAGTTATTTATAATAACTCAAACTATTTTTAAAACATTTATATTACCCTTAAATGATTTTTAAAACAATTAAAATCATTTTTAAATAATCACCATTAATATATAAATATTAATGTACTATTCATCCAAATATTAAAAGTCATTAATTATAACTTAAAATATTTTTAAATCCTTAATATCCTCTTTAAATGATTTTAAATAAATAAAACCATTTTAAACTATTTATTTAATATAAATATTAAATAAACTAAATATCACTAATATTATCTTAATATCATTAATATTAAATTATTAATGAAATTATCCTTTAAATATTAAAAGTTATATTTTATAACTTAAAATATTTTAAATACTTTAATTTCATTTAAAATGATTTTTATAATATTAAAATCATTTTTAAACTAAATTATTTAATATAATCATTAAATAACTTTAATATCATTAATATATAATTAATTAATGAAATTCATCACAAAATATTAAAAGTCACGGAAATAACTTAAAATATTTTCTTATACCATAATATAATTTTTCATGATTTTAATGAATTAAAACTATTTTTAAATCATTTATTTAATATTATAATTAAATAAATAAATACCTTTTATATTTCAAAAATATTAAATATTTATGAAATATACTCAAAATAATTAAAAACTATTTTTCGGACTTTAAAATAATTTTTCATAATTTATTTGGTATTTTAATAATTAAAAACTAATTTTTCTAATTTTTAAATTAATTTCCTAAAATCGTAAATTAAAATAATTAAAAGCTGTCAGCTAAAGGCCCCTATAGTGACAGTAATCGTCATTATAGGTGTTCTTGAGCCTACCTGCATCTTCATAAAAGCGTAACCGAGTGGGCTACTTTGACCGTGAATAACTCTCTCATATTAACGAATTTGGACAATCTATAAATTGGGTCTTGTAGAGGAAATACAAGACTACAAGATCCAACAATCATAACCTCTAAACAAACATCGATCCGGGATAAATCAGCCATAAAAGTAGTTACCAAAGTCGTTTTTCACGAAGAATAGCTTCGAGGTGCCTACTTTGGACCTCTATAACTTGATGATCGTAACTTTTATGTGATCTATCAATTCCGAAATGTGTAGACAACATGTAGGACTACAACTATAACACTTAAAATCATCATAAAAACAAGAAATCAAGCATCTAAAGTATGGTCAAACCTTGTCGGAAAAATTAACACTTAGAAAATTACAGGGTCGCCGTAATTTTCGGTCAATGCCATTAAACCCACTTTGACCTTAAATAACTCTTAATCCATAATATATATGGACCTGATTCTTTTGGAGGTTAAATACAACATAACAAGCTACACATAAAAACCTTTAGAACACAAAAACATTAAAGATAACCAGAGATATAAGGCCTACATTTTCCAAAATAATATTTTCCTCGGACACTTAGAATATTTTTTCGGTTTGAAGAATAATAGGTCAATGCCGGTCAACCCACTTTGACCGCTTATAAATCCCGATCTATAATAGATATGAACTTTATTCCTTTTGGAGATTAAAGAGCACATATCAGGCTACATATAACAACTTTTAAATAACAAAACTCATGATCGACCAAAGAGTTATAAGCCCTGACATTTGATGAAAAATCACAGAATTCGGTTTTTCCAACTTGTTTAAATCTTCAAATTCGTGCACTTTGATGTTATGGGTCTGTGTTTTTACAACCCAGAACATTAATAGACTCCCTATTACACTACTTTAAACAATCAATTGCATCAATTAACATCGAATCGAAGGATTTCAAAATTAGGGAATTTCATACCTTTTCTAGCTTCGATTTTTGATTTTTTTGGCTTTGATGCTTCTGATTTGTTGTTTGTGATGGTTGGGCTTTGTTTAGGGACTGATATGCTACAATAATTCGTAGGTTTTAGAGAGAGAAGCTTAAGGATGAGAGTTGGATGAATTTTAGTGTACAAAATATATTATCTCTCTCCAATCTATATATAAACCAAGTTAGATGCATTGGATGCTACTCAATGGTTGATTGAATCTGCATAATTGAGTCTTGGATGCTTAATTGGTAGGGTAAGTATGTTTGCCATGCTTTGCTAGCAAGATTCCTCCAATAATACACTAATAAGCCAAAAGGGCATTTTGGTAATTTCGCATATAATTTCATGGGCATTTTTGTACATAGCAATTAAATGTAGTATTTAATCACTAGATTATAATTCTTACCATTTACCAATTAATTCTATCCTTTGGTAAATTAAAACTTTTATACATTAACATCGTAATTAAACCCGATAATTTTAAATTAGGGTTTTCTATGAAAATTAGGATTTTCTAATTAGGGTTTCTTAACGCCATCAATTAGGGTTTCTAATTGACCATTAGGGTTCTCTAATTATCTCATGTATGTTCTAACACAACCATTACGATCTCTAACTTCAACCGATTAGGGTTGTAATAATTAGGTTTGTCCTAATTATCAACGCATAACAATAATTAGGGTTTCTTCTAATTACCGACATCTTATACATGAACCTTCATATACACAAAGAAACTTCATATACACAAATCACTACTCACCATTTCTCATAACTAAGTTTAATAATTAGGGTTTCACAAAGACGGTAATATGCTATGACCTAATTGAATCGTCATTGCTTCAATATTATCTCGATCACATACACACATACATAATTATTGTCTTCAGTAAAATCATTATAACAATAATATAATATTATTATTCTCATCTCTTGATCACAATCCCAATTCGGGGTTTGATCTCATATCGACTTCTCTTTCGCATATCAAGTTAAAATACTTGATTTAAATATTCTCAACAATTCATATAATAAAATATATATTATATAAATTCTAATTATCACTTCATATATTATTTCCAATCATGTTTTCATGGAAAATAATTAATAAAATATTTACGCTACGTAAATTAATTACCATAAAATATAATTTGTAGTAATTAATAATTCCAAAATTATTTCTAATTTTTAAAGAAATAAATATATTCGTATTTATCGTTCACTTATTCTCGTCATTAAATAAAAAAAAAATTATACGCAAATTTTCTTATTTATTTTATTTAGGAAATCTCGGGTTATTACATACTCTGTAGAACGTCCCTGATGGCTAGTAGTGAACTAAACCCTCTCACGCTAGGCCCAACATGCATAAACCATGGATTTATCCTCTCTTGATAAATGCCGAGAAGACAAATGCTGACCCAATGCCCCCTCAAAAGGATGAACATCTTAAAAATGGTCGAACTATGCCATCACAGCCAGTGGGTGATACGTGGTCATACCCCTCAAACCAGCCAGAGGGAGATAATCCATGCTAGATGCATGAGTAATGAATCTGTAGGGAGAACTAAGCCCTGAACATAGAAAAATGTCAAATGGATCCTTAATCCCTGCCAAGAACACCGACAACAAAGTAGCATCTGTACACTCCACCGGCTGAAAGGAGTAAGATATGGCTATCTCATGGGAAAACTAGTACCCATGATGTCGAAATGTGCCAATCAGTCTCAGGTGTGACATAAACCACACATACAGCAAGACCGAGCTGCCTGAAAACACCCCTGCAGGATGGGTATTGAAATATGTGGCCAACCTCAAGGTCTCTGATCATCGGAAAAATATTATGTCCCTCCCAGAGAGCTCGCACTGCCACAATCACTCCGATATCTAAATGATCCATGTACTATGGCATGTACAGATAAGCCACTACACATATCAGGGGTATATCTACTCGGTAACACAACACTCATCCTCTGATGTGGTGAAATCCCTGGAGTGTTGTGCATAACTGTTCAAAGAACCAAATATGTCTATCAAAAAATGCACTGACACTACATGGCCGGAGGTGATCTCATCCTGGGCTACTCTACGCCTTAAATAAGTGACTGTCATAAACTGTCGGCTCATATCTCTGATAGCCATCTGAGCACAAGGCATATCCAGAGGCAAATTTGTCAGTCGCTCATACTCCTCTAAAGTAGGGGTTAACTCCTGGGTCTCAAATCAAGACATATGCCTGTTTGGTAACCAGTGCTCCAGCATGCCGTCTATAAAACCCACAGAAACCTAGAACATTAAGAGGGTCATGGACTGCCGCAATAGCTGGTCTACAGTTACCCTATCTGGAGGTGATAAACTATCATACCACGATCTCAAACATGAGGCCACTAATACTGGTGGGGTGTGATCAATGCGGCTAACTGTCGAGGAAGACATCTGTGTGGGCTGTATCATAAGACCATCCAGGGGTCAATGTTGAACATATCTGGACATACATATACATAACATAATATATGCACGATATAATAATAGATGACAATATGATGTAGGGAATAGAAAATAATATATATACTTTCCTAAGTACATCATCATCTAATACATCATCTCTGTATACAGCTGGAAAATACAGGGAAATGGGGCACAGCCGCCCAACAACTAACAGAGGCCTATTGTAAGACCCCAACTTTTATGAATAAAGATGAATTTTCTATAAATATCATTTTTGAACATTAAGGAGTGAATTTGATATAATGTTATAGTTGTGGGTAATATTTATAAATTTTGCAAAGTACGCAAGTTGTTATATTATATTCGATTGGTCGGGGAATATTCATTTTAACAGGGAATATTCGTACGATGGCGCATTCATAGGTGGACCCCACAACGGAATTATTATCAGAATGAGAAAACGATAGAAATATCTTTTTACAAAAATAACGGCGAACGTTTTATCGTTAACTATTGAAATACCAGGTGGTAAAAGTACAGTAATACGCGTGGTTACATAGTAGCACATGGTATTAATTATTGATGCTTATGTGAGAAGTCACTCAGTTTTGTTCAATTATTGCTACAGTAATTGTTGCATAGTATCTCATGTTATTTGATTCAATTAATGTTACAATATTTTATATTATTAAATCGGAAAGCTCCCTCTTTTCTAGGAATGATCTGGTTGTTAATATTGCTAGTTATAATAATGATAAATAAATGTTATTAAAAATATTGAGGAGATTTTTATGAAGTATTTAAATTTTACTTATTATTTGGACCCCCATTTACCCATTTTTTCAAAATAATCGGTAGAAAGTTGTTCAGTATATTTTTATATAATAAAAGTGGGCCCATATGTGGGATGAAAAAATTAGAAATGGGGGGAGGGGAGATTACCGAGTATGGAGGGTGTTGCATTATATATATATATATATATATATATATATATATATATATATATATATATATATATATATATATATATATAAACTTGTGTGTTTGAAAATATGGGTGTGGGTTTGAAAGTGTGTACGTATGTGAGGAAAAGTGTGGTGAAAGTAGTGGTAGTGGGAAGAAAAAAAATAATGAAAGTGATGTTTGTGTGTGGTGGATGAGATGTGGTGGGGGAGGTAATAGAGATGGGTGTGTATATTTATATATATAAGTTTGTTTTATATGAATAATTTTGAATGATTGGGCGTTCGATTTTCCTCTTCTTCCGCCCGTGAATATTTCGTCTGATATCCCACTGTGCGTCCGTGATATTTTTTTCTAAATAGTATCCTTCCATTCTCCTATAAATAGGATACTTAGTTAGAATTGATAATCACACCAGAATCAGAGAATTCTTCTTCTATAATATTGAGCGTATTTCTTTAGAGTTTTAAGAAGCTTTGAGCGTAGAAAACAGTGAAAGTTTTCTTCAAGAATATCCCCGCTATACAAGTTGGAATACTCTTGTTTTCAAGGTAAGGGATATTATTTTTGTTCAATATTCATATAAAATAATATTTTTTTCCATACTCTGTAGTATGTAAGTAATATTATTTCGTTTTAGATTTTGAATTCTACACTCATTTTGTTAACGTTTTGGATTCTATACTCCATGAAATTAGTAGAATATCCTTGATATTTGCGCTTCATGGAAATATTATTCAGAGTATTCTTGATAAGTTTTAACTTTTTCATGCCAGAGTACTATTCACGGGGTACTATTCCTGAAGTTACTATTCACCTGGGGTACTATTTATGATAAAAACTGATTTCTTTTCGGTCCAAATCATTTTTGATACAATATTATTCTTGAATTTTACTCCACAAAGTAGTATCATGTTGACAATTTGGACACTATTGAATTCTGGATAAATTAAATTATGATTATTTAAATATTTATCCTTTGCTTTCTTTTAATAGGATTCTTATATCATTGTCATCATCTTCATGCTTATATTGTTATGAAAGTTATCTTTGGCAGCAGTGCATAGATGGACTTGGTATGATTATGACCAGGGATTATTCGGCATAATCATGACCATAATGTTACAAATGATGTGGTAAAAGTCCTCATTGGCCCGTAGTGCATTGATGGACAGTTGTTGGCATGATCATGACCATTGATGAAAATACGAATATCCTTGGCCCGTAGTTCATGGATAATTTATGGTCATGATACTAATGAATATTTTTAGCCGTAGTGCAAGGGTGATTCGATGATGTGGATTATTTATTAAGGTGAGTCTTAGCGATAAAATTGATGATAAATTCTTTTAAATAATAGAAGATAGTAGATATCATGCTCTACTTGACTCTTCTAATGGATTGCTTGTTCCGCTACAGTTAAACTTGATATCTATCATATTTTATCAGTTTAACACCGTGGAAGGCTAACGATAATTTATTCTGCATTATCTTAGTTTAATTTTTCTTACTGGGATAGTTGAGCTCACCCTTTGCTTTCATTATTCTCTTTAGGAAATGAGAATATAGCTGGGACTAGTCGGGGAACGGAGTGACGGTCTAGATGTTTGCATTAGTAGTCCTCACTATTCTGTGAAATAGTGTGATAATAAATGTATTGAGGACCTATTTTGAGTTTGAATACTGTCTAGAAGACAATATTTGTATTAAAACTCATAGCTCATGTTGTATATTTAAGTTTGTATTTGTATTATGCACCATGTATTTGACAACTCAGAATGGGTGATGTATACCTATTTTGGGGGCGTCACAGTTGGTATCAAAGCTTAGGGATATGATCCCTGGCTAAGATGTGAGAATAAAACTAGGGGGGAGAGATGGGAAAATCCTTCGCTAGTATGACCTAGCTAATTTATTTGTTATTTAATTGGTCGGTCAGAATATAGGGATAATATGTGGCATGTCAATTAACCCTTATTTTGTGGCAGTGTTTGAAAATGACTTTCGAGAATGTTGAGATAAGTAATGGAGCACAGGAGACCGTTGAGTCACCACAGATTAATAACCAGGATAATGTGCAATAGGATGACAATAGTCCTCCGGTAAACAACAACACCGATCAAATGATGAATGATGGGATGTTCAGAGGCTTTATGCAATTCATGCAACATCAGGCGAGAACGGCTCCTGTTCATAATACAGGTGGAAACACTGGCAACTCTTGGACGGTCACTGCTAAGCAGTTCAAGGAGCTGGGACCACCAAAGTTTTTGGGAGAGCCAACACCACTTAAGGCAGAGACGTGGATAAAGCAGATCACCAAGATATTTGATGTCTTGGGATGCTTCGAGGAGCAAAAGGTTCCCTTTACAACTTTCATGTTGCGAGGAGAGGTAGATTATTGGTGGGAATCTGTAAAGCGTACTCAACCTGCCGCACTGAAGATGTCTTAGGAGAGGTTCCAAGAACTGTTCAACGACAAGTACTTTCCCAAAAGTATTCATCACATGAAAGAGGTAGAGTTCATCAACCTAGAGCAAATTAATATGACCGTGTCGCAGTACGAAGCTAAGTTTGCCAAGTTGTCCCGGTTTGCATCCCACTTAGTTGATAATGAGGAGAGAATGACACGGATGTTTCTAAGAGGTTTGAAACCCGAGATACGTCAATACCTTATCTCTCATAAACTATGTTTATATTCAGATGTTGTAAATAGGACTCAGTTATTGGATCACGATAATGAGTTAACCCAACCAAGAGAGAGTAGCCGACAAGTCGATAATACTAGTGGTAGCAGTCATCGAAGCGGTGACAACAAACGTGGAGGGAATTAACATGCCAGAAATGGTAACCACTTCGGTGGTAATCATGGCCAAGACAATAAAAGTGGACCTTTCAAGAAGAGGAGATTCAACAATGATGGAAAGACGTCAGCACCAACACCTGCTGTTAAGGAAGGAGAACGACCACCTATCATATGCTTCAAATGCGGAGTGGGGGACACATCAGTCCAAACTGTGCGTAGCAGTCCAAAACGTGTTACAATTATGGAAGAGAATATCACCTAGCTAGATTTTATCATGCATGGAAGCCAAGTCCAACTGGGATGGAGGCACCATAGGCCGCTCCAAAAAAGTCAAAACCAGTAGTTTAAGGGAGAGCGTTTGTCGTAACCTCCCAGAAAGAAAGGGACTCGAACGAGGTCATCACGGGTAAGCTTATCATAAAATCTAGCGAATATATACCTTATTTGATACCGGTTCTACCCATTCTTTTATTTCTCCTACTTACGCTCAACGTTTAAATTTAACTCCGGAGAAATTAGACTTTGACTTATCTGTTGAAACTCCGTTGGGAGAAACCTTCATTACATCCACTATTTATAAGTCTTGTTTGGTTCAAATCGGTACCCTCACATTACCTGTCGATTTGATTTTATTAAAAATACTTGCACTCGACGTTATTCTAGGGATTGATTGCTTAACTACTCATCATGCAAAAATTGATTGTTTTCGTAAGGTTGTTAACTTTCATATTCCTAACAAACCTATTATGCGAATTCAAGTAACCAAACCATTAAAATCAATCACTATCATATCAAGCCATAAAGCTATTTGTTTATTGAAAAACGGATGTCAAGCTTTCTTAGCCTATGTCACAGATTTAAACAAAAATACGTTAGATTTGGATGATATTTCTATTGTTAATAAATTTTCTGACGTATTCCCTGAAGAACTTCCTGGCCTACCCCCAGAGCGTGAAATTGAATTTTGTATCAACCTTAAATCCGGTACAAAACCCATTTCCAAAGCCCCATATAAAATGGCTCCTATTGAACTTTAAGAGTTAAAAACCCAACTACAAGAATTGTTAGACATCGATTTCATTCATCGTAGTACGTCTCCTTGGGGTGCTCCTGTTCTATTCGTGAAGAAGAAAGATGGAAATATGCGACTTTGTATTGATTATCGGGAGTTGAATCATGTCACCATCAAAATAGGTACCCGTTACCTCGTATTGATGATCTGTTTGACCAGTTGCAAGGCGCCGAATTCTTTTCAAAGATCAATCTTCGTTCTGGATATCACTAATTGAAGATTAAAATTGATGACATTCCAAAGACTGCTTTCAAAACTCGGTACAGGCATTATGAATTCATAGTCATATCTTTTGGATTGACTAATGCTCCAACTGCCTTCATGGACATGATGAACCGAGTATTCAAAGAATATTTTGATCACTTTGTGGTCATCTTTATTGATGTCATCCTTATTTATTCCAAAAGCCGTGAAGATCATGAGCAACACTTGAGGCTGATACTTCAAAAGCTTCGTGAAAACAAGTTATATGCCAAGTTGAAGAAATGCGAGTTCTAGCTTGAGGAAGTAGCATTCCTTGGGCACATGATATCAAATCATGGAATATCTGTTAACCCGACAAAGATTGAAGCAATTCAAAGATGGGAGCAACTTAAGTCAGTGACCGAAGTACGTAGCTTTCTCGGCTTAGCTGGTTATTATCGAAAATTCGTAGAAGGGTTTTCTCGAATCGCTACTCTATTAACTCAGCTGACTCAGAAAGATAAAAAATTTGGTTGGAGCGAGGAATATGAGAAGAGTTTTCAAGAACTCAAGATAAGACTCATTTTAGCACATGTTCTGACAATACCATCTGGTTTGGAGGGATTTGTCATATACAGTGATGATTCAGGCCAAGGTTTAGGATGTGTTCTCATGCAACATGGGAAAGTTATAACCTATGCCTCACAAAAACTCAAAGAATATGAGAGAAATTATCCTACTCATGATCTAGAGTTGGCAGCTGTCGTTTTTGCGCTTAAGATTTGGAGGCATTACCTGTATGGAGAGAAGGTGGAGATCTATACAGATCATAAAAGCCTCAAATATTTCTTCACTCGAAAGGAACTCAACATGCGACAACGACAATGGCTTGAGCTATTGAAAGATTACGATCATACCATTCAATACAATCCTAGAAAAGCAAACGTAGTAGCTGACGCATTGAGTAGATGATCATATGCGAGTACGAGTGCGATATTGTCAACGCAAAGGCCTATTTTGTATGACTTACAAAGGATGGAGATAGAGTTAAAGATTCTAGGGACCCATGTGATGATGGCGAATATACGACTAGAACTGACTTTTATCGATAAAGTTAATGCTTCTCAAGCTATAGACCTGGAGCTGATGCGTATGAGGAAGAAAGTGAAAGAAGGTGCTATTCCGGAAGCAATAATCGGTGAAGAAAGAATACTTCGAGTCAACTCCAGACTTTCTGTTCTGAATAATTCTGACTTGAAGTATAAAATCATGATGGAGGTGCACAACACACCGTTTGTAATCCATCCTAAGAGTACCAAAATATATCGTGATCTTCGACATACATTTTGGTGGAGCAATATGAAGAGAGAGATAGCGGGGTTTATCTCAAGGTGTCTAACTTGTCAACGAGTCAAGGCGGAGCATCAAGTGCCAAAAGGTCTATTGCAACTACTTGAAATTCTAGAATGGAAGTGGGAGCACATTACCATGGATTTTGTTACTGGTCATCCCAAGGTTTCTCAAGGCATAGATACGATTTGGGTCATTATTGATAGATTGAACAAGTCTGCGCATTTCTTTCCGATACGAGAAACTTATACACTTGAACGTCTTGCTCATATGTACATAAACAAGATTGTAAGACTACATGGTATGCCATTATCCATATTTTTTTATCGAGACCCAAGATTCACTTCACGATTTTGGGTTAGTTTGTAAAAAGCTATGGGCACAGATTTGCGATTTAATTCGACGTATCATCCTCAAATGGACGGGCAGTCGGAGAGGACTATTTAAACTCTTGAGGATCTATTAAGACTTTGTGTCCTTAATTTCAAAGGAAGTTGGGACAAGTTCTTACCATTGGTGGAATTTTCCTACAACAACAGTTATCAAGCAAGTATCGGTATGGCTCCATTTGAGGCGATGCATGGAAGAAAGTGTCGTTCTCCAGTATGCTGGGATGAGTTTGGTGAAGAAACATTGTTGGGACCGGAATTTTTACGTATGACTACAGAGAAGATTCAAATGATTTGACAATGTATAAAAACCTCATAAGATCGACAAAAGAGTTATGCTGATCTTCATCGAAAGGACATGGAATTCAATATTGGAGATCATGTGTTGTTACGTATTGCTCCATGGAAAGGAGTTACGAGATTTGGAAAAAGAGGAAAGCTTAATCCTCGATTCATTGGCCCATTTGTAATCCTCGATCGAGTAGGAACTGTGGCCTATAGACTCGCCTTACCGCCAAGTATGTCTCATGTTCATAACATTTTTCACATATCTATGTTATGTAAATATTTGAAAGACCCGAACCACATTATTGAATTAGAATCGGACGATATAGTGGAAGATTTCATGTATGAAGAGGTACTTGTTAAAATCTTGGATAAGAAGGATCATATTCTACGCTCCAAGGTTATACCTTAAGTCAAAGTTTTGTGGAGAAATCACGATGTTGAGGAAATGACCTGGGAGTTTGAATCTGAAATGAAGTCAAGGTATCCTCATATCTTTGATATACCAGGTATGTACCCTAATTTTGAGGGCAAAATTTCATAAGAAGGGGAGGTTGTAAGACCACAACATTTATGAATAAAGATGAATTTTCTATAAATATCATTTTTGAACATTAAGAAATGAATTTGATATAATGTTATAGTTGTGGGTAATATTTATAAATTTTGTAGAGTACGCAAGTTGTTATATTATATTCGATTGGTTGAGGAATATTTGTTTTAACAGGGAATATTCGTACGACGGCGCAATCATTAGTGGACCCCACAACGGAATTATTGTTGGAATGAGAAAATAATAGAAATATCTTTTTACAAAAATAAAGGCAAAAGTTTTACCATTAACTATTGAAATACCAGGTGGTAAAAGTACAATAATACGCGTGGTTGCATAGTAGCACACAATATTAATTATTGATGCTTACGTGAAAAGTTACTCAGTTTTGTTCAATTATTGCTACAATAATTGTTGCATAGTATCTCGCGTTATTTGATTCCATTATTGTTACAATATTTTATATTATTAAATCAATAATTGAGATGACAAGTTATTCATATTATTATCTGCATAATTAATAATGTCTAGAAAGTTCTGTCGAGGAAAGGGGTTTGGTCACCTAATTGCGCGCCAATAGGGAGAAATCCTTATCGAAAAGCCCCCCTTTCCTGGGAACGATCGGGTTGTTAATATTGCTAGTTATAATAATGATGAATAAATATTATTAAAAATATTGAGGAGATTTTTATGAAGTATTTAAATTTTACTTAATATTTGGACCCCCATTTACCCATTTTTCAAAATAATCAGTAGAAAGTTGTTCAGTATATTTTTATATAATAAAAGTGGGGCCACACGTGGGATGAAAAAATGGAAATGGGGGGATGGAAGATTACCGAGTATGGAGGGTATTGCATTATATATATATATATATATATATATATATATATATAAACATGTGTGTTTGAAAATGTGGGTGTGGGTTTGAAAGTGTGTACGTATGTGAGGAAAAGTGTGGTGGAAGTAGTAATAGTGGGAAGAAAAAAATAATGAAAGTGATGTGTGTGTGTGTGTGGTGGATGAGATGTGGTGGGGGAGGTGATAGAGATTGGTGTATATATTTATATATATAAGTTTGTTTTATATGAATAATTTTAAAAGATTGGGCGTCCAATTTTCCTCCTCTTCCGCCCGTGAATATTTTTTCTGATATCCCACTGTGCGTCTGTGATATTTTTTTTCTAAATAGTATAATTCCATTCTCCTATAAATAAGATGCTTAGTTAGAATTGAAAATCACACCAGAATCAGAGAATTCTTCTTCTATAATATTAAGCGTATTTCTTTAGAGTTTTAAGTTTTAACTTTTAATATTGAGAGTATTCTTGATAAGTTTTAACTTTTAATATTGAGAGTATTCTTGATAAGTTTTAAGTTTTAATATTGAGAGTATTCTTGATAAGTTTTAATTTTTTCATGTCAGAGTACTATTTACGGGGTACTATTCTCGAAGTACCATTCACGGGGTACTATTCACTCAATTACTATTCACCCGGGGTACTATTCATGATACAAATTGATTTCTTTTCGGCCGAAATCATTTTTAGTACAATATTATTCTTGAATTTTACTCCACAAAGAAGTATCATGTTGACAATTTGGACATTATTGAATTCTGGATAAATTAAATTATGAATCTTTAAAAATTTATCCTTTGCTTTCTTTTAATTGAATTCTTATATCATTGTCATCATCCTCATGCTTATATTGTTATGAAAGTTATCTTTGGCCGTAGTGCATAAATGGACTTGGTATGATTATGACCAGGAATTATTCGGTATAATCATGACCGTAATGTTACAAATGATGTGGTAAAAGTCCGCATTGGTGTAAAACCCCGAATTTTATGAAATAAAAGTATTCAATTTTTCTTATAATTATTATTCAGTAAATGGTTAAATTGATAAAAAGTTAAAGTTAAGGGTGATATATATAAAATTTTCAAAATACGCAAGTGGTTATAAAATACTCATTTCTGTTGGGAAATATTTGTTTGGTCGTGGAATATTCTTGTTGTTTGGGAATATTCGATTTACTAACACGCCCATTTATGGGCCCCATAATGTAATAACTCGTCGAATGAAGAAAACGATAAGTTTGAGTTTTTATAAATAACTACAGTAGTTATTACCAATTAACACTTTGTTGGAATACCGGTGGTTAAAATACGAATACTGAGTAGTTGCACAAGAAGACACAAAGATTGCACAATATTTTTGAATTATTGATTCTTACGTAAGAAGGCACTACTCAATAATTGTTACAGTAATTACTGTTCAATATTTTATTTTATTAATTCAATAATTGTTGCGTTGATATTTTATATTATTGTTGTTTCAATAATTGTCACTGCACAGTATTTCCCATTATTAGATCAATAATTCATATTATTTGAATAATATTATTAGATAGCATTATTGGCAACGTCTAGAAAGTTCTGTCAAGGAGAGGTTTGGTCACCTAATTGCTCGCCAGTAAGGAGAAATCCTTATCGAAAAGCCCCATCTTTCCTAGGAATGGCCTGATTGTCATAATTGTATTCTGTAATATTATTTGTGAATAATTAATTATTGATTTATATGATAAAGAAATATTTATTTTATGTGGACATAAATGATGGATAAGAAAATATTTATTTATGTGGTTATAAATGAAGGAATTAAAGCTGAGTTGTTTGTCAGATTGGAGGTATTAAAAAATCAAATTGGTGTTCTTAAAGCTCTATTGCGTGAGTTATAATTTTTAATCCGACCGTTTGATCGTTGTGATTTTTGGATATGTTATACATATATAAGTTGAGTATATGTCCACAAAATTTGAACCGTTAAAAATGAACGTATGATTTGTTATGAATTTTAAGAGGTGACTTGTTCAGAAATTGTTAAAGTTTCTGAATTTATCATTTTGGTGGAAAATTCTAGAATGAGTGGGCCCCACCTTTGGTTGGTGAAAAATGTGCTAAAATTTTATTTCAAAAGTGGTGGGTGTGAATGTAACGCCCCGAAACCGGTCTATCTTCACACCCGGATTCCGTACGTCACTATCACATCTTCTTCCAAACATACATCATTATATACTGAAATATTACAACATACACTCTCAAATCCCAGGTTCTAAAAACCATATAACTTTTTTCATTATAAATAATGATAAATACATTATTCATTCCATCTTACAAGAGTGACTTTCATCCGCCACTAAGGATACATAACAGTTCATTAAACTAATCTAAAGTTCATTTAACTTATTTTATATTACAAGTCTTCACTTAATCTTCTCACTCATCCACATTCTGAATGGCACTTCATTTGGATACAGTCAGCTTGATCGTTATGGAATCCTTAAGTTCTTCTAACATCGTTTACTGAAATTATTTTTCATTTAAAACAAGTGTGAGCATTCAATTGCCCAGCAAGTCACCATAGTTGAACAAACATCTTCAAGAATTCAAACATTCTTCTAAGACTTCAATAACCGAACAAAGGTTATGAAGCAGCTTGAATAATAGGAATATTCTCGATTCCTATCATTTTAAAACAATATTCACTTTCATTTTAAAATACTTTAATTCTTCTACCTTTTTTCATACACATTCTGTCTGGCTAGAATCATTAGCACAAACTTAATAATAACGGATCATTTATAAACAGAGCATTCTCTTATTTAACAGTTAAATCACAGAACAGTTCATCTCATAGAAACACTGAAGTGTTCACATTGTGGCACAAGGCCTCATACGTTCTACCACCTTGTACAAATATCGCACATTAGCACATAGACAGAACTTCTCAAGTTCAACATCTGAGAAGTTTTAGAAACTAGCATTTATTTGAAATATGAATGAAGTTAGGAAACTTGCCTTACGCACAGCTATAGCTTACGCTAATCTGCTCATTCCAGTTCCTATGTAACACATAAGAAAAACAACACATACACTAATTAGTCATACATCTTTGACTTATGCATTAGCTTACTTAACTTTACTTCTCAGGGTTCACGTTTTTGCAACCTAAGTTTACGCGACCACTTCCATTACCGTTCTACGGCTTCATGACATACGGAGATGTCTTACTTTTACGTTCATCATCTTTGATGTTTTACATTCTTATCTTCTTCTTATAACTTCTCTAGGACTCAACACACATCACTTCTCTACTAGTAGTCCATATGGTACTTTGAGTGGTTTCCCACAAATAACCAACAAACAAGTTCCCATCTCGTCTACACTGCCCATAACAGTGAGTTAGATCGGTTGCCAGTTTTGTATATACCTTCGCTCTCTGAAGGAATTGTTTAGCCCAGCTCCCATATGTCAACCATCAAAGGTTACGATTGTACTACAACTTAACTTATCTTAACTTATCCGAACTATTAACTATACTCTTCGTTAAGTTAATTTCTCATTCCTTATGGCTTTCTGGCAACTAAATGTCATACCTCAGTATTCACTCTTTATCGTCTAAGTCATACAGTCTTTTGTATACTCAGAGCGATCATTCCCTTTAATCCTTAACTCGGCTTCGTTACGTTAAACGTTATTATCTTTAATTCAACTTCTTTTCCGTTCACGGTTTAACCATTGATCTTCATCATCTTACGGTCAAACCATACACGGGGTGTAGGTTCTATCCGTTTAATATTTGCATACCCTCAACCTTCACGTCGGTTAAAGTGTTCAACGCTTACATTTTATTCTAACGTCCTCGTCTGACTCACATTCGGTTTCCATTAATCTTATTACCATTCATTATGGCTTTCTTAATACCATTAATATCTTACTTATTACTTTTGTTATCCATTACTTGAACCCCATGTTCATTAGTCATTCTCAATGTCCAAGCCATACCGTTCGTTGTATGCTAAGACCGCTCGTTTATCGCAACAGCATTGCATTTGCAGCGTCTATACGCTTTACACTTATCTCTCACTAGCATGACATAACATCAAAATGTTATTCATTACCCTCGTCTCTCAACGTCTAAGGAATCACAACCATAACAATTCCCCACGTTCGTTTATCATAACTACGGTTCCCGGATATCGGTTCTATAATCCGTGTTTACATTCTTTGTCTTTTACTCTCATTTAATCTTTTCATTCGACCTTCATTAAAGGTTTAATTCACTTGTTTAAGTGTTATATTAGTTGAACATTATGTTCTTTATCTTCCCATATGTTTCCCCCAAGAGTTGAGCAGTTAAAAGCTCTTCTCTGGGTTTTTCCTTACAATCAGCCATGCTATTCCACTCTCTCTCTTTTATCTCTCCCATCACGAGTTAGTTAGCGTGCACTTCACTCCTTGGTCTGGTGCTGCAGCGCCACCTTACAAGGCATGGCTAGAAAATTTCTGGCCCTATCCCTAGACAATTTCTTCTAAGTCTTTGATCGTTTTGAGATGCTTATTTCCCGTTTCCATAACTTATTCGTTATAACTCGGAATGAGGTCATTCAAAAGCCATTCTCTTCCTTATCTTACATACTTCAATACCCCTGAATAGAACTTCGTTCTAAATCTGTTAACATGCCATTCGATTGGCTTGATCTTCACCCTTCGTTCATTTTACGTTTTTAATGCTCTTCATTTGTTTGTCCGTAATTCGGTCATCTGAACTCGGAATTCGTTTATTCTTGAGTTCACAACTCACATTTTCTACGGTCTCTTACATTCTTATGAAACCCTACACGTTCGAGTTCATTTACTAACTTTTTAATTCTCGTTTGTCTTTTACGAAATTTTTGCCATAACTTCGTTATAGCTAAGTTTTAATCCGTTCTTCATGAACGTTTCTACTGTTCCTAACCAAGCAATATGCATCTAACTTATACGCGATGATTTTAAACTTGTCCATCGATAACAAATATCCTATGATGGTTTTAAATTTGTCCATCAACAACGTTCTTCGTGTTCTTCGCGTGTTCTTCTTGTTCTTCGTTCGTTCTTCATTTTAATCGATATTTTGGATTACGATTTCACTTTTTATTTGAATTTGATGTTATAGAACATCATTCATTACTTATTACACCCACTTATTGATATAATCCACTCGGATCGTTCTAATTCATTACGAATCTTATACTTCCTTAAGAAATTTATAAACTAAACTTCAAATTCTTATTTTCATTATTTCTCATGATTTCAACCATATAAAATCATTCATAACCTCATCTACTTCTTATTCTTATTAAGTTATGTTTTGAACATATAAAACTGAAAAAGAAAATCTAACATAGATGTTAGGTTCTAATACCTTTCCTCTTTATTTTTCTTTCGCTAGACAAAACCGGTGATTTGTTAGCTTTTCTATTTCACGAACATTTTTGATCCGATCAATCATGTTCATGCTCTTCCTTCTCCCTTTCCATCCGAATCCTCTCTCTCACTTTCTAGTGTAGGATTTTCAAAATCCCATTTAAATGAAATAAGCTTCCTATTTATAAATTTTCCAAAGCTAGGGAAAAATAGTCATTTCACCCCTAACCTCGTTACTATTCATACCTCCTTACTATTCATGACTTAAGTGTTAAGTTAACTTAGCCCTTAAGTCTACTTAGCCTTTAAGTTTCGTGGTTCTGTCTTTTGGGTTTTCGTCCGATAGTTTTAAAAACTGCGATTCTCGGAATCCAAATATTTTTGGATATTTCGTCTTTCCTTTACCGATTAACTTTTACTTATTGTTCGGATTTCTGAAAAACTGAAAAACACTTTTTGGCGTTAAGCGTTTTCCTTCACGTTTTACCCTAACGTAGCTAAATGAATGAAAAGTATATAACAGTACTTTTTGTGATTTTTATTTCGTCCAATTTCTACACGTTTTTTGAAAAAAACTTTTATTGGCTTACTTAACTTTTCAAGATATATTATCGTCAAATCTTTTGACGGAATGTCATTTTGACATACCGAACTCTCAGAACGGCTTAGGTTATTCAAACCCTAACTCTTAGGTTTTGGTAGGTGAATAGTGTCTATTTCGTCTTTTTCCCCGAAAATATTTTTTTGTTCCCGAAAAATTTTCATTTTCGTCTTGAAAATTCTTAATCGCTTAGTCTAGCTCGTAGCCAGAATCCTCCCGACTTATAATCATCCTAGGTTCTAGAATGATTAATAAACACATAACACATAATATTATTAATAAAAATTCATTTTATTAATAACTAATTCTTTAAACTTAAATTCTGGGAAATCCAAATTTTTGGGTCGTTAGACTCTTCCCCTCTTATAAAAATTCCGTCCTCGGAATTTCTTAAAACCACACCCTTAGCCGGGTTATCACATTCACCCCTTCTTCATAGAATTTCGTCCTCAAAATTTTAGCCTACCCATCTTCTCAACTTTTCTTCAAAGAAGTTCTTATCTTTCCATCATTCCTAACCTCCATAACCTATCAAGAATCATGAAGTAGAATGAATAACGAGGAATATAAAATTTCCTTTTAAAAAGTTTCATACTTTTTCTGAGGGGTCAAATCGACCATGAACTCTTACTCGGTTTAACAGCATAACGCCGTAACCGTTATTCCATGGTCAGTCTACAATCACAAAGAAAGCAAACTACCTCTTACCCATCGTATACCCCATTTCGGGATATGTTCACCTCAGACAAAATCATTAGATTTCGCACCAAAACAATTTGGTTTGGCAAAACTTCTTCAAAGAAAGCTCGATGACATACCATTTGTCTAGCTAAATCAAGTAGCTTAGACCATACCAATAAATTGGATATCAACGTAAAACATTCGTCAAGTCAACTCAATTGACATTGACTACTTCTTTAAATTCTTTTCGCAATACATCAAAATGTTTTATGACGTCATGATACCGTACTTTTCATAGTACGTTGAGGACTTCGTCAGTTTGTGACTTCGTCATTATACATCATACCATAGCGGGTTGTTGATCCTAAGATCACATCCAACACCAGGTTCATTTGTATTAATAACTCCATCCTTTTACCATCCTTGCATAAAATGCACTAATAATATAAAATTTATTTTGATATTTCAAATCAATTTTTGTCTAGCCGAAGCAATTAACATAAACATACCAAGAATAGTTCTTTTAAAAATCTATTGGTTCCAAAAATTGAACCAATTCTTTCATTTTCAAAATACGAACACATAAGCACGATTTCAATAAACTTTGAAATCTAGCATAGCTAGATGACTTGGAATATCCTATTCTCCATCTTCCTTCATTGTCTTACTGCGACAATACTTAATCTTCTCTAGCACCTTTAATACTAAGCCTACTGAAAACAACTTATTTTCAGTCTAAACATCCCTCTACCTTAGTATAGTCCATCAACTTACCACACATTATGAGTTCAGGAACTTTCCACAATAATATGAGTTTAAGAACTATCTCAGACAGACCATAAGCGTCCATTCACTGAGAAGTTCAAAAACCTACCATATCATTATGAGTCACGAACGTACAATAAGTATGAGTTTCAAGAACTCGCACCTACCTTATCATTCTCTACCTATCAAGTATATACATAAGAAAAGATTCACCTTCTCGTCATATACATCTTGATAGCGCGACCAATTCCAATGATTATCACTGTAATAAGGTAAGAAGTTGTTACAAGCACAAACCTCTTCCCATACAAAGGTTCATACAACTCAGCTATCACATGAGTCCTCAATTGAAATTTTACAACTCCTAAATCTCTCTTAATTTAATACGAATTTTCTTTAATTCATATACTATCCTTCCCAACTCAATCTGAGTTCTTCTTCCCGTACTACTTCATAGTACTTATAAATCAATCATCGTTTAACAGCTCATCTGTTACTACGATTCACTATGATCACGTGGTGATCTTCTTATCCCTCTCTCCACGATTATAGTCTTAGATACTCTTACCTAATATTTATAACCTATCAGCTCTGATACAAATCTGCAATGCCCCAAAATCCGGTCTATCTTCACACCCGGATTCCGTACGTCACGATCCCATCTTCTTCCAAACATACATCATTATATACTGAAATATAACAACAAACACTCAAATCCCAAGTTCTAAAAACCATATAACCTTTTTTCATTATAAATAATGATAAATACATTATTCATTCCATCTTACAAGAGTGACTTTCATCCGCCACTAAGGATACATAACAGTTCATTAAACTAATCTAAAGTTCATTTAACTTATTTTATATTACAAGTCTTCACTTAATCTTCTCACTCATCCACATTCTGAATGGCACTTCATCTGGATATCATCAGCTTGATCGTTACGGGGATCCTTAAGTTCTTCTAACATCGTTCGCTGAATTTTTTTTTTAATTTAAAGCAAGTGTGAGCATTCAATTGCCCAGCAAGTCGCCACAGTTGAACAAACATCTTCAAGAATTCAAACATTCTTCTAAGA
This sequence comes from Panax ginseng, assembly GCA_020205605.1. Classification (NCBI taxonomy): domain Eukaryota; kingdom Viridiplantae; phylum Streptophyta; class Magnoliopsida; order Apiales; family Araliaceae; genus Panax; species Panax ginseng. Next base: position 91,930,443 of record CM035134.1, read on the forward strand.
CTTCAATAACCGAACAAAGGTTATGAAGCAACTTGAATAATAGGAATAATCTTGATTCCTATCATTTTAAAACAATATTCACTTTCATTTTAAAATACTTTAATTCTTCTACCTTTTTCATACACATTCTGTTTGGCTAGAATCATTAGCACAGACTTAACAATAATGGATCATGTATAAATAGAGCATTCTCTTATTTAACAGTTAAATCACAGAACAGTTCATCTCATAGAAACATCGAAGTGTTCACATTAGTGCACAAGGCCTCATACGTTCTACCACCTTGTACAAATATCGCACATTAGCACATTGACAGAACTTCTCAAGTTCAACATCTGAGAAGTTTTAGAAACTAGCATTCATTTGAAATATGAATGACGTTAGGAAACTTTCCTTACGCACAGCTATAACTTACGCTGATCTGCTCATTCCAGTTCCTATGTAACACATAAGAAAAACAACACATACACTAATTAGTCATACATCTTTGACTTATGCATTAGCTTACTTAACTTTACTTCTTAGGGTTCGCGTTCTTGCAACCTAATTTTAAGCGACCATTTCCATTACCGTTCTATGGCTTCATGACATACGGAGATGTCTTACTTTTACGTTCATCATCTTTGATGTTTTACATTCTTATCTTCTTCTTATAACTTCTCTAGACTCAAAGACACATCGCTTCTCCGCTAGTAGTTCAGATGGTACTTTGAGTGGTTTCCCACAAACAACCAACAAACAAGTTCCCGCCTCTGCCTACACCGCCCATAACAAAGAGTTAGATCGGTTGCCAGTTTTGTATATACCTTCGCTCTCTGAAGGAATTGTTTAGCCTAGCTCCCAAATGTCAACCATCAAAGGTTACGATTGTACTACAACTTAACTTATCTTAACTTATCCGTACTATTAACTATACTCTTCGTTAAGTTAATTTCTCATTCCTTATGGCTTTCTGGTAACTAAATGTCATACCTCAGTATTCACTCTTTATCGTATAAGTTATACAGTCTTTTATATACTCAGAGCGATCATTCCCTTTAATCCTTAACTCGGCTTCGTTACGTTAAACGTTATTATCTTTAATTCAACTTCTTTACCATTCACGGTTTAATCATTGATCTTCATCATCTTACGGTCAAACCATACACGGGGTGTAGGTTCTATCCGTTTAATATTTGCGTACCCTCAACCTTCATGTCGGTTAAAGTGTTCAACGCTTACATTTTATTCTAACGTCCTCATTTGACTCACATTCGGTTTCCATTAATCTTATTACCGTTCATTACGGCTTTCTTAATACCATTCATATCTTACTTATTACTTTCGTTATCCATTACTTGAACCCCATGTTCATTAGTCATTCTTAATGTCCAAGCTATACCGTTTGTTGTATGCTAAGACCGCTCGTTTATCACAACAGCATTGTGTTTGCAGTGTCTATACGCTTTACACTTATCTCTCACTATCATGACATAACATCAAAATGTTATTCATTACCCTCATCTCTCAACGTCTAAGGAATCACAACCATAGCAATTCCCCACGTTCTTTTATCATAACTATGGTCCCCGGATATCGGTTCTGTAATTCGTGTTTACATTCTTTGTCTTTTACTCTAATGTAATCTTTTCATTCGACCTTCATTAAAGGTTTAATTCACTTGTTTAAGTGTTATATTAGTTGAACATTATGTTCTTTATCTTCCCGTATGTTTCCCCCAAGAGTTGAGCGCTTAAAAGCTCTTCTTTGCTTTTTTTCTACATTAATCAAGCGTAAGGCGCCACTCTCTCTTTATCTCGTGATCGCAGTGTGAGTTAGCGATACCGGCTCCTTGGTTTGGCAATCGCGCAATACCTTACATAGGCATGGTTGGCGCCAAGGCAAGGCCAAGCCCTAACCCTAGAAAATTTCTTCTAAGTCTTTGATCGTTCTGAGACGCTTACTTCCCGCTTCCATAACTTATTCGTTATAACTCGGAATGAGGTCATTCAAAAGCCATTCTCTTCCTTATCTTACGTACTTCAATACCCCCCAAACAGAACTTCATTCTGAATCTGTTAATGTGCAATATGCATCTAACTTATACGCGATGCTTTTAAACTTGTCCATCAACAACAAATATCTTATGATGGTTTTAAATTTGTCCATCAACAACGTTCTTCGTGTTCTTCGTTCGTTCTTCATTTTAATCGATATTTTGGATTACGATTTCACTTTTTATTGGAATTTGATGTTATAGAACATCATTCCTTACTTATTACACCCACTTATTGATATAATCCACTCGGATCGTTCCAATTCATTACGAATCTTATACTTTAGAAATTTATAAACTAAACTTCAAATTCTTATTTTCATTATTTCTCATGATTTCAACCATATGAAATCATTCATAACCTCATCTACTTCTTATTCTTATTAAGTTATGTTTTGAACATAAAACTTAAAGAAAATCTAACATAGAAGTTAGGTTCTAATTCCTTTCCTCTTTATTTTTCTTCCGCTAGACAAAACCAGCGATTTGCTAGCTTTTCTATTTCACGAACATTTTTGATCCAATCAATCATGCTCACGCTCTTCCTTCTCCCTTTCCATCCGAATCCTCTCTCTCACTTTCTAGTGTAGGATTTTCAAAATCCCATTTAAATGAAATAAGCTTCCTATTTATAAATTTTCCAAAGCTAGGGAAAAATAGTCATTTCACCCCTAACCTCCTTACTATTCATACATCCTTACTATTCATGACTTAGGTGTTAAGTTAACTTAGCCCTTAAGTCTACTTAGCCTTTAAGTTTCGTGGTTCCGTCTTTCGGGTTTTTCGTCCGACAGTTTTAAAAACTGCGATTATCGGAATCCAAATATTTTTGGATATTTCGTCTTTCCTTTACCGATTAACTTTTACGTATTGTTCGGATTTCTGAAAACTGAAAAACACTTTTTGGCGTTAATCGTTTTCCTTCACGTTTTACCCTAACGTAGCTAAATGAATGAAAAATACATAACAAGATTTTTTTCGTCATTTTTATTTCGTCCGATTTTTACGCGTTTTCATGAAAAACTTTTATCGCCTTACTTAACTTTTCAAGATATATTATCGTCAAATCTTTTGACTAATGTCATTTCGACATACCGAACTCTCGTAATGGCTTAGGTTATTAAAACCCTAACCCTTAGGTTTTGTCGGTGAATAGAATAGTTCGCCTTTTTTTTCTCGGAAATATTTTTTGTTCCCAAAAAATTTTCATTTTCGCCTTGAAAATTCTTAATCGCTTAGTCTAGCTCAGAGCCGTAATCCTCCCGACTTATAATCATCCTAGGTTCTAGAACGATTAATAAACACATAGCACATAATATTATTAATAAAAATTTATTTTATTAATAACTAATTCTTTAAACTTAAATTCTGGAAAGTCCAAATTGTAGGTCGAGTCTGCTTTGGCGTTCTAACATTTTCCTATAAATAGAGTGCTGAGTTAGAATTGAAAATCACACCAGAAACATAAGTTTTCTCTCCCTATATTATCGAGCGTATTTTTGTGAGTATTTAGATACTTTGAGAGTTGTTATTCAGTGCACGTTTAATTCGGCTTTACATCTGATATTCCAGTCAGAAGTACTACTCTTTTGAGGTAAGAGATTGTAAGGGATTGTAAGGGATTATAAGGGATTGTAAGGGATTTTAAGGGATTGTAAGGGATGTTATTTTCTTCGTAAATGATATTATTTTCTTCAATATCATTATGCCGAAGTATTGATGTGTTTTATTGTGGAATTTTTACCTTTTTCATGTCGGGGTTACTATTCACGTATACGACACTATTCACGTATACGACACTATATTCATGTATATGGCACTATTTACGTATATGATATTATTTACGTATACGGTACTATATACGAATACGGGTTACTATTTATGAGTTACTATTCATGAGTTACTATTTATAAGTTACTATTCACGAGTTACTATTCACGGGTACTATTCACGACAAAATTGGTTTCTTTTTCTGACCAAATTATCGTTGATTTATGAATCTTACTCTTGAAATTAAATGTAGTTGTTGATCATATTGTTTTTATTCTCATATATAACATTTTTATAACTCTAATGATGATATTTCTCTTTGACTTGAGTGTAAAGATTGGTAGATTATTGGTATGATCGTGACTATGGGTTCTCTTTGGCCAGTAGTGCAAAGATGAATTGTTGACTGGTATGATCATGACCATTGAATTTATAATTAAATATCTTTAGCTTAAGTGCAAAGGTGAATTGATCAACATGGTTATAATTATTGTTTATATAAATTATGAAATGATTATATATTTCTTTGAGATATTAATATCTTTGGCCCGTAGTGCAAAGATGACATGTTGTTGAATATCTTTGTCCTGTAGTGCAAATATGAATTTTTGTTGAATATCTTTGGTCCGTAGTGCAAAGATAACCTGTTGCTGAATATCTTTGGCATGTAGTGCAAAGATGAACTGTTAATGAATATCTTTGGCCCGTAGTGCAAAGATGAACTTATTAGTATGATTATGAGAATGTGAACTGTGATTTGGTATAACCATGATCTTTGATGTTTCAGGTAAAGATAGGTGATGTAAATTATCTTCGTCCTAGATGAGAAGAGGAATTTAGAACCACAATTATGGTTATGAGTTATTTACATGATTGTGGACAGGAACTGTTGATTGATGTTACAGGAATAAAACAATGTTGGTGGACTTTTAAAATGGAGAAGATAATAGACTTTATGGTCTATTTGACTCTTCTAATGGATTGCTCGTTCTACTGCAACTATGGTTGAAAAGTTTTATCGTCTACCATATGTTCTAAATCTCTGATTTATTACTGATGAAGGCTATTGATAATTTAATTATCTTTAGTCATGATATTCTTTAATGAGCTAGTTGTGCTCACCCTTTTGCTTCACAATTCCTTTTAGGTAATAAGAGTGTTGTCGGGTCGAGCGGGGATAACAGGGGAATAGAATGGTGGTCTATAGCTATTGAGGTTCTCCCTAAATAGTATGGAAATAATTTTATTGAGAAGTTTAGATAAGTGTGTCGTATTGTATACGTCATTTGATATTTAATTTTGGTGAACCGAATAGGGTGAGGTGAACCCAACTTTGGAAGGGCTTTTTGCCACTATCATACAAGATGTCTAGTGACATACAAACTCGTGTTATCATAAGACATGGTTGTGCACATTCACTTGTTGAGTATATCTACGAGCACTACCTATATGATCTTGGAGTTTGGTTGAAATATTATTTTCAATTGCAGACAGTGGAGATAGTTATATATCAAGAGAAGACTCACCATTGGAAAGAACATGATAGTAATCTTCTCATTTTTCTTTGGGGTCTATTGGGTCAACCAAGGATAATTCTGTGGGCATATGATATCTATCATAACCTAGACGCATGGCCTCCCATGTACGAAGGTTTTCTTGAGCATTTCCCAAAGATTTTAATTTCTAAAATAGTTATTGATGTACCTTTATGTAGGGTGCCATTGTGCGTGCTATCCAAGTTGGTGTCCAGAGTCACAGTTGGTATATATTTGTATCAAAACTCACAACATATGTGTTGTTGTATTTTGCACGACAATTGTAGTAATAAATTTATAGTTATTTTCTGTACCATGTATTTGGCGACTCAGAATAGGTTGGATGGATTGGACCTATTTTGGGGGCGTCACAGTTGGTCCGTAGTGCATTGATGGACAGTTGTTGGCATGATCATGACCATTGATGGAAACACAAATATCCTTGGCCTGTAGTGCATGGATAATTTGTGGTCGTGATACTAATGAATATCCTTGGCCGTAGTGCAAGGGTGATTCGTCGATGTGCATTATTTATTAAGCCGAGTCTCAGCGATAAAATTGATGATAAATTCTTTTAAATCATAGAAGATAGTAGATATCATGCTCTACTTGACTCTTCTAATGGATTACTTGTTCCGCTGCAGTTAAACTTGATGTCTATCGTATTTTATCAGTTTAACATCGTTGAAGGCTAATAATAATTTATTCTGCATTATCTTAGTTATAATTTTTCTTAATGGGCTAGTTGAGCTCACCCTTTGCTTTCATTGTTCTCTTCAGGAAATGAGAATATAGCTGGGACTAGTCGGGGAACGGAGTGACGGTCCAGATGTTTGCCTTAGTAGTCCTCGCTATTCTGTGAAATAGTGTGATAATAAATGTATTGAGGACTTATTTTGAGTTCTAATCTTTGCCTGAAGACAATATTTGTATTAAAACTCACAGCTCATGTTGTATATTTAAGTTTATATTTGTATTCTGTACCATGTATTTGGCGACTCAAAATGGGTGATGTATACCTATTTTGGGGGCGTCACGCCTATCAAAAGATATAACTAGAATGGGGCACAGCCACCCAGTATCTAATAGAGGCCTATCAAAAGATATAACGAGAAAATACATCAGAATAAGTCGATAGTGTTGATGTCGATATCATCCAACCTATCCACCTAATGTAACTCTTCTTGAGTCAATAGATCTCCGCCAAGAGGGATATCAAGACTATATAATGGAGGATCTACACCGACATAATAATCTAAATAAGGGCCACCTAAAGGGCCAGCCCCTGAGCTGGAAGGATTAAAAGTATCCACATCTGAAGGATCCTTGCCCAAATGCCGGATAAAAAAATGTGTCCGGTCCAACTGCCGGGTCAAGCTATCAATCTACGTCAAATGAGTGGGCTCTCGGACGCATGTAATCCAATCCGTCATCATCACGGATCCAAGAACCATATCCCCCATGAATTGAGTGGCGCGGGTCTGAGCTCCGATGGTACGAGGAGACCACCAGCAGTAGAATGCCTCCTGAGTGAACAGTCCCTCTGACAAATCAAAGCCATCAACTCCCATCAATGGGATATCACTGATCAGTGACTTCGACACAGGCTAATAACGCATGGCAGGAGGACAGATCGGTACACGGATCTCTCTTGTGGTGCTCCTGATAGCACGCTCTGCCAAATATAGCTCCCAACTTCCATCTGTGAAGAGAGGAATTCGACGGGTGGACATCAAATGCTTGACATTAGTCGGGAAACAACCCTCAAAGCCAACTTTCAGATGGTCCCTAGAATACAGAACCCATGAAATGACATCGGCTTTCAATAACTCCAACTGTAAGCGAAAATGGGTGAAACCCTCAGCTACACGAACCTCCACCAATGTGGAGTGCTACCATCGTCTTCCCCGTGGGTAGGTGTCTAAACCTAACACTGTGACAACCCGAGAATTTGGAAAAATTTTAAAATCATAATTGATTAATTTAAGGTTCAATATTAGAACCTAGACAGAAAATAAGTGAATGGATTTGACATTTTTAGGAAGGAATTTTGTGAATTTAAATTTTTTCTGGAGAATTATTCAGGATTAAGTGTATATGTGTCTATGTTCTGTGAATAAGGTATTATATGTGTACAAAAGGTGGTTAAGGGTCAAGGGTTGAGCAGATAAGCTATATCTCTGTCAAACCCTAATCGTATATTAAGAACGTCAACGTTCAGTTAGAAAATTCTTACGATTTATAAGAAATCCTAAAATCGGTTCTTGAAACCCTAATTTCAGTTCCGGGAATCTGAAACCCTATTTCGGAATATAAAACCCTAATTTGAGAATTCAAAGGCTAAATTTAATGATTTAAGTATTTGTGATTATAAATATAATTAGGGATAACCCTAATTAACTATTTAGAAAACCCTAATTCTTGGGTTATAAATCCTAATGCCCATTTTGGGAAAACCTTAATTATTATTTAAAATTTTTAATTAGGAAATATTAATCCTAATTAGCAAGCTTGAATTATGATTGGGAGATTTTAATATAACTAGAAAACCATAATAATAATTTAGAAATATTAATTTTCTATTTTGAAAATCGAAATTTAGAAATCCTAGAAATTAAATTTCAAAAATTTTAGGGTTAAACCCTAAGGGTTAAACCCTAAACTCTAAGGGTTTAGGGCAAATGACAAGTATGCCTTTAAAATTAATTGCAAAATGACTAAAGTACCCTTTTACTTAAAAGTTAAGTAACAGATATACCAAATCTTGGGTGACTCATCCAATTGTTTATCCCATGTGCTCTATATCTATTTTATATTAGATACATGTGCCGCCTAGCAACTAGATACATTGAATAAAAAAAAGATCAAAGATTAAAAGTATGAAATATCTTACTTTAGTTATCATTTTCTCCACGACATTCTCTCTCATAAATTTAGGGACTTAGAGTGAGAAAGAGAGAGAATGAAAGCTAAGAACACTTCATAGCTTGCCAAGATCAGGAATCAGAAGTCAGAATCCAACATCAAAGCTCAAAAATGGTATAAACCCTAACCTTAAAAATCTTGTGATCTTTTGTTATATGTTGTAATTGGTTGTTTAAAGTTATGTCTTAAGGTGTCATTGAGTGATCTGGGTTGTTAGATCATAGATCTATAACATCTAGAGGCACGAACATCAAGTTTTTATAAATTGACTTTGAACCCTAAAATGTTATCTGACAGCCATATGTCAGGACTCATAGATCTCTCTGTGTTAATTGTTAGGTGTGTTTTACGTTATAGATTTGATCTATGATATGTGGACTATGATTTGAAACTGGAAACATGGCCAGATCATGTGTATATTGAAGGATATGCTTGGTCAAAGTATGTTGACCGATCATGAAATCTGAGTTTCTGGGCAACCCAGAAACCCAGATTTCGTCTGACAAGTTTTTGCAGGCTCTAGATCTTGCCGTGTTTTATGTTTTTGGTCATGATGTTGGTTGGATGTTATAGACTGGTATATGATCTACTAATCCATGTTATTAGATCACCTAGATTAACAACAGAATCGATAAAACTTTCAACTATACATTTCATCAAAAACCTATCCCCAACGGATATTTCATAAAACTTTCATCCGTTGAAGTACGTTTCAACGAAGGTCAAGCAACCATGACGTTATTCAGCCATTGGCAAGTAAATCCTGTGAAGTATCAGACGTGGTCTGATGATGTCATCTGATGAAGTACATTTCAACGAAGGTCAAGCAACCTTGACGTTATTTTACTATTTACAAGTAAATATAACGAAGCATCGGAGGTGGTCCGATGATGTCATCCGTTGAAGTACATTACAATGAAGGTCAAGTAACCTTGACGTTATTCATCCTTTGGCAAGTAAATCCAATAAAGCATCGGAAGTGGTCTGATGATGTCATCCGTTCAAGTACATTTCAATGAAGTTCAGGTAACCTTGACGTTATCCAACCATTGGCAAGTAAATCCAGCGAAGCATCAGAGGTGTTCTGATGATGTCATCCGTTGAAGTACGTTTCAATAAAGGTCAAACAACCTTGACGTTATTCAGCCATTCGCAAGTAAATCCAGTGAAGCATCGGAGGTGGTCCGATGATGTCATCTGTTAAAGTATGTTTTAACAAAGTTCAAGCAACCTTGAAGTTATTCAGCCATTGGCAAGTAAATCCAGCGAAGCATCAGAGATGTTCCGATGATATCAGTCATTGAAGAACCTTTCAACGAAGGTCAAATAGCCTTGACATTATCAGCCGTTGGCAATTAAACCCAGCAAAGAATCAGAGATGGTCTGATGATATTATCAGTTGAATGACATTTCAACGAGGGTCAGGCAACCCTGACATCACAAACTATTGGTAGTAACTCCAACAAAGCAGTGGAAAGACCTGGCGATACAAACCAGGAAAAACCATCCTCATTAGGGAGGACCGATGATGGAATCTATTATACAAGTCTTCATCAGACAAGGCATAATTCCCCACAAGTCTCTCATACATGAGAGGTACATCCTCTGTGTGAAGGTTGTACTAAGGATTAAGGACTTTTGTGACAACCCCAATGTCAACATCTAGGAGGTCCTTGTGGACTTTGGAGTAAACATCCAAGTAGTTCATCAGGGTCATCAGTGATGACTCTCGATCCCAATAGAAGGCGTGGGAGCATACAATCATCACATCCCATTGGAAAATGGTCCAACAAACTACATTTCATCATACATTTATATCATGCTGCATTACATTGCATCATGATTATCTTATCACATTTCAAGTGTCTAGTATTCTTTATCATATCCATGCCATTACATTGCATAAATATGATAAAGAGGGGCATCTGTAGAAACTCAAAATTTTGCATTCCTATTACTAACCTTGCAGGAGGGCATAATCGTCTTCCAGAGATAACCCTAGAAGTCAAATTAGCTCAATCCTGGAGATAACCCTGGGATACTCAGTTTTCCATTTGGAGAAAACCCTGAGATACTTATTTCCAGTCCTGGAGACAACCCGGGAGATTCAGTTCCAACATCGGAGATAACCCTGAGGGATGCAGTTCCAGTTTTGGAGATAACCCCGGAGAAGTTAGTTTTAACCTTGGAGATAACCCCGAGGCACTCAATTAAAACCCCAAAGATAACCCCGAAAGGTCAGACATACCTCAGACACAACCCTGAGGACATTCAATACTCACAGCAGTCCAATCTCAGATATAACCTTGAGTAATGACTGCTAAATCAGCCTGTTAATTGATTTTGCAATCAATGAATACGTGCAAGTATACACGGTCAACAAGTAATAAAGTGAAAGTAGAGTATCGTTCCCACAAAGAATTATTTAATAAAAATCACCAAGTACTAATTCTTAACCAAACTAATTTTATTTAAACAATCTCAAATTATGATTTTTCTAATAAGAAAACTAAATTAATCAATTAAACTGAATTGGTTTATAAATAAATTCAAATAAATAAAGATTAAGACTTCAATATCCCCAATTATGAACTATAAATCAATTATCCAATTATCCCAATTATTATGTCTACTGAATTGTTAACAGGAATTGTCAAGTGCCAAAAGTCCTTTTCCAAGTGATCAATTGCCTTCTATTTAACCCAAATTAATCTTGCTATATTCCTATGCAAAACAATTGAATTAAACTCTTTTCAATCCCAATTCCTTATGTGTTACATGCGGCGAACATATATTTCCATTCAATTCATGAACCTAATTATTCACCATGCAAATAACTAAGTCACATGTTATCATGCCCAGTTCTAACCCTTAAATTCCTCTTTCAATTCCTTCTAGAGTAACAAGGTAATTACTGATCAGATAATTAATTAATAAGCTCAAGACAAGATAAACAATTCAATTTGACACAAACAATTGGAATAAAATGAATAACTAATTTATAGACATAAAAGGTTCAATTGAAATCTTAATAAAAGAGTTAGTTCATAATTAATGAATTAAAATCAAGAATCCACAACTGAATAAACATTAAAAGATAGAAGTAAGAGAAGAGAAGAGAATAGAATCTATTGTCAGTAGTCTTGAGACTCCTCTTTCGCTCCTGCTCTGAATCTTCAATGGTCTCCAAGTTGCTTCAATCTCCAAAACTAATAAGAACTAGGGTTATGTTCTAATCTAATAGAGTGTATCTCTAATCTAATCAATGTAATCTCCCTTTATTTTATGCCTTACATAATGTATTTATAGGTTACAAGTCCAATTTTTAGCTTAGAACAAACCCAATCCAATTTGGAGTCAAAAGGTGTCAAATTTAAGCCCCAAAACGCTGTTTGCGATGGGCACGCTATTTGAACCCCCGCCACCTAGCACCCACAGGCTGCGCAAATAAGCTCGAAATGGGCGCCTTTTGCCTACTTACCACTTTTTTTTTTGGAAATTTTCTGCTCCAACATCCTTTGGGAAAATGGCCATAACTTCTTCGTCCAAACTCCGATTTTGATGATTTAAGATGTTCCGAAAAGAGGAGAAGTAGGTCTACAACTTTAATTCTTTGAGGTTTTCGAAATAAGGTCCGAAGAAATACTCAAATTGGCTGTGAAGTGACTGCTGTGTAAATGGCAAGCCAAAAATGCGAATCTAGCCACCCCGAACGTCGATCCAAGTAACTTTTGTCCAAATTCCTACAAAACAACGTAAAACATGCATGAATAGACACAAACACTTAAAAACATCCAAAAGATTAAGCTCAAACGCACTCAATTCATGGGTATAAAACTCACTCATCAAATATCCCCAAACTTAAACCTTTGCTTGTCCTCAAGAAAAAACACAAAAGAACTAAAAATAAACAAACTAACTCAACTACATGAATCCATATGTATGATCTACTTTTTAAAATACCTACAAACCCAGTAATAAATTAGTTTGATATATAGCAACAGGCCTCAAAGATACCAATAATACTCAAACAATATATCTAATCAAGTCAAAGTCCATAACTCTAACCAATTAGTCAATCCAAACCTGTCATCACCCATGTTGTGTGTGTGTGCTTGTTAACCATTCTAACCAACCACAGTTCAAGATAATCACATAACAAACTTCTTAGAAAGAAAATTTCAGTTCCAATTCAATTACTTTTGTGAACATGACAACTCCGGTTAAAACTAAGCAATTACCAAGTCTAAGGGTAAATACAAGATTTATTTATACTTTTATTCAAGCACGAGGGCATTTTTCCTCTTTCTCGTGTTTTATTCATTTTTTTCTCATAGCTGTGCAATGTCTTATTCCCTTAGGCTTTTCAATTGCTACTGAACGAGCTTTTCAATTAACGACTCCCAAGCCATTAAGACCTTAGGGCGCTAGGTGTAAAGACAATCCCCTCAGGCTTACGTACTCAAGTAATAAAGGCCACAAAACTAAACAAGCATGCCACAGTGTTTATTCTCTTTTTTTTTCATCATTTCTTTTTTTTTCTTTTTTTTGTATATATATACCCCATAGATTCCCCCAAACTCAAGCTTTTACGTCATTCCAACCTTTACTGCCATTTCACTAATTTCCTTAAATTTTAACCAAGATTTTCCCTCAGAAACAAATTATGAAACCCTTGAACCAAGTGGATTAAAATAGTTAAACTTTAAGTGCTAACCAATTACGTAAGTTTAAGACAGGCTTAGATTATCATCATGATTAAAATTAGAACTCATCATCAATTATCAACACTGTTCAAGTTAACATGCAAAACCAATCTTATCATAGGCCGAGCTAAGACCACACCAACCGATCACACAGATTCATGCAAAAAAAATGCAATTATACTACATGAACACATACTAATGCAACACAGATATGAATATGCAAATAACTACCATGTATTATATGCAACCTAAAAAAAACACAATGCTAACACAAAAAACAAACAAACTACTATGCAGATAACTAACTATATGCAATACGACACTAAAATGCCCCCAAACTTAAACTAGACATTGTCCTCAATGGCTAAAATAAAAAAAAATTAAAGTAGAGGACTTCCCTGAAAATATAGCAATCTTCCTCCTTGTTCGCTAAGTTTGGAAAATAGGCTAGGCACATGGAACAAATTGGGCACCACACTTGAATTTGACTTGAATAACCTGTAAAATCATGATAGAAGCAATTTTATTAAATCCTAAATAAATGCAAATTCAAAACTACTAATATAAAACCTAATAAAAACTAAAAATAAAAATTAAACTTGGGTTGCCTCCCAATAAGCGCTTGTTTTATAGTCTCAGCCTGATTTCTTCAATTCTCTATCCAATTCCCCTTCAAAAATTAAGGAACCATCCATCCATCAGAAGCAATGTCTCTTTCGAGAGGTTCCCATTAGCAAAAGCCCTTGAATTAAAGTCACCTAGCATGATCTTTTTAGATAGGATCCCCATTAAGTACGGCAAACCACTAGGTGCTTTCCCCATTGTGTTCGTGATCAAATTATGGCATGGAAGCTTGTCAAACACAATGGGCTCTTCCTCTATCTTCTCCTTTTTAACTCGCCATGACTCCATAGTTGTACTAGCTCTTATGTCACAAAGAGCTTTGCCTACGACATGACTGCCAATTGGGCATGGTTTTGCAAAACTGCCTGGATTCTTGAACTTTGGTGGAGGAGGCACATGGGATACTAATAAAATCGGTTCATCTTCGTTGAATCTTACAGTTAAATCTTCGTCGATCTCCTTTTCTTGATTCCTAATTATTTCCTCTCTTTCAACATCTTGTGGCTCATCTAGTTGCAGATTTTGTTCGGGCTCTCCATCAGTCTCGGAATCCATGTCATAGGGCCAAGTGTATTGAGGATGGTTGTTCAACGCATGTGCTATCTGCCCCAATTGATTTTTTAGATTCTTGATCGACGCACTTTGGCTTTGCATATTCAGCTCTATTTGATTAAATTTTTTGTCTTTTTCCTCGTTCTTTTTGTCAGACGCTCTAATAAATTTTTCCAAGGCTTCTTCCAAACTTGATTTCCTCTCTGGTTGTTGAGTCTGATTTTGAAATCTGGATGTGTTTTGTTGTCTCGGCGCTTGAGCTTGAGCTTGATTGTTACTCCATGAAAAATCCAGGTGATACCCCCAATCATGATGATAGTTGTTGGGATAGACATAATTATTGGGGTAATCACCACTATACCGCATCTCTAAACCGGCCCGATAAGCGCATTGATGATTCATATGATTTCCAGCACAATAATCACAAGTAACCGCCACACTTTGACGACGTTGAGCTTCAAAAGCTTCAAACATCCTCGAAAGTGTCTCAATCTGTGCTGACAATACAGAAAGTTTCTCGAGTCTATCAATCTCTGCTCCCCTTGGTTGAGTCATGTCCGTGTATGGCCATTGATACACAAAGTCATCCATTGTACCTGAAAAGAGAGAAATATAGGAAGAGAATGAAAAATAAAAATAAAAATAAAAATATTTAAATTAAGACTAATTTGATTGAATTTAATATTGGTAACTAATTATTAAATTAATTCCCCGGCAACAGCTCCAAAAACTTGTTGATTGATTTCGCAATCAATGAATACGTGCAAATATACACGGTCAACAAGTAATAAAGTTAAAGTAGAGTATCGTTCCCACGCGGAATTATTTAATAAAAATCACCAAGTACTAATTCTTAACCAAACTAATTTTATTTAAACAATCTCAAATTGTGATTTTTCTAATTAAGAAACTAAATTAATCAATTAAACTGAATTGCTTTATAAATGAATTCAAATAAATAAAGATTAAGACTTCAATATCCCCAATTATAAACTATAAATTAATTATCCAATTATCCCAATTATTATGTCTACTGAATTGTTAACATGAATTGTCAAGTGCCAAAAGTCCTTTTCCAAGTGATCAATTGCCTTCTATTTAACCCAGATTAATCCTGCTATATTCCTATGCAAAACAATTGAATTAAACTCTTTTCAAACCCAATTCCTTATGTGTTACATGCGGCGAACAGATATTTCCATTCAATTCACGAACCTAATTATTCACCATGCAAATAACTAAGTCACATGTTATCATGCCTAGTTCTAACCCTAGAATTTCTCTTTCAATTCCTTCTAGAGTAACAATTCAATTTGACACAAACAATTGGAATAAAATGAATAACTAATTTATAGACATAAAAGGTTCAATTGAAATCTTAATAAAAGAGTTAGTTCATAAGTAATGAATTGAAATCAAGAATCCACAACTGAATAAACGTTAAAAGATAGAAGTAAGAGAAGAGAAGAGAATAGAATCTATTGTCAGTAGTCTTGAGACTCCTCTTTCGCTCCTGCTCTGAATCTTCAATGGTCTCCAAGTTGCTTCAATCTCCAAAACTAATAAGAACTAGGGTTATGTTCTAATCTAATGGAGTGTATCTCTAATCTAATCTATGTAATCTCCCCTTATTTTATGCCTTACATCATGTATTTATAGGTTACAAGTCCAATTTTTAGCTTAGGAACAAACCCAATCCAATTTGGAGTCAAAAAGGTGTCAAAATTCGCCCCAAAACGCGTCCAAGCCTTGCCAGAACCTTCCCCAGCGCCCCAACGCTAGGCACGGTGCTGGAACCCTGCCCCCTAGTGCCCCGGCGCTGCCACTTTTCTGGAAATTTTCTGCTCCAACATCTTTTGGGAAAATGGCCATTACTTCTTCGTTCGAACTCCGATTTTGATGATTCAAGATGTTCCGGAAAGAGGAGAAGTAGATCTACAACTTTTATGCTTTGTATTTTTCGAAATAAGGTCCGGAGAAATACTCAAATTGGCTCTGAAGTGACTTCTGTGTAAATGGCAAGCCAAAAACGCGAATCTAGCCACCCCGAACGTCGATCCAAGTAACTTTTGTCCCAATTCCTACAAAACAACGTAAAACATGCATGAATAGACACAAACACTTAAAAAAATCCAAAAGATTAAGCTCAAACGCACTCAATTCATGGGTATAAAACTCACTCATCATAGCCCAAAGCCAGAGATAACCTTAGTGAGGGGAAAAATCATCATTTTTCCACCTCGATGCTACATTTGTGTCATCTCAACAACAATTCCACCCACATTCCACACAGAAGTGTCCTACAAGAACCATAACTCAAAATCTCGAGTGACTACTACGCAAGATAGTACACCGAATAGAATTTAAAGACCTTAAGATCTGGTCATGGACCCATCTTCCCGACTTCATACAACCTCTTATCCCATTTCATTGTGTAGCTCTCGACAACAGCATTCTGTAAAGGTATTACACGCCTCAATTGGATGCCTAGATTAAAAGTTATGAAGGTTCAAGCAGACAACGCATTGCATACATGCACGATTACAAAGACGGCGGGGCCCAGCAGAGCTCTGGGCTCCACAAGGCGACCCGCATACATGGACTCTGACTTCCCCAGTAAATCATTGCCCCCCCTTTATAAAAAAGCGAGCAAGCCCTGTCCATTTTACTCCGTACACACTTTAAACTGAGTGCTTTCTTTTTCCAAACACTTGTGAGCTCGTGTTTTCTATATTTAACTGGTGAAAAGCGAGTATTCATTCATTAAAAATCCATCTGAAGTCTTCTTGGCAGCCCACTATAATGCATCTCAGATTTCTTAAGCCTTTTCTCACATCCATTACACACATATTTATTCACGTTGAGAGTCGTGTGTGTGTATGCCCATATCATCGATCCATGGCCTTTATTGCTTATATATATATATATATATATATATATATATACAAATACTTATATATATATATATACTTATATATATAAGTATTTATATATATATATGAAAGCAGTAAACACTTCGAATATTATATTCGGGCTCAATCGTAACATAGTTCGATAATAAATATATATATATATAGCTGCCTCTCAGCCTGCGGGTTAGATTTGCCTAAATCTGGCTATTCTCACTTTAACTGGTTCATGGTGACTAAACTGGAACCATTAAAGTAAGAATACTTAGATTTACTCAAATCTAATTCTTTTTCTAGGTTTTGCTACGGTCTAGATTTGTTCCAATCTAGCTATTTCACACTTTAATCGGTTTATGGTGACTAAACTAGAACCGATGAAGTTGAAATAGTTTAGATTTCTTCAAATCTAGTTCTTTTTTTAGCTTTTGTACATATTGCTTTATCATGTGAGCCTAGGAATCATTTGATCATAGATTCAGTTCCTGAATCTAGATTCTGTTCCCGTAATGGACATTTTCAGCTGCAGCCAACTTGTAAATTATTCACGGTGTCTGAATTTCCTTAGATGACTCTCATGCTCACAAGGAGTTCGACACTGCTATGTATCTTATTTTCTCGAAGATGCTTCGTATCTCAAAAATTATAAAAGAAAACAATTCAAACACATAATAAAATAGAAGCATCGAAGGCCTCAATTACTATTGAGCATAAGGGTTTGAAAAACCTATTTCACAAAATATCATTGACATATCTCGTTAAAATTGAACTTTCATACAAAATTTAAACCCTTTGTATATAGGTGCAAACAAGGCATAACATTACTTCCAAACAACTGCATATAGACCTACACACACACATTTTCAGATAAATGTTTAAATTGAAAAGTGGCGGTAACCATGTCACCACGGAAGTCAGGGGTGCCTAACACCTTCCCTCTGCTTAATCAAGCCCCTGGACCCTAAAGAATTTCAAGTTTTGCAGACCAGTTATACAGTGTCACATCACTAGGTCTATGTGTAAACCATTTCTCGGTTGCGTTGGTGCAACCATTTAAAAATACTAATTGGAGACTCTTACAGTCAAATCATCGACATATATATGTCGGACCTTTTCAAACTTGTGTTTTCATGAACACCAAAAGACAAGAACAGAAAGGGACAAATAAAAATCCCGACGTCGACATTTCCTTTATATAAATAGATGCAATTAAGATTATTGATTTTTTTATGAGATCCATGGGAACTATACATCTGAGTGAGGGTATTAGCAATATAAACTGTTCATGTTATTGTCGATAGTCTGAATTTCAGATAGATTGGTAATATCGATACGATAGAGTAATCTGCAAGACATAGACTATACATCTGAGTAAAGGTATTGGCAGTATGGACTATTCATGTTATTGCTGATACTCTGGATTTTGGATAGATAGATACTATTCGTAGATACAGTCTATGCATCCAAGTGAGGGTATCCAAACATAACAATAGTTCTATAGTGCATTATTATCTGTTATGGGACACTATGAACCTTGGATAGATGGGAATTGTATCTTGTCATATTAGTATAGTATTTCGATTACATATAAGCACTAAAACAGATACCGCGGGTATATAAATTTAGATGCATTATATTAATTAATCAGTTGTGAACACCAGATCGGATACCACAACCATATAGATTTCAGAGCGTCATAGGTTTGGTTATGTAAATTCTGTGTTATTAAATAAAATCTTTCCATTTTGAATGTGTATTGCGTTATTATATACTCTGTTGTAGAATTAGGTCAAGTAAATTTTTGTTCGAAAGTTGACATGCTTAACACGTTATGCTTAAAAAATTTCTTCTGAAAATAAACTTTTCGGTATACGTGGTTTGAAAAGCTACTTTGTCGTGCTTACATTGACAAAATACTTTTTCGTGCTTAATAGGATTTGCGTATACGTAAAAACCTAAGTTAGGGACCCTAATATCTAAATTAGTAAACCCTAACCCTAATAGTTAGAACTAATGTAACGACCCAGAAAATGGAGCAATTTGTAAAATAGTTTTATTTGATTAAATAATAAATAAAATTATATTATATGTTATTATTATGTGTTAGCAAGATGGATGACGTTCTATAACCTAATCCTATCGGAACGTCGTAGTATTTTGACTACGTGAAGGAATTAAAGTGTTTGAATTTCTAAGACGAAAATAAATGTTTTTCGAGAAATTTCTGTAAAAACACTATTCACTGATTTCTGCTCGGGAAATTATTTTTGAACTTCCGAGAAACACGTAATGATAGAATTCGAAGATGAGATGGAATATCCAATAATATTTCAGTTATGGCAAACGAAGTTTTCTCTTGCAGATTTAAAACCTAAGGTGCTAAGGTGCTGGCAAACGAGGTAGAATTCTATTTTATGTGTTGTTTGATTGGAGCTAAGGTGCTTATGACAGAGAAGGCTAAGGACTATAAGAAAGAGGTCGATGAGCTTCGTAAGAAACTGGTTGAGAAAGACCAGAAAATAGCATGGATGTCTTACATCCATGAGAGTGCTCATAAGGATTTCAAGCTAAAAATTGCTTGTTATTCCATTGAGTCGGGACAAACTCGACATACTATTAGTTGGGATATTGTGTCAATTCTTGCGAATGTGAAACACGAGGACGCTGGTATGCATTATTAGAAGTTTGGAGTGATAAATATGTGTGTAGTGACGTAAAGCCATCTTTTGTATAAAAGGGTAGTCTTTTTGTAAATCCCAAATTTTGTGAAGTTCAATTACGGGATAGAAATGTAATAGCTTTGGCTATGGAAGCAAGTTGTAAATGTTTTTGACTATGAAGAAGAATATTAATATAATGAAATTTTTATTTAATGTGCTTTGATGTGGTATGAGTTGTTGCTTGGCGAATAATAACTAAGTAAGTAAATGGATAATAATGAAATTTTATTTATTTAATCAGAAAATGCCGCCAAGAAGAAGACAATGTAATCAGGAAGCAAAATCACATAATGATAACCAAGGGGGTCAAAATAACCCTATGCAAGAGTTCGCTTATTTATTAACGGCTGCATTTAACCAAACCGTGGATAGAGTACCCGCAGGACCTAAGGTAGCCAGAATGACTACCTTTAAAGAGTTTAAAAGCGTAGGTCCGCCGGAGTTCAAAGGAACGACGGACCCAATAGAGGCCCAGACATGGGTGAAAGAAATAGAGAAGGCGTTTATTATTACAAACGTAGCTGAGGTGCAAAAGACTTCTTTTGCGACTTACATGATGATAGGGGAAGCCAACTTTTGGTGGGAGGCTCACCAGGGTGGGGCTAGAACTGATGCGGTAATGTGGGAACAGTTCAAGAAGGTTTTCTTCGAGAATTATTTCCCTACAAGCATGCAAGGGTGGATGGAGATTAAGTTCCTAGAACTTAAGCAAGGGGACATAACTGTGACACCCCCAAATCCAGGTACTTCATTCCCACGAGATTTGGTGCTTACTTATCAAAAACTATTACATCTAACTACCCATAATCAAAGGATAAAGACATAATTTAAATAACTTAAACAATAATCTTCCCCATTAAAGGGTTACATCATTTCAAAACAATCCTAGGTAATCTAACCTTAAAATTATTGCATAAGTTTGCGGAATACATCATATAATTAAACAAGTCTTATAACATGAAACATTTAAATTAACTTCATTAATTCTTCAGCTCTTAGGCATCTTGCCCTTCCCTTTGCTGGTAGATGGCTCATCGACTCTTTCAACCTTATCTGTAGTGTTAATTGCAAGAGTGAGCAAACAATTTCTCACTGATATAAAAAGTAATAATGATAACAATATAAAAGTGAACAACGAATGTCGAACAATAATGAACTTGCTCTATGAATCTAGTGCAGATAACAAGTTCGAAATCAATGTCTGAGGGTCTTATGACCACGAACTATGTCTCCGGTATATAGGTATTATTACCTTAACCTTAATAAATATTTAGATCATGCAGACCTTTCTTAACGTACTTAGGGGGATCAGCCCTTTGTACCATGTATTGTGCACAAACATCTAAATGCACACGTACAAAAATCCCCTATATTAGGGTTGTTCGTCTCAGTTTGAATTTGGAATTTCTGCACTAAAGAAAGTTTAGTTTGGAACTAGCTTATCAGTGTCTCTAGAATTTTAGAACACTATTCAACACTTATCAATAAAGGTTTAATACGAAAATGTATAACTGAACAAGGCTATTAAGTCAAAGATCAGATATCAATAATATATATAACTGAATAGCATGATTTATATGCAAAGTGCTATATTCAAGGAGTTTAGAACAATCTTCTATAAATCAATGTATTAGAACAATATATGCTTTGAATGATAATAAGGAAAATAAAACTCGCTCGATGTAACGAATTAGGTTACATGAGCTTGCACAAACAAACTCAAGATAAACTAGGCTTGCTCAATTTTAAGAACTTGAACAATAATAATATAGGAATGGAAACTTGCATTTAATATGAAAAGAATGAAGTTAAAAAGCTTGCTCAATTGTAAGGAGATAAGGTTTAGAAACTGGCACAATTATAAAAGTAGAGTTAGAGAACTTGCCTCGTTTGTAAGCTATATAAACGTAAAATAATCTCCAATTACCCAACACATATCATTACAATCGCAACAAAAATTAGTTGTATTAATATTAATACTATGTGTATTAAACCATTATTTAGGTCATAACCCTAGCCTAGCACCTAACCATTTAGGTTAACATACTTAACGCCTCTGAATTCACACATTAATCAACATAAACTTTATCGTTCAATTCTAACTTTTGAAAACATCACTTTTAGTTTCATTATATAACTCAATTAACAATCATTTAAGAATCTTTTACACTTTGCATTACCACACCATATCATCTGTTATTGTAGTTTATATTATGCTTTAATATCCTTAACATGCATGCTAAACTAACCCAAGTTCATTACACATGACCTTCAATTAAGGTGCTTTCTTCTGCTCAGGACAAGCCACTCACACGTGCCACATTAAGTAATAAATTGGTTAATCATACGCTACACCACACAGAGAGCCAAGATGTCAGATCACAGGCCACATCACCAAGCATGACATCTCAAAGACCAGCTTTTTTGCGAAGCTCAAAAGACTCTACTTTGGCCATAATATCCCAATTCTACCGAATTGCACCAAATTAGAACATCTTCACTTTGTCATATTATAGTTACATATGCTAAACTCCATTCTACACACAAAAACATTATATAAACTCTATTTTGAAGAATCAAAACTATATTTTCCCCAAATTTCCTCATTTTTATACTTTTAACGAATATGATCGTCACGAACTCATTTCTTGATCAATTGTCATGATTCGAACTACATTGTTTTCGTTTCTTAACATATTAACATAATCCATCAACAAACTACAGATTACATCAAGTATTGGACAAGAAATTTGGTACTTTCTCAGGCTATTTTTTTCAAATATGAACACTGTGATTTTCCTTTTCTTCCTACACCCAATTTACATGAATTTGATAACAAATAACAAGCATACATGATGATTAATAGAGTTTTGCAAAACTATATAAACATATCTCTACCACCACTCACATGATTTCCAAATCATATCAAAAATATATATATACATATACTATCAAAACTAAAAATAAACATAGGAATAATATATACCTTTAATCCTTGGTTATACGCTAGCAAGAGATGATAACAAGGTTTAGCAATCCTCTCATTCCTCTTGAAATCGTAGAGAATACCCTCTCAATTTCTCTGCACTTCTCTCACCCTCTGTGTTTTCTCCTTAGCCAAATACGTGAATAAGAACGCTAGCCTTAGGAAATAATATGCATAAAACATAATCTGACTTCCACTAACCCACGTTCTCTTTCAATTATAAAATAAAAAGTTTGCGTCAGTTGAATAAGCCAAAGGCCACAAGGCCCTATTTGGCTAACCAAAAAAAAACCCAAAACTAAATTATCATTATATTATTTATATTATATAGTTACAAGTGTCACACCCTAATTTAGTTAATTTAAGTAACTTAGTTTAATTAATTCAAACAACTTATATAATAATAATAATAATCTTATTATCATTACATCTTATAATTATATATCTAATTTAATTAATAAATTAGAAATATCACTTTATTTAATTTATTTATTTCCACTAAATTAAACAATTCATTTAGCTTAATTATTTTCTTAAATATTAAGCAATTGATTTAATTTAATTATTTCCTTAAATTAAATCCTTCAGATAAAATTATCAACGCTCAATTTAATTATCAATAATCAATTTAGTTACTAAATTAATTCACCACAATTCATCAATTATTTATTTCCTCAATAAATAAATTTTTTAAAATATTTATTTAATTCAATAAATATTTAAATTAAATTACAAATTTCCCGATCGTTACATCCTTCCCTCTTTAAAAGGATTTTGTCCCCAGAATCACAACTCGAAAAAAAAATTTATTCGTTACATTCTTCCCTCCTTAACAAGATCCTGTCCCCAGAATCGCTATACAAAATCAAGCAAACAACTGAGGATAATTCTTCATCATAACGCTTTCGAGTTCCCATATAGCTTCCTCAGCATTGTGGTTCCTCCAGATTACCTTAACAGAAGGTATCACTTTATTCCTCAATACTTGTTCTTTTCTGTCAACAATTTGAGCAGGGACTTCTTCACATGACAAACCTTTCTCAAACTGTAAGGGCTCATATTCTATAACATGCTTATAATCAGGCTTATATGGCCTTAGCACTGATATATGGAAAATATTATGAATATGCTCCAACTCCAGAGGTAAAGCTATCTCGTACGCCACTTCGCTAACTCGTCGAAGCATTTCAAAAGGTCCTATAAATCTAGGGGTTAATTTCCCCTTCTTGCCAAATCGAATTTTCCCCTTCCAGGGAGACACTTTCAGGAAAACATAACTACCGACATCAAATTTCTGATCTTGTCGATGTTGATCGACATATTTCTTCTGTCTATCCTGTGCTGCGATCAATCTTGCTCAAATAATCTTGATGATCTTGACAGTCTGTTGTACCAATTCTGGACCCAATAGCTGACGTTCACCTACCTCATCCCAACATAACATAGTTCTGCATTTTCTGCCTTATAACGCTTCGTAAGGTGGCCTGCCAATACTTGCGTGATAACTATTATTATAGGCAAATTCCACCAATGGTAGATGGTCATCCTAATTTCCCTTGAAATCCATGATATATGCTCTGAGCATATCCTCTAGTGTTTGGATGGTTCTCTCACTTTGACCGTCGGTTTGAGGATGGTACGCTGTGCTCATTCTCAACTGTGTCCCAATGCATTCTTGTAGTCGTTTCCAGAAATTAGATGTGAAACGTCGATCTCTGTCTGATACAATGGACACAGGTACACCGTGCCTTGAAACAATTTCCTTCACGTACAGTTTTGCTAACCGATCTAGGGTAAATCAAATCTTGATTGGAAAAAAGTGTGCCGACTTCACAATGATCGATCGACAATCACCCAAATGGCGTCAGAACCTTGTTTGAATCGTTGGAAGACCTACCACAAAATCCATTGTGATATGCTCCCATTTCCATTCGGTATCTCCAACGGTTGTAACAATCTGTTAGGCCTTTGATGTTCAGCTTTGACTTTCTGACACGTTAAGCATTTTGCCACACATTCAACCACATCCCTCTTCATATTCGGCCACCAAAAATGATGACTAAGATCTTGGTACATCTTTGTACTCCTAGGGTGAATCGAATATCTTGAGTTGTGAGCCTCACTCAGAATTTCCTCTTTAATCTCTGGTTCCGTCGGAACCCAAATTCTCCCTTGGAATCGAAGTAACCCTTCCGAATCGATTTTGAATTTTCTTTCCTCACCTTCAGATATCCTCTGTTTTATCTTTTCGCAATCTTCATTCTGAAGTTGTGCATTTCTTACCTTATCCACCAACGTTGAACTATTTCCCATCTGGAATAACTTTTTATCGGATTCTGTCGGACATTTAATTTCCAACTCCATCTTAGCCATTTCTGACACTAGCTTCTCTTGATCAATTAACACCATTAACTTCTCCCATCCCTTCCTACTTAAGGCATCAGCAACAACATTCGATTTTCCGGGATGATAGAAAATCTCACAATCATAATCTTTGATCAATTCCAACTACCTTCTTTGTCTCATATTCAGGTCTTTTTGTGTAAAGATATATTTCAGTCTTTTATGGTCGGTATATATCTCACACCTCTCTCCATAACGATAATGTCTCCAAAATTTTAAGGGCAAACACTACTGCTGCCAACTCTAAGCCATGAGTTGGATACCCCTTCTCGTAATCTTTCAATTGTCGTGATGCATACGCAATAACTCTGCCGCTCTGCATAAGCACACAACCTAGTCCTTTATGCGATGCGTCACTATACACCACAAAATTCATCTGTATCATCGTCAGTAACGAGAATACACAGTCTTGAGCTCAACTCTCTCTTTAATTCTCAAAAACTTTCCTCACACTTCTCTATCCAAACAAACTTAACCGCCTTCCTAGTTAATTTGTCAACGGAGTCGCGATCTTGGAAAAGTCTTGCATAAAATGCCTGTAGTATCCTGCCAATCCTAAGAAACTCCTTACTTCTGACGGTATCTTCGGCTGATCTCAGTTTATTACAGCATTAAATTTTAATGGATCCACCGAAATTCCGTCCTTATCAATAACATGCCCGAGAAACTATACATGTTCCAACCAAAATTCACATTTTGAGAACTTATCGAACAACTTTTCTTTTCTCAACGTCTCCAACGTCACCCTTAAATGTTCCACATGTTCCTCTTTGGTTTTGGAATAGACCAAAATGTCATCAATAAACACCACCACAAATTTGTCTAAGAATGGTTTAAACACCCTGTTCATCAAATCCATGAACGCTGCAGGTGCGTTGGTTAAACCAAAAGACATAACCAGAAACTCGTAATGACCATACTGAGTTCTGAACGCTATTTTTGGTATATCCTCCAGCCTCACCTTCAACTAATGATAACCACTTCTCAAGTTTATCTTAGAGAAATACCTTGCTCCTTTCAACTGATCGAACAGGTCATCGATTCTAGGTAATGGATACTTGTTTTTAATCGTGACCTTATTCAATTCTCTGTAATAAATGCAAAGCCGCATCGATCCATCTTTCTTCTTAACAAACAACATTAGTGCTCCCCATGGCAAAACACTCG
This sequence comes from Panax ginseng, assembly GCA_020205605.1. NCBI lineage: Eukaryota > Viridiplantae > Streptophyta > Magnoliopsida > Apiales > Araliaceae > Panax > Panax ginseng. The sequence continues at coordinate 91,956,772 of CM035134.1, forward strand.
GCTGAATATACTTCTTATCAAGTAATTCTTGCAATTGCACCATCAACTCTTTCATCTTTACCGGGGCCATTCTGTATGGTGCCTTAGATATCGGGGTCGTTCCTGGTAGTAAGTCAATCACGAACTCGATTTGTCGATCCGGTGGAAGACTCGACAAATCGTCTGGAAATACGTCTACAAAATCTCTTATAATTGGTATCTCTTCTAACTTCACACTCTTTTTCTGTGTATTAACGATGTAGGCTAAGTATCCTACACATCCTTGTCTCAACAACTTCTTAGCTTGCATCACCGTCAGACAACTTGCTTGTTGAGGTGACTTGATGCGAAAGAACGCAACCTTTGACGGAGTCATAAGGTTAACACACTTTCTTTGGCAATCAATTACTGCTCCGTAATTGAATAACCAATCCATTCCCAGTATAACATCAAACTCACCAAGTCTAATTTGTATCAAATCTACCATCATCTCGTGACCTTTTATAACCACCCTACAATTCCTATATACAAATCTAACAGGAATCACTTCTCTATTTGCAATCTCTATACTTCAGGGAAATTCTAATTCTTCCTTGGGAAATTCTAAATTTTGAGCAAATTCATCGGATATAAATGAACAAGTAGCACCCGAATCAAATAGTACATAAGCATTAACACCATTAATCGGAATGATACCTGACACCACATCCTTAGACTGTACAACATCCTGCACGGTCATATTGAAAGTCCTCGTAGTAGGTCGGCTTGACTGTGCTGGTCCAGTGATAGTCAATGCGCCACCACCGTTGTTGTTTCCTTTTCCACCACTTGCATTTCCCGTTGGCTTCTTAGGACAATCACGAGCCATGTGATCCTTTGAACTGCAAGTAAAGCATGCTCCTTTCTTCGAACTAAAACAGTTTGGTGCAATGTATCCTCCCGACCACAAATTGAAACACACTAACTTTCCTTCAAACATACCCAAAGATGGTTCTTCCCACAAATTGCACAAGCTTCAAACTTTTTTCTTCTTCACGATTTCCTTGTTGTCCTCCCCCGTTGAATTCTCGCCCACTTCACTTTTTTTCTATTACTTACTTACCAAAATTAATACTCACCAAATTTTATTCTCATTCTTCTTCTTCTTCTTCTTCTTCTTCTTCTTTTCTTCGTTTCTTGATTGTACTTGGTCAAGGCGTCGCTTCCACCTTCCGCGATAATTGCCTTCTCCAAGATAAATTGCAAAAACGTGTTCAATTTGAACATTGAAACCTTACTGTAAAGCCAGGGCTTCAATCCTTGTTCAAACCTTCTCACTTTACGCTCATCAGTATTGACTTGATATGTGGCAAACCTTAACAACTTGTTAAATTTCGCAGTATATTCCGGCACCATCATAGTTCCTTGCTTCAACTCCAGAAATTGCACTTCCAGCTGATTCTGAGAACTCGCTGGAAAGTACATTTCAAAGAACATCTCCTTAAATCTCTCCCACGCTATCACTCCTTGTCCTCCACGAACCTTAATTGCTTGCCACCAATAACTAGCTTCAGACTTCAGCATGAACATTGCGAACGCAGTCTTCTGATCTTCATTAACTCTAGCAACGTCGAACACCTTCTCCATTTCCATGATCCAGGTTTGGGCTTCCACTGGAGTCATAGTCCCTTAAAATTTTGGCAGTCCAACCGCTTTGAACTCTTTAAAGGTCGTGACTTCAGCTTGCGGTTGATTCGCAAGTGCACCCGTCAACAAAGCTACCAACTGCCGAACCGGATTAGCATTGGTCTCGTTGTTATTATTAGTAGACCCCTCAGGAGGTGCTTGCTGACGTGGTTGTCTTCTTCTAGGAGGCATTTTATGTTAAAATATACGCTTATTAGCTCATTACTCAACTTCTTGGGTATTCAAAGTCTAACTTAAACATTCCAAGATTAAAGCTTTAACACATAACATTTCAAATAAACTCTAAGATTTTATTCATTCATAAAGTTTTAAAAAATGTTCAAGATAGCATAACCGCTATAAACATTCACTTTCCTGAACTAAACAAGTTCCAGGATTACATAATCATACTATCCCTTTATTTATCTCAAAATAAGGGATTCACAATTTATTTATTCACACAATTAACCTCATACTATTATCACTCTTATTCTATCTAGACATATTAAGGCGTCGTAAGGCTTTTCGACGCTCTTCATCTATGATACGATACTCCGTTACGATCCATCACGAACCATGTCGAATTCTCAAACTGAGATGGGTAATAATAGACTCGATCCTGGGCCCTATCAATCGCCGAATTAAAAGCATAATCCATCTCCTTCATCTTGGCTTTCTTCACTTGGACCTTAGCCTCAACACGGTCTGCACGTTAAGTCGCCTTCATCCATGCATCCTTCTCTCTTGCACGCTTAGCTGATTCCTCCTATAAATAATCTTTCAATTTCTCCATGTCAGTCTTCATCTCCTCGCTTACTGATAACAAGTCTTCATGCTTCCCCTTGGTATGAACCAGATCCCACTCCGTGTTTCCAAGTTTTGAATCAAGTTCTTGAATCTCTGCATCCTTCTGCTCCATCGAAGCATGATGCGTCTCAACCATCTCCTTCAGCTCCTCAACCTCGTCCTGTAATTCTATATTACGGTTGTACAGAGCATCATACATCTCAGCTGATATGGAGTTTGATGGAAACTCCTCAGGATCCTCTTCCTCATCCTCCTCCTCTATCTCCTCAGAACTATCCTCCTCGGGATCGGTCATAGGCACGTCCTCCTAGATCAACTGCTCCCGCACTACGTGAATATCCCAGGGTTCATCATCTCTAGGTATCTGAGGTATCACCTCCTAGCTGGACTGAATCCTCCTCCGTTAGACATCCTGACAACAAAATATTTTAAGTTTTACTTAACGTTTTTTGATACTCGCGAGAACAAAAGTTATTAACACATAGCACATAATGTCTTTTATTATTTAGCTTCAATGGATACCTTAATCCATTCCTTAAAACTCGGTAAGAGTTAAACACCTCTATGTTTTCTATTTCCTAAAAGGTTACTTCCTAAGGTTTCCCCACCTAAGGTTCATAACCTAAGGCTTTGATACCAACCTGTGACACCCCCAAATCCAGGTATTCATTCCCACAAGATTTGGTGCTCACTTATCAAAAACTATTACATCTAACTACCCATAATCAAAGGATAAAGACATAATTTAAATAACTTAAACAATAATTTTCCCCATTAAAGGGTTACATCATTTCAAAACAATTCCAGGTAATCTAAACTTAAAATTATTACATAAGTTTGCGGAATACATCATATAATAAACAAGTCTTATAACAAGAAAATTTAAATTAACTTTATTAATTCTTCAGCTCTTAAGCATCTTGCCCTTCCCTTTGTTGGTAGATGGCTCATCGACTCTTTCAACCTTAGCTGCAGTGTTAATTGCAAGAGTGAGCAAACAATTGCTCATTGATATAGAAAGTAATAATGATAACAATATAAGAGTGAACAACGAATGCTGAACAATAATGAACTTGCTCTACGAATCTAGTGCAGATAACAAGTTCGACATCAATGTCTGAGGGTCTTATGACCACGAACTATGTCTCTGGTATATAGGTATTATTACCTTAACCTTAACAGTCTTTTAGACTATACAGACCTTTCTTAACGTACTTAGGGGGATCCGCCCTTTGTTCTATGTATTGTGCACAAACATCTAAACGTCACACGTACAAAAATCCCCTATATTAGGGTTGTTCGTCTCAGTTTGAATTTAGAATTTTTGCACTAAAGAAAGTTTAGTTTGGAACTAGCTTATCAGTGTCTCTAGAATTTTAGAACACTATTCAACACTTATCAATAAAAGGTTTAATAGTAAAATGTATAACTGAACAAGGTTATTAAGTCAAAGATCGGATATCAACAATATATATAATTGAATAACATGATTTACATGCAAAGTGCTATATTCAAGGAGTTTAGAACAATCTTCTATAAATCAATGTATTAGAACAATATATGCTTTGAATGATAATAAGGAAAATAAAACTTGCTCGATGTAACGAATTAGTTTACAAGAGCTTGCACAAACATACTCAAGATAAACTAGGCTTGCTCAATTTTAAGAACTTGAACAATAATAATATAAGAATGGAAAATTGCATTCAATATGAAAAGAATGAAGTTAGAAAGCTTGCTCAATTGTAAGGAGATAAGGTTTAGAAACTTGCACAATTATAAAAGTAGAGTTAGAGAACTTGCCTCGATTGTAAGCTATACAAATATAAAATAATCTCCAATTACCCTACACATATCATTACAATCGCAACAACAATTAGTTGTATGAATATAACACAATGGGTATTAAACCATCATTTAGGTCATAACCCTAGCCTAGCACCTAACCATTTAGGATAACATACTTAACGCCTCTGAAATCACACATTAATCAACATAAACTTTATCGTTCAATTCTAACTTTTGAAAACATCACTTTTAGTTTCATTATATAACTCAATTAACAATCATTTAAGAATCTTTTACACTTTGTATTACCACACCATATCATCTATTATTGTAGTTTATATTATGCTTTAATATCCTTAACATGCAAGCTAAACAAACCCAAGTTCATTACACATGACCTGCAATTAAGCAGGCTTTACTGTCTGTGACAAGCCACTCGCGCGGCCACGCGAGTAATAAATTGGTTAACCACGCGTCCGCGAGACGCAGAGCGCCACACGACATGTCATGCATGCATAACACATCTCAAAGACTTTTTTGCGAAGCTCGAAACAGACTCTGCTTTGGCCATAATATCCCAATTCTACCGAATTACACCAAATTACAACATCTTCACTTTGTCATATTATAGTTACACATGCTAAACTCCATTCTACACACAAAAACATTATATAAACTCTATTTTGAAGAATCAAAACTATATTTTTCCCAAATTTCCTCATTTGTATTCTTTTAACGAATTTGATCGCCATAAACTCGTTTCTTGATCAATTGTCATGATTCAAACTACATTGTTTTCATTTCTTAACATATTAACATAATCCATCAACAAACTACAGATTACATCACATATTGGACAAGAAATTTGGTAATTTCTAAGGCTATTTTTTTCAAATATGAACACTGTGATTTTCCTTTTCTTTCTACACCCAATTTACATGAATTTGATAACAAATAACAAGCATACATGATGATTAACAGAGTTTTGCAAAACTATATGAACATATCTCTACCATCACTCACATGATTTCCAAATCATATCAAAAGTATATATATATATATACATATACTATCAAAACTAAAAATAAACATAGGAATAATATATACCTTTAATCCTTGGTTATACGCTAGCAAGAGATGATAACAAGGTTTAGCAATCCTCTCATTCCTCTTGAAATCTTAGAGAATACCCTTTCAATTTCTCTACACTTCTCTCACCCTCTGTGTTTTCTCCTTAGCCAAATACGTGAATAAGAACGTTAGCCTTAGGAAATAATATGCGTAAAACATAAACTGACTTCCACTAACCCACGTTCTCTTTCAATTATAAAATAAAAAGTTTGCGTCAGTTGAATAAGCCAAAGGCTACAAGGCCCTGTTTGGCTAACCAAAAAAAACCCAAAACTAAATTATCATTATATTATTTATATTATATAGTTACAAGTGTCACACCCTAATTTAGTTAATTTAAGTAATTTAGTTTAATTAATTTAAATAACTTATATAATAATAATAATAATCTTATTATCATTACATCTTATAATTATATATCTAATTTAATTAATAAATTAGAAATATCACTTTATTTAATTTATTTATCTCCACTAAATTAAACAATTCATTTAACTTAATTATTTTCTTAAATATTAAGCAATTGATTTAATTTAATTATTTCCTTAAATTAAATCCTTCAGATAAAATTATCAACACTCAATTTAATTATCAATAATCAATTTAGTTACTAAATTAATTCACCACAATTCATCAATTATTTATTTCCTCAATAAATAAATTATTTAAAATATTTATTTAATTCAATAAATATTTAAATTAAATTACAAATTTCTTAATCGTTACATCCTTCCCTCCTTAAAAGGATTCTGTCCCCAGAATCACAACTCAAAAAAAAAATAAAATTATTCGTTACAATGACAGTTCCCCAGAACGAAGCCAAATTCAATGAATTGGCAAGGTTTGCTCCACACCAAGTGGACACTGAAGAGAAGAAGGCTCATAGGTTTGAGTAGGGCCTGAAACCCTGGCTCTATAGTAGGATTTCGGTGTTCCAGAGTGCTTCCTATGGGACCATTCTGGAGAAAGAAATTATTGCGGAGGATGGTAGTGAGGCGTTGACCCAATACCACAAAGAGAGAAAGAATAAGAGCAAGGGAGAGGGGGGAACCAAGGTAAAGAGTGTCAGTGGTAGTGGCATTATGCCAAAAAGAAAGAATTTTAACTCTGGGAGTACTGGAGTGGAACAAGGGAATCCTAAGCGTAGGATCGAAGCATGTAAAACATGTGGAAAGACTTATTTAGGAGTCTGTCTGAAGGGGAAATTAGTTTGTTATAACTGTGGACAGGAGGGTCATATATCACCCAATTATCCTAATCCTAAGAAAAACCATGGCTGTTTTGTATGTGGGTCGTTGGACCACATGATAAGAAATTTCCCAAAGAAGGGGTCGGATGAAAGTAAAAGTGTTAGTAGTGGTAAGTTAACCATTACTGGACCACCATTGTCGGGTAGACCTATGGCCCGTACTTTTAATATGACAGTCCAAGATGCGGTTGCATCAGCGGATGTAGTAACAGGTATCATTCTAGTCTATATAATGAATTCTTATGTGTTGTTTGATTGGAGTGTTACTTTTCTTTTATAGCATGTGAATTTGCTAAGTGATTAAGTGCATTCCCAAAAATACCTTTAATTGTTAAGGTAAAGAATAAGGAAATAACTCTCGTTGAATATATTCATGGGAATTATTTCATGGATAATGGAGGTAATAAAGTATCGGTAGATAAGTACCGATAAGGTTGAGAGAATTTGAAGTAATTCTCGGTATGAATGGGTTAATTAACCATAGAACTTTAATAAATTGTCAAAATAGAAGTATGAATCTTCGGTTTTCTAAGAAAACCCAAGGTAGTATTTTATGGTAATAAATCACCGGAACGTTCTTGTTATATAACCGTGACGCAAGTTAGGAGGATGTTAAGGAAGAGAATGAGTCGTTACGTTTGCGTATCAACTATCGTAAGAGGAGTAAGTTAGCGGTTAAGAATAAATACCCATTGCCCAGGATCGATGATCTATTTAATCAGTTAAAAAGGGGCAAAGTATTTTTCTAAGATAGATTTTTGTATGGGGTATTGTCAGTTAAAAGTAAGGAAAGAGGATGTACCTAAGACGACGTTCAGAACTCGTTCAGACCTCCTTCATGTGACAAATACTTTCAGGAAAGTATTTGTCATTGAATAGTTCTTGGAACTTCTCCCAAGACATCTTCAGTGCGGCAGGTTGAGTACGCTTTACTGATTCCCACCGATGTCACCTCTGCTCACAACATGAAGGTGGCAAAGGGAACCTTTTGCTCCTCGGAGCATCCCAAGACATCAAATATCTTGTGATCTACTTTATCCACGTCTCCGCCTTAAGTGGTTTTGGCTCTCCAAAAAACTCTGGTGGTCCTAGCTCCTTGAACTGTTTAGCGATGACCGTCTGAGAGTTGTCAGTGTTTCCAACTACATTTTGGACAGGAGCCGCTCTAGCCTGATGTTGCATGAATTGCATAAAGCCTCTAAAAATCCCATCGTTCACCATTTCATTGGTGTTACTGTTTACATGAGGATTATTGTCTTCCTATTTCACATTACCCTGGGTATTGATCGTTGGTGACTCAACGGTCTCATATGCTTCATTGCTTATCTCAACATTTTCGGATGCCATTTTCAAATACTGCCACAAAACAAGGGTTAAATAACATATCACATAGTATCCCTATACTCTGACCGACCAATTAAATACCAAATAAACTTAGGTAGGTCATACTAGTGAAGGAATTTCCCATCTCTCCCCTCCTAGTTCTTGTCTCACATCTCAGCCAGGGATCATATTCCTAAGCTTTGATACCAACTGTGACGCCCCCAAAATAGGTATACATCACCCATCTTGAGTCGCCAAATACATGGTACAAAATAAAAATAAAAACTTAATTATACAACTGCCGTGTAAAATACGACAAAACATATGCTATGAGTTTCAATACAAATATTGTCATCTAGACAATATACACACTCAATGGAGTCTTCATTACATTTATTATCAACTTTATCGCTAAGACTCAGCTTAATAAATCAAATCAAATCATCCCTGCACCACGACCAAGGATATTCATGTAATCATCAATGGTCATGATTATACCGAATAATCCCTGGTCATAATCATACCAACAATTGTCCATCAATGAACTACAGGCCAATGAGGACTTTCACCACATCATTCGTCACTTTACGGTCATGATTATACCGAATAATCCTTGGTCATAATCATACACAGTCCATCTATGCACGTAAGCCAAAGATGACTTTCATCACAATATAAGTATGAGGATGATGACAATGACATAATAATTCAATAAAATAAGTTCAAGGATAAATTTTAAAGATTTATAAATTAATTTATCCAGGAACCAATAACGTCCAAATTGTCAACATGATACTACTTTGTAGAGTAAAATTCATGAATGCTCAGAAGAATATTTCTATGAAAAGATACTGGATGAAGCGCAAATATCAAGGATATTCCACTAATTTCATGGAGTATAGAAGCCAAAGCTTTAACCAATCGAGTATAATAGAATATATGAAATCGCAAATGGATTTTCCGCCATGTCAGAATCCACGTGAGATGCATCGTTTCCACAATTTAATAAGGAATAAATACGAAGGATCATTCACCATGCATGTGGTAATCCACATAGACAAAGTTATTCCAATGTAATAATAAAGAATGGAATAACGTAAGAATTCACCAGTATGCGATAGACCACACGTATAAAAGTTATTCCAATGTAATAATAAAGAATGGAACCAGGTCATGTGTAATCCGCACAGATAGGATATTCCAACAGAATAATAAAGAACGAAATCAGGTCATGCATAATCCGCATAGACAGGATATTCCAACTGAATAATATTCCAACTGAATAATAAAGAATGGAACAACAACAGAATTCACCAAGCATACGATAGACCGCACAGACAGGTTATTCCAATAGAATAATAAAGGATGGAATAACAGAAGAATTTCACCATGTATGCGGTACTTCGCATAGACATGTTATTCCAACATAATAATAAATAATCGAATAACAACCCTTACGAGTATTGAAAAAAAATAACTCTCTTCATGAATATGAAAGAATAATACCCCTTACCTTAGAAGAAAACTAGAATAGTGAGGTAGCAGACTTCTCTTCTCCTTTCTCACTATAATTTCTCTTTATAATAATTGTTCTATAGCTTTTGTGAATTGGTGAGAAATGAAGGAAGAATAAGCTTCTATTTATAGGAAAATATAGTTTCGATAATTGCACGTTTTAGGGCTCGAAATATTACAATATAATACCTTCCTCTTTTTCTTTATTTTTAATTTAGTCCTGTAAGTATTATCAAACTTGCACCACCTCCCCTAATAGTAAATAATGTGAATCAATAGTAAATCATGTGAATCAATAGTTCTAGACATATGAAAATACGAATTTATAGTATAGTACCTCCATCTATACCTCTATTTTTAACTTAGTCATGCAGTATTATCAATCTTGCACTAACTCCCCTAATAGTACAAGAATATGAATCAATAGTACACACATGTGAACAAATAGTTATAATCATGTGAATTAATAGCAATTAATTACCCGATTGGTCAATATAACCTCTAGACATCAATTATTATCGAAATAAATGTCGATTTTCACTAACACTAATAATTCCAACACAATGGAACTATCAAATTCATCTTTAATCAACACGAACTTATTCATCATTAATATTATAATTAACAATATTTAACAACCAGGTCGTTCCCAGGAAAGAAGGGGCTTTCCGATAAGGATTTCTCCTTATTGGCGCGCAATTAGATGACCAAACCTCTCATTGACAGAACTTCTAGACATTGTAAATATTGTAATTTAATAATATGAATAACTTTGTCATCTCAATTATTGATTTAATAATATATCATATTATGCAGATGATCTTTGTGACAATAATTGAATCAATAATATGAGAGATATGATGCGTGAATTATTGTAGCAATAATTGAGTATAACTGAGTGACTTCTCACGTAAGCATCAATAACCAATACTGCGTGCTACTACTGCAACCACGCCAGACACTATACTTTTACTACCGGGTAGTTCAACAGTTTTAATTCGGTAACACTTTCTTCGTTATTTTTATAAAAAGATAATTCTGTCGTTTTCTTACTACGATAATACTTCCGTTGTGGGGTCCACCAATGATTGTGTCGTCATATGAATATTCCCTGTTAAAACTAATATTCCCCGACCAATTGAATATTATATAAGCACTTGCTTACTTTGCAAAATTTGTAAATATTACCCACAACTATAACATTATATCAAATCCACACCATAATATTCAAAAATATATTTTGAGAAAAATATTCTTTATTCATAAAAGTTGGGGTCTTACAACCTCCCCTTCTTATGAAATTTCGTCCTCGAAATTAGGGTACGTACCTGGTATATTGAAGAGGTGAGGATATCTTGACTTCATCTCAGATTCTAACTCCCAGGTCATTTCCTCCACATCGTGGTTTCTCTATAAAACTTTGACTTGAGGTATAACCTTGGAGCGTAGAATATGATCTTTCTTATCCAAGATTTTAACAGTTAACTCTTCATATGTTAAATCTTCCTCTATCTCGTCTGGTTCTAATTTAATAATATTGTTTGGGTCTTTCACATATTTACGTAACATGGATATGTGAAAAACGTTATGAACACGGGATATACTTGGCGGTAAAGCGAGTCTATAGGCCACGGTTCCTACTCGATCAAGAATTAGAAATGGGCCAATGAATCGAGGATTGAGCTTTCCTCTCTTTCCAAATCTCGTAACTCCTTTCCATGGAGCAACACGTAACAACACATGATCTCCAATATTGAATTACACGTCCTTTCGATGAAAATCAGCATAACTCTTTTGTCGATCTTGTGAGATTTTTATATGTTGTCGAATTGTTTGAATCTTTTCCGTAGTCATACGTACCAAATCCGGTCCCAACAACGTTGCTTCACCCACCTCATCCCAGCATACTGGAGAACGACACTTTCTTCCATACAATGCCTCAAATGGAGCCATGCCAATACTTGCTTGATAACTATTATTGTAGGAAAACTCCACCAATGGTAAGAACTTGTCCCAACTTCCCTTGACGTCAAGGACACAGAGTCTTAATAAATCTTCAAGAGTTTGAATAGTCCTTTCCGACTACCCATCCGTTTGAGGATGATATGCCAAACTAAATCGTAAATCTGTGCCCATAGCTTTTTGCAAACTAACCCAAAATCTTGAAGTGAATCTTGGGTCTCGATCAGAAACTATGGATACTTGCATACCATGAAATCTTACAATCTCGTTTATGTACATACTAGCAAAACGTTCAAGTGTATAAGTTTCTCGTATCGGTAAGAAACGAGCAGACTTGGTCAATCTATCAACAATGACCCAAATCGCATCTATGCCCTGAGAAACCTTGGGAAGACCAGTAACAAAATCCATGGTAATGTGCTCCCACTTCCATTTTGGAATTTCAAGTGGTTGTAATGGACCTTTTGGCACTTGATGCTCTGCCTTGACTCGTTGATAAGTTAGACACCTTGTGATAAACCTCACTATCTCTCTCTTCATATTGCTCCACCAAAATATATGTCGAAGATCACGATACATTTTGGTACTCCCAAAATGGATTGCAAATGGTGTGTTGTGCGCCTCCATCATGATTTTATACTTCAAGTCAGAATCGTTAGGAACACAAAGTCTGGAGTTGACTCGAAGTATTCCTTCTTTATTGATTCTTGCTTCTAGAATAGCACCTTCTTGTACTTTCTTCCTCATAAGTATAAGCTTCAGGTCTGTAGCTTGAGCAGCTTTAACTTTATTGATGGTATATTCACCATCATCACATGGGTCCTTGGAGTCTTTAACTCTATTTCCATCCTTTCTAAGTCATACAAAATGGGCTTTGCATTGACAATATTGCACTAGTGCCCGCATATGATCTTCTACTCAATGCGTCAGCTACTACGTTTGCTTTTCCAGGATGGTATTGGATGGTAAGATCATAATCTTTCAACAACTCAAGCCATCGCAGTTGCCGCATGTTGAGTACCTTTTGAGTGATGAAATATTTGAGGCTTTTATGATCCGTATAGATCTCCACCTTCTCTCCATACAGGTAATGCCTCCAAATCTTAAGTGCAAAATGAATGCTGCGAACTCTAGATCATGAGTAGGATAATTCGTCTCATATTCTTTGAGTTGTCGTGAGGCATAGGCTATGACTTTCCCATGTTGCATGAGAACACATCCTAACCATTTGCCTGAATCATCACTGTAGATGACAAATCTCTCCGAGCCAGATGGTATTGTCAGAACAGGTGCTAAAGTGAGTCTTCTCTTGAGTTCTTGAAAACTCTTCTCACATTCCTCGCTCCAACCAAACTTTGTATCTTTTCGAGTCAGCTGAGTTAGTGGAGTAGCAATTCGAGAAAATCCTTCCACGAATCTTCGATAATAACCAGCTAAGCCGAGAAAGCTACGTACTTCGGTCACTGACTTTGGTTGCTCTCAGCTTTAAATTGCTTCAATCTTCATTGGGTCAACAGATATTCCATGATTTGATATCACGTGTGTGATGCCCCCAAATCCAGGTTCTCTAACCTCAGATTCGGTGCTCATGATCTATCATCATCATAAGAGTTCTATAACTATTACGAAATAATAAACATACATTGTTCATTATAATAAAGTTTCATAACATGGTCCCAAGGTCTTCTTAACCTTAACTTAAACACACCATTCATATTACACAAAAAGTTTACATAAGAAATCCCATCAGATAATAATAATTAACATTCATTCTAAACTATTCCTGGATCTTGCCCTTGCCTTTGTCCTTCGTATTGGATCTTTCAGGCTTAACTAAAATAAATGTCATGATATAGCAAGGGTAAGCAACTAATTTTCTTAGCAAGTTTATATATAAGGGAGATATATCATGACTGAAAAGAAGTTTTGCTTTCAATGTTCAACAATAATATAAGATTGTGAAGGAACATGAATTAATAATCAACAATTGAATATTCAAATGATTGAATAACATGAACTGGGTGGTTTTGAAATAACCATGAACATTTGCCAAGGTTCTCAATCAATTAAACTGGACCTCTTAATAAGTTTTGGTATTCAAGGGGATCAGCCTTTCATACCCCATGATTTATGCATAAACACTTAATAATCCGACATCGATATCATGCCTTAATCAAATTCGTCCTTTTCTCAGTCAAGAGTTCTTATCATATCAATTTAATAAGAACATCTCTTTAAAACACATTTGATTTAACAAATCTAAACATGCTTGATCTAGCTGATACAATTAGCATAGATCTATCTCATAAACAGTTCATGAATGAAAGAACTTTAATTTAATTCACAGTTCAATAATATTAGAACAGGAATTCAATTGCACAAAGTGCGAATTTCAATAATCAATATAGATGTGAATAATCATCAATAATTATTCACTAACATGCTTTGAAAATAATAACTCGAGTTTGAGTTAGGAAACTTGCCTCGTTTGTAGGTTACGGCTACGTAATTAAATTCTATCCACTATGCAATTTAATTATCTTCCTTTGAGAGACCTATTGTTAATCTTTCAATTAGCCATAGCATAACATTAGATTAGGTAGTCACATAGATATTATATATTATATTTAGTTCTTAGAAATATTATCCTGCCTCGATAATGTTACTATTAATTAACAACTACCTTTAATTCACTTAATATTATTAATCTTGATAATATTTAATTCACCTCTTAGTATTATTAGTTCACTAATAATACTTTTATTCATTACCAATATTATTAATCATTTAATAATATCTTATTCCATTACTAATATTATTAATCATTTAATAATATTTTATTCCTTTACTAATGTTATTATATTTTTAATAACATTGTATTTAATCTCGAATATTATTATTTACTCAATAATAATATTTTAATTTAATATTAATAATATTTTAATCTAAGATTAATATTTTAATCTAATATTATTAATCATTTAATAATACTTTAATCATTTATTAATGCTTAAATAAAATATTATTAACCATTTAATAATATTTTAAGGAATTTTAATCTTAATATTTTTATTTACTTAACAATATCATATTCTAATATTATTAATATCATAATAATATTTTTAATAATTTATTCAATTAATAAATAATTTATTCTAAGTGCTCACCCTTTATTAAACCTCTTATTTAATATCCATAAAAGGTCATAAATAATATTTCATATTATAAATTACCAAAATGACCTAAAATAGTCATAATATTATATATTAGGAGTATTCAAGCATTAAAATTACATTTTTCTTATTTAAGACATCATTTAACTATTTATTTCCTTTTATTCATAACTTAATCATTTTTAGGAAAAATAGCAAACTAATTCCAAAAATTCTCATTTTTTGGATTTGGATAGTATATGAACCAACAATGTTCCCCAAATATTTCTGGAATTTTAGAAAATGATTTACTAATTTTAAAGTGCCCAAAACACGCGAATCTTGCTTCATTTTTCATAAATCGAGTTTTACTCAGAAAAATCTAATATTTTCAGGGTATACTCTCATAATACATATGAAACTACTGTACAAATTTCGGAATTTTCTAGTGTATACACAATGAGAAATTCGAGTGTTAATATGTAGGAGTCTTTTACGGAAATAGCCATTACGCACAACTTATAAATTGAATCGTGTCCGTTATTTTTCCTATACGTAGATAACTTCTAAAGGTACCTTTGGGATTTTTCCCAAATTTTTAAAAGACTTGAAACTAACCTAAAAAGACTCAAGAAAAATAGGGACAATAGCTTTTTAGGGTTTTGAAACCTTAACTTTCTATGTGGTCTGTTTTGGGGAAAACAGCCCTCGTGGCTTCAATACTTGCTAGATTTGTGTTCTACCACTTGGGTTTACTAGATAACTCATGTATCTAGCACCCCCCTTTGACGGATCACAAATCCAAGATGTAGAACTTGAGTTACATCAGATTTAGTGGAAGAAAAACAAGGGATTCACCTCTTGGAGAACATATGCTCATTTCCTTACTCTAAACCTTTGATCTAACACTCAAAATACTTAGTTCCATACATGATGATATGTAGAACTAGGGTACTTTGAGTATTAGACCATAACCCCCATATATGATGAGGTAAAAACAGAAATAGAAGAAGAATAAGAAAAAGAAAAGGATGAGAACCTCACCTAGTTTTGGTTGCTATCCTTCTTGATCTTTCAAAGTAAGTAATGAACTTAGGATGCATGAACAACAACTCCTCTCCCTCTCTTAGAAAAACTGAACCCTCTCTCTCTTTTCTGTAAGACCCCAAATAATTAATAAATGAAATTTAATTTCCTCTAATTATTATTTTGAAATAGTAAGGGTTGATGTTATTAATGTGGATAGTTATGGGTAAAATACACAAATATTTCAAAATAAGCAAGTGGTTATAAAATATTCATTGTTGTCGTGGGAATATTAAATGCGACCAGTAGCAGACCATATGTGGGCCCCATAACTGAAAGCGATTGGAGGAAGAAAACGACAAATATAAGTTGTTTAAAAATAGCGGCGTAATTATTCACCGCTTTACCTTTGTTGGAATACACGGTGGTTAAAACACGATGTCTGGCGTTGTTGCACGACAAGAGCACGCGATATTGCACCAATTATTGACTCTTACGTAAGAAGGCACTACTCAATAATGGTTACTGATGAATTATTGTTCAATATTTTATTGGTTCAATAATTGTTGTGTTGATATTTTATATTCTTTGTTGTTTCATAATTGTCATTACACAATATTTTTCATTATCGAAGCAATAATTCATATTATCCTAATAATATTATTAGATAATATTATTGGCAATGTCTAGAAAGTTTTGTCTAAGGAGAGGTTTGGTCACCTAAGTGCTTGGCATGATGAAGGAGAAATTCTTATTGGAAAGCCCCTCTTTCCAGGAACCCACAGGTTGTCAATATTGTGATTACGTAATATTATTTGTGAATAATTAATTATTAATTCATATGATGAGGAAAATATTGATTTTATGTGGATATAGATGGAGAAAATTTTAATGTGACAATTGTTGAAAATTGAAATTTTATCTTTTTCCGATAAAATAATTCATTTAAATATATATATATATATATATATATATTATTATATTTTAATAATATAATAATGGTGATATTTTTACAACGAATGTGGGATATATGAGTATACGAGGAGGAAGAGTATTTTTGTTGCAATAAATATTTAAAACATGTTAAACATGCTCAATGGACCCCATTTATTGATGAAATTTGATTATAGCACAGTAAAATCATCCGTTTGTGGATTTCATGCCAATTTCCATTTAGAATTTTAAAAACTTTCTTCTCGTAAAGTTGTAGAGAATTAAATTTCCTATAAAAACTCGCAAGATTCAATTTTTCTGACAAAAGGGCTATTTATTGTGAATTATTGAAGTTCCGGAGTTCCGAAATAATTGATTTTTGGAAGTTTTAATTGTTTAAAATAACAAAAACGTTTTTTATATGTTGTGAGCCTCATTAATCACATGCTAGGTGGCTGATTTCAGATTCCCAAAGGATGGCGTAGAAATTTTTTATAAATATATTATTATATTAAATTTTCTGCTTTGGTGTTCTAAGCAATTTCCTATAAATAGGTGCTTAGGTTAGAATTGAAAATCACACCAGAAACTGAAGTTTTCTCTCTATATTATCGAGCGTATTCTTGTGAGTATTTTGAGTATACTTTGAGTATTGCTATACGGTGAAAGTTCAAGTTATAGCCTATATCCGATATTCCAGATTAAATCTTGTCTTTCCTAGGTAAGGGATATTATTTTTTTTAAGAATGATATTATTTCTTCAATATCATTATCTTTGAAATATTGATCTGAAGTTTTATCAAATTTGGAACTTTTGGTGTCGAGTTACTATTTACGTATACGGCACTATTTCACGATATCTGGTACTATTCACGAATCTGACCTTATTCATCGAAAAATGAAAATTTTCCTTTTCGTCCAAAATATCTATTGTGGATACTAGTTTTGATTATATCCATGTTTTGATCATTCTTGAATTTTACACCACTATGATTATTTTTGAGGTATTTTTGGACGTGGATAAAACAAAGTACGAATCTTTAATCCTTAATCCTTGTCATTTTGTTTCACTGGATTCGTTTCTTTACAAAAAAAATATTCTCAAGGCATCAATGCTATTTGGGTTATTGTTGATAGATTAACCAAGTTTGCACATTTCTTGCCAATACGGGAGACTTATTCTCTTGAACGTCTTGCTAGTATGTATGTAAATGAGATTGTGAGGTTGCATGGCATGCGCCAAGATCTATAGTTTCGGATCATGACCCAAGATTCACTTCAAGATTTTGGGTTAGCTTGCAAAAAAGCTATGGAGTGCAGATTTGATTGATTGGCATACCATCCTCAAACCAGACGGACAATCGAGAGAGGACTATTCAAACTCTTGAAGATTTAGTAAGACTCTGTGTCCTAGACTTCAAGGGCGGTTAGGATAAGTATTTACCATTGGTGGAATTCTCCTACAATAACGATTATCGAGCAAATATAGGTGTGGCACCATTGAAGCATTATATGGACGAAAATGTCGCTCTCCGAGATATGTTGGGACGAGGTGGGTGAAGCAATTATTGTTGGGACCCGAGTTGGTACGTATGACCACGAAAAGATCCAAATGATTAGACAACGATACAAACTAGCGCAGGATCGACAAAAGAGTTATGCGGATCTTCATCGAAAGGACGTGGAGTTTAGTATAGGGGATCATGTATTGTTGCGTGTTGCCCCATGGAAGGGAGTTATAAGATTTGGGAAGAGAGGAAAGCTCAATCCACGATTTATTGGTCCATTTCAAATTCTTGACCGAGTAGGAAATGTAGCCTATAGACTCGCTTTACCTCCAAGTATGTCTCGTGTTCATAATGTGTTTCACATATCTGTACTTCGTAAATATGTGAAAGACCCGAACCACGTTATTGAGTTAGAACCGGATGAGATAGCTGAAGACTTAATGTATGAGGAGGTACCTGTCAAGATCTTGGATAGGAAGGAGCATGTCCTACGCACGAAGGTCATACCACAAGTTAAAGTCTTGTGGAGGAACCATGCTATAGAAGAAATGACCTGGGAATTGGAAACGGAAATGAAAGCGAGGTATCCTCATCTTTTCGAAACACCAGGTACGTATGTCAATTTTGAGGACGAAATTTCATAAGGAGGGGAGGTTGTAAGACCCCAAATAATTAATAAATGAAATTTAATTTCCTCTAATTATTATTTTGAAATAGTAAGGGTTGATGTGATTAATGTGGATAGTTATGGGTAAAATATGCAAATATTTCAAAATAAGCAAATGGTTATAAAATATTCATTGTTGTTTGGGAATATTCGTTTGGTCGTGGAATATTAAATCTTGTCGGGAATATTCAGATGACGGCGGTAAACCATGTGTGGAGCCACATAACTGAAAGCGATTGGAGGAAGAAAACGACAAATATAAGTTGTTTAAAAATAACAGGCGTAATTGTTACCGCTTTACCTCGTTGGAATACCCTTGGTTAAAACACAAGAATCTGGCGTTGTTGCATAGTAGCACTGCAGTATTGCACCAATTATTGACTCTTACGTGAGAAGGCACTACTCAATAATGGTTACTGAATTATTGTTCAAAGATTTTATTGGTTCAATAATTGTTGTGTTGATATTTTATATTGTTGTTGTTTCAATAATTGTCATTACACGGTATTTTCATTATCGAAGCAATAATTCATATTATCCTAATAATATTATTAGATAACATTATTGGCAATGTCTAGAAAGTTACATCAAGGAGAGGTTTGGTCACCTAATTGCGCGCCAAAGAAGGAGAAATTTAGAACTTTTGGTGTCTGAGTTACTATTTACGATACTGCAGACTATTCACGATACTCACGGACTATTCACGAATACTTGACTATTCATCAAAAAATGAAAATTTTCCTTTTCGTCCAAAATATCTATTGTGGATACTAGTTTTGATTGTATCCATGTTTTGATCATTCTTGAATTTTACACCACTATGATTATTTTTGAGGTATTTTTTGACGTGGATAAAACAAAGTACGAATCCTTAATCCTTAATCCTTGTCATTTTGATTCACTGGATTCGTTTCTTTAAAAAAAATATTTTTCATCATCCTCAATCTTAAATGATGATATTATTGAATATATTTGGCACATGGTGCAAAGATGATTGATTTCGATGAATATCTTTGGCTCAGTAGTGCAAAAGATGAATGATTTCGATGAATATCTTTGGCACCAGTAGTGCAAAGATGAGCAGTGTTTAGATGAACATGACCAATCGGAGAATGTCCTTGGCCTGTAGTGCAAGGATGAATATATGATTCCAGATATTTATTGATTGATGTTACAGGGATAAAAATATTGATGATGGACTGTTAAATTCATAGATATTAGTAGATTTCATCCTCTACGTAACTCTTCTATGAATTAATATTTTTAGCTACGAGTATTGATTTAAAACTTGTTGTTTATTGTATTCTATTAAATTTTTTCCTGTTGAAGACTAACGATAATTTGTTGTATATTATCTTAGTCATAATATTCTTTACTGGGCTAGTTGAGCTCACCCTTTTTGTTCCATTTTTCTTCTTAGGAGGCGAGAATGTAGCAAGTACGAGTCGGGGTATGGAATGATGGTTTTAGAGAATTGTTTAGTAGTCCTCACCATTTTTGTAAAATAATGTATCAATAATTATGATGAGGATTTATTTGTATGTGGATATTGTTTAGATGACAATATCTGTATTTAAACTAACAGTTTTACTGTTGTAATAATAAAGTTTTAGTTGTTTCTGTACCGTGTATTGACAACTCAGAATGGGTGATGTATACCTATTTTGGGGGTGTCACATTTTCTCTCTTGTATGCTACTAGCTTGGGAGAAAAAGATAGAAGAAGAAGAATGAGAGAAAATGAAATGTTCTAGCAAATGAAATGGGTGACTAACTATTATCCCCCATACTTTTATTGTCCCATGGATAAAAGGCTTTGCCTTATCTCTTCAATTAGCCTAATCATGTGATTAAGGGTGCTTAATAGATTTGCAACCAATGGGAGATTGACACACATGTCCTTGTGTGAAAGACTTCTACTTATGGAACTTGATTAGCATAATCTTCTTGCCTTAAAAAGGCCTAATTGGCCGGTCCCCCCTTGCCCCGTTATATCCTCCATTTTTCTTTTATTTAATGCACAATTTGATTAATCAAAAGTCTAAAATACCCTTAATCAAGTGGGCTAAGTATTGGTTTGTATTTTATTTCTTTTGGGCTTCTCCTTTAATTGTTTTGGGCCATGTAATAAACATAGTCTAACAATTTTAATATATGTTACCCAAATTGTTTATTTAGGGTTTCCATTCCCAATCATATGAAATTTAATTACTTATACATGTGACTTTAACTCATAACCTAATTAGGTTTACTAGAAATAGGTTTAAAACTATTAGTCACTTGAAATAATAAGATTATCCACTTAAGTTAGTACACATATTAAATACTAACATTTCCTTATTACTATAACCCTTAGGTTATTTAATTGTCTCACCTAATGTATAATTAGGTTACGAAACTTTCATTTTTTTATGAAATCTATAAATGTATATATCCATAACTATAGTATATATGTTAATTGACCCATGCACCACTTCACATATGTTGTCACATATTAAATCACTATATAACACAAAGTTTTAAAATATCAATAATGTACATACATATATAGTGACTTAAAATTCACGGTTATTACAACGTGCCCAAGGAATGAAACTTCCTCAAGCCAGAACTCACATTTCTTCAACTTGGCATAAAGCTTGTTTTCACGAAGCTTTTGAAGTATCAGCCTCAAGTGTTGCTCATGGTCTTCACGGCTTTTGGAGTATATGAGGATGTCATCAATAAAGACGACCACAAAGTGATCCAAATATTCCTTGAATACTCGGTTCATCATGTCCATGAAGGCAGGAGGAGCATTAGTCAATCCAAAAGACATGACTAGGAATTCATAATGCCCGTACCGAGCTCTGAAAGCAGTCTTTGGAATGTCATCAGTTTTAATCTTTAACTGATGATATCTGGAACGAAGATCAATCTTTAAAAAGAATTTGGCTCCTTGCAACTGGTCAAATAGGTCATCAATGCGAGGCAATGGGTACCTATTTTTGATGGTGACATGATTCAACTCCCGATAATCAATACAAAGTCGTATACTTCCATCTTTCTTTTTCACAAATAGAATAGGAGCACCCCAAGGAGACATACTAGGATGAATGAAACCGATGTCTAACAATTACTATAGTTGGGTTTTTAACTGCTGAAGTTCATTAGGAGCCATTCGATATGGGGCTTTGGAAATGGGTTTTGTACCGGATTCAAGGTCGATATAAAATTCAATTTCATGCTCTGGGGGTAGGCCAGGAAGTTCTTCAGGGAATACGTTAGGAAATTTATTAACAATAGAAATATCATTCAAATCTGACGTATTTTTATTTAAATCCGTGACATGGGCTAAGAAAGCTTGACATCTGTTTTTCAATAAACGAATAGCTTTATGGCTTGATATGACAGTGATTGATTTTAGTGGTTTAGTTGCTTGAATTCGCATAATAGGTTGGTTAGGAATATGAAAGCTAACAACCTTACGAAAATAATTAATTTTAGCATGATGAGTAGTTAACCAATCAATCCCTAAAATCACATCAAATGCAAGTATTTTCAAAGAAATAAGATCGATAGGTAATGTGCGATTACCGATTTGAATCAAATAAGAATTATAAATAGTGGATGTGATGAAGGTTTCTCCTAACAGAGTTTCAACAGATAAATAAAAGTCTAATTTCTCCGGAGTCAAATTTAAATGTTGAGCGCAAGTAGGAGAAATAAAAGAATGGGTAGAACCGGTATCAAATAAAGTATAAACTTCGTTAGAGTTTCTGATTAGCTTAACCGTGATCACCTCATTTGGATTGCTCGCTTTTTGGGATGTTACGACAAACGCTCACCCTTGAACTACCGGTTTTGTCTTGTCTGGGACACCCTTTGATGCCTCCATCCCAGCTGGACTTATCTTTGGTGCATGACAAAATTGGGCTAGGTGACCTTCTTTTCCACAATTGTAACAAGCTTTGGACTGCATCATGCAGTTTGGACTGATATATCCCTCCCCTCCGCATTTGAAACATACGACTGGCGGTCGTTCTCCTTCCTTAACAACAAAAAGTCTTTGGTCGACGCCTTTCCATCATTGTTGAATCTCCTCTTCTTGAAATGTTCACTCTTATTGTCACGGCCATGATTACCACCGAAGTGATTATAATTTATGGCATGTTGATTCCCTCCACGCTTATTTTCACCGCTTCGATGACTACTACCACTGGTATTATCGACTTGTTGGCTGCTCTCTCTTGGTTGGGTTGACTCATTATCGCTCTCCAATAACTGAGCCCTATTCACAACATCTGAATACAAGTAAAGTTTGTGAGAGATAAGGTATTGACGTATCTCAAGTTTCAAACCTCTTAGAAACATCCTCGTCATTCTCTCTTCATTATCAACCAAGTGGGACGCAAACCGAGACAACTCAGCAAACTTAGCTTCGTATTGTGCCACGATCATATTGTTTTGCTCAAGCTTAATGAACTCTACCTCTATGTGATGAATACTTTCAGGAAAGTACTTGTTGTTGAACAGTTCTTAGAACTTCTCCCAAGACATCTTTAGTGCGGCAGGTTGAGTACGCTTTACAGATTCCCACCAGTAATCTGCCTCTGCTCGCAACATGAAGGTGGAAAAGGGAACCTTTTGCTCCTCGGAGCATCCCAAGACATCAAATATCTTGTTGATCTGCTTTATCCACGTCTTCGTTTTAAGTGGTTTTGGCTCTCCAAAAAACTCCGGTGGTCCCAGCTTCTTGAACTACTTAGCAGTGACCGTCTGAGACTTGTCAGTGTTTCCACCTGTATTTTGGACAGGAGCCGCTCTCGCCTGATGTTGCATGAATTGCATTAAGCCTCTGAAAATGCCATCATTCACCATTTCATCGGTGTTATTGTTTACATGAGGATTATTGTCTTCCTGTTGCACATTACCCTGCGTATTGATCGTTGGTGACTCAACGGTCTCATGTGCTTCATTGCTTATCTCAATATTTTTGGATGCTATTTTCAAATACTGCCTCAAAACAAGGGTTAATTAACATATCACATATTATCCCTATACTCTGACCGACCAATTAAATACCAAATAAACTTACGTAGGTCATACTAGCGAAGGAATTCCCCGTCTCTCCCCTCCTAGTTCTTGTCTCACATCTTAGCTAGGGATCATATCCTTAAGCTTTGATACCAACTGTGATGCCCCCAAAATAGGTATACATCACCCATCTTGAGTCGCCAAATACATGGTACAAAATACAAATAAAAACTTAATTATACAACTGCCATGTAAAATACGACAAAACATATGCTATGAGTTTCAATACAAATATTGTCATCTAGACAATATCCACACTCAATGGAGTCCTCATTACATTTATTATCACACTATTTTATAGAATAGTGAGGACTACTATGACACCATCTCGGACCATTACTCCATTTCCCGACTAGTCCCGGCTACGTTCTCATTTCCTGAAGAGAACAATGAAAGCAAAAGGGTGAGCTCAACTAGCCCAGTAAGAAATATTATGACTAAGATAATGCAGAATAAATTATCATTAGCCTTCAACAATGTTAAACTGCTAGAATATAATAGACAACAAGTTTAACTGTAGCGGAACAAGCAATCCATTAGAAGAGTCAAGTAGAGTATAAAATCTACTATCTTCTATGATTTAAAAAGTTTTTTATCAAATTTATCGCTGAGACTCAGCTTAATAAATAAAATCAAATCATCCCTGCACCACGACCAAGGATATTCATGTAATTATCAATGGTCATGATTATACCGAATAATCTCTGGTCATAATCATACCAACAACTATCCATCAATGCAATACGGGCCAATGAGGATTTTTACCACATCATTCGTTACATTACGGTCATGATTATACCGAATAATCCCTGGTCATAATCATACCAACTCCATCTATCCACGTAAGCAAAAGATGACTTTCATCACAATATAAGTATGAGGATGATGACAATGACATAATAATTCAATAAAATAAGTTTAAGGATAAATTTTAAAGATTTATAAATTAATTTATCCAGGAACCAATAACGTCCAAATTGTCAACATGATACTGCTTTGTAGAGTAAAATTCAAGAATGTTCAGAAGAATATTTCCATGAAACGATACTAGATGAAGCGCAAATATCAAGGATATTCCACTAATTTCATAGAGTATAGAAGCCAAAGCTTTAACCAACTGAGTATAATAGAATATATGAAACTGCAAATGGATTTTCGCCCACCATGCGGTAATCCACGTAGACATATCATTTCCACAATTTAATAAGGAATGAATACGAAGGATCATTCACCATGCATGTGGTAATCAACATAGACAGGTTATTCCAACAGAATAATAAAGAATGGACTAACAGAAGAATTCACCAGGCATGCGATAGACCGCACAGACAGGTTATTCCAACAGAATAATAAAGAATGGAACTAGGTCAAGCGTAATCCGCACAGACAGGATATTCCAACTGAATAATAAAGAATGGAATAACAACAGAATTCATCAGGCATGCGATAGACCGCAGAGACAAGTTATTCCAACAGAATAATAAAAGATGGAATAACAGAAGAATTTCACCATGTATGCGGTACTTCACATAGACAGATTATTCCTACATAATAATAAAGAATGGAATAACAGCCCTTACGAATATTGAATGAAAATAACTCTCTTCATGAATATGAAAGAATAATAACCCTTACCATAGAAGAAAACTGGAATAGTGAGGTAGCAGACTTCTCTTCTCCTTTCTCTCTATAATAATTGCTCTATAGCTTTTGTGAATTAGTGAGAAATGAAGGAAGAATGAGTTTCTATTTATAGGAAAATATAGTTTCGATAATTGCACGTTTTGGGGCTCGAAATATTACAGTATAATACCTTCCTCTTTTTCTTCATTTTTAATTTAGTCCTGTAAGTATTATCAAACTTGCACCACCTCCCCTTATAGTAAATAATGTGAATCAATAGTAAATCATGTGAATCAATAGTTCTAGACATGTGAAAATACGAATTACAGTATAGTACCTCCATCTATACCTCTATTTTTAACTTAGTCATGCAAGTATTATCAATCTTGCACCAACTCCCCTAATAGTACAAGAATGTGAGTCAATAGTACACACATGTGAACAAATAGTTATAATCATGTGAATTAATAGGAATTAATTGCTCATTTATCCGATTAATTACCCGATTGGTTAATATAACCTCCAGACATCAATTATTATCGAAATAAATGTCGATTTTCACTAACACTAATAATTCCAACACAATGAAACTATCAAATTCATCTTTAATCAACACGAACTTATTCATCATTAATATTATAATTCACAATATTTAACAACGAGGTCGTTCCCAGGAAAGAGGGGGCTTTCCGATAAGGATTTTTCCTTATTGGCGCGCAATTAGATGACCAAACCTCTCCTTGACAGAATTTCTAAACATTGTAAATATTGCAATTTAATAATATGAATAACTTTGTCGTCTCAATTATTGATTTAATAATATATCATATTATGCAGATGATACCGTGATAATAATTGAATCAATAATATGAGAGATATGATCAAGAATTATTCATGTAGTAATAATTGAGTATAACCGAGTGACTTCTCATGTTAGCATCAATAACCAATACTCGTGTGCTACTATGCAACCACGCCAGATTCTTTATACTTTTACTAAGGGTAGTTCAACGCTTTAACGGTAGCACTTTTCGTAGTTATTTTTATAAAAAGATAATTATGTCGTTTTCTTACTACGACAATACTTCCATTGTGGGATCAACCAATGATTGTGCCGTCGTATGAATATTCCCTATTAAAACGAATATTCCCTGACCAATCTAATATTATATAACCACTTGCTTACTTTGCAAAATTTGTAAATATTACCCACAACTATAACATTATATCAAATCCACACCATAATATTCAAAAATATATTTTGAGAAAAATATTCTTTATTCATAAAAGTTGGTCTTACAACTAATGTACTGAAGTTAGACTTCCCATAAGGGGCTCCGAGCAAGTCGGTGGCAAATTGATAAGTACTCTTATGAGGTGCTATGATTGAAAATACCATTAGCGTCACAGAGTGTTCAAATAATATTTGGACGAGTGTGTCGTAATGATCATTGGTGATATTCTAGTCTATTCTGAGACGCCAGAAGATCACGCTGAACATTTGAAGATAGTGTGGGAAACACTACGGAGGGAGAAGTTGGATATGAAATTCACTAAATGTGAATTTTAGCTTAAAAGATATACATATTTGTTATTGATAATGTATGTTGGGAATGAGAAGTGAGAGAAAGAGTTTTCAGGAACTAAAAAAGGAAGGTTAAATGAGGCGTCTATATTATCTTTACAAGATGATGGAGAAATTTGTAATTTATAGCGATGCTTCGCATAGAGGACGAGGCAAGGTCATTGCGTATGCATCACGCTAGTTAAAGGGTTATGAGAAGGTTTATCCTACTTATGATCTATAATTGGTAGCTGTAGTTTTTGAATTAAAAATTTGAAGATAGTTTTATACAGGGAGAAGTGTGAGATATACATGGACTCTAAGAGTCTGAAATATATCTTCACACAGAAGGAGTTTAATGTGAAGTAGAGAAGGTGATTAGAATGGATAAAAGATCATGACTACGATATCTTATATCATTCAGGGAAAGTAAACGTAGTAGCCGACGTGTTAAGTAGGAAGAGTAGAGAAAAGTTATCGATGTTAACGACTCAGAATGAGTTAATAACGGAGATAGCGAGAACGGATTTAGAAGTTAATTTATGGAATGAAGGGGTAGAAATGTTATTCACAATGTAGACTCAATCCACGAAAATGGAACGAGTTAAGGAGGTACAACTAAGTAATGAGAAGATCAAACGAATGAAGAAGAGGATGGAGGATGAAGAGAAGATCAAGTATCATCTCGTTTTAAAGGAGGAATTTTAGTTCCAAATAATTCCGAATTAAAAGAATAACTAATATGGAAGAGAGATAGCGCAATGTGTTAGTAAGTGCTTAACTTCCAACTCAGATTATTGATAGGAAGAGACAAGTAATGTGAAATAAGATAATACATTCGGTGAATGTGAAATGGAGGGACCACAATGCCTAAGAAGCAACGTGGGAACTCGAGATTATAATGAAGGGAAAATTTTCTTCATTTGTTTATGTGTTGTAGCAAGATTCTGAGGACATAATCCTTATAAAGGGGAGAGATTGTAACGACCCAGAAAATGGAGCAATTTGTAAAATAATTTTATTTGATTAAATAATAAATAAAATTATATTATTTGTTATTATTATGTGTTAGCAAGATGGATGACGTTCTGTAACCTAATCCTATCGGAACATCGTATTTTGACTACGTGGAGGAATTAAAATGTTTGAATTTTTAAGACGAAAATAAAAGTTTTCCGAGAAATTTTCGTAAAAACACTATTCATTGATTTCTGTCAGGAAATTATTTTTGAACTTCCGAGAAACGCGTAATGATAGAATTCTAAGATGAGATGGATATCCAATAATATTTCAGTTATGGCAAACGAAGTTTTCGCTTGCGGACTTAAAACCTAACGGTTAGGGAAAGTGATTTCTGAGAAGAAATTGAAATGTGTATAATGAATTAAAGCGATGATCGTATAATACGTAGGTATTGTATGAGGTAATGAATATGAGTATGATACGAAGTATTATACAAGTATGTATGAATGATGGTATGTCGTATATGAATAAGTATACGAGTTAGAATACGAGATTAATACGTAGATTATACGTTCTAAGGCTTTACGCTATATGTAATGGACTTGTAGCATTATGTAGGAAATTGTAATGTCCAATTGGAATTATGATAAAGCCCAAGTGTAGGAATGGATTAGTCCAATATGAATTAATGAACAAGCCCAATGTTTGTTTAATGCAAGCCCAAGTATAAGTTATGTTAATTAAGCTAAAAGCCCAAAGTAAGAACCTATGGGTTATCGGATGATTAAAACCCATGGGTGATCCAAAGTGATGAGCAAGTAAACTTAATGGTTAAGTAAAGGATAAGTTATTTGATGAGCAAGTAAACTTAATGGCTAAGTAAAGAATAAGTTATGTGGTGAGCAAGCAAAAGGTATAAGTTGTGGAGGCCAAGTAAACTTGGTGATCACATAATAAATAGTAATGAGGTTTAATTAAAGAGGTGGATGGCTTATTGACCATTAAGCCCTCACTTTAAGATTTCTATAAATAAGAAGGATGCTAGCTCATTTGTTGGTTGTTTTATTTCATCCAACATCATAAGTGCTTAGTGGTTAGAGAGAAAAAGCTAGAAAAGCTAGTCTTTCATAGTTCAAGAAGCAAGAAGAAGATTAAAGCTTAATCAAATAATCTTCAAGGGTAAGATCCTAAACCATGATTCTCTTTCTCTTTAATTGCTAGAGAAGTGAGTAGTGGTATAACATGTATGCTAAGAAGAAGTATGAATGATTAATCAAAGGACTTAAGCCTTAATAAGTTATGAATAAGCAATTCGTAATCATATAAGTTATAAACTTATGAAGAACAAGTAAGAACTTATCATGTATATAAGTTAATGAAATTTGTATGTTAAGATGTTAGTATGATGGAATGAATCCATTTGAAATGATGAACAAATCTTGAGTTACAAAGTTATGGCGGAATTCACGAGTTTGGACGATAATCGTCGAATTCTTGAAATTCTTGGAATGGAAGTCAAATTTTGACATTAAGCTCGGAAACGTTGGTTTTCGATGGAGTATAGTCTCATTTGGCATTATAGAGTTGCAGACTCAAAAATGACCAAATTCTGACATAGAACGAAGAAACTAGCATTGAAAGTTCACGAACGTTTATCGTTTTTGTTAAAATGAACTAATAGGTGAATTTTGAGTTAACGGAATCGAAAATGGAAAATTCTTGCATGAAAATGTAGAGTATGTGATTTGTGAGCTAATGACTTTTGAACGAGCCAATTCGGACTTAAAATGAATAATTAGGAGTCTGGGAAATTCGTTTATGTAAGAAATCATGAAATTTTTCGATGCTGAGTTACGCGCTGCTGCACATGCATGATAAAACTCTTTAAGTCATACACATGTTACGAGGCAAAGGGAGTAGCCCTTTGAGAAGTCGCCATGCAAGCCCACTCATAGGCATGAGTCTCATGTGCAAGACCGCACCGATATCGAGAGTTGGAAATTGGAAAGTGGCGCTGCAGCGCCACTATAGTAAAGGGATGCCGCGCCATGGCTCCGGCAGTGAAAATTGGTTGACCAAGTTAAGTTTTGTAATTCCAATTGATTAGGAATGAATAGTAGAATGTACATGTACTTAATGTACATGGTAAGACGCACTTTAAATTACTTTTATAGTGATGACGGTATGAATTTAAGTATGGTTTAAGAATAATTAAACGAAGAACGTGAAGGGTAAGTAAGTAAACAGTGAATGGTATTCAACGTTGGTACTTCACCAATAATACTCGAGTCTCGGTTAGTAATGTAAGAACGTTCGTAAGCCATAAGTAAGATTAATAAGTCGAATTGACCTTCATTAATGAAGTAAATTCACTTAAGACATAGAAGAGAAAGAAGTTGGTAAGAACGATGTAAATTATAACGGCAAGCCGGAACCAATAATAACAAATCTAATACATGATTAGATTGAGAAGAAGGGTAAGATTCATTAGGAACCATGTATCTTCATTCATGACCTTATGTATTATGTTATGTGGTTATGTATTGTAGAGACCGTAAAGACTCAAAGGAAAAGTAATTTTACTGCAGTAGACGCTGAAGGCAAGTTTTCTTATCGCTTGTCTAACCTTCGTGTTAGCCAGGTTTTCAGTGATTCATGTTATGAGATGCGTGAATGGTTTTAAAGAAAGGGTCGATGCCAGTTTTAACTCGACTAGACTAATCTTGAAAGATTGATTGATTTATTTACAAGTCTTTCAATATAGAATTGATAACACTATCCTACGCCAATTGTTTGGTACGGATTTAAGGTAAGCCTGAGTATGAATAAACAAATGTATTTCACATCGATTATTCGATGGGCACGCGAGGTTGCCAAAACTTAAAAGTAAATACGTATAACGGATAAGTGTTAATCAACATAGAGTACTTTAGGCTGATCACCTAGAAGTGCTCGTAAGAAATATCGGACTTATGGTCTTAGTACCGGGTTGTCCTTTTCATGAATAAAAGCTAAAGAGGATGTTCATGGTCTATGGACCTACTCAGAATTTCCAAGTTACTATATGTACTTCAGAATTGTTTTATGAGATGAGAAGTGTTATTCAATGTTTCATAGTACTTTATAACTATTGTTCAGTTATTGAAGAATAATCATATGATTTTCGAAGTGGTATCTTTATAATATATTGTTAGACTTGCTGAGCTAGTTATGCTCACTTCTTGCTTGAATCATATGATTGCAGCTAAGCTCGAGCGAACCGAGGGTTCCAATAGAGATAAAGGCAAGGCAAAGATGAATGATTAGTTTATTCTGTAATAGACTATTATGTTTGTATGAATTATATTATGATAAACAAAGAATGTAACGGTTTCAGAACCTGGGAATGGGATTTATTATTATTAATGTAATAAGAAAGTCGTGTAACACCATCTGTCGGGTTTCAGAAATGTTGTTTCAATAGAATGAATGTAGAGTTATGAGTACCGTGTAGCACCATCTATCGGGTTGAAAGATACCCGAATTTGGGGGCGTCACAACTAACCTTAGTTAGGTTATCTAAAACCCTAACCATGGTTATTAAATTTTAATTAAGTATTAATAACAGTATTAAGTAACCCTAATTATAAAATCCAAAACCCTAATCAAGATTAAAGAGGATTAAGGCATAATTAAAGTACTAATTATGATGAACTAGCTCACAAGAAGGTTACAAGTCACCATAGCAAGTTCCAAAGAAGCACATGACCTGGTATCATCACCCAAGCAGCACAAGTTAACTAGATAAGATATTAAGGGAGGCAAATAGGTTGAAAAAAGACCAAAAACCCTAATTATACAATTCTATAAATATTAGACTTTACACAAGCTAAACAAACAAAATTCTTAAGCTTATACACTCATATATCATACTTATAGAAGTCCTGTTCATAACAAGATCAGGATCAAAAGCTAAAAATCCAAAATCACTCAAGAAAGGTGCAAACCCTAATTTTAACCTAGATCTTTGATACTATGTTAGATATGTTGTTTTGTTGTTTAATTATGTGTAATAACGTGTTAGTAAGTATTCTATGTTGGTAGATCATGTTTTCATAACATCTAGATGCATCAAAATGATGTTTTAAGCAATATGGAAAATATGAAAAAATAGGTCTAACAGTCGAATGTCAGAGCCTATAGATCCTTGGTTGTTAATATAAGTCTGTTAATTGTATGCTAGTTGTAGTATAACGTAAGTTTAGAAACCTAAAAAAGGAATCAGGTCTATTGGATTCATATATTGCAAGATATAAGTGGACATAGGTCATTGACCGACCATGAGTTTCTGATTTCTGGGTTACCCAAAAATCTCAAGCACAGTATGAACAGGGTACTTTGACTGGCCTTTAATTTGGTTTTTGTTTATTGTTAGGATGTCTAAGTTTTATGTAATGATACTCTGACATATATACTACATATCTATGACACTCAAACACTTAATTAACTCATAGGTTTACTAGAATTAATGGTCAAATAACGTTAATCGAGCATGACTACATTTTCCAGAAAACCCAAAAAATTGATGAACACCAAGAACAACCTCTGGCTGTACTTTGACCAATCTAAATTTGCACCCTAGATTCTTACTCAGTCCAAACCAGTGTATCATCTTTGTGTCGTGGTATATAGACTACAAACTATATCAATCAAAACACCTATCTAATACACGGATTGAAAAATATATAAGAGTCACAAAAGCGTTGACCGACCATGACCACTGTTCTGGGTTACCCAGAAACCCAAGAACAGTTCTGACAGTGACTCTAAGCCTCTATAACTTCTTGTTATGTGAAGGTTAGAGTCTGATTATGGTATGTAATTGTAGTCTTGCATGGGCACTACAAAACCAATACACTAAAAAACCCAGAATTATAACCAGTAGGGAGTTAGAATTGATCTCTAAGCCAACCATACTGTTCATCAGAAATGAAGAACACCTTTAGCAACACTTTCTGTCGCTACTAAAGACCTTAACGACAGACAGAAAATAAAATTAATTAAATAATTATAAAAAAAGTTTTAAAAATTATTTTAAGTTATAATAATTAACTTTTAATATTTTAGTATAAATTTAATAAATATTTTATTTATTTAAATATTAATAATAATTAATTTATTAATAATTTAATTAGATAAATCATTTATAAATAATAAATAATTATTTAAAATGATATTAATGATTTAAAAATCATATTAAGTGGTTATAAATTATTTAAAAATAATAATAAGGTTTTTAATAATATTAAAGTGAATATTAATTATGTAAAAATAGTAATAAATTATTTAAAAATTATTTTAATGGATAATTAAATATCTAAAAATTATTATAAGCTTCTATAAATTATTATAAATAATAAATAAATTATCTAAAATTATAATAAAGCTTATATTTAAATTTTAACTGTGATATTAGCTTATTAAATACCCGGTAAGGTTTTAAGACTCCAAAATCATATCAAACTTAGACCGAACAGGAATAGTTTGTGTAGTTGAGTATTGTTATCAATACTAATGTGTTAAGTGTATATGTTTGAACATATTAGGTATTTTAATCAAATTGAGTAGTGTTAGTTAGACGATTTTAACTCAAGCAAGTCTTCTAACATATCCCATTACCTTATACAAGTCTTCTACCCTTAATCTATTACTTTACGCAAGTTATTGAACCCTACTTTTCTTGAACAAGATTTCAATCTTGATTGTTTTCCGAAATATTATACCGAACCAAATTTGTTACCAATTATTGTGAAGTTATTGCTTTGGCTTCAGTATAACTAAGAAATGAATTATTTATTCATGTGTTATTGAATTATTGTTTATCAAGTATAAACTTTTGTGTCAAACCAAATTATTTTGGTAAGACATCCTATATTGAGTTATATATCCCTGAGAGGAAAAAATGTGTGCCAGTTGAACTGACACTTAGTGCAAGAAGGGCACGATTAGGATGAGACGCATACTCCTAGGATGTTGAATAGATAGATCCTTTGTCTCATATCCGAACAAGATTTCTAAGTCTTTGTGACTAACAGAAATGAAAATCAAAAAATGGTAATTAACACTCACTTAAGAAAAATTAATGAACTATTATATTCTTCAAATCCTACATTATGTTTCTAAATATAAACCTGCTGATCATGTCACAGCTCAGTCCTGCAAAATTAATCATTTCCATTGCAGTATTAGATGGTAACCTTGGCACATCTAAAACAAACAATGGGAAGAGATCATGCTTAGATTTATTTAAATTACTGTCTAACATAATGTAAGATGTAAGACCCCAACTTTTATGAATAAAGATTAATTTTTCTCAAAATATAATTTTGAATATTATGGTGTGAATTTGATATAATGTTATACTTGTGAGTAATATCTACAAATTTTGCAAAGTAAGCAAGTTGTTATAAAATATTCGATTGATCGGGAAATATTCGTTTTAATAGGGAATATTCATACGATGGCATAATCATTGGTGGACCCCACAATGGAATTATTGTCGGAGTTAGAAAACGACAGAAATATCTTTTTATAAAAATAACGGCGAAAAGTTTTACCATTTAAACCGCTGAAATACTCGGTGGTGGTAAAAGTACAAAGATGTACTGAGTGATTGCATAGTAATACTTTGCAGTATTGATTATTAATACTTACGTGAGAAGTCACTCAGTTATACTCAATTATTGCTACAGTAATTACTGCATGATATCTCTCATATTATTTATTCAATTATTTCATAGAATCATCTGCATTGTGACGCCCCCAAAATAAGTATACATCACCCATCTTGAGTTACCAAATACATGGTACAAAATACAAATACAAACTTAGTTATATAACATGAGTTGAGAGTTTTTACACGAATATTGTCTTCTAGACAATATCCAAACTCAAATGGAGTCCTCGTTACAATTATTATCACACTATTTCATATAATAGTGAGGACTACTATGACACCATCTCGGACCATCACTCTGTTCCCCGACTAGTCCCGGCTAGGTTCTCATTTCCTAAAGAGAATAATGAAAGAAAAGGGTGAGCTCAACTAGCCTAGTAAGAAATATTATGACTAAGATAATGTAGAATAAATTATCATTAGCCTTCAACAGTGTTAAACTGATAAAATACAATAAACTTCAAGTTTAACTACAACGGAACAAACAATCCATTAGAAGAGTCAAGTAGAGCATGATATCTATTATCTTCTATGATTTAAAAAGTTTTTCATCTACTTTATCGCTGAGACTCAACTTAATAAATAAACCACATCATCGAACCATCCCTGCACTATGGGCCAAGGATAATCATGTAATCATCAATGGTCATGATTATATATACTGAATAATCCCTGGTCATAATCATACCAACAACTGTCCATCAATGCACTATGGGCAATTTGGGTCTTTTACCACATAATTTATAACATTACAGGTCATTATTATACCGAATGATCCCTGGTCATAATCATACAAATCAACAGTCCATCTATGCACGTAAGCCAAAGATGACTTTCATCACAATATAAGCATGAGAATGATGACAATGATATAACCATTAATCAAATGAAATCAAGGATAAATATTAAAGACTTTAAATTTATCCAGAGTTTTAAAATATCCAAGTTGTAAGACCCCAACTTTTAGGAATAAAAATTAATTTTCTATAAATATCATTTTTGAATATTATGGAGTGAATTTGATATAAGGTTATAGTTGTGGGTAATGTTTATAAATTTTGCAAAGTACACAAGTTGTTATATAATATTCAATTGGTCGGGGAATATTCGTTTTAACAGGAATATTAAATAAACGACACAATCATTGGTGGACCCCTCATAATTGGAATTATTGTCGATTGAAAAAAACGACAAAAATATTTTATGAAAATAACGATGTAAGTTTTATCATTAATCTGTTGAAACACACGGTGTTAAAAAATGCGATGTCTGGCGGGTTACATAGTAGCACACGGTATTGATTATTGATGCTTACGTGAGAAGTCACTTAATTTTGATTCAATTATTGTCGATATTTTTATATATTATTAAATCAATAATTGAGATAACAAAGTTATTAATATTATTATTTACAATATTAACGATGTCTAGAAGTTCTGCCAAGGAGAGGTTTGGTCACCTAATTGCGAGCCAATAGGGAGAAATCCTTATTGGAAAGCCCCTTCTTTCCTGGGAACGACCTGGTAGATTAATAGTGTGAATAATAATAATGATGATGAGTTTTGTTTTATTAGTATTATTAATGTAATAAAACAGAAAAGCTTTTTATATAAAACAGAATACTTTTATAAAGTTATTCGTTTTATTAGACTATAAATAGAATATATAATATTCTATTATACATAGTGTTTTGCATAGTAAAATCTTTTTATATAAAATAGAATATTTTATAAAGTTATTTGTTTTATTAGACAATAATTAGAATATCTTATATTTTATTATGTATAGTGTTGCATAGTGCTCGCATAATATTTTTTATAGTAAAATCTTTTTATATAAAATAGAATATTTTTAAAAGTTATTCGTTTTATTAGATTATAAATAGAATATATTATATTTTATTTAAAAGATTTTGTTTTATTAGAATATTTTATTAAATCAATCAGGTCATCTGCTTTAAAGTAAATCAATTTGGACCGTTCATGAATTAGTTACTATGCAGTCCATTCTTCTATAAATAGAAGCTCATTCCTTCATTATTTCTTACGAATTCACTGAAACTATAGAGAGAGAAACTATAGAGAGAGTTCTTCTTCTGTAATCTCAAGCATATTTCTTTAGAGTTTAAGAAAGCTTTGAGCGTAGAAGATAGTGCAAGTTTTCTTCAAGTATATTCCCGCCCTACCCGTTAGAATACTCTTCTTTTTAAGGTAAGGGGTATTATTTCTTTCTTATTCATGAAGAGAACTTCTGTTATTCTATTTTTTTTCATTATGTTGGAATAACATGTCTATGCGAAGTACCGTATACATGGTGAAATTCTTCTGTTATTCTATTTTTTATTAT
This sequence comes from Panax ginseng, assembly GCA_020205605.1. Taxonomy (NCBI): domain Eukaryota; kingdom Viridiplantae; phylum Streptophyta; class Magnoliopsida; order Apiales; family Araliaceae; genus Panax; species Panax ginseng. The sequence continues at coordinate 91,993,763 of CM035134.1, forward strand.
TATGTTGGAACATCATGTATGTGCGTTACGCATAACCTGGTTTTGTTATTTATTATTCTGTTGGAATATCTTGTCTGTGCGTTTATGCATGACCTGGTTCCGTTGTTTATTATTCTGTTGGAATATCATGTCTGTGCATTTACGCATGACCTAGTTCCATTATTTATTATTCTGTTGGAATATCCTGTTTGTGCGTTTACACATGACCTGGTTCCAATATTTATTATTCTATTGGAATAACCTGTCTGTGCGGTCTATCGCATGCCTGGTGATTTCTTTTGTTATTCCATTCTTTATTATACTCAGTTAGTTAAAGTTTTGACTTCTATACTCCATGAAATTAGTGGAATATCCTTGATATTTGCGCGTCATCCAATATCTTTTCATGGAAATATTCTTCTGAGCATTCTTGAGTTTTACTCTACAAAGAAGTATCATGTTGACAATGTGGACGTTATTAGTTCCTGGATAAATTAATTCTTGAACTTGTTTTATTGAATTCTTATATCATTGTCATCATCCTCATGTTTATATTATGTTGAAAGTCATCGGTGGCCTGTAGTGCATAGATGGACTTGGTATGATTATGACCAGGGATTATTCGGTGTAATCATGACCGTAATGTTACAAATGATGTGGAAAAAGTCCTCATTGGCCCGTAGTGCATTGATGGACAGTTGTTTGCATGATCATGACCATTAATGAATACACGAATATCCTTGGTCGTAGTGCAGGGGTGATTCGATGATGTGGATTATTTATTAAGCTGAGTCTCAGCGATAAAAGTGATGAAAAATCTTTTAAATCATAAAAGATAGTAGATTTTATTTTCTACTTGACTCTTTTAATGGATTGCTTGTTCCGATGTAGTTAAACTTGATGTTTGTTATATTGTATCAGTTTAACACTATTGAAGGCTAAGGATAATTTATTCTGCATTATCTTAGTCATAATATTTCTTACTGGACTAGTTGTGCTCACCCATTTGCTTTCATTATTCTCTTCAGAAAATGAGAACGTAGCAGGGACTAGTCGGGGAACGAAGTGACGGTCCAGAGGATAGCATTAGTAGTCCTCACTATTCTATAAAATAGTGTGTTAATAAATGTATTGAGGACTTATTTTGAGTTGAAATACTGTCTAGAAGACAATGTTTGTATTAAAACTCACAGCTCATGTTGTATTTTTAAGATTGTATTTGTATTCTGTACCATGTATTTGGTGACTCAGAATAGGTGATGTATACCTATGTTGGGGGTGTCACAGTTGGTATCAAAGCTTAGGGATATGATCCCTGGCTGAGATGTGAGATAAGAACTAGGAGGGGAGAGACGGGGAATTCTTTTGTTAGTATGACCTACATAAGTTTATTTGGTATTTAATTGGTCGGTCAAAGTATAGGGATAATATGGTATATGTTATTTAACCCTTGTTTTGTGGAAGTATTTGAAAATGACATCCGAGAATGTTGAGAATATCAATGGAGCACAGGAGACCGTTGAGTCTCCACAGATCAATAATTAGGATAATGTGCATCAGGAAGGCGACAATCCTCAGGCAAACAACAACAATGACCAAATGATGAACGATGGAATGTTCAGAGGCTTTATGTAATTCATGCAACATCAGGCAAGAGCGGATCCTGTCCAAAATGCAGGTGGAAATACTGGCAACTCTCGGATGGTCACCGCCAAGCAGTTTAAGGAATTGGGACCACCAGAGTTTTTTGGAGAGCCAAAACCATTTAAGGCGGAAACGTGGATAAAGCAGATCTGCAAGATATTTGATGTTTTGGGATGCTCCGAGGAGCAAAAGGTTCCCTTTGCCACCTTCATGTTGCGTGCAAAGGCAGATTACTGGTGGAAATCTATAAAACATACTCAACCTGCCGCACTGAAGATGACTTGGGAGAAGTTCCAAGAATTGTTCAACGACAAGTACTTTCCTGAAAGTAATCATCACATTAAAGAGGTAGAGTTCATCAAGCTGGAACAAAATAACATGACTGTGTCGCAGTACGAAGCCAAGTTTGTCGAGTTGTCCCAATTTGCGTCCCATTTGGTTGATAATGAGGAGAGAATGACGCGAATGTTTCTAAGAGGTTTGAAACCCAAGATACGTCAATATCTTATCTCTCATAAACTGTGTTTGTATTCAGATGTTGTTAATAGGGCTCAGTTATTGGAGCGCGATAATGGTTCAACCCAACCAAAAGAGAGCAGCTGACAAAATGATAATACCAGTGAGGGCAGTCATCGAAGCGGTGACAACAAGCGTGGAGGGAATCAACAGGCCAGAAATGGTAACCACTTCGGTGGTAATTAGTGCCAAAATAATAAAAATGGACATTTCAAGAAGAGGAGATTCAACAATGATGGAAAGACGTCAGCACCAGCACCCGTTGTTAAGGAAGGAGAACGACCACCTATCATATGCTTCAAATGCGGAGGGGAGGGACACATTAGTCCAAACTACGCGATGCCGTCCAAAGCATGTTATAATTGTGGAAGAGAAGGTCACCTAGCCTGATTTTGTCGTTCACCAAAGACAAGTTCAGCTAGGATGGAGGCACCAAAGGCCGTCCTAGAAAAGTCAAAGTCGGTAGTGCAAGGGAGAGTGTTTGTTGTGACCTCCCAGAAAGCAAGGAACCCAAACGAGGTCATCACGGGTAAGCTTATCATAAACTCTAGCGAAGTCTATACCTTATTTGATACCGGTTCTACCCATTCTTTTATTTCTCCTACTTGCGCTCAACGTTTAAATTTGACTCCAGAGAAATTAGACTTTGACTTATCTGTTGAAACTCCGTTGGGAGAAACCTTCATTACATCCAATGTTTATAAGTCATGTTTAGTTCAAATCGGCACCCGCACGTTATCTGTCGATCTTATTTCTTTAAAAATACTTGCATTTGATGTGATTCTAGGGATTGATTGGTTAACTACTCATCATGCAAAAATTAATTATTTTCGTAAGGTTGTTAGCTGTCATATTCCTAACCAACCTATTATGCAAATTCAAGCAACCAAACCATTAAAATCAATCACTGTCATCTCAAGCCATAAAGCTATTTTGTTTATTGAAAAATGGATGTCAAGCTTTCTTAGCTCATGTCACGGATCTAAACAAAAATACGTCAGTTTTGAATGATATTTCTATTGTTAACAAATTTCCTGACGTATTCCCTGAAGAACTTCCTGGCCTACCCCCAGAATGTGAAATTGAATTTTGTATCGACCTTGAACCCAATACAAAACCTATTTCCAAAGCCCCATATCGAATGGCTCCTATTGAACTTCAGGAGTTAAAGACCCAACTGCAGGAATTGTTAGACATAGGTTTTATTCGTCCTAGTACTTCTCCTTGGGGTGCTCCTGTTCTATTTGTGAAGAAGAAAGATGGGAGTATGCGACTTTGTATTGATTATCGGGAGTTGAATCATGTCACTATCAAAAATAGGTACCCATTGACACGTATTGATGACCTGTTTGACCAGTTGCAAGGAGCCAATTTTTTTTCAAAGATTGATCTTCATTTTGGATATCACCAATTGAAGATTAGAACCGATGACATTCCAAAGATGGCTTTCAGAACTCGGTACGGGCATTATAAATTCCTAGTCATGTCTTTTGGATTGACTAATGCTCCTGCTGCCTTCATAGATATGATGAACCGAGTATTCAAGGAATATTTGGATCACTTTGTGGTCGTCTTAATTGATGACATCCTTATTTATTCCAAAAGTCGTGAAGATCATGAGCAACACTTGAGGCTGATACTCCAAAAGCTTCGTGAAAACAAGCTTTATGCCAAGTTGAAGAAATACGAGTTCTGGCTTGAGGAAGTAGCATTCCTTGGGCACGTAGTATCAAGTCATGGAATATATGTTGACCCGGCAAAGATTGAAGCAATTCAAAGTGGGGAGCAACCTAAATCAGTGACCGAAGTACGTAGCTTTCTCGTCTTAGCTGCTTATTATCGAAGATTCGTAGAGGGATTTTCTCGAATCGCTACTCCATTAACTCAACTGACTCAGAATGATATAGAGTTTGGTTGGAGCGAAGAATGTGAGAAGAGTTTTTAAGAACTCAAGAGGAGACTCATTTCAACACCTGTTCTGACAATACCATCTGGCTCGGAGGAATTTGTCATCTACAGTAATACTTCGGGCAAAGGGTTAGGATGTGTTCTCATGCAACATGGGAAAGTCATAGCATATGCCTCACGACAACTCAAAGAATATGAGAGTAATTATCCTACTCGTGATCTAGAATTGGCAGCTGTTGTTTTCGTACTTAAAATTTGGAGGCATTACTTGTATGGGGTGAAAGTGGAGATCTTTACGGATCATAAAAGCCTCAAATATTTCTTCACTCAAAAGGAATTTAACATGCGACAACGACGTTGGCTTGAACTGTTGAAAGATTATGATTATACCATCCAATACCATCCTGGAAAAGTGAACGTGGTAGCTGACGCATTGAGTAGAAGATCATATGCGGGTACGAGTGCGATATTGTCAAAGCAAAGGCCCATTTTGTGGGACTTGCAAAGGATGGAGATAGAGTTAAAGACTCCAGGGACCCATGTGATGATGGCGAATATACGAGTAGAACAGACTTTAATTAATAAAGTTAAAGCTGCTCAAGCTACAGACCTGGAGCTGATGCGTATAAGGAAGAAAGTGCAAGAAGGTGCTATTCCAGAAGTAAGAATCGATGAAGAAGGAATACTTCGAGTCAACTCCAGACTTTGTGTTCCTAACGACCCTGATTTAAAGTATAGAATCATGATGGAGGCGCACAACACACCATTTGCAATCCATCCTGGGAGTACCAAAATGTATCATAAACTTCGTCATACATTTTGGTGGAGCAATATGAAGAGCGAGATAGCGTTGTTTATCTCAAGGTGTCTAACTTGTCAACGAGTCAAGGCGGAGCATCAAGTACCAAAAGGTCCATTACAACCACTTGAAATTCTAGAATGGAAGTGGGAGCACATTACCATGGATTTCGTTACTGGTCTTCCCACGGTTTCTCAAGGCATAGATGCAATTTGGCTCATTGTTGATAGATTGACCAAATCTGCTCATTTCTTACCAATACGAGACACTTATATACTTGGACGTCTTGCTCGTATGTACATAAATAAGATTGTAAGACTGCATGGTATGCCAATATCCATAGTTTCTGATTGAGACCCAAGATTCACTTCACGATTTTGGGTTAGTTTGCAAAAAGCTATGGGCACGAATTTATGATTTAGTTCGGCATATCATCCTCAGATGGACGAACAATCAGAGAGGACTATTCAAACTCTGGAAGATTTATTAAGAATCTGTGTCCTTGACTTCAAGGGAAGTTAGGACAAGTTCTTACCGTTGGTGGAGTTTTCCTATAACAAAAGTTATCAAGAAAGTATTGGCATGGCTCCATTTGAGGCGTTGTATGGAAGAAAGTGTCGTTCTTCAGTATGCTGGGATGAGGTGGGTGAAGCAACGTTGTTGGACCAGAGTTGGTATGCATGACTACGGAAAAGATTCAAACGATCCGACAACGTATAAAAACCTCACAAGATCAACAAAAGAGTTATGCTGATCTTCATCGAAAGGATGTGGAATTCGATATTGAAGATCATGTATTGTTACGTGTTGCTCTATGGAAAGGTGTTACGAGATTTGGAAAGAAAGGAAAGCTCAATCCTCGATTCATTGGCCAATTTTCCCATTTTTATGAATTTGTTTTCATAAAATTCGGGGTCTTACATGCATAATAATTTATATTATTAAATCAATAATTGAGACGACAAAATTATTCATATTATTATTTTCATTATTAACGATGTCTAGAAAGTTCTGTCGAGGAAAGGGGTTTTGTGATGCCCCCAAAATAGGTCTAATCTATCTAACCCATTCTAAGTCGCCAAATACATGGTAAAGAAAACAACTACAACTTCATTATTACAATTGTCATGCAAAATACGATAACACATATACTGTGAGTTTTAATACCAACTGTGACTCTCATCCCTTTACTTCGATAACACCTCACATTGATACATTCCATAAAGGTACAGTCAATAACTGTTTTAGAAATTAAAATTTTTAGAAAATGCTCAAGGAAACCTTCATACATGGGAGGCCATGCATCTAAGTTATAATAGATATCATATGACTCCAGAATTATCCTTGGTAGACCCAATAGACCCCAAAGAAAAATGAGAAGATTGTTATCATGTTCTTTTCAATGGTGAGTCTTCTCTTGACATATAATTATCTCCATTGTCTCCAATTGAGAATTATATTTCAACAAAACTCCAAGATTATATAGATAGTGCTCATAGATATAATCAGCAAGTGCATGTGCACAACCTTGTCTTATGATAACACGAAGTCGTCTGTCATTAGACATCTTGTATGATAGTGGCAAAACACCCTTCTAAAGTTGGGTTCACCTCACCCTATTCGGTTCACCAAAATCAACGGTTAAAATGATGTATAAAATATGACATACTTATTTAAAATTATTGATAAAATTATTTCCATACTGTTTTTGGGGAAACCTCAGCAGCTATAGACCACCGTTCTATTCCCCTGTTACCCCCCGCTCGACCCAGCTACACTCTTATTACCTAAAAGGAATTGTGAAGCAAAAGGGTGAGCACAACTAGCCCAGTAAAGAATATCGTGACTAAAGATAATTAAATTATCAATAGCCTTCATCAGTAATAAATCAGAGATTTAGAACATATGATAGATGATAAAACTTTTCAACCATAGTTGCAGCAAAATGAGCAATCCATTAGAAGAGTCAAATAGACCATAAGGTCTATTATCTTCTCTATGTTAAAAGTCCACCAATAATGTTGTATCCCTATAATATCAATCAACAGTTTCTGTCCACAATCATGTGTATAACTCATAATCATAATTATAGTTCTAAATTCCTCTCCTCATCTAGGACGAAGATAATTTTTTATCACCTGTCTTTACCTAAAACATCAAAGATCATGGTTATACCAAATCACAGTTCCTATTTAAAATCATACTAATAAATTCATCTTTGCACTACGGGCCAAAGATATTCAGCAACAGTTCATCTTTGCATTACAGACCAAAGATATTCAACAATAGGACATCTTTGCACTACGGGCCAAAGATATTCAACAATAGGTCATCTTTGCACTACGGGGCAAAGATATTAATATCTCAAAGAAATATATAATCATTTCAGAATTTATATAAACAATAATTATAACCATGTTGATCAATTCACCTTTGCACTTAAGCTAAAGATAATCATTTATAAATTCAATGGTCATGATTATACCAGTCAACAATTCATCTTGGCACTACTGACCAAAGAGTACCCAGTCACGATTATACCAATAATCTACCCATCTTTATACTCAAGGGAAAGAGAAATTCCATCACCAAGGTTATAAAAATGTTATATATGATAATAAAAATAATATGATCAAAACATGAATTTAATTTCAAGAGCAATATTCATAAATCAACGATAATTTGGTCAGAAAAAGAAACCAATTTTATCGTGAATAGTACCCTGTGAATAGTAACTCATGAATAGTAACTTCTGAATAGTAACTCATGAATAGTAACTCGTAAATAGTAACTCATGAATAGTACTCCGTATTCGTACATAGTACCATATACATAAATAATGTTATATATGTAAATAGTGCTATATACATGAATAGTGTTGTATACGTAAATAATGTTGTATACGTGAATAGTAACCCCAATAGGAAAAGGTAAAAAGTTTACAATAAAATTCATATCAATATTTCGGCATAATGACATCAAAAGAAATAATATCATTTACGAAGAAAATAACATCCCTTATCAACCCTTACTATCCCTTACCTCAAAAGAATAGTACTTCTGGCTGAAATTTCGGATATAGTGTTGAAAGAAACTTGCACTGAATAGCAACTCTCAAAGTATCTAAATACTCACAAAATACGCTCGATAATATAGAGAGAGAAAACTTATGATTCTGGTGTATTTTTTAATTCTAACTAAGCACCCTATTTATAGGAAAATACTAGAAGGCCAAAGGAGACTAAATTAATAAAATATTAATAAACATTTTTTCTACGCAAAACGTATATATGTATAACATATCTGAAAATTATAACACTCTAACGGTCAGATTAAAAATTATAACTCACACAATATAATTGAAGAACACTGATTCTTTGGACTATGAGTCCTTTGGACCAGTTTCATTCAAACAGTCACCACGAAAAATCTACAAAGGATTTTTTGGTGATTTAAATTTCTACATTTACTTCTAGGGCTTTCTTTTGATATATGGCTCATCTCCTAACTCATTATACACAAAGAGTTATAGATTTTACAAAATCAAGTAATAAACTATTTTTTTTGAAAAAATCTCCATATTTTATTCTTTTTTTGATTTCTAGATTTCTCTCATTTGATTCATACACCGTGAATTTAGTATAAAAATATCATCATTATTATATTATTATATAACCACATTATACATTTATAATATAATATAATAATATATTTGAATAAATTATTTTATTAGAAAAGTTAAAATATCAATTTTCAACAATTGTCACTTTTCTAAAATTTCCTCCATTTATATCCCCATTAAAATAAATATTTCCTTATCATATAAATCAATAATTAATTATTCATAAATAATATTACAGAATCCCAATTATGACAACTAGGTCGTTCCCAAGAAAGAGGGGGCTTTCCGATAAGGATTTCTCCTTACTGGCGCACAATTAGATGACCAAACCCCTTTCATAGACAGAACTTCCTTAGACATTGCCAATAATGCTATATAAAAATATTATTCAAATAATATGAATTATTGATCTGATAATGGAAATAATGTGCAGTGACAATTATTGAAACAACAATAATATAAAATATCAACGTAGTAATTACTGACTCAATAAAATAAAATATTGAACAACAATTACTGTAACAATTATTGAGTAGTGCCTTCTTACATAAGAATCAATAATTCAAAAATACTATGCAATATCGTGTGCTACCACGCGTATTACTGTATTTTAACCACCAAGTAATCCAATAGTGTTAACAGTAATAATTACGTCGTTATTTATAAAAACTCAAACTTGTCATTTTTTTCATCCGACAGTTATTCTGTTATGGGCCCCACAAATGGTTGTAAGAATATTTCACGACTAAACGGATATTCCCCGAAAGCAATGAGTATTTTATAACAACTTGCGTATTTTGTAAACTTTACATATATCACCCTTAACTTTAACTTTTTATCAATTTATCCATTTACTGAATAATAATTATAAAAAAATTAAATACTTTTATTTCATAAAATTAGGGGACTTACAGGTTTGGTCACCTAATTGCACGCCAATAGGGAGAAATCCTTATCAGAAAGCCCCCTCTTTCCTTGGAATGATCTGGTTGTTAAATATTGTGAGTTATAATATTGTGCGCGCCAATATTGTTGATAGAAAATATTTCCATTGTGTTGGGATTATTAGTGTTAGTGGAAATCAATATTTATTTCGATAATAATTGATTTTTGGATGTTAAATTGACCAAACGGGCAATTAATCGGATAAATGAGCAATTAATTGATATTGGTCCGCATATAAATTATTATTGGTTCACATGCATAGAACTATTGATTTACATGCATATACTATTAAGAGAGGTGGTGCAAGATTGATAATACTTTAAGGACTAAATTAAAAGTAGAGGTATAGATGAAGGTACTATACTGTAATAATTTGAGCCCCTAATCATACAATTATCGAAACTATGTTTTCCTTTAAATAGAAGCTCATTCTTCTTTTATTCTCAACAATTCACTAAGACTCACAAGAGCAATTATATAGAGAGAAACTATAAAGAGAAAGAAGAAGAGTATTCTGCTACTTCACTATTGTAGTATCCAGCTTTCTAATAAGGTAAGGGATATTATTTTTGTTCAATATTCGTAAGAAATAATATTTTATTCCATACTCTGTAGTATGTAAGTAATATTATTTCATTTCAAATTTTAAACTCTACACTCATTTTGCTAAAGTATTGTTTCTATACTCCTTGAAATTAGTAGAATATCCTTTAAATTTGTGTTTCATCTAGTATCTTTTCACGAAAATATTATTCTGAACATTCTTGATAATTTTTAATATTTTCATACCGGGGTACTATTCACGGGGTACTGTCCCTAAAGTACTATTCACTCAGGTACTATTCACCCGAGGAACTATTCATGACAAAAATTAATTTCTTTTCTGTCCAAATCATTTTTGATATAATATTATTCTTGAATTTTACTCCACAAAGAAGTATCATGTTGACAATTTGGACATTATTGAATTCTTGATAAATTAAATTTAAAATCTTTAAAATTTACCCTTTGCTTTCATTTAATTGAATTCTTATATCATTGTCATCATCCTCATACTTATATTGTGATGAAAGTCATCTTTAGTTCGTAGTGCTAGATGGACTGTTGATTGGTATGATTATGACCAGGGATCATTCGGTATAATCATGACCTGTAATGTTACAAATGATGTGGTAAAAGTCCTCATTGGCCCGTAGTGCATTTATGGACAGTTGTTGGCATGATCATGACCATTGGCGATCACACGAATATCTTTAGCCCGTAGTGCATGGATAATTCGTGAACGTGATACTAATGAATACCCTTGGCCCGTAGTGCATGGATAATTCAGTGATGTGGATTATTTATGGAGCTGAGTCTCAACGATAAAATTGATGATAAACTTTTTAAATCATAGAAGATAGTAGATATCATGCTCTACTTGACTCTTCTAATGAATTGCTTGTTCCATTGCAGTTAAACGTGTTGTTTATTATGATTTTAACACTATTGAAGCCTAACGATAATTTGTTATGCATTATCTTAGTCATAATATTTCTTACTGGCAAGTTGAGCTCACCCTTTTGCTTTCATTGTTCTCTTCAAGAAATGAGAACGTAGCTGGGACTAGTTGGGGAACGGAGTGATGGTCAGAGATGGTGGCTATAGTAGTCCTCACTATTCTACGAAATAGTGTGATAATAATTATAATAAGGACTCCATTTGAGTTTGGATATTGTCTAGAAGACAATATTCGTGTAAAAACTCTCGGCTACGCTTTTGTCGCATTACATAAAAGAAGTTTGTATTTAAATTCTGTACCATGTATTTGGTAACTCATAATGGGTGATGTATGCCTATTTTGGGGGCATCACATAAGACTTTTGTAATAATGAACTCTTTATGAAGAACCATGTATCCGAACCTTTATATATGATATGATATCATCCTTTATTTTTGCAACCGTGTTTCCTTTACATAAATAGATGTAATTAGGATTATTAATTTTTTATAAGATCCATTGGAACTATACATTTGAGTGAGGTATTGGAAATATGAAAAGTTCATGTTATTGCTGCTACTCTGAAATTCAGATAGATAGGTACTATCGATATGATAGAGTAATTCGCAAGACATAGACTATACTTCTAAGTGAGCGTATTGGCAGTATGGACTATTCATGTTATTGCTGATACTCTAGATTTCAGATAGATAGATATTATTCGTAGATACAGTCTATACATCCAAGTGAGGGTATCCAAACACATCAATCGTTCTATAGTAAATTATTATCTGTTATGGGATACTTTGAACCATGGATAGATGGGAATTATATCTTGTCATATTTGTTTAGTATTTCGATTAGATATAAGCACTAAATCAGATACTGCGGGTGTATAGATTTGAATGTATTATATTAATTGATCAGTTGTGAACACCAGATCGGATACCGCGGGCGTATAGATTTGGGGACGTCACAAATTCGGTTATGTATATTCTATGTTATTAAATAAAATCTCTCTGTTCGGAATGTGTATTGTGTTAATATATATTATGTTGTATAATTAGGTCAAATAAATTTTTTTTCGAAAGTTGACGTGCTTGACACGTCGAGCTTAAAAATTTTCTTCCGAAAATGGAATTTTCAATAGATGTGTTTTGAAAATCTTCATTGTCGTGCTTACACTGAAAAAACACTCTGTCGTGCTTAGTAGGAAAAACCTAAGTTAGGAACCCTAATATCTAAATTAGGAAACCCTAACCCTAAATTTCAAACCCTAACCCTAATTAGTTATAACTAATCCTAGTTAGGTTATCTTAAACCCTAACCATGGTTATTAAAGTTCAATTAAGTTTTAATAACATCATTAAGTAACCCTAATTATAAAATCAAAACCCTAATCAAGATTAAGGAGGATTAGGTATAATTAAGCTACTAATTATGATGAAATAGCTCACAAGTAGGTTACAAGTCACCATAGCAAGTTCCAAGGAAGCACATGACCTGGTATCATCACCCAAGTAGCACAAGTTAACAATATCAGATATTAAGGGAGGTAAGTAGGTTAAAAAATGACCAAAAACCCTAATTGTACAATTTTATAAATACCAGACTTTACATAAGCCAAACCCACGAAATTCTTAAGCTTATACCCTCATATATCATACCTATAGAAGTCCTGTTGATAGTAAGATCAGAATCAGAAGCTAGAAATCCAAAATACTCAAGAAATGTACAAACCCTAATTTTAACCTAGATCTTTGATGATATGTTAGATCTGTTATTTTGTTGTTTAATTATGTGTAATAACATATTAGTAAGTATTTTAAGTAAGTAGATCATATTTTCATAACATCTAGATTCATCAAAATGATGTTTTATGCAATCTAAAAAATCTAGAAAAATAGGTCTAACAGTTGAATGCCAGAGCCTAAAAATCCCTGGTTGTTAATATATAGGTATGTTAATTGTATGCTAGTAGTAGTATTACATAAGTTTAGTAATCTAAAAGAGGAATCAGGTCTATAAGATTCATATATTGCAAGATATAAGTGGTCAAAGGTCATTGACGACCACGAGTTTCTGATTTCTGAGTTACCTAGAAGCTCAAGAACAGTATGAACATGGTACTTTGACTGGCCTTTAATTTTCTTTTTGTTAATTGTTAGGATGTATAAGTGTTATGTAATGATACCCTGACATATATATTACATATCAACGACACTCAAACGCTTAATTAACTCATAGGTTTACTAGAATTAATGGTCAAATATCATTGATCGAGCATGACTACATTTTCTGAAAAACCCAAAAAACTGATGAACACCAAGAACAACTTCTAGCTGTATTTGACCAATCTAAATATGCACCCTAGAGTCATACTCAGTCCAAACTAGTGTATCATCTTTGTATCCTGGTATATTCGACCTTGACCACTGTTCTAGGTTACCCAGAAATCCAAGAATAGTTCTGATATTGACTTTGAGCCTCTATAACTTCTTGTTATATGAAGGTTAGAGTCTAATATTGGTATGTAATTGTAGTCTTACATAAGCACTACAAAACCAATAAACTTACAAACCCAGAATCATAACCAGCATGGAGTTAGATCAAGGTCAAAGTGACCTCTAAGCCTTGACCAGGCTGTTCATCAGAAATGAAGAACACCTTTAGCCACACTTTATGTCGCTAAAGTCCTTTAACGAAGACAAAAAAAGTAAAATTAATTAAATAATTAGAAATAATTAATAAATAATTATAAAAATAGTTTTAAAAATTATTTTAAGTTATAATAATTAATTTTTATTAATTTAGTATAAATTCAATAAATATTTTATTTATTTAAATATTAATAATAATTAAGTTATTAATAATTTAATTAAATAAATCATTTATTATTAATAAATAATTATTTAAAAAGATATTAATAATTTAAAATCATATTAAGTGGTTATAAATTATTTTAAAATAATAATAAGTTTTTAATAATATTACGAGTAAATATTAATTATGTAAAATAGTAATAAATGATTTAAAATCATTTTAATTGATAATTAACTATCTATAAATTATTATAAGTTTCCAGAAATTATAATAAATGATAAATAAATTATCTAAAATTATAATAAAGCTTATAATTAAAGTTTAACCGTGATATTATCTTATTAAATATCCGGTAAAGTTTTAGGACACTGAAATCATATCAAACTTAGACCGAAAATGAATAGTTTGTGTAATTGAGTATTGTTATCAATACTAATGTGTTAAATATATATGTTTGAATATATTAGGTATTTTAAACGAATTGAGTAGCGTTAATTAGAAGATCTTCGCTCAAGCAAGTCTTCTAACCTATTCCATTACCTTATGCAAGTCTTCTACCCTTAATCTATTACTTTACGCAAGTTATTGAACCCTACTTTTCTTGAACAAGATTTCAATCTTGATTGGTTTTGATATATGATACCGAACCAAATTGTTTTGGTAAGACATCATATACTGAGTTATATATCCTGGGAGGGAAAAATGTGTGCCAATAGAACTGACACTTAATGCAAGAAGGGCACTATTAGGATGAGATGCATACTCCTAGGATGTTGAATAGGTTGATCTCATGTGTCATATCCAAACAAGATTTTTAAGTCTTTGTGACTGACATAAATGAAAATCCAAAAATGGTAATAAACACTCTGTTGAAAAAAGTTATTGAACTGTTATATTCTTTAAATATTACATCATGTTTACAAATATAAACCTGTTGAGCAAGTCAGACTCATTCTTGCAAATCATTTCCTTTGCAGTATTAGATGATAACCTTGGCACATCTAGAACAAACAATGGGAAGAGACCATGCTTAGATTAATTTAAATTACTATCTAACATAATGTAATACTTTTTTAATAAGGAACCCTTTATAAAGAACCATGTAACCAAACCTTTATATATAATATAATATCATCCTTTATTTTCACAACCGTGTTTCCTTTACATAAATAGATTTAATTAGGATTATTGATTTTTTTTATGAGATATATGGGAACAATACATCTGAGTGATGGTATTAGCACTATGAATTGTTCGGGTTATTGTTGATACTTTTAATTTCAAGTATATAGGTGCAATCGATACGATAGAGTAATCCGTAAGAAATAGACTATACATCTAATTGAGGGTATTGGCAGTATAGACTATTCATGTTATTGTTGATACTCTTGATTTCGAATAGATAGATAATATTCGTTGATACGGTCAATACATCCAAGTGAGGGTATCTAAAAACAAAAATAGTTTATAGTGAATTATTAGCTGTTATGGGATACTGTGAACTTTGGATATATGTGAATTGTATTTTGTCATATTTGTATAGTATTTTGATTAGATATAATGACTAAATTTGATACTGTGGGTTTATTGATTTGGATGCGTTATATTAATTGATCAGTTAGGAACACTAGATCGGATACTGCAGGCGTATAGATTTGGGGGCGTCATAGGTTCATTTATGTAAATTATGTGTTATTAAATAAAATCTCTCCGTTCTGAATGTGTATTGTGTCATTATGTACTCTGTTATAGAATTAGGTCAAATAATTGTTTGTCCAAAAATTGACGTGTTTAACATGTCGTGCTTAAAAATTTTCTTCCGAAAACGGACGTTTTAGTATACATGTTTTGAAAATATGCTTTGTCGTGCTTACACTGAAACAATGCTTTGTCGTGCTTAGTAGGATTTGTGTAAAAACCTAAGTTAGGAACCCAAATATCTAAATTAGGAAACCCTAACCCTAGATTTAAAAACCTTAATTCCAAATTTCAAATCCTAACCCTTATTAGGTTATATGAAACACTAACCATGGTTATTAAACTTCAATTAAGTGTTAATAACATCATTAAGTAACCCTAACCAAACCCTAATCAAGATTAACGAGGATTAGGGCATAATTAAACTACTAATTATGATGAACTAGCTCACAAGTAGGTTGCAAGTCACCATAGAAAGTTCCAAGGTAGCACATGACCTGGTATCATCCCCTAAGCAACACAAGTTAACAAGATTAGATATTAAGGGAGGCAAGTAGGTGGAAAAATGATCAAAAACCATAAATATATAATTCTATAAATAGCAGCCTTTAAACAACACAAACCCACAAAATTTTTAAGCTTATACACTCATATATCATACCTATAAAAGCCTTGTTGATAGCAAGATCAGAATCAGAAGCTAGAAATACAAAATTACTCAAAAAAGGTGCAAACCTTAATTTTAACTTAAATCTTTGATTCTATGTTAGACCTTTTTTTTTGTTTAATTATGTGTAATAACATGTTAGTAAGTATTCTATGTTGGTAGATCATATTTTCATAACATCAAGATGCATCAACATGATATTTTAAGCGATATGAAGAATCTGGAAAAGTAGGTCTAACAATCGAATGCCAGAGCTTATAGATCATTGGTTGTTAATGTGACGCCCCCAAAATAGGTATACATCACCCATCTTGAGTCGCCAAATACATGGTACAAAATATAAATAAAAACTTAATTATATAATTGCCGTGTAAAATACGACAAAATATATGCTATGAGTTTCAATATAAATATTGTCATCTAGACAATATCCACACTCAATGGAGTCCTCATTACATTTATTATCACACTATTTTATAGAATAGTGAAGACTAATATGACACCATCTCGGACCATCACTCCATTCCCCGACTAGTCACGGCTACGTTCTCATTTCCTGAAGAGAACAATGAAAGCAAAAGGGTGAGCTCAACTAGCCCAGTAAGAAATATTATGTGACTAAGATAATGCAGAATAAATTATCATTAGTCTTCAACAATGTTAAACTGATAGAATATAATAGACAACAAGTTTAACTGCAGCGGAACAAGTAATCCATTAGAAGAGTCAAGTAGAGCATAAAATCTACTATCTTCTATGATTTAAAAAGTTTTTCATCAACTTTATCGCCGAGACTCAGCTTAATAAATAAAATCAAAACATCCCTGCACCACGGCCAAGGATATTCATGTAATCATCAATGGTCATGATTATACCGAATAATCCTTGGTCATAATCATACCAACAACTGTCCATCAATGAACTACAGGCCAATGAGGACTTTCACCACATCATTCGTCACATTACGGTCATAATTATACTGAATAATCCCTAGTTATAATCATACCAAGTCCATCTATGCACGTAAGCCAAAGATGACTTTCATCACAATATAAGTTTGAGGATGATGACAATGACATAATAATTCAATAAAACAAGTTCAGGGATAAATTTTAAAGATTTATAAATTAATTTATCCAGGAACCAATAACGTCCAAATTGTCAACATGATACTGCTTTGTAGAGTAAAATTCAAGAATGCTCAGAAGAATATTTCCATGAAAAGATACTGGATGAGGCGCAAATATCAAGGATATTCCACTAATTTCACGGAGTATAGAAGCAAAAGCTTTAACCAACTGAGTATAATAGAATATATGAAACTACAAATGGATTTTCACCCGCCATGCAGTAATCCACGTAGACAAATCATTTTTACAATTTAATAAGGAATGAATACGAAGGATCATTCACCATGCATGTGGTAATCCACATAGACAGGTTATTCCAACAGAATAATAAAGAATGGAATAACAGAAGAATTCACCAGGCATGTGATAGATCTCACAGACAGGTTATTACAACAGAATAATAAAGAATGGAACCAGGTCATGCGTAATCCGCATAGACAGGATATTCCAATAGAATAATAAAGAACGGAATCAGGTCATGCGTAATCCGCACAGACAGGATATTCCAACTGAATAATAAAGAATGGAATAACAACAAAATTCACCAGGCAAGCGATAGACCACACAGATAGGTTATTTCAACAAAATAATAAAGGATGGAATAATAGAAGAATTTCACTGTATGCAAAGATTGCGATGTACATGTTATTCCAACATAATAATAAAGAATGGAATAACAACCCTTACGAGTATTGAAAGAAAAAAACTCTCTTCGTGAATATGAAAGAATAATACCCCTTACCTTAGATGAAAACTGGAATGGTGAGGTAGCAGACTTCTCTTCTCCTTTCTCTCTATAATTTCTCTCTATAATAATTGTTCTATAGCTTTTGTGAATTGGTGAGAAATGAAGGAAGAATGAGCTTCTATTTATAGGAAAATATAGTTTCGATAATTGCACGTTTTGGGGCTCAAAATATTATAGTATAATACCTTCCTCTTTTTCTTCATTTTTAATTTAGTCCTGCAAGTATTATCAAACTTGCACCACATCCCCTAATAGTAAATAATGTGAATCAATAGTAAATCATGTGAATCAATAGTTCTAGACATGTGAAAATACGAATTATAGTATAGTACCTCCATCTATACCTCTATTTTTAACTTAGTCATGCAAGTATTATCAATTTTGCACTAACCCCCCTAATAGTACAAGAATGTGAATCAATAGTACAAACATGTGAACAAATAGTTATAATCATGTGAATTAATAGCAATTAATTGCTTATTTATCCGATTAATTACCCGATTGGTCAATATAACATCTAGACATCAATTATTATCGAAATAAATGTCGATTTTCACTAACACTAATAATTCCAACACAATGGAACTATCAAATTCATCTTTAATCAACACGAACTTATTCATCATTAATATTATAATTCACAATATTTAACAATCAGGTCGTTTCCAGGAAAGAGGGGGCTTTCCGATAAGGATTTCTCTTATCATGGCCGCAATTAGATGACCAAACCTCTCCTCGATGTAACTTCTAGACATTATAAATATTACAATTTAATAATATGAATAACTTTGTCATCTCAATTATTGATTTAATAATATATCATATTATGCAGATGATACTGTGATAATAATTGAATCAATAATATGAGAGATATGATGCAGCAATTACTGTAGCAATAATTGAGTATAACTGAGTGTCTTCTCACGTAAGCATCAATAACCAATACAGTGTACTACTATGCAACCACGCGTATTACTGTACTTTTACTACCGGGTAGTTCAACAGTTTTAACGGTAATACTTTCGTTGTGGGGTCCACCAATGATTGTGCCGTCGTACGAATATTCACTGTGAAAACGAATATTCCCTGACCAATCGAATATTATATAACCACTTGCTTACTTTGCAAAATTTATAAATATTACCCACAACTATAACATTATACCACACCATAATATTCAAAAATATATTTCAAGAAAAATATTCTTTATTCATAAAAGTTGGGGTCTTACAGTTAATATATTGGTCTATTAATTGTATACTAGTTGTAGTATAATGTAAGGTTTGTAATCTAAAAGAGGAATCATGTCATTGAATTCATATATTGCATGATATAAGTGGTCAAAGGTCATTGACCGACCACGAGTTTCTGATTTTTGGGTTACGCAGAAAGCTCAAGAACAGTATGAACATGGTACTTTGACTAGCCTTTAATTTTCTTTCTATTTATTGTTAGGATGTCTAAGTGTTATGCAATGATACCCTGATATATATACTACATATCTATGACACTCAAACGCTTAATTAACTCATAGGTTTACTAGAATTAATGGTCAAATATTGTTGACCGATCATAACTACATTTTTTGGAAAACCCAGAAAACTGATGAACACCAAAACATCCTTTAGATGTACTTTGACCAATCTAATTCTGCACCCTAGAGTCTTACTCAGCCCAAACCAGTGTATCATCTTTGTACCTTGGTATATAGACTACAAACTACATCAATTAAAACACCTATCTAATACATGGATTAAAAGATATAACAGTGAATCTGAGCCTTTATAACTTCTTGTTATGTAAAGGTTAAAGTCTGATATTTGTATATAATTGTAGTCTTACATAAGCATTACAAAACCTTTATACTTACAATCCCGGAATCATAACCAATAGGGAGTTAGATCAAGGTCAAAGTGACCTCTAAGCCTTGACCATGTTGTTCATCAGAAATGAAGAACACCTTTAGCCACACTTTCTATCGCTACTAAAGACCTTTAGCGACAAAAAGAAACTAAAATTAATTAAATAATTAAAAATAATTAATAAATAATTATTATTAATTATAAAAATAGTTTTAAAATTTATTTTAAGTTATAATAATTAATTTAATAATAATTTAATTAGATAAATCATTTATAAATAATAAATAATTATTTAAAAATAATATTAATGATTTAAAAATCATATTAAGTGGTTATAAATTATTTAGAAATACTAATAAGGTTTTTAATAATATTCTGAGTGAATATTAATTATGTTAAAATAGTAATAAATGATTTAAATCCTACATTATGTTTATTGAACTGTTATATTCTTCAAATCCTACATTATTTTTATAAACATAAATATGTTGAGCATGTCATAGCTCAGTCTTGTAAGTTATTTCCTTTGCAGTATTAGATGGTAACCCTAGCATATCTAGAACAAACAATGGAAAAAGACCATGCTTAGATTAATTTAAATTATTGTCTAGCATAATGTAAGACTTTTTTAATAAAGAATTCTTTATAAAGAACCATGTAACCAAACCTTTATATATGATATAATATCATCCTTTTTTCTGCAACTGTGTTTCCTTTACATAAATAGATGTAATTAGGATTATTGATTTTTTTATGAGATCCATGGGAACTATACATCTGACTGAGTGTATTGGACATATGGACTGTTCATGTTATTATTGATGTAACGCCCCGAAATCCGGTCTATCTTCACACCTAGATTCCGTACGTCACGAGTACATCATTCATCCCAACATACATCATTATATACTAAAATATAACAACATACATTCTCAATTCCCAGGTTCTAATACCTTATAACCTTGTTCATTACAAATAATGATAATTACATTATTCTTTACATCTTACAAGAGTGACTTTTATCCGCCACCAAGGATACATAACCGTTCATTAACTAATCTATAGTTCAATTTCATCTTTCTACATTACAAGTCTTCACTTGATCTTCACGCTCATTCACATACTGAATGGCACTTTATCTAGATACCATCAACTTGATCTTCACGGGATCCTTAAGTTCCTCTAACATAGTTTGCTGAAAATGGTTTTGAGATCGGGAAGTAAGCGTCTCAAAATGGATTCAAGACTTAGAAAAATTTTCAAGGGCTAAGGCTTCGGTACATGGCCTTGTAGTGTGCCTTTAGAGGCGCGCCATGAAAGACTAGCCTCGGTAGTTGGACACTGTAGAGTGGTGCTGCATCGCGAGTAATAAAGAGGGAACCGTCGCCGCGGCGCTGGTGTAGTGAAAAAGCCAGTAATGAGCTTTTAACTACTCCAAACCAGGGGGAAGTATACCAAAAGCTAACAAACGTGTAGTTCATCTAATGTAACACTTAATCAAGCGTTTTAAACCATTAGTAAAGGTTAAACGAAATGATTGAAAGAGATTAAAAGACAAAGAAGGCAATAAACGAAAAGCGTGCAGCCATGAAAGGCCTCTTAGCATACAACGAATAGTGTGGCTTCGACATTAAGAAAGAATAATGAACATGGGGTTCATGGGTTGGATAACGATTGAAAGCGATTAAAACCTCGAGAAAAGGTTGAATGAGAGATTAAGAGATGAGCAAAGTAAACGCTGAATACGTAAATGATTCTCGTGAATCGTATTCACGTTGGACGAACGTTCTAAGTGTACAATGGTTGTATGACGTAGACGTTAACGAAAGTATTAAGTAAGATATGAATTATCAAGAAAGCCGTAGCGAATGGTAATAAGATTAATGGAAGCTGAATGTGAATCGGATAATGAATGAATCCTGAGGTATGGCAGTTAGTTGCCAAAAAGACATAAGGAATAAGAAATTGAGTTAACAAAAATTAAAGTTAATGGTTCGGATAAGTTAAGATAAGTTTAGGTTGTAGTACAATTGTAACCTTTGATGGTTGACATATGGGAGTGGGGCTAAACAATTCCTTCAGAGAGTGAAGGTATATATGAAAATGGCAACCGATCTAACTCACTGTGATGGCAGTGTAGATGAGACGGGAACTTGTTTGTTGGTTGTTTGTGGGAAACCACTCAGAGTACCATATGGACTACTAGCAGAGAAGCGACGTGTGTTGAGTCTTAGAGAAGTTATAAGAAAAAGATAAGAATTCAAATCATCAAAGATGATGACCGTTTTGAGTAAGACATCTACGTATGTCATGAAGCTAGAAAACTGGTAATGAAAATTGGTCACGTAAACTTAGGTTGCAAGAACGCGAACCCTAAGAAGTAAAGTTAAGTAAACCAATGCGTAAGTCAAGTATATGACTAATTGGTATTTATGTGTTTCTCCTTATGTGTTATGTAGGAATTGGAATGAGCAGTTCAGCGTAAGTTATAGCTATACGTAAGGCAAGTTTCCTAACTTCATTCATATTCTAAATGAATGCTAGTTTCTTAAATCTCTCAAATGTTGAACTTGAGAAGTTCTGTCTATGCGCGAATGTGTGATATTTGTACAAGGTGGTAGAACGTATGAGGCCTTGTGCCACAATGTGAACACTTCTGTGTTTCTATGAGATGAACTGTTCTATGATTGAACTGTTCAATAAGAAAATTCTCTTTTTATACATGATTCGTTATTGTTAAGTTTGTGCTAATGATTCTAGCCGGACAGAATGTGTATGAAAACGTAGAAGAATGCAAGTATTTCAAAGTGAATGTGATTAATATTTTAAAATGATAGGAATCAGAATTATTCCTATTATTTGAGCTGCTTCATAACCTTTGTTCGGTTATCGAAGTTATAAAGGAATGTTTGAATTCTTAAAGTTGTTTGTTCAACTGTTATGACTTGCTAGGCAATTGAATGCTCACATTTTCTTTAAATGAAAAATATTTTCCGCAAACTATGTTAGAGGAACTTAAGGATCCCGTGAAGATCAAGTTGATGGTATCTAGATAAAGTGCCATTATGTATGTGAATGAGCGTGATGATCAAGTGAAGACTTGTAATATAGAAAGATGAAATTGAACTATAGATTATTTAATGAACGGTTATGTATCCTTGGTGGCGGATAAAAATCACTCTTGTAAGATGTAAAGAATAATGTAATTATCATTATTTATAATGAACAAGGTTATAAGGTATTAGAACCTGGGAATTGAGAATGTATGTTGTTATATTTCAGTATATAATGATGTATGTCGGGATGCATGATGTACTCGTGATGTACAGAATTCGGGTGTGAAGATAGACCGAATTTCGGGGCGTTACAGTTGATACTCTGAATTTCAGATAGATAGGTATTATCGGTACGATAGAGTAATCCGCAAGACATAGACTATAAATTTGAGTGAGGGTATTGGCAGTATAGACTATTCATGTTATTGATGATACTCTAAATTTTGGATAGATAGATACTATTCGTAGATAAATTCTATACATCCAAGTGAGGGTATCTAAATACAATAAATGTTTTATAGTGAATTATTATCTGTTATGAGATACTGTGAACCTTAGATAGATAGGAATTGTATCTAATCATATTTGTATAGTATTTCGATTAGATATAAGCACTGAATCAGATACCGCTGTTGTATAGATTTGGATGCGTTATATTAATTGATTAGTTGTGAACAGAAGATTGGATACCGCGGGCGTATAGATTTGTGGACGTCACAGGTTTGGTTATGTAAAACCTGTATTATTAAATAAAACTCTCAGTTCTAAATGTGTATTGTGTTATTATATACTTTGTTGTAGAATTAGGTCAAATAAATTATAGTTCGAAAGTTCACTTACTTGACAAGTCATGCTTAAAAAATTTCTTCCCAAAACAAACTTTTATTTATATATTTTTTGACAAGCTGCTTTGTCATACTTAAATTGACAAAACACTTTGTCGTGCTTAGTAAGATTTGTGTAAAATCCTAAGTTAGGAACCCTAATATCTAAATTAGGAAACCCTAACCCTGTAATATTAAATTTCAAACCCTAACCCTAATTAGTTAGAACTAACCCTAGTTAGGTTATCTTAAACCCTAAACATGGTTATTAAACTTTAATTAAGTGTTAATAACTTAATTAAGTAACCCTAATCATAAAATCCAAAACCCTAATAAAGATTAAGGAGGATTATGGCATAATTAAGCTACTAATTATGATGAACTAGCTCACAATCAGGTAGCAACTCACCATAGCAAGTTCCAAGGTAGCACATAACCTGATATCATCACCCAAGCAACACAAGTTAACAAGATCAAATATTAAGGCAGACAAGTTAGTGGAAAAATGCCCAAAAACCCTAATTGTATAATTCTATAAATAGCAAGCCTTACACAAGAGACACCCACAAAATTCTTAAACTTATACACTCATATATCATACCTAAGAAGCCCTGTTGATAGCAAGATCAGAATCAGAAGCTAGAAATCTAAAATCACTCAAGAAAGGTGCAAAATATAATTTTAACCTAGATCTTTGATACTATGTTAGATCTGTTGTTTTTTTTGTTTAATTATGTGTAATAAAATGTTAGTAAGTATTCTATGTTGGTAGATCATGTTTTCATAACATCTAGATGCATCAAAATGATGTTTTAAGCAATCTGGAAAATATGAAAAAATAGGTCTGACAGTCGAATGTCAGAGCCTATAGATCCTTGGTTGTTAATATAAGTTTGTTAATTGTATGCTAGTTGTAGTATAACGTAAGGTTAGTAATCTAAAAGAGGAATCAAGTCTATTGGATTCATATATTGCAAGATATAAGTGGTCAAAGGTCATTGACCGACCACGAGTTTCTGATTTCTGGGTTACCTAGAAAGCTCAAGAACAGTATGAACATGGTACTTTAACTAGGCTTTAATTTTCTTTCTGTTTAAAGTAAAGTTCAGATCACCACCTGGGTTTTGGAGTCTTTCCCACTTAACCACCTGTAGTCAGTAAAGCTATATTTAAACTCCTGACTTTTTGAGTTGAAGTGAATAAATGCTTTCTGTCTTAACTCTATTACTTGAGTTGGCTAAAGACTTAATTATCCTCCTTATATATATTGAAAATGACAGATGAGAGAACATACAGGGAATAACATAAAAGGAGGAATAACAAAGTTGGTGTGGGATTTAAAAACCATGTCCTACTCCTACCAAGCAAGATAATTTATTATAGAGAGCGAGAGCCATCTACTGTACGTACCTTGCCTTGCTACCGAGATTGAATTTACTTTACGGTTAATAACTAACAAACATTTAGCAAGGGCAGAGGATTTTTGTTCATCAATACATACATACATACATACATACATACATTCGTCCCACAGTTGACAGTACATCATCACCATCTCTTGTCAATTTATCTATTAAATCCACACAAAATACATCACATTTTCTCTTGATATTTCTTCCAACTCTCTCCTCACATAAACAAAACTCACTAATCCATCTCACACGTTGTCTTTGGCATCATGCATAAACCAGTAAATCACAATATTGTTTGGAGCATGCCCATACATATCAAATAATACAAGGCAGAATGGAAAGCTGAGAATTAAAAGGGCAAGGAAATCCAAAATGTTCATCACAATTATGTCTTAAAAATAATTTAAAAACCATGTCCTACCAAGTGTCCAGAGACTAAAAAAAAGCGGAGGGGAAGAAGACAAAAAAAAGGAAATACAATGTTACATTGCTTCATGCAAACAATAAATTAACTCATAGTTCTCAGTGCCGGTACTCAATAATCCTAGTCCACTTCCTCATAAGCAAAATCTCTATATGAATCTGCTGTTGGGACTCGCTACTACATACTGTTTATGGATGTCAGACAGCAGTAGCTTATTCCTTTAATACACTTATTAGCTTCACAATTAATATTCCTCAAATTGTAATTCCAACCCAACTTGGGCTGCCCACCTTTGCTGTAATAGTTTGTTGTGACTGCTCATTGCTGCCTTATAGTAGTAGCCCTCATTTCATACCTCAAGCTTTACTAAATCTTTCTTCATTAATTTAGCTTACAAGAAACTTAAAGCAATTGCTAAACTAGAAAACCAACAAGGATACTTAGCTGCAGCAGTCCTCGACCCCCCTGTAACACATTAACTTCTAATGCATTAATTTATTTACAAAGGACTTTGATCATAGTAGTTAATATACTCGCATATTATACTCACCCAAAAAAAAAACTACGGCAGCCATATAGCATGTAGGAACCAAAACTGCTTGCTTGGCTCTGCAGCACAGAACATCAAATCGCTGGGCGCTGGCTGCTGCTGCCTGCAGCAGCCTTAACAGCTCCTACACAACTCAGCCCTCCCTTTACTAATTTTTTTTAAAGATTTAGGCAAAACTTTTGGTATGGTGCAGCTGCCATATCAGCCAACTAAAAAAACATTAGACCTCCGATTAAATTCATTAAAAAGCCCAAAATAGTTTGCCAAAATAGCTTAACATACCAAAAATCCCATTTTTAGTTTTAGCTTTAAAATTACCCTCTGTTCCATTTAATATGTTACAACACTTTACTTATCCATATACGTGGTGTATATACATAACCCAAGCTTTAGTTACATCAAACTTTTGGTTTTTAGTCAAAACAGTTAATTGGAGCATTTTAACAAGCACCTTATGTGCACAATTTTAAAACACTCTTTTCATATCTATTGATTTGGTCTAAAATCCCAGTTTAGGTCCCTTATTACTCCACACAACCAAGCCTAATCTCCTCTATTCTATTCCAATCCATAGCAGTTTGTTTCACAGTCAAATATATGTATATTCAAATAATTGACAATCTAATTAGCTCATTTTCTTCATAAAATGCAATTCTTTTGATAAACACATAATTATACCAAATAGAAAACCCCACTTTTAAAGCATACTATCCTCAAATATTTATACTGCATCATACCTTTCTATTGCTTAGTTCAATCTGCTAAGTTTTCATCTTCATTTTTTTTACTACTCTTCACAGCTACTCTTCCATCTCTCATCAGTCACAATCCAACTCTTACCCGAGTGTAAACCCAACTCCTTAGATCTTTAAAGTTGCTAAACTATAGAGTAGGAAAATTTGTGATAGAAGGGATTTAGCCCAAGTGTTGGGGTTTTCTTTTTAATCAAAAGCATAACTGAGTGCTTAAACTTTGAATTTTGTAAACACCATATCCCCTACTCCATACGTAGATAGACTTGATGAATTATCAAGTCTATTTCTCTATTAGTTAGCCAGCACCTGCTTATTATGATTACTTAACCATCTTATAATATTAAGGCAACAGCTCTTGCTTATATCTGATGACTCAACTCATAAATAACAGCGCATCTCCATCACCACGCGATTGAGGCCTCCCAGTGACTTCTATGTTTCTGGACTCTTCAAATGACCCAGACTGAGAGGTGGGTCTATCAGGAAACGCAGCAATCCTCCCAGCTCCAAAACCAGGCCTTTCCGTGGCTTTTTGACCAAATCAAACTTTGTCATCCAATTCACGAATAAGCAGCTCCAAATCCTTTTCTTTATTAAGTATTATACCACGTTAACTGGTTTGCTCTTCGCCATATACTTGCAAAGGTTCCCTGTTAGCATTTGAAACAGATTCCTTATCGAGTTCCCTTCTTAGATGGTCTATCTCTTCTTTCAAATTCTTTTCTGCCTCTGCCTCAGGCCTGAAACAATTTATCTGTTTTAGAGACTAAGAAATTAGCGATAACCTTATGATCCAAGTGAAATTCACGAGATAACTCGCTTTAGATTCAAAACTCTTACTAAAAAAGGTTTTCATCAAGATTCATTTCACCTTTTAAAAGCCAAGAAGAAGAAGAAGGGGGTATTTCTGATATTTATCAAAAAAAAATTACTGTAACAGTCCCTTCTCACGCGCTTTTGACGTCTGACATACACACACAGTTAAGTTGGATGGAAAAGGTGACATTTTCACTTCAACTCAAAAAGTCAGGAGTTTAATTGTAGTTTTACTGACTACAGCTGGTTAAGTAGGAAAAACCCCAGGTGGTGATCTGAACTTTACTCTTCTGTTTATTGTTAGGATGTCTAAGTGTTATGTAATGATACCCTGATATATATACTATATATCTATAACACTTAACGCTTAATTAACTCATAGGTTTACTAGAATTAATGGTCAAATATCATTGACCGAGCATGACTACATTTTCTTAAAAACCCAGAAAACTAATGAACACTAAAATATCCTCTAGTTGTACTTTGACCAATCTAATTCTGCACCCTAGAGTCTTACTCAGTCCAAACCAGTGTATCATCTTTGTACCTTGGTATATAGACTACAAACTACATCAGTCAAAACACCTATCTAATACACGAATTGAAAGATATAAGAGTCACAAAAGGTTGTCTGATTATTACACCAACGCTCTAGGTTTACCGAAACCCAAGAACAGCTTCCGATAAATGACTTTGAGCCTCTATAACATCTTGTTATGTGAAGGTTAGAGTCTAATATTGGTATGTAATTGTAGTCTTATATGAGCACTACAAAACCAATACACTTACAAATCCAGAATCATATCCAGTAGGGAGTTAGATCAAGGTCAAAGTGACCTCTAAGCCTTGACCATGCTTTTCATCAGAAATGAAGAACACCTTTAGCCACACTTTCTATTGCTTCTAAAGACCTTTAACGACAAAAAAATAAATAAATAAATTAAATAATTAATAAATAATTATAAAAATTATTTTAAGTTATAATAATTAACTTTTAATATTTTAGTACAAATTTAATAAATATTTTATTTATTTAAATATTAATAATAAATAAGTTATTAATAATTTAATTAGATAAATCATTTATAAATAATAAATAATTATTAAAAAATGATATTAATGATTTAAAAATCATATTAAGTGGTTATAAATTATTTAAAAATAATAATAAGTTTTTTAATAATATTTTGAGTGAATATTAATTATGTTAAAATAGTAATAAATAATTTAAAAATCATTTTAATGGATAATTAAATATCTAAAAATTATTATAAATGATAAATAAATTATTTAAAATTATAATAAAGCTTATAATTAAAGTTTAACCGTGATATTAGCTTTTTAAATATCCGATAAGGTTATAGAACACCGAAATCATACCAAACATAGACCGAACATGAATAGTTTGTGTAGTTGAGTATTGTTATCAATACTAATGTGTTAAATATATATGTTTGAACATATTAGGTAATTTAAATGAATTGATTAGCATTAATTAGACGATCTTCGCTTAGGCAAGTGTTCTACCCTTAATCTATTACTTTACGCAAGTTATTGAACCCTAATTTTCTTGAACAAGATTTCAATCTGGATTGTTTTTTGATATATTATACCGAACTAAATTTGTTACCAATTATTGTGAAGTTATTGCTATAGCTTCAGCATAACTAAGAAATGAATTATTTATTCAAGTGTTATTGAATTATTATTTATCAAGCAAAAACTGTTGTGTCAAACGAAATTATTTTGGTAAGACATCTTATACTGAGTTGTATATCCCTAGGAGGGAAAAATATGTGCCAGTAGAACTGACACTTAGCGCAAGAAGGGCACTGTTAGGATGAGATGCATACTCCTAGGATGTTAAATAAGTTGATCCCATGTCTCATATTCGAACAAGATTTCTAAGTCTTTATGACTGGAAAAAATGAAAATCCAGAAATGGTAATCAACACTCAGTTGAGAGAAGTTATTGAACTGTTATATTCTTCAAATCCTACATTATGTTTATAAATATAAACCTGTTGAGCAAGTCAGAGCTTAGTCTTGCAAATCCTTTCCTTTGCAATATTAGATGGTAACCCTAACACATCTGGAACAAACAATGGGAAGAGTCCATGCTTAGATTAATTTAAATTACTATCTAGTATAATGTAAGACTTTTTTAACAAGGAACTCTTTATGAAGAACCATGTAACCAAACCTTTATATATGATATAATATCATCCTTTATTTCCGCAACTATGATTCCTTTACATAAATAGATGTTATTAGGATTATTGATTTTTTTATGAGATCAATGGGAACTATACATCTGAGTGAGGGTATTGGCAATATGAATTGTTCATGTTATTGTTGATACTCTGAATTTAAGATAGATAGGTACTATCGATACGATAGAGTAATCCGTAAGACATAGACTATACATCTGAGTGAGGGTATTTTCAGTATGGACTATTAATGTTATTGCTAATACTCTAGATTTCGGATAGATAGATACTATTCGTAGATACAGTCTATACTCCAAGTGAGGCTATCCAAACACAACAATAGTTCTATAGTGAATTATTATCTGTTATGGGATAATGTGAACCTTTGATAGATGGGAATTTTATCTTGTCATATTTGTATAGTATTTCAGTTAGATGTAAGTAGTAAATCAGATACTGTGGGTGTATAGATTTGGATGCGTTATATTAATTAATCAATAGTGAACACCAGATCGGATACTACGAGCGTATAGATTTGGGGGCGTCATAGGTTAATTTATGTAAATATTGTGTTAGTAAATAAAATCTTTCCGTTCTGAATGTATATTGTGTTATTATATACTATGTTGTAGAATTTGGTAAAATTATTTTTTGTCTGAAAGTTGACATGTTTACACTACAAGAAATTAGGGATGTAGTGAAGGAAATTTTGTGAAGGAGTTCATTCCTTCACATAAAGAGCTTTCTAGCGAAGGAATAATGAAGGAAAAAAATGTAGTGACAATATAGTTATTAACGAAAGAAATATCCCTCACAATATAGTAATAGTGTGATGTAGTATGACCCTGATCATTTTTGATACATGTAGTTTTACATCAATACTACATGATCAATACCTTTGCAAGCCTAGAAAACAACATGAACTTAGATTTGAAGATGGTCAAACATGGCACCAAGAATCTGACTTTGAGTGTTCTTGAGGCTTAAGAACACCATTAGTGACAGTTTCTATTGCTAAAGGCTTTAGCGACAGTTTTATTAAAATTAATTAAATTGATTTACGAAAAATTATTAAAATTAGAAATTAATTTCTAAAAATTTCGAAATGAGTTTTAAAAATTATTTTAAGTTATAAAAATTAACTTTTGATAATTTGACATATTTTTCATTAATATTAATATTTATTTGAATATTAATGATATTAAATTTATTTAATAAATGTATTAAATAAATTGGTTAAAAATGATTTTAATATTAAAAATCATTTTAAATGATAATAAAGTGTTTAAAAATATTTTAAGTTATAAAAGATGACTTTTAATATTTTGACATAAATTTCATTAATAATTTAATATTAATGATATTAGATTTATTTAATAGTTATATTAAATAAATGGTTTTAAAATGGTTTTATTGATTTAAATATTATTGGTTAGAGGTTTATGTGAGAGGTAAAATTGGTCGCAAATTTGTTCTAAATAAATTTTTTAGAATTAATTATGGTTAATATAAATTGTAATATAAATACATTTCATGGAAGAGGGAAAGGTTATATGACCTAGCTCAATGATTGCATCTTGTTTCCCCTTTTCCTCAAAAAATTTTGCGTTGCTCTCTTTTTCACTTGTGATTTCCTTTTCCATCTCCCTTTTCCTCTTCAGCGGTGATTCCCTCTTCCTTTTTCATCGTCGAGGATTCCCTTTCTCAATATTTTTACTCCTCTTCATTTTTGTTTTTCATCTCTCTTTAGCTACTTGGGTCTTCACATCTCCATATTACTAAAGCATAATAATCCATCAAGTTATTGTTAAGGATATAGCCGAATTCTCAGAGAATTAAGTCTATAAAAAAATTAGAAGAGGGATTGGAGTAAGAGGCAGTCCAAATGAGGAATTAAACTCATTTAATTGCAAGTTTGGGGCTAGAACTCAGTAGATTAAAGAGGCAAGTCTTATGTTTTTAATTATGATTACATAAATTTAGTTGAATAAAGTATTGTGTTGCAATGTTTGTTATGTTTGCTTATGAACTGTTTGTAGTCAAGGGAGTTTAGAATGTTTATAGTAATAAGAAATGATATTATGGAAAATTATTGTTAAACCATTCTCCAACATCTATGAATTCTGGGTTTTTAAGTGTTGCATTTAATGTATCTGATAAAATACCTCAAAGAGGTTATGTATTTAGAAATTGAGAATTAGCTTATTTTTTGAACAAGAAGACATGCATACTTGTATTATAAGAAAGCAAAGCTTTTAATTTAGTAGTGGCGTGTCACTTTATTGCAATTGAAAGAACTATTCCATATGTTAAAAATGAAAATTAAGGGATATGATTTAAATGTGTAAATAGGTTACTGTTAGGTTATTTATGTCTCTCAATACAAAGAGGGTGAAGATACTGTTCAAGTTAAGAGATTTATTTGTGAAGATACAAAGAGGGTGAAGATACTGTTCAGCTCAAGGACTTGCAGAAGTTACTGAGAGTGAGGCAACATTATGTGGTATCATAAGTTTTATTGCTCTATCCCGTGAAGGTCGTGGTTGGACATGCATCTGAGTAAGAACTTGAATCATTTACCCGTAGTAAGTCAAGTAATTATTTAGTAAGGAACCTTTTGCATATCTATTTAACCTTGTATAGAACTGATGTTCTGTGTAGATTTGTTTGTGTTTGTGATCATAATTCTTAGAAGAAAACTTTAATATCAAATAAAGAATTGTAAAGTGTTAATCTACCATCTTCATTCATCATGAGGATTTGGGGACATTTCCTCAAGCTTTGAATCAGGAACAGATAAATTAAGGGATTCCTTTAAAGTTTATGAGCTCTAGTTGTGTGTTGTACACAAAACACATATTCATGTGATGCTATTCCAATACTCAAGCTCATCTTTGCAAGATGACCTTACACAAGTTCAAGCACCAATTATTTGAACCTAGTAAAATGTTCCTCTCCAAGGTAGGTAATTAGTTTAGCTGAGAAAAAATTATTCTTAAACTGTGTGTTTTAGTTACACGGCAATGGTTATTAGGAAATGAGTGTTTGTGTGATACACCATTTGCCCCTCTTGGGTAGTATGATTATCATTTGGTAAAATTGAACTTGAAATTTTAAGGAGAGTACAAGTGTCGTATGAAGGTTCTCTTTTGGAAATTCAATCATCTTCGTTTCTTAGTTTACCCATTATTATATATTCAGAAGATCGATAATTGCAATAGGTTTTCCTGATCAATCTACGTGGGCAGAGGAAAATTTTCCATGGAACGAGAAAAATCCTAAAATTTAAGAGGTCCTATTCCCTAGTGCCCTACATCCCTCCCTTGGCTCACTTGTAAATAAAGATAGCAAATAGAATGGATACAAATAATTGGTTAAAGCTAGGGAGATTATAATCCAGTGTAAATTCTCCTCATTCAGCGTAAATGTACAACTTATAATATACACAGTACAATGTGTACTGCATCATTTGCGTAGGATAAGGAAAATTTGATCTGGTAGCATATAAATTTTCCACCCATCTTAAGTTTTTTGTATCTTAAAGAAAAATAACACATACTTTTGTGACATTAAGGGTAATAGGTTATAGGCCCCCATCTACCAATATCTACATAGAAAAGTTAAAGTTTTTATGAATAATGAATTTTATGATGTTCTAACAATTCAAAACCTATAAAACTATCAAGTTGTTGGACTTTACCTAGCTTGGGAGAATAAAATATAGTGTTGTAGATATATTAGGTATTGCCATGTTATACATGTATGAATGCTTATTCGTTATCATGTTATATATTAGTGCATGCGTGTTTTAGTGGTTGGGTTGGTGGGCGTTAGTTTGTTCTCACATGTGCTTTGAATTGAACTCTTTCTTTCTTTCTTTCTTCTTTTTATGTGTGCTTATTTCTTTGGATGTATTTCACTTTTCCCTTTCTTTCCTGTAGATGCACATGGCTATGTTTTTATACATATTTATGTACCTAAATAAGTTTGTCAATAATTTTCTCTATAATTATTTTTATAGGCGTGTGCTATCTTTACAGTAATTTCTTTGCCAACAAGGTTTCATTGATGTTTTCACTTACTTCCATCAATTTATGTTTTTACTCTATATTTGTTTACTATATTGTCAAATTATTTCACAGCTTTACTTAGTGGAGGTATATACTGATGAGCAATTAGGAGTTTGAATTATTATATATTAATGTATATTTACAGATGATTTCATTAAATTGATTACAACAACATTTTAACTTTTTATAACTTTGCTTTGTGTTTGGATATTATCTATGAGATGTTACTGAGAATCATTCTTCTCTTATCTCTTTGCTTCCTCTAGAGAATCCTTCCGGACTAAAACCTCTGCACCAAGGATCATTTACTATTTCAGTGTCTCAGATCTCACTTTTCTCCCTTTCACGAAGATGAGTTTATTCAACGACAAGGAGGAGGTTCAAAGATCTGCAACAACCCAGGGATATGTCGCACAAGTATGTTATTTCTTGATCAATTTGTATAAATAATCCTAATATATAACTATGACTACCAAATTCTTTTTGATGTTTATTTTCTTTAATCATAAAAACACATCTAACATTTACTTCTTAAGCCATAAGTGCATGTTATTATCATTATTCTTGTTATTTTTTTTTTGAAATCCATAGAAGCTTTTCGAGAAAAATCTTTATCAGATTCATAAAGGGAGTGACGAGCTGTGTTCCATTGATGTCAGGATGGATTTTTCATATTTTCTTTAGAGAGGACTTCTTATCTTCTTCCTATTTCTTTTTTCCAAAAAAATTTATTTCATTTATCTAAAATAAAAAATTATTTGATCATGTATGAAAAAGAAAACTAGATAACTTGTATTTATTGTTGCTTCATCATGAATTTTAGATTAAAACACTTT
This sequence comes from Panax ginseng, assembly GCA_020205605.1. Lineage (NCBI taxonomy): Eukaryota > Viridiplantae > Streptophyta > Magnoliopsida > Apiales > Araliaceae > Panax > Panax ginseng. The sequence goes on from CM035134.1 coordinate 92,028,537, forward strand.
ATTAGTTTGGTTAGGTTTCCTTTTAGCTAATAACATTTACATGGAAGAAAAAACTACGTAATTGATTACAAAATCAAAAAGAGAAAAAAAAACTTTATTGACGTCATTGACCGCTTCACCTACAGGCTGTTTCACCTATTGCTTCCTATTTGGAAGTGACTTTTATTACATGGTTCTTGACATTTCATACATGAAAGATTCATTTCTGATTAATGATGTCTAATGAACCTTTTTACAAGGGAAGCACACTCGTTGAAGGTAGAGAAGATCATATTTCAGGGGAAGTCTATGACGCCCACAAATTCTCTACATTTCTTGTAATAGATTTGGTGCTCGTGTAAATATTACATAAGATAATAATCCCTATAAATCGAAGATTCATAGTACTCATAGCAGATAATAGTTCTCATCAGAATAATTATTATATTTGAGTACCCTCACTTGGAGATACAGGTTTAGTATCTTATAGATATTTCATCCATATCAATAATTCCTATCTATCTGACATTCATAGTATTAATGGTAGGGTTCTTGGAACTGAGAAGCGCTACCTCAATGCATCAGATAATCCCAATGTCTGTCAATACTATCACTCAGATGTATAGTTCATATAGATATTGTACTCTTTTCTAATGCCTTTAGAAATGTAAAACTAAGCAATGGAAACTAATAATATATTATACAACTTCACATATAATTACATAGATTCGAAATGTAGTTAACTATTACATTATAGTTCTCAAAAATAATAACCATGTCTTAAGCCTTTCTATCCACAAATACTAGAATTGCTGGATACATCATTTCTATCTGCAAACGAAAAATATTTGCAAGGATGACCTACAGAAAGCTCAACAAGTTTTGATCAATTAACAATATTAATTATACCCACACCAAATATGGGTTAAATGAACATAAAGTTCAGAGTTTTTCCACATATAAATACTGAGGTTTATCTGCCAAACCCTGCACATTACGAGTTTTTGTCAGTCATATAGACTTGGCAATCCGAGTTGATCCGCTCAACCAAACAACCTAGGAGTATACATATCATCCTATCTTTGATAACCCCTGGTCATTGCTATAAATGCCGGTACAAAATAAACTCGGTCAGCCTGTTAATACCGGTCATAATAGTGTTAGTATATATGTTTGTACCAAACAACATTGGTTTCTCACAATCTATGCTTTTATATCAAATCAAACACATTTTTACATAAATAACAGCTCATATGTCTTGGTTATGTTTGAACAATAAAACATAACCTTTTTAACAATAGATATCATGAACACTGTATATCACAAGATCATATCTGATAAATAGAAAACTTGCATTTAATAAATAAATTAAATGAAGCTAGAAAACTTACATTTGAAATATAAAGTTTGCACAAAATGCAAAAAAACTTGCAACGAATGCAAATATTCAATATTAATCGTAGATGTGGAATAATCAACAATAATTATCCACTAACGGACTTAAAATAATAATAACTTAAGTTTGAGTTAGGAAAAACTTGTCTTGCCTGTCGATTACTGCTACGCAATCTATTATAATCTCTTTATTGAAAAGACCTATCATTGTTAAGTTCGATATTCCAATTAGCATAATATATATTATCTCATAACATTACTATTTTAATAACATATTATCTAACATTTAGCCATATAATCAATATTAGATCTTACATTAAGTCCTTAGTAATATTATCATACCTTGATAATATTATTATCATCTTAAACTCATTTCATATCATTAATCTTAATAATATATTTTTTCACTTCTTAGTATTATTAATCAATTAATATTACTTTAATCATATAATAATATCTTAATCGTTTAACAATATTATTAACTCGTTAATAATATTTTAATCACTTACTAATATTATTAATTATTTAATAATATTTTAACCATTCATAAATATTATTAACTTTTTAGTAATATTTTAATCACACTTAAATATTATTATTCATTTAATAATATTTTAATCATCTAATATTATTAACTATTTAATAATATTTTAATTTAACTTTAATCTAATATTATTAATTATTTAATAATATTTTAAATCATTATCTAATATTATTAATCATTTAATAATATTTTAATCTAACATTTATTAATAATTTGTTAATCTAATATTATTAATTATTTAATAATATTTTAATAATTTATTAAACTTATAAAAAATTTATTTTAATTGTTTACCCTTTACTGATTACTTTATTTAACAACCCTAAAATTCCATAAATATAAAATCTCATCAAAAATGACCGAAATAGCCTCCATAAATCAGATTACATCATCTTTAGGGTCTTTTGTCAAAAAATTACATTTTTACCCTTTATAACATCACTTAACTTATTTTATTCATTTATTCATAACTCAATCATTCACATGAAAAATACAAAAATAGTATCAAAAATTCTAATTTTCTAGGAAACAACAGTTAATAATACCCTTATGAACATATAATTTTTCTAGAATTTTTCAGTTTCGTTTATAATGCTTAAAATGGCCAAAACTGTCGGATCTTGTAACAATTTTCATGAATTGAGTTTTTTTTCCAAATATTCCAAACCTTTTAGGGGATGTTCTGGTTATTTATATGTACTTCCTATACAAATTTCACAATTTTTGGAGTTACACACTAAGAGTTATTCATGTTTACTTTTAAAATCACGTTTTCTCGTAAAATCCATAACTTTCATTCTACACATCCAACAATTACCATCTTTTTACATAATACAGTTAACTCATGATATTATCATTCCAAAAGTTTCTAGAAAATTTAGAGCAAAATAATCAGATGAAACTTCTGTTGCTATGAACTGTCAAAAAATAGTCCTTTTTTTGTATTTTTGAAAAATTTGGACAGTTTTCCTAAAACAGCTACTATGGCTTATAAAATCATCATATTTGAGTTCTACCACTTGGGTTGGAAATTTAACTTACATATCTAGCACACCTTTTTGACAGATCGCAAAAAAGATGTGTAGATTTCAAATTATAAGCTTACAAAGTAGAAAAAATTAGGGTTTTCTAATTTTTTTGAAAAACTAGTTTATATTTCTTGCATTAGATCCAACTTTTGATCCTCAAAAGAGATAGATCTACACATAACACACTTATTAACATGTATATCTATGGTTTTTAAGTTTAAAAATATAAACTCAAGAATTTATTTAAAATAACCAAAATAATTTACATAAACTAGTTAAAGTTATACCTTGATCTTCCTTTTCTTTTCTTTTTTCTTTCTTCTTCTCTTCTTCTCTTCTTCTCATACTTCCATGGCTGATCTCTCTCTCCTCTTTCTCTCTCTAGAACTCTCTCTTTTCTCTTCTCTTTCTCTCTCTAGTTTACTTTACTAGTTTTGGAAATGAATGAAAGAGAAAAGAAATTATCTTATATAAAAGCTACTTTCAATTTCTTTTAAGTTGGTCACCCAACTTAAGTCTTTTCTAGTCTTCCCCGTCGTCTTTAAAAGCTTGCAAATCACCCCTAACATATTCTTAGCATATTCTCAGAATATTCTTTATTCCTTAGCATATTCCTTAAGATATTTTTTTAAATTTCAAATATTAGGTTTTCACCCCTACAGATTTCCAACTTTGTAGGAATTCAAGACCAAAGGCAAAATGGTCTCTAACCATTACTAGAAAATGGTAAATTGGTCATTCCACCATCTCTAGGAAATTTCCTAGAAATTTCCTTCTAGGACATATTCGTCATTAGTAATTTTTATCAAGGGTATTTTAGTCTTTAATCCATTTCTTAATCTCCAATCTTTGATCCAACGGTTGTGGTTGATGTTAGGTGTTAACATATGGCTGATTTTCTTGGATTTTAAGCACATGGCATATCTCCCTTGATGACTCACCAAGATTTAGCTTTATGTTTTGTTAAAAGCAAAGATAAAGGGTATTTTGGTAATTTAGAATCTACTAAGGGTATTTTGGTAATTTCCCATATAATTTTAAGGGTAGATTATTTATTTCACATGATTCCCTTAAATCTTAACCCTTAGGGTTTGATACTTGGTATTAGAGTTTGCAAATTAAGATTTAGGAATTCCTAATTAGGGTTTAGGGTTTTCATAATCAAAATTAGGGTTTCTAACCGCTCCTTAGGATTTCCTAACTGAAGATTAGGGTTTACTAATGTTACACCTTATCTGATCAGTACTTAACATTAATTACATAAACCACATAGTCTAAAATACCATTATAATAATAAATGTATTATTAATCAGAGTCATATTCAAATTAGAATTTTGATCAGGTATTTATTATTACCTTCTTTACACTGCTTAGTCAATAAATAAAGTGACTAGCATGTTGAATTCATGCCATGCATGCTCAAAATAATTATCAACACTATAAAAATAAAAATTATTCGTAAAATATTTAATCATGTAAAATTCCCGAGCCTTACATTCTCCCCTCGTTATAAGGATTCCGTCCTCGGAATCTTCATCACCGTATACTTAATTTATGTCTATTGTTCAACCTTTATTCCATTCCTAATTCCTTTCAGAAATAAAAATAAATTCTTTGCTCATCCTAAGTCTTATTTGACTTGACATGAATCATAATTTCCTTAGGGAACATAGTTCCGTATTCACACATTTAATACAAAATTATAACTCATAAAATATATGATAAAAATTTGAATAATTATATCCTTCCCTCCATATAAGATTCTATATTACGAGTCTTGATCCATTCTTTACTCAAAACTTTATAATAATTGATTCAACATACTTAACTATTGTGTTTAATTTTAACCGTTAAATAAATAAAACCTTTACTTATCCATTTCCTTATTTACCGTTTAGCCCCGACTCTTTGTCAAGTTAAAACTCAATAACTGTTTATCATTATCTCAACTTACTTGAACTCAAATTTCCCCTTTAATATTAATTTTAATCTTGTCCCTCTTTATCTTTAGCACTCTTTGACTTATTGTCTTATATTTTATATCCTTGGTATTATGTCTTCTTCATCCTTCAATTCAGATACCATCTTGTGACTTTCATCGTATTTTAACCATAGTACTTCACAATGGTACCATCCTAATTTGCCATCGACCAAACTGACGTCCCTTACAGAGAGTCTGGCTTTGGTGCCCCCACTTATTAATTCTCATTGAATTCTTTATTTATATCTTAATACCCCCATCTCTATCTATTATTTCATTCATGAGTTGTGTCAGTTTTATTTTTCACCATTCTTCCAGCCTTTCCCTATAACTAATAGCTTCTGGATAGAGTTAGCTGAAACTCTTACCTCAATTTCAAGTTTATTAAAAAAAATCAGTACCTCGTTGTTTCAAATGACTTTTAATATTATTGCTAAACGTTTCCCCCTGATATTCATATGTCTCAAACCAAGATAATATTTATACTTATTGTTATCAATTATACCATTTTAATTCTTTATTCAATACATTTCTAGATACAGCTAATTCATTTCTAAGCTTGAACTACTTCACCACGTCTAGTAATAATGATATCTTTAGATCATTTCCTTACTTCTCAAATTTATCCCTAACTTACTTCACTTCATATCATTGATCCTAGTATTTTATTCGAACAATTTCTTCTACCATGATTGTTTAATCCACTGCTAATCTCATACTTTGGATATAAAGTAACCTCAATCATCTTCACTTCCTTTCCTAACAGACTTTTGTTGGTCATTTTACCGATCAATATATGCGTGCAAGTATACACGGTCAACAAGTAATAAAGAGTAAGTAAAGTATCGTTCCCACGACGAATTATCTAATAAAGTTTACCAAGCACTAGCCCATAACCATTTCAGTCTTATTTAAACGAATGATATTATATTTTATATTTAAACTATGAAATTAAATAAACCTAACTATTTCTAGAGTGAGACTAGATAATGAAGACCTGAGATTACAAATTCATCTATTTACTCATTCAAATCCATACACTTCATTTTAAGCCAAACTAATTGTACCAGTTTGTTAGTCGAGAACACTAAAGTAAAGTATAGCCATCTTTCAATGTACCTTTCCCATATCACATATAGTCCACAGTTTATAGAATACACATGAACACCCACATTATCTAAATAACTATATGTCTATGTGATTTACAAATAATTAGGGTTTAATTCCAAGTTCTCAATTGACTACGAATGGTGCTTCAGTATATGTCTATCCTAAGCATAAACCGTACATCCCAACACAATGAAGAATATGCAATCATAAACTCATAAGATTGGATCTAAACTAATACTTCGTTTCTCAAGTCCATATGGGTTATCACAGTAATTGATGGCCAATCAACTAAGCAAGTAAGCAAGAATCTTAATAGACAAACCCATAGAAATCAATAAGGCTAACAATGAAACATATCAGAAATAACTGATCCATAGAATCCATTGCAATCTCAGAATAGAATTTAAATCATATCTGAATTAACGCTATCATCTGCATATTGAATAAACATCATAAGATACAATTAGGAATCAAAGAGAGAGTAAGGGTAGAGAATTGTAGTGCAAATCTATTCTCTTGATCCAAGGTTGAATCTCTAATGCTTTCCAATTGCTTCAAGTCTTCAATCTCATCAACTCTAGAAATCACTACTCTAATCTACTTATTCAAATTAAAGAAAGAAAACAACAATAGCTAATTGTTCCCCCAACGGGTGGTATATGTTTACATGATGAAAATATGTCTAATATATAAGCCCTAATTGAACCCCCCCTCTAAGTTACGCTTCAATTGCACTGTGTAGTGAAAAGTCAGCTTTGGTCAACATCAGACGTGACGCGGCCACGCAAGAAATGGCCTGAAGTTGGCCACGGCCGCGCACAAGCAGAAAATCACGTTTTTTGGCTCCAGGGACTCGCGCGGCCGTGCAGGAATTAATCTAGAAAATCGCTCGCCCGCGCGGTCCATTTTCTGCTGCAGTGTCCTCTGGTAAAATGGCCATAACTTTTGATCCGGGAAGAGTTACGGAGCCTGCCACCTATCGAATTGAATCTATCGATGAGCTCTACAGCGTTCATTCTTTGACAATTGAGAAATAATGCACAGATGATGGCTGAAATTGGATTGTAAGGGACAGCTATGCAAACGGCCATCCAAAACAGTGACGTTCAACGTTCGTTGGTACAAAGGTCACAACTCTTGTATCCGAACTCCGATTGGAATGATTCAAGATGTTCCGGAAAGCTTAGAAGAAGCTCTACAACATAGTCCAAGTTCCAAGCCAAGAACATGACATGAACATGAAAGCTCAAATGATATCCGGATTGCTTTTCCTTGCGTTTTCATACCAATAGTCGCTCACATCATTCCCAAGCATAAGATCTACAAAATAAACACAAAATGCATGAAAAGTAACTAAGAAACATGAGTTTAAGCAACTAATTCAAGTAACAAATACCGGATAAATAGGTATAAAACCAACTTATCAAATACCCCCAAACTTAAACCATTGCTTGTCCCCAAGCAATACAACATAATGCAATCTACATGCTATGCAAGCTATGCTACTATGACAATGAATCCCAAGATTTCTAGACATGTTGAGAATTCTAATAAAATATGCCTCAGAGAAATATCAAGATCCAAGAACAAAGCATCAAACTAAGCTAACGGCATAATGACATACAATCAGATAATCCTAACCTGCTATAAAGATGTTGTATGTGTGTGATGTGTTCACAGATAAGCTTGACAAAGGTGAAGATACCACATGCTTTATTGCTTAAGGCAGAAAATTGAAGTTTAAATCAAGAACTGCATATACTAATGAGACATCAACTACTCCAACACATCAATACAAACTAAGGTTCAACAATGGCTTTATTCTGTTTTATTTTTATTCGCGAGGGCGATTTTTGCACTTTCTCGTAGTGTTTATTGCTATTTTTCTTTTCTTTTTCTTTTTCTTTTTTTTTTCACATGACTGTGCAATGCCTTATTCCATTAGGCAACACTGCTACCCCTTAATGAGCTTTCAACCAACGACTCCCAGACCATGAAAGACCTTAGGGCGCTAGGTGTTAAGACACCCCTACGGGCGTACTTACTCAAGTAGCTAGGGCCCCGAAATAAGATTAGCCACGTTATTGCTATATGTTTTTTTTATACATAGCATACCCATGTTTTCCCAAAGTTTGAATATCAATGTTTCATACAGTCTAAGATCATTTTCCACATATTTCCCTTTTTAAAACTACATTTTCTATCGAGCAATGCAACACATAATTCTTATACCTACAAGTGATTGTGAACACGTCTGTGCAAACCAAAAGCATCTAAACAGCAACATGAATTTCATCGTGTAAAACATTATAACTAGGTTCATGTTATCCAAAATACCCAAAAATCCTTCAAAAGTCACTATCATCATCGGCTAGACAAAATTTCCATAAAGCTAGAACTGTGAGACATGTAAACTAGAAATATACTAACACAAGTAATAATGACTAAAAACTTAAAAAAAATTCAACACATTTTATCTAACACAATGTAAACTAAACATGCACAAACTATATAAAAATTTAAACTAAACATGTGAAGCTAAACATGCACATACTAAATGCAACTACACTACTACCCCAATACCCCCAAACTTATAATATTCATTGTCCCAATGAATGAAGGTAAAAGGGTTAAAGAGAACTCCCCTAATGCTCAGTTGCACCACCCTCGTCGGGTGGTGAATCCGGTGGATCGAGCTATGCGTGCTGACCGTCTTGACTTTTCAATGGAGACATGCATGGCGCAATGAAAGCGCTTTTTTTTCTTACATTAAATATGCAGCCATGCAAGCCTAGTTTTTGAAGGTATATATCATGTATTGCATGAACTCGCTTCTATGATTCCAATCTGCATCTTCCAATAGATAACACGTTGATGACTTCTTTTCAATTCTCCCATAACACCAATTAACCATGTCAAAGTATGAACTCTCGAATACGCAAAAAATGACCATCTAATCATCATACTCTCTATACTATGCTCAAACACAGTCCAATGCAAATTCAGCTACCAATGCACTTATGCAGAACAAATCAAACTATCATAATTAAAAATGAAAATGAACTAACAAAAACAATCTAAACAGAATAATTAAAAGGTAGAGATAGAAACAATGGGTTGCCTCCCATCAAGCGCTAAGTTATAGTCAATTAGCTTGACTCTTTTCTTGACACCGCTATCCAATTCCTCTACGATAATCTAGGAACTCTCCATCCATTAGAACTGCAATGTGCGTTGGGAGGTTCCCCTTCGTGAGAGTCTTCGAATTGAAGCCACCTAGCATATTTCCTGTACATGATGTCCCTAGTTCCATTGCATCGCCAAATGCTTCTCCCGTTGTATCTATGCATAGATTTTTGCATTGAGGCAGGAAAGATACAATGGGCTTCTCTTCTTTTATTATACCTTACTCAGCCCACCATGGTTTATAAGAGGCCTCATAATCGCAGAAATTATTGCTTTGGATGTGACTACCAAGGGGACATGGGTGTGAAAAGTTCACTAAATTTTTTAACTCTAATTGAGAAGGCACTTGGGGTATTATACAAGTCAGCTCATGTTCTTCATTTTCCATACCCCCAGTTGTCTCCTCTATGTCCACTCCTTTCAGTTCATTTCGTGGCGTGCACACTTCTGGCTCTCCATCAGTTTCATCGTCCACGTCATAGCACCAATTGTTTGGAGGGCGATTGTTCAAGGCTTCGAACATTAGATCCATCTGATTCTGAAGATTTTGAATTGACCTCTCTTGCTCAATCATCTTCTTCTCAGTTGATGCTACAAATTTGAACCACAAATCCTCCAATCTTGAATTATCTTTCTCAGTTTCAAAATCCATGTATTGAGGACCATTCATTGACGAATTAATGAGTTGTTCCATCTGTCTGTTAAGATTTTGGCTTGATAACTCCTAACTCATCATCATCTCTTCATGGTCTGCTATGCTTTTTGACATGAATTCCTTCAACCTTGAAGCTAGATATGAGAAATCTGATGGATGTGTTGGACTTGGGATGCAGTATTGGTCGGGATAGTTATAACTCCATTCATAATCTGGATGATACCCCCAACCTTGATGATAATTGGGAAAAACATAGTTGTTGAGGTAATCACCCCCAAACTGTACTTGTCCAACTTTGATGTCGCACTAATAACTCGGATGCTTGCCAGCACAATATTCACATGTAACTGCTATCTCTCGAGTGCGTTGGGTTGCAAGAACATCCAACCTCTCTGAAAGTGTTGCAATTTGAGCTGACAATATAGAAAATACATTAAGTCCTTCCGTTCTTGTGTCCCTTGGTTGAATCCTATTTGCATAAGGCCATTGATAAACAAAGTCATCCATGGTACCTGAAAAGAGAAATATATAGGAAGATAATTAAAATAAAATAAAATGTTTAAATTAAGACTAATTTGATTGAAATTAATTTTGGCAAAAAATATTAAAATAATTCTCTGGCAACGGCGCCAAAAACTTGTTGGTCGTTTTACCGATCAATATATGCGTGCAAGTATACACGGTCAACAAGTAATAAAGAGTAACTAAAGTATCGTTTCCACGGAGAATTATCTAATAAAGTTTACCAAGCACTAGCCCATAACCATTTCAGTCTTATTTAAACGAATGATATTATATTTTATATTTAAACTATGAAATTAAATAAACCTAACTATTTCTAGAGTGAGACTAGATAATGAAGACCTGAGATTACAAATTCATCTATTTACTCATTCAAATCCATACACTTCATGTTAAGCCAAACTAATTGTACCAGTTTGTTAGTCGAGAACACTAAAGTAAAGTATAGCTATCTTTCAATGTACCATACCCATATCACATATAGTCCACAATTTATAGAATACACATGAACACCCACATTATCTAAATAACTATATGTCTATGTGATTTACAAATAATTAGGGTTTAATTCCAAGTTCTCAATTGACTACGAATGGTGCTTCAGTATATGTCTATCCTAATCACAAACCGTACATCCCAACACAATGAAGAATATGCAATCATAAACTCATAAGATTGGATCTAAACCAATACTTCGTTTCTCAAGTCCATATGGGTTATCACAGTAATTAATGGCCAATCAACTAAGAAAGTAAGCAAGAATCTTAATAGACAAACCCATAGAAATAAATAAGGCTAACAATGAAACATATCAGAAATAATTGATCCATAGAATCCATTGCAATCTCAGAATAGAATTTAAATCATATCTGAATTAACGCTATCATCCGCATAGTGAATAAACATCATAAGATACAATTAGGAATCAAAGAGAGAGTAATGGTAGAGAATTGTAGTTCAAATCTGTTCTCTTGATCCAAGGTTGAATCTCTGATGCTTTCCAATTGCTTCAAGTCTTCAATCTCATCAACTCTAGAAATCACTACTCTAATCTACTTATTCAAATTAAAGAAAAAAAAGCAACAATAGCTAATTGTTCCCCCAACGGGTGGTATATGTTTACATGATGAAAATATGTCTAATATATAAGCCCTAATTGAACCCCCCCCCCCCCTCTAAGTTACGCTTCAATTGCATTGTGTATTGAAAAGTCAGCTTTGGTCAACATCAGACGTGGCGCGATCGCCCAAGAATTGGCCTGAAGTTGGGCGCGGCCACGTACAAGCAGAAAGTCACATTTTTTGGGTCCAGGTACTCATGCGGCCGTGCATGAATTACACTAGAAAATCGCGCGCATGCGCGGTCCATTTTCTATGCAGTATCCTCTGGTAAAATGATCATAACGTTTGATGGGAAGAGTTACGAGGCCTGCAACCTATCGAATCGAAGATATCAACGAGCTCTACAACTTTCATTCTTTGACAATTGAGAAATAATGCACGGATGATGGCTGAAATTTGATTGGAAGGGACAGCTATGCAAACGGCCATCCAAAACAGTGACGTTCAACGTTCATTGGTACAAAGGTCACAACTCTTGCATCCGAACTCCGATTGGAATAATTCAAGATATTTTGGAAAGCTTAGAAGAAGCTCTAAAACATAGTCCAAGTTCCAAGTTAAGAATATGACATGAACATGAAAGCTCAAATGATATCCGGATTGCTTTTCCTTGCGTTTTCATACCAATAGTCGCTCACATCGTTCCCAATCGTAAGATCTACAAAATAAACACAAAATGCATGAAAAGTAACTAAGAAACATGAGTTTAAGCAACTAATTCAAGTAACAGATACTGGATAAATAGGTATAAAACAAACTTATCAACTTTCTATCATTCACTAATTTTCCTGACCAAAAGAATATGATAACCAAACATCATCTTTTACTTCTTTAAAACAGTATAATTTACTATCTTCTCCAATTTAACTTTGCCCAATATTTACCCACAATTCCTTCATATTTGATTAAACTTAATTTCATTAGCTTCCTATTTTCTTCTATCTTAACACCATCCTTTACTATTATTAGGGATTAATTCTTTATTCGAATCTTTTACAGCTTCTTTCAAAATACTTTAGACTTATCGTTAACCTAAGTTATACCATAATTCAACATATTTAGTGCATAATTATTCCCTTTCTTTAACACATTTTACACTTTGCAAATACATTACCAATTTAGAATATATCTATTATATATTAACATTTTTTGCAGATTACATTTCAATTAATTTTACCACTATTGCTATATACTGTACATATCCATTTAACATAGACCAAAAAATGAAATCTACTATCATTCCCAAACTTATACAAAAGTTGTAACTTAAATCGTACATATATATTTATTCACATAACTTTTCAAGATATTATCCTAACATTCTTATTATTACAAATATTTCAAAATCCAACTTTCATTTTATACTTTTTCATTTCCTTCACCTGCTGGTTTGGATTTGAGGTTTTAATTTTGTGATGCCTCCAAATTTAGGTACTTGAAACCCGAACTCGGTGCTTCACGATACCATTTCTTTGAGCGGAATAATAATAATAATATAAATATCAAACTTAATTATACAATCTTAGAGTTGTCTAAGTCCCAGGTACGCGACCTTTAATACATTTCATTACATGATAACTAATAAATATTATCATTTTAATAAAGTCTAACTATTACATAAGAGAACATAAACTTATTCTATCAGTTTTTCTTTTCCTTCATCCTTGTCGGAGCCTTCCGGTCGAGCTGACTTAGCTAAAAACATTTAAATTAAGCAAGAATAAGCATTTAGGTGCCCAACAAGTAATAGTAGACAATAAACGTTAGCTGAAAAGAGTAAATGTTTTCTTTGAATGACACTTTTACAAAGAATCAATAGTTAAGTAAACTGAAGCAACACTAAACAACATATCAATTCTATTTCAATTTTCAAACTACATACTGACTATAATTGGTGAGCAGTCGACAGACTATGAACTTTGTTTTAAATTTTCAAAAGGTTTTACAGAACTTCATTCGAAAACCGTCATAACTTACGGGCACAGGGGTGATCAGCCAGTTATACCATATATTGATCAATACTACATGTTCGAACGATATTTTTGTCCAGCATATCCGCCTTAGGCGCACAAATGTTTCCCATGTTCGGGATGTTCATACTTATTCTGGAATCCGAACCAAAAAAATTTGGTTGGATAATAATAAGGTTCTATCAAGTTCAACAATATTTTTAAATCTGTGTCAGCCGAGTCAAATAGCTTAGACGACTTTTAATTAATGTATATATACCAGAATTAAATAAGTATGTATCAACATGTACAACAATTATCCAAGTGAGAATTCTTGTATAACAAATCTTAGAAATTAACGAACAGAATATATATCTGGATCTATAATAATATAATTAAGAAGTTTTTACAATAGGAATATAATTCAGTGAAGTACTTATACAGAATTATTGCATAAGTATATACAAAAAGTAAGGATACTTGCCTACATATGTCCATTGCATAACGTAAATACAAAGGTAATATATTTGCACAATGAAAAGAATAGTTTAGATACTTGCCTGGTCTGCTACTTACGGTACACGACTTAGTTTTATCTTTAATACAATGACCTATCATGAATAAGATCATTCTTTCGATTAGAATAATATATCGTAACACATAGTACTGCTATTTGCAGTCAACACATAACCTAATCACATTGTCACATATGTATATTAGTTATTATGACACTAATAGTCACTTATACAGGTCATCCTATATAAGTTTTGATCAATTTCAAACACATATCGGTGTATCGACGGCTTTATTGGGTAATTATTGAGTTTATGTTTAATAAAACTCTATTCTGTATCTTAAATATTATTTTGGATAATTTAAATATCGATCATATTGTTTTTCATAAACTTATAATAATAATTATTATAATTTATCATGATTTTTCAAACATTGGAATCATTTTGAAATGATTTAAATATTTAATAATTATATTAGCATTAATATTTAAATAATATTAAAATATTAATGAAACCATTGCTTAAAATATTAAAGTTATTTATAATAACTTAAAATATTTTTAAAGTAGTAATATTATCCTTAAATGATATTTAAAACATTTAAAATCCTTTTAAATAATTAAAATTAATATTTAAATATTAATGTATTATTTATGAAAATATTAAAAGTTATTTATTATAACTTAAAATATTTTAAAATCATTTATATCCTTTTTAAATAATTTTAAATCAATAAAACTATTTTAAAACTATTTATTTAATATAATTATTAAATAAATCTAACATCATTAATATAAAATTATTAATGAAATTTACCTTAAAATATTAAAAGTTATATTTTATAACTTAAAATACTTTTAAACTCTTTATTTTCATTTAAAATGATTTTTATATTATTAAAATTATTTTTAACTAATTTATTTAATATAATTATTAAATAAATCTAATATCATTAATATTAAATAATTAATGAAATTTTCCTTAAAATATTAAAAGTTATGTTTTATAAATAAAAATTTTCAAATACTTTATTATCATTTAAAATAATTTTTAATATGATAAAATCATTTTTAATCAATTTATTTAATACATTTATTAAATAAATTAAATATCATTAATATTCAAATAAATACTAATATTTATGGAACATATGTCAAATTATTAAAAGTTAATTTTATAACTTAAAATAATTTTTAAAATTAATTTTATAATTTTCAGAAATTATTTTCTATTTTTAAATGATTTTTGGAAATTAAAATAAATAAAATTATTAAATCTGTCGCTATAGCCTTTAGCGACAGAAAGTGTCGCCGAAAGTGTTCTTGAGCCTCAAGAATGATCATGTCGTAAATGATAAAGGTGCTAGGTTTGACCAAGTTTAATTCTTTTCTTAAGTTGTTTCGGACAAGTTTATTGATCAAATCTTGTAGTATTGTTGTAATACTACAAGTGTATAACAAGTTCTAAGTCAAATCATAACACACAAGCAAGATCCAAGGCCTTGACCAACTTTGTCGAGTCGTTTTTCATTTTCTCAGGCTACCCAAAATGAAGAACAGCTGAGTAAATTTATTTTGGGCTTCCACTACTTGTTTTATGTGTAATGTTTTGTTGATCTAATGGCTCCATGTTGTAGCCAACATGTAAATGAACAAATCCGTTACATAAAATCATCCTAACAACATCATACTCTCCAGATCTATGACGGTCAAACCATGTTAGAAGACATGTTCATACGTTTTCTGGGTTACCCAGAAAACTACTCTCGTGATCATTCTGCTTGGTTTGACCATCCACTAAATCCATTCTGTTTATTTTTTATGTGTTCTAAAGGCATAATCATGTAGTCCATATAATATATTATAACACTAATACAACAACATAACCAAATCATCAAACACCTAACAGATCAGAGCCCAAGAACATATTGTCACACCATTCTGGGTAAAATCTGGGTTACCCAGATTTGCTTGGTCATGGTCAGTCAACCGACTTTGACCATCAATAACTTGAGTTATATACATGAGCTGACCTTGATTCAAGTTCCAGATCAAAGCCCTTACAACATACTACAACTATAAACCTTTAAAACAGTAAAATCATTAACATACATAGATTTATGAGGTCTGACATTCGGTTGTCAGACAACATTATAAAATTTTCTAGACTTTTGAAAACTTCTATTTCGTGCATCTAGATGTTCTGGATCTATCATGTACCAACCCAGATCAACTATATATACTACAAACAACATATTACAACACAAAATCATAACTTCTAACATATCAAGCAAAATCAGATTCTAGATTAGGGTTTTATACCTCACTTTGATTAATCTTGATCCTAGGGTTCCTAATCTGTTCTGGTTGATCTAGAGACTTGATTGGGGACTGATATACTTATAAATTTTGTGGGTATAAAGAGAGCGAGAGAGAGATTTGGTTGGGAGCTTATGAACAAATGAGGTAAATATGTGACTTTTCTATCTCAAAATCTATATATATATATATATATATATATATATATAAGTTGGATGCAATGCACTTGGCTTATGAATGTGGCTGATATGTGTTGATTTTTGTCACACGTAACTTCTAGAGTTGTTCACCAACCGAGTATTTGGCAAGATTTGCAAGTAACATAATAAAGAAATGAAAAAGGGCTTTTTGAACATTTTGCGTGTAAATTTAATGGTTATCTTGTCATTTGTCTAACCCTTATGGTTTGACCTTTAGGGTATAACCCCAAGGGTTCGCACATTTACTTTCTAGGATTTTGCAATTAGGGCTAAAATGGAAATTTAGTTTTCTAAAAAAATGGAAATTAGGGTTTCGCGATCATGTGTAGTTTCCTAATTACATAATTGCTTGAAAATTAGGTTTAGGTGTACTAATTAATATTAAGCTTTATAATTTAGCGATTAGGGTTTTAAATTTGACAAATAGGGTTTCTAATTTAGAAATTAGGGTCTTTAATAATTAAGGTTTTTAATTATTAATTAGGGTTTCCCTATCTAGCAATAAAATATATAATATATATCATTTATCACATAACACAACGACTTAACAAATCTTACAATCATGATTTGACTTTCATATTAGGGTTTATCAAATTAATGCTAGGGTTTTCTACTATTGACCAACCATGATTAATATACACATACAATACATTTTATAGCACTAAAATATAATTAATATTATATTATTATTCTTATTCCTTATTCAAAATCTAGAATTAGGGTTTTGAATCCATATCCAACTTAACTTTCATATATACTATTACTAATTAAGTTAACATAGTTAACTTAACTAATCAATAAATTCATATAATAAAATAATTATTATAATAATTCTAATAATCATTTCATATATTAAATAATACAATAATCATATTATCACGGAAAATAAATAATAAAATATTTTACTACAAAATTAAATTATTATAAAATATATTTTATAAAGTTCAATAATTCTTTTTAAAAAAATTATTTGCAATTAATCATGTAATAAATAAATTTTTATTTATCACGTAAATATATACGCTTTACCTTGCACATATTCCAACCTTTTATTTTTAAAAAAAATTATATGAAAAATTTCTTATTTAATTATATCAAAAATATTGGGTTATTACAGATTTCCCCCTATGTTAAGATTTTTGGGTTTTTAACAAAATTTAGAAATGTGTCCCTCCACCTCGCAATTAAAACACTTAATCTTATTGATCTTATTATTCCTACTATGCTTCTTCTGTGGGCAACTATTTGAGTAATGCCCAATATTTACACAAGTAAAACATTGAGTCCCCCTAAAAATACACACCCTTTTGTGCTTCTTCCCACAATTACAACAACCTTCACTCCTTTGACTATTGTTATTATTTTCCTCTTTCCCAGAGTTATTTGGAGAAGTGACATTCCTTTTCCTTTTGTGATTCCTCTTATTTTGACATTTCCTTAATGCTTCATTCCCTTATTCCTCGGTCCCCTTCAACTCTGCTGGTCCTGTTAATTTAAAGTCTAAGGTAATCCTTAGAGTATTGGGTTAAACTTGTGGTGGATTCTCTGACCTTCCTTGTAAAGCTCCTAATAATATGTTTACTAACTATTGGGTTGGGTTTGTCTCTAATTGGTCCCCGTCTATATCTGCTTGTGATCTTCCGTGTGATGTCATTTATCTAAAGATAACAAATAACTAAGTATAAGTATAATAATCAATTCAATTCAGCAAACAACAATGTACATTTCACGTATAGATAGTTATATATTCAACTAATAATATATATATATATATATATATATATATATATATATATCTATATTCTCAAAGAAAAATACATGACCAACTAATGATTTATATATTTTCACTGGTTTTTCCCCCCAACGAATTCCTACATTAGGAACACTATACTATTACAAACTACAGTTCCTCTACTGCCATCTGTTTCCCTAACCTCTCATGCTCTTCATTCCCTTCTCTCAAATTAACTTTAATACTATTGATCAACCCTCTTGCGGATATCCATAATTTCTCCAGCTACTATTTAAAACTTATACATTTGCTTCTCCTTTACTGTTACTCCAACTTCTACATCTGTTGTCCCTCCTTCTGTCTTTATATGAGCCTCATCTGAACTTTAGTCTCCCTCTTCACTTAACTCCAACTTTGATACTCTTCATGAGCACTCTCTAAATCTACCATAGGTTTGCCTTTTATAACTTCAAATGTTTTGTTGTAAACTACTTCCGCTGACACTTCCTCTATTCCATCCTCTGAATTATTCACCATTGCTACAACCGAATGTGGTTCAAGTACTATCTTAAATGGAACAATCATCTTGTCACTCATGAATATCCTTAAATTCATTACTTTTTAAAAGATTAACTTAATTTCACCAACTTAGTTTTCATGTAAGTAATTTATTTTTACTTTTCACCCAACTTCTTCTGATGAATTTCCTTAATTCTTCTCCTACAAACTTATTTTAAGTTTATCTTTTATTATCTTCATTACATCGCTTCCTCCTAATACTAAGTTTGATTAACAATCTCTTATTTTCTTCACAATAGGCTTTAAACTTTTGCCATACTCAACTTCAAGTCTCACCCTTCCAGTTTGCTTCCTAGATCCACCACCATATCATTTCCTAAAACTTTAATTGTCTCTATATGTTTCAAAATATTTTATCTCCATAATCTCCTCACTTCTTACAACTTCCCTTTGTCAATTCTAGAAATTCCTAGCATCTCCAGAATATTTCCTTGTAATGAGTATCTAATCTCATTTCTTAATACTATATCTAAGTTTATAATATTTTAATCACTTACTAAAATTATTAAATATTTAATAATATTTTAACCATTTATAAATATTATAAATATTATTAAATTTTTAATAATATTTTATGGAAATTAGGGTTTCGCGATCATGTGTAGTTTCCTAATTACATAATTGCTTGAAAATTAGGTTTAGGTGTACTAATTAATATTAAGCTTTATAATTTAGCGATTAGGGTTTTAAATTTGACAAATAGGGTTTCTAATTTAGAAATTAGGGTGTTTAATAATTAAGGTTTTTAATTACTAATTAGGGTTTCCCTATCTAGCAATAAAATATATAATATATATCATTTATCACATAACACAACGACTTAACAAATCTTACAGTCGTATTTGACTTTCATATTAGGGTTTATCAAATTAATGCTAGGGTTTTCTACTATTGACCAACCATGATTAATATACACATACAATACATTTTTATAGCACTAAAATATAATTAATATTATATTATTATTCTTATTCCTTATTCAAAATCTAGAATTAGGGTTTTGAATCCATATCCAACTTAACTTTCATATATACTATTACTAATTAAGTTAACATAGTTAACTTAACTAATCTGAATAAATTCATATAATAAAATAATTATTATAATAATTCTAATAATCATTTCATATATTAAATAATACAATAATCATATTATCACGGAAAAAATAAATAATAAAATATTTTACTACAAAATTAAATTATTATAAAAATATATTTTATAAAGTTCAATAATTCTTTTTAAAAAAATTATTTGCAATTAATCATGTAATAAATAAATTTTTATTTATCACGTAAATATATACGCTTTACCTTGCATATATTCCAACCTTTTATTTTTAAAAAAATTATATGAAAAATTTCTTATTTAATTATATCAAAATATTGGGTTATTACAGATTTCCCCTATGTTAAGATTTTTGGGTTTTAACAAAATTTAGAAATGTGTCCTCCACCTCATAATTAAAACACTTAATCTTATTGATCTTATTATTCCTACTATGCTTCTTCTGTGGGCAACTATTTGAGTAATGCCCAATATTTACACAAGTAAAACATTGAGTCCCCCTAAAAATACACACCCTTTTGTGCTTCTTCCCACAATTACAACAACCTTCACTCCTTTGACTATTGTTATTATTTTCCTCTTCCCGTTCAGTTATTTGGAGAAGTGACATTCCTTTTCCTTTTGTGATTCCTCTTATTTTGACATTTCCTTAATGCTTCATTCCCTTATTCCTCGGTCCCCTTCAACTCTGCTGGTCCTGTTAATTTAAAGTCTAAGGTAATCCTTAGAGTATTGGGTTAAACTTGTGGTGGATTCTCTGACCTTCCTTGTAAAGCTCCTAATAATATGTTTACTAACTATTGGGTTGGGTTTGTCTCTAATTGGTCCCCGCCTATATCTCGCTTGGATCTTCCGTGTGATGTCATTTATCTAAAGATAACAAATAACTAAGTATAAGTATAATAATCAATTCAATTCAAAGAAACAACAATGTACATTTCACGTATAGATAGTTATATATTCAACTAATAATATATATATATATATATATATATATATATATATATTCTATATTCTCAAAGAAAATACATGACCAACTAATGATTTATATATTTTCACCGGTTTTTCCCCCCAACGAATTCCTACATTAGAACACTATACTATTACAAACTACGCCTCTCTCGCCATCCTGCTTCCCTAACCTCTCATGCTCTTCATTCCTTCTCTCAAATTAACTTTAATACTATTGATCAACCCTCTTGCGGATATCCATAATTTCTCCAAATTACTATTTAAAACTTATACATTTGCTTCTCCTTCATTGTACTCCAACTTCTACATCTCATTGTCCCTCCTTCCTTCGCCTTTTTATATGAGCCTCATCCTGAACTTTAGTCTCCTCTTCACTTAACTCCAACTTTGATACTCTTCATGAGCACTCTCTAAATCTACCATAGGTTTGCCTTTTATAACTTCAAATGTTTTGTTGTAAACTACTTCACCGACACTTCCTCTATTCCATCCTCCTAATTATTCACCATCACTACAACCTAATGTGGTTCAAGTACTATCTTAAATGGAACAATCATCTTGTCACTCATGAATATCCTTAAATTCATTACTTTTTAAAAGATTAACTTAATTTCACCAACTTAGTTTTCATGTAAGTAATTTATTTTTACTTTTCACCCAACTTCTTCTGATGAATTTCCTTAATTCTTCTCCTACAAACTTATTTTAAGTTTATCTTTTTATTATCTTCATTACTGCTCCCTCCCTAATACTAAGTTTGATTAACAATCTCTTATTTTCTTCACAATAGGCTTTAAACTTTTTGCCATACTCAACTTCAAGTCTCACCCTTCCAGATTGCTTCCTAGATCCACCACCATATCATTTCCTAAAACTTTAATTGTCTCTATATGTTTCAAAATATTTTATCTCCATAATCTCCTCACTTCTTACAACTTCCCTTTGTCAATTCTAGAAATTCCTAGCATCTCCAGAATATTTCCTTGTAATGAGTATCTAATCTCATTTCTTAATACTATATCTAAGTTTATAATATTTTAATCACTTACTAAAATTATTAAATATTTAATAATATTTTAACCATTTATAAATATTATAAATATTATTAAATTTTTAATAATATTTTATGGAAATTAGGTTTTCATGATCATGTGTAGTTTCCTAATTACATAATTGCTTGAAAATTAGGTTTAGGTGTACTAATTAATATTAAGCTTTATAATTTAGCGATTAGGGTTTTAAATTTGACAAATAGGGTTTCTAATTTAGAAATTAGGGTGTTTAATAATTAAGGTTTTTAATTACTAATTAGGGTTTCCCTATCTAGCAATAAAATATATAATATATATCATTTATCACATAACACAACGACTTAACAAATCTTACAGTCGTATTTGACTTTCATATTAGGGTTTATCAAATTAATGCTAGGGTTTTCTACTATTGACCAACCATGATTAATATACACATACAATACATTTTTATAGCACTAAAATATAATTAATATTATATTATTATTCTTATTCCTTATTCAAAATCTAGAATTAGGGTTTTGAATCCATATCCAACTTAACTTTCATATATACCATTACTAATTAAGTTAACATAGTTAACTTAACTAATCTGAATAAATTCATATAATAAAATAATTATTATAATAATTCTAATAATCATTTCATATATTAAATAATACAATAATCATATTATCACGGAAAATAAATAATAAAATATTTTACTACAAAATTAAATTATTATAAAAATATATTTTATAAAGTTCAATAATTCTTTTTTAAAAAAAATTATTTGCAATTAATCATGTAATAAATAAATTTTTATTTATCACGTAAATATATACGCTTTACCTTGCACATATTCCAACCTTTTATTTTTAAAAAAAATTATATGAAAAATTTCTTATTTAATTATATCAAAAATATTGGGTTATTACAGATTTCCCCCTATGTTAAGATTTTTGGGTTTTTAACAAAATTTAGAAATGTGTCCCTCCACCTCGCAATTAAAACACTTAATCTTATTGATCTTATTATTCCTACTATGCTTCTTCTGTGGGCAACTATTTGAGTAATGCCCAATATTTACACAAGTAAAACATTGAGTCCCCCTAAAAATACACACCCTTTTGTGCTTCTTCCCACAATTACAACAACCTTCACTCCTTTGACTATTGTTATTATTTTCCTCTTTCCCAGAGTTATTTGGAGAAGTGACATTCCTTTTCCTTTTGTGATTCCTCTTATTTTGACATTTCCTTAATGCTTCATTCCCTTATTCCTCGGTCCCCTTCAACTCTGCTGGTCCTGTTAATTTAAAGTCTAAGGTAATCCTTAGAGTATTGGGTTAAACTTGTGGTGGATTCTCCCACCTTCCTTGTAAAGCTCCTAATAATATGTTTACTAACTATTGGGTTGGGTTTGTCTCTAATTGGTCCCCGCTCTATATCTCGCTTGTGATCTTCCGTGTGATGTCATTTATCTAAAGATAACAAATAACTAAGTATAAGTATAATAATCAATTCAATTCAGCAAACAACAATGTGCATTTCACGATAGATAGTTATATATTCAACTAATAATATATATATATATATATATATATATATATATATATATATATATATATATATATTCTATATTCTCAAAGAAAAATACATGACCAACTAATGATTTATATATTTTCACTGGTTTTTCCCCCCAACGAATTCCTACATTAGGAACACTATACTATTACAAACTACAGTTCTTCTACTGCCATCTGTTTCCCTAACCTCTCATGCTCTTCATTCCCTTCTCTCAAATTAACTTTAATACTATTGATCAACCCTCTTGCGGATATCCATAATTTCTCCAGCTACTATTTAAAACTTATACATTTGCTTCTCCTTTACTGTTACTCCAACTTCTACATCTGTTGTCCCTCCTTCTGTCTTTATATGAGCCTCATCTGAACTTTAGTCTCCCTCTTCACTTAACTCCAACTTTGATACTCTTCATGAGCACTCTCTAAATCTACCATAGGTTTGCCTTTTATAACTTCAAATGTTTTGTTGTAAACTACTTCCGCTGACACTTCCTCTATTCCATCCTCTGAATTATTCACCATTGCTACAACCGAATGTGGTTCAAGTACTATCTTAAATGGAACAATCATCTTGTCACTCATGAATATCCTTAAATTCATTACTTTTTAAAAGATTAACTTAATTTCACCAACTTAGTTTTCATGTAAGTAATTTATTTTTACTTTTCACCCAACTTCTTCTGATGAATTTCCTTAATTCTTCTCCTACAAACTTATTTTAAGTTTATCTTTTTATTATCTTCATTACTGCTCCCTCCCTAATACTAAGTTTGATTAACAATCTCTTATTTTCTTCACAATAGGCTTTAAACTTTTTGCCATACTCAACTTCAAGTCTCACCCTTCCAGATTGCTTCCTAGATCCACCACCATATCATTTCCTAAAACTTTAATTGTCTCTATATGTTTCAAAATATTTTATCTCCATAATCTCCTCACTTCTTACAACTTCCCTTTGTCAATTCTAGAAATTCCTAGCATCTCCAGAATATTTCCTTGTAATGAGTATCTAATCTCATTTCTTAATACTATATCTAAGTTTATAATATTTTAATCACTTACTAAAATTATTAAATATTTAATAATATTTTAACCATTTATAAATATTATTAACTTTTTAATAATATTTTAATCACACTTAAATATTATTAATTATTTAATAATATTTTAATTTATCTTTAATCTAATATTATTAATCATTTAATAATATTTTAATCTAACATTTATTAATAAGTTGTTAATCTAATATTATTAATTATTTAATAATATTTTAATAATTTATTAAACTTATAAAAAATTTATTTTAATTGTTTACCCTTTACTAATTACTTTATTTAACAACCCTAAAATGCCATAAATATAACATCTCATCAAAAATGACCAAAATAGCCTCCATAAATCTGATTATATCATTTTATTCATTTATTCATAACTCAATCATTCACATGAAAAATATAAAAACAGTTCCAAAAATTCTAATTTTCTAGGAAACATCGATTAATATTACCCTTATGAACATATAATTTTTCTACAATTTTTTAGTTTCGTTTATTATGCTTAAAATGGCCAAAACAGTCGGATCTTGTAACAATTTTCATGAATTGAGTTTTTTTCCAAAAATTTTGAAACTTTTTGGGGATGTTCTGGTTATGTATATGTACATCCTGTAAAAAAATTTACAATTTTTGGAGCTACACACTAAGATTTATTCATGTTTACTTTTAAAATCACATTTTCTCGTAAAATCCATAACTTTCATTCTACACATCCAAAAATCACCATCTTTTTATAGAATATAGTTAACTCATGATATTATCATTCCAAAAGTTTCCAGAATTTTTATAGCAAAATAATTAGACGAAACTGCCCTTGCTATGAACTGTTCAAAAACAGTCCTTTTTTCTATTTTTGAAAAATCTAGACAGTTCTCCTAAAAACTGCTACTATGGCTTGTAAAATGATCATATTTGAGTTCTACCACTAGGGTTGGAAAGCTAACTTACATATCTAGCCCACCTTTTTGACGGATCACAATAAGGATGTGTAGATTTCAAATTATAAGCTTACAAAGTAGAAAAAAAATTAGGGTTTTCTAATTTTTTGAAAAACTAGTTTACATTTCTTGATTTAGATCTAACTTTTGATCCTCAAAAGTTATAGATCTACACATAATACACTTATTAACATGTATATCTATGGTTTTTAAGTTTAAAAACATAAACTCAAGATTTGATTTAAAATAACCAAAATAGTTTACATAAACTAGTTAAAGTTATACCTTGATCTTCCTTTTTTTTTTTTTTTTCTTCTTCTTTTCTTCTCCTACTTCCATGGCTGATCTCTCTCTCCTCTTTCTCTCTCTAGAACGTTCTCCTTTCTCTTCTCTTTCTCTCTCTACGTTACTTTACTAGTTTTGGAAATGAATGAAAGAGAAAACAAATTATCTTATATAAAAGCTACTTTCAATTTCTTATAAGTTGGTCACCCAACTTAAGTCTTATCTAGTCTTCCCCCTCGTCTTTAAAAGCTTGCAAATCACCCCCTGACATATTCTTAGCAAATTCTCAGAATATTCTTTATTCCTTAGTATATTCTTTAAGATATTTTCTTAAATTTCAAATATTAGGTTTTCACCCCTCTAGTTTTCCAACTTTGTAGGAATTCAAGAACAAGGGCAAAATGGTCTTTAACCATTACTAGAAAAGGATAAATTGGTCATTCCACCATCTCTAGGAAATTTCCTAGAAATTTTCTTCTAGGACATATTCGTCATTAGTAATTTTTATCAAGGGTATTTTAGTCTTTAATCCATTTCTTAATCTCCAATCTTTGATCCAATGGTTGTGGTTGATGTTAGGTGTCAACATATGGATGATTTTCTTGGATTTTAAGCACATGGCATATCTCCCTTGATGACTCACTAAGATTTGGCTTTATGCTTTGTTAAAAGCAAAGATAAAGGGTATTTTGGTAATTTGGAATCTACTAAGGGTATTTTGGTAATTTCTCATATAATTTTAAGGATAGATTGGTCATTTCACATGATTCCCTTAAATCTTAACCGTTACGGTTTGATACTTGGTATTAGGGTTTGCAAATTAAGATTTAGGAATTTCTAATTAGGGTTTAAGGTTTCCAAAATTAAAATTAGGGTTTCTAACCGATCGTTAGGATTTCCTAACTGAAGATTAGGGTTTACTATTGTTACACCTTATCTGATCAGTACTTAACATTAATTACATAAACCACATATTCTAAAATTCCATTATAATAATAACTGTATTATTAATCGGAGTCATATTCAAATTAGAATTTTGATTAGGTATTTATTATTACCTTCGTTACACTGCTTAGTCAATGAATAAAGTGACTAGCGTGTTGAATTCATGCCATGCATGCTCAAAATAATTATCAACACTATAAAAATAAAAATAAAAATTATTCGTAAAATATTTAATCATGTAAAATTCTCGGGCCTTACAAAGTCTGACTGCCAGAATGTTATGGTCTTTCAAGTATCTATTGCTCTACGAACCACACAAATGTTATACTGCGTCCATACAAAAAAAAACATAAGAATCCTATTTTCTTGTTTTTACAATAGGAATTAGGACATACTTGTACATTATTTTTCCATTGTTTTTTGCAACCGTTACAATTTATTATTAGAACTAATTATCTAAAAAAATCATATTTACTTGCGTCAAAAAAGTCATTGCAGATGGAGGTAGTTATATTTTGAACTAAGTTTGCTCTAAATTTGAAGAATATAAGGTATTGTTTTATATGTATTTCTAGGCATCAAATAAAGAAACATATACACACATGTATATAGAGAAACATATACACACATGTATTTCATCTTATTGAAATTGAATTTTGGTGTTTCTCTTGAAGCATGAAGTTTACAGGCCCAACCTTGATTTCCTTGAAAAAAGTGACGATGAAGTGAACCTAACATGCCACACTTTATTCATTCTAGTTCATTATTCTTTTTTATTATGTTAGTTAATATATTTTGTAGGTACTATAGTCCTTGGGAGACCAAAATACAATAACAAATTTTGTAGTTATTGTGACTCGAGTATTATCTATTTATATGTGATGTATTGATTTGATTAGCTCTTTATGCATTTGCTTATCAATTAGTTTGAAACAAGTATGACAATATTTATATTTACTTGAAAAATAAATTTAATATTTCTTATAGAGATTAATAATAATAATAAATATGAAATCACTGATTTGAAAATCAATTATAATTTTCAATGAATTTTGATTATTTAGCAATTAATTTTTTATTTACAAATTTATAATTTGTGAATGAATTTTTCTCTCATTAATTGAAGAAAGATTCTCAATTTATAAATAGTGAAGAAAAATATTCTTTCGTTAAATAAATTTGTTCTTCACAATATATTATTTATGAGGGAATAAAATTATTCACTTATTTCAAATAGTCCTTCTTAAAATATTATTTGTGAAGAAAATCAATCTTTCACTAAATAACAATATTCCATTACCAAATACAATTTATGAATAAAAAAGTTATTCACAATATATTCTTCACAAAAAAAATTTAGTTACTACTTAGCGAAGGAAACTCAATTGCGAGGAGGTCTAATGCGAGCAATTGTGTGAAGAAAATATTTCTTTGCAATAAATCATTTGCGAGTGATATAGTAGGTCTTGTGAAGGATTTGTACTTCACTAAAGGCCATTTTTGGTGTAGTGTTGACACGTTGTGCTTAAAAATTTCTTCCAAAAATGGACTTTTCGGTATATCTGTTTTGAAAAGATGATTTGTCATGCTTACACTGACAAAACGCTCTGTCGTGCTTAGTACGATTTGTGTAAGAACCTAAGTTAGGAACCCTAATATCTAAATCAGGAAACCTTAACCCTAGATTTACAAACCCTTACCCTAAAATTTAAACCATAACTCCAATTAGTTATAACTAACCATAGTTATGTTATATTAAAACCTAACCATGGTTATTAAACTTCAATTAAGTGTTATAATATCATTAAGTAACCCTAATCATAAAATTCAAAACCCTAATCAAGATTAAGGATGATTAGGGCATAATTAAGCTACTAATTATGATGAACTAGCTCACAAGTAGGTTGCACGTCACCGTAGCAAGTTCCAAGACTTGGTATCATCCCCTAAGCAACAAAAGGTAACAAGATCAGATATTAAGGGAGCCACATAGGTGGAAAAATGACTAAAAACCCTAATTATACAATTCTATAAATAGCAGTCCTTACACAAGCCAAACCCACAAAATTCTTAAGCTTATACACTCATATATCATACCTATAGAAGCCCTATTGATAGCAAGATCAAAATCAAAAGCTAGAAATCCAAAATTACTCGAGAAAGGTGCAAACCCTAATTTTAACCAAAATCTTTGATTCTATGTTAGATTAGTTGTTTTGTTATTGAATTATGTGTAATAACATGTTAGTAAGTATTCTAAGTTGGTAGATTTTGTTTTCATAACATCAAGATGCATCAAAATAATATTTTAAGCAATCTAGAAAATTTGGAAAAATAGGTCTGATAGTCGAATGTCAGAGCCTATAGAACCTTGGTTAGTAATATATTGGTCAATTAATTGTATGATAGTTGTAGTATTACATAAGGTTAGTAATCTAAAACCGGAATCGAGTCTATTGGTTCATATATTGCAAGATATAATTAAGTGGTCAAAGGTCATTGACCGACCACGAGTTTCTGATTCCTGGGTTACCCAAAAAGCTCAAGAACAGTATGAACATGGAACTTTTACTGGCCTTTAATTTGCTTTATGTTTATTGTTAGGATGTCTAAGTGTTATGTAATGATACCCTGACATATATACTGCATATTTGTGACACTCAAATGCTTAATTAACTCATGGGTTTACTAGAAATAATGGTCAAATATCATTGAGCGAGCATGACTACATTTTCTGGAAAATCCAGAAAATTGATGAACACCAAGAACATCCTTTGGCTGTACTTTGACCAATCTAACTCTGCACCCTAGAGTCTTACTCAGTCCAAACTAGTGTATCATCTTTGTACCTTGGTATATAGACAAAAAACTACATTAATCAAAACACCTATCTAATACATGGAATGAAAGATATAAGAGTCACAAAAGCGTTAACCGACCATGACCACTGTCGTAGGTTACCCAGAAACCTAAGAACAGTTCTAATAGTGAATCTGAGCCTCTATAACTTCTTGTTATGTGAAGGTTAGAGTCTGATATTGGTATGTAATTGTAGTCTTACATGAGCACTACAAAATCATTACATTTACAAACCCAGAATCATAACAAGTAGGGAGTTAAATCAAGGTCAAAGTGACCTCTAAGCCTTGACCATTCTGTTTATCAGACATGAAGAACACCTTTAGCCACACTTACTGTCGCTACTAAAGACCTTTAGCGACAGACATAAAAAATAAAATTAATTAAATAATTAATAAATTATTATAAATATAGTTTAAAAATTATTTTAAATCATAATAATTAACTTTTAATATTTTAGTATAAATTTAATAAATACTTTATTTATTTAAATATTATTAATATTTAAGTTATTAATATTTTAATTAGATAAATCATTTATAAATAATAAATAATAAATAATTATTTAAAAATGATATTAATGAATCCAAAAATTATTATAAATGATAAATAAATTATCTAAAATTATAATTAAAGTTTAACTGTGATATTACCTTATTAAATATCTGGTATGGTTTTAGGACAGCGAAATCATATCAAACTTAGACTGAACATGAATAGTTTGTTTAGTTGAGTATTGTTATCAATACTAATGTGTTAAATATATATGTTTGAACATATTAGGTATTTTAAACGAATTGAGTAGCGTTAGTTAGATGATCTATGTGCATTCAAGTCTTCTAAACTATCTCATTACCTTATGTAAGTCTTCTACCCTAACTCAATTACTTTACGCAAGTTATTGAACCCCACTTTTATAGAACAAGATTTTAATCTTGATTGCTTTTCGATATATTATAACGAACCAAATTCTTTTACCAGTTATTGTGAACTTATTGCTATAGCTTCAACATAACTAAGAAATGAATTATTTATTCACGTGTTATTGAATTATTGTTTATCAAGCTTAAACTGTTGTGTCAAACCAAATTGTTTTGGTAAGACATCCTATATTGAGTTATATATCCCTGGGAGGGAAAAATGTGTTACTAGAACTGATACTTAGTTCAACAAGGGCAAGATTAGGATGAGATGCATACTCCTAGGATGTTGAATAGGTTGATCCCCTATGTCATATTCGAACAAGATTTCTAAGTCTTTGTGACAGATAGAAATGAAAATCTAGAAATGGTAATCAACATTTAGTCAAGAAAAGTTATTGAACTGTTATATTCTTCAAATCCTATATTATGTTTATAAATATAAACCTGTTGAGCATGTCATAGCTCGGTCTTGCAAATCATTTTCTTTGCAGTATTAGATGGTAACCTTGACACATTTGGAACAAACAATGGAAAGAGACCATGATTAGAATAATTTAAATTACTGTCTAGCATAATGTAAGATTTTTTTAATAAGGAACTCTTTATGAAGAACCATGTAACCAAACCTTTATATATGATATAATATCATCTATTTTTGCAACCGTGTTTCCTTTACATAAATAGATGTAATTAGGATTATTGATTTTTTAATTAGATCCACAGGAACTATACATCTGATTGAGGGTATTGGACATATGGACTATTCATGTTATTGTTGATACTCTAAATTTTAGATAGATATGTACTATCGATAAGATAGATTAATCCGCAAGACATAGATTATACATCTGAGTGAAGGTATTGGTAGTATGGACTATTCATGTTATTGTTGATACTCTTGATTTCAGATAGATTGATACTATTAGTAGATACAGTCTATATATCCAAGTGAGGGCATCTAAATACAACAATAGTTCTATAGTGAATTATTATCTGTTATGGGATACTGTGAACCTTGGATAGATGGGAATTGTATCTTGTCATATTTGTATAGTATTTCTAGATATAAGCACTAAATCAGATACTGCGGGTGTATAAATTTGTATGCGTTATATTAATTGATCAGTTGTGAACACCAGATCGGGTACCGTGGGTGTATAGATTTGGGGACGTCACATGTTCGGTTATTTAAATTATGTGATATTAAATAAAATATATCCGTTCTGAATGTGTACTGTGTTATTATATACTCTGTTGTAGAATTAGGTCAAATAAATTTTTGTCTGAAAGTTCTCGTGCTTGACACGTCGTGCTTAAAAATTTTCTTCTTAAAATGGACTTTTAGGTATATGTGCTTTGACACATTGACAAAACATTTTGTCGTGCTTAGTAGGATTTGTGTAAAAACCTAATTTATGAACCCTAATATCTAAATTAGGAACCTTAACCCTAGATTTATAAACTCTAACCCTAATTTTCGAACCCTAACTATAATTAGTTAGAACTAACCCTAGTTCGGTTATCTTAAACCCTAACCATGGTTATTAAACTTCAATTAAGTGTTAATAACATTATTAAGTAATCTTAATCATAAAATCCAAAACCTTAATCAAGATTAAGGAGGATTAGGGCATAATTAAGCTACTAATTATGATAAACTAGCTCACAAGTAGGTTGCAAGTCACCATAGCAAGTTCCAAGGTAGCACATGATCTGGTATCATCACCCAAGTAACATAAGTTAACAATATCAAATATTAAGGGAGGCAAGTTGGTGGAAAAATGACCAAAAACCCTAATTGTACAATCCTATAAATAGCAAACCTTACGTAAGTGAAACCCACAAAATTGTTAAACTTATACACTTATATATAATACGTATAGAAACCCTGTTGATAGCAAGATCAGAATTAGAAGCTAGAAATCCAAAATCACTCAAGAAAGGTGCAAACCATAATTCTAGATATTTGATACTATGTTAAATCTGTTCTTTTTTGTTTAATTATGTGTAATAACATGTTACTAAGTATTCTAAGTTGATAGATCATGTTTTCATAACATCTAGATGCATCAAAATTATGTTTTAAAGCAATTTGGAAAATCTAGAAAAATAGGTCTGACAGTCGAATGTCAGATCCTATAGATCCTTGGTTGTTAATATACAGGTCTATTAATTGTATGCTAGTTGTAGTATTACATAAGATTAGTAATCTAAAAGAGGGTGTTAGGTTTGTATATAGCGCAATCATGCGATCAAATTACAACAAAGATGAAGAAGCGCGATAAAAAAGAATTTAAATTTTGCATACAAACCCATCACCATGATCATACTTTTTGCATAATTATCAATCAAAAGAAAAGAGATGGAGAACAGATTCATACTTGAAGATTGAGTTTCCTCAGGTACTAGTTCACCTCCAAATCCTTTTTACGTTCAACTTGAATCCACCGGGTTTGATTCCTTCCTTTGATCAAAGTTAGCCACCCAAGTGTTTGGCCTCTCGAGGTGATCCACCAAGGAAGAACAAGGATTAAAGAAGATGGATATTTAGAAAAACCCTAGTTTTCCTATCTCTATAGAAAAATGGTGTACTCTCCAATAATTGGAATCACATATATATTAATATCTGATATAAGACTCCTCTTATATTAATATTAGTCAACCCTTTTAATCTAATTAGAAGTATGGTTATATTTAATTATATCCGTTTAATTAATTAAGCTACATAATCTTATTAGGGATAATTAATTAAAATATTTTAATTAATTTGCCTTCTAATCTTATTAGGAATAAATGAGAGTACTTATATTAATTTATTTTCAAACTCCTTTAGGAAATTAATAATAATAAGACTCCTCTTATTAATTTATATTTAATATTTTTAAAATATTAAATAATAAATATTAAGATATTTAATTTACTCTATCACCATAGATTAAATTAAATATAATTAACTTATTATTACGATTATGCCACTTACTTCTTCAATAAATATTCTTCCTTTTATGGTGTGACACTTTAGGTTGTCCATATTAAAACAGTTGTGAATAAATCAATTAGAACAATTCTACTCTTATTTAAATAAATAAAGTAAACTATTAATTTATTTAAATATATAATATTTATTCTACAATAGGGATAAGCCTCCCTAGCGATTAACGACTTTCTAGATAATATAGATTTTAATATTAATCATAAAAGAACCTTTGAGTAAATAGTTACCGTACAATTCAATCCTTCCACCATACAATGTCCCAATTAAACATAAGACATGAAATTACTGTCAAGTCTTATTTTATTTAATTATATGTATTTCGATTCTTATATGCACAACTCCAAATAATGTAAATTAGAAACTCTTTTTTAATTTCATTCTGCCTTGGTCAAGGACTAGTTGATTGTCATTTATCGAATCACATAGGACATTTCTCTTCTTTTACTAGAAGCGGTAGATTCTTTATTGATCATACATTATCTCCATGTATAACTTATTATACCCAAGCATACCCTTTGATATACCCTAAGGGTCTTAAGGAATAAGTCAAAGTATAATGCATCATATATAAGGTACTATGATGATCTCAAGTCCAAGGATCACATGTATTACTATCACTACAAGAATTCCTATTGATAGGTAAGTAAAATTCTATTAGGTATTCCTTAGTGAGTCACGTTTAGTGAACTTATTCTCCAATAAGCACCTACATACTTACTTTAGTGTCTCCACATAAATGATCATGAGATCAATCATCTTGATCATCTAATGAGTAAACAATATATGTATTAATCTATCCGGAATCACTAATGTGACGCCCCCAAAATAGGTATACATCACCAATTCTAAGTCGTCAAATACATGGTACAGAAAACAACTATAACTTTATTATTACAATTATCGTGTAAAATACGACAACATATACTGTGAGTTTAAATACAAATATTATCTTCTAGACAATATCCACACCCAAATAAAGTCCTCATTACAATTATTGATGCGCTATTTTACAAAAAATAGTGAGGATTGCTAAAACAACTGTCTAGGACCATCACTCTATACCCCGACTGGTTCCTGCTATATTCTCACTTCCTGAGAAGAAAAATGGAACAAAAAAGAAGAGGGTGAGCTCAACTAGCCCAGTAAAGAATATTATGACTAAGATAATATACAACAAATTATCCTTAGTCTTCAACAGGGAAAAATCTGATAGAATATAATAGACAACAAGTTTTAGATCAACAACTGCAGCAGAAACAACAATTCATTAGAAGAGTTAAGTAGAGAATGAAATATGCTATCATCTATGAATTTAAAAGTCCATCATCAATATTTTATCCCTGTAACATTAATCAATATACATCTTGAATCAAATATTCATCTTTGCACTATGGGCCAAAAATATTCATTTGTATCACTAGTTGGTCATGTTCATCTCAACACCTGTTCATCATTGCACTACGGTCCAAAGATATTCATCAGGTAATCATTCATCTTTGTACTATAGGCCAAAGATATTCATCAAGTATCATTATTAAGGACTGAGGATGATAAAAAACATTTTAGAGAATGAATCCAGTAAGATAAAAGGACAAAACTTAGAGATTCGTACTTTAGATAATTCAAGTTTAAAAATACTCCATAAGAAACCATAATGGAGTAAAATTCAAGAATAAAGATCAAAACATTGATAAAATCAAAGATAGTAACCATAATAGACATCTGGAACAAAGAAAAGAAAATTTCATTTTTCGGTGAATAGTGTCGTATCCGTGAATAGTTCCGTATACGTGAATAGTAATCCCGACACAAAAAAGGTAGAAATTCCACAATAAAATTCATATCAATATTTCAACATAATGATATTGAAGAAAATAATATTATTTACGAAGAAAATAGCATCCTTTACCTCAAAATAACAATATTTCTGATTAGAATATCAAATGTAAAGCCGAAGAAAACTTGCACTGAATAGCAACTCTCAAAGTATCTAAATACTCACAAAAATACGCTCGACAATATAGAGAAAGAGAAAAAAAACTTATGTTTCTGGTGTGATTTTCAATTCTAACTTAAGTGCCTATTTATAGGAAAATGCTAGAACGCCAAAGAAGACTAAATAATAAAATAATATTATTTTACTTTCTTTCCATCTACGCCATCCTCTTTGAATAAGCCAGCATCCCAATTCTGAAAATTTTTGCAGCCCACATATTTTTAACAAAAGTGGGTCCCACCCATAATTTTAAATAAAAACATTTAATTTCTGAAACTTCAATAATTCATAATAAATAGCCCCTTTATTAAAAAAATATGAATTTTATGTCCATTCCATACGAAATCAATTTCTCTACAACTTTGTAGATTTAAGTTTTTCAAAATTCCAAACAGAAAATATCTGAAATCTACAAACGGATGATTTTTAATACCTTCATTCCGACAAAATACTGATAAAACACCTCAGCATTAATTTCTTCATTTATAACAACATAAAATAAATATTTTCCTATCCATCATTTATGTCCACATAAAATAAATATTTTCTTATCATATAAATCAATAATTAATTATTCACAAATAATATTACAGAATCACAATTATGAAAATCAGGCCGTTCCCAAAAAGAGGGGGCTTTCCGATAAGGATTTCTCCTTATTGGCGCGCAATTAGGTGATCAAACCTCTCCTTGACAGAACTTTCTAGACATTGACAATAATGCTATCTAATAATATTATTCAAGTAATATGAATTATTGATCTGATAATGGAAAATACTGTGCAGTCATAATTATTGAAACAACAATAATATAAAATATCAACACAACAATTATTGAATCAATAATTTAAAAATACTGTGCAATCACCATCTTTTTACATAATACAGTTAACTCATGATATTATCATTCCAAAAGTTCCTAGAATTTTTAGAGAAAAATAATCGGATGAAACTTCTGTTGCTATGAACTGTCCAAAAATAGTCCTTTTTGTATTTTTGAAAAATTTGGACAGTTTTCCTAAAACAACTATTATGGCTTGTAAAATCATCATATTTGAGTTCTACCACTTGGGTTGGAAATCTAACTTACATATCTAGCACACCTTTTTGACGGATCGCAAAAAAGATGTGTAGATTTCAAATTATAAGCTTACAAAGTAGAAAAAATTAGGGTTTTCTAATTTTTTGAAAAACTAGTTTATATTTCTTGCTTTAGATCCAACTTTTGATCCTCAAAAGAGATAGATCTACACATAACACACTTATTAAAATGTATATCTATGGTTTTTAAGTTTAAAAATATAAACTCAAGATTTGATTTAAAATAACAAAAATAATTTACATAAACTAGTTAAAGTTATACCTTGATCTTCCTTTTCTTTCTTTTTTCTTTCTTCTTCTCTTCTTCTCCTACTTCCATGGCTGATCTCTCTCTCCTCTTTCTCTCTCTAGAACTCACTCTTTTCTCTTCTCTTTTTCTCTCTAGTTTACTTTACTTGTTTTGGAAATGAATGAAAGAGAAAAGAAAATATCTTATATAAAAGCTACTTTCAATTTCTTTTAAGTTGGTCACCCAACTTAAGTCTTTTCTAGCCTTCCCCCTCGTCTTTAAAAGCTTGCAAATCACCCCTGACATATTCTTAGCATATTCTCAGAATATTCTTTATTCCTTAGCATATTCCTTAAGATATTTTATTAAATTTCAAATATTAGGTTTTCACCCCTACAGATTTCCAACTTTGTAGGAATTCAAGACCAAAGGCAAAATGGTCTTTAACCATTACTAGAAAATGGTAAATTGGTCATTCCACCATCTCTAGGAAATTTTCTAGAAATTTCCTTCTAGGACATATTCGTCATTAGTAATTTTTATCAAGGGTATTTTAGTCTTTAATCCATTTCTTAATCTCCAATCTTTGATCCAATGGTTGTGGTTGATGTTAGGTGTCAGCATATGGCTGATTTTCTTGGATTTTATGCACATGGCATATCTCCCTTGATGACTCACCAAGATTTGGCTTTATGTTTTGTTAAAAGCAAAGATAAAGGGTATTTTGATAATTTGGAATCTACTAAGGGTATTTTGGTAATTTCACATATAATTTTAAGGGTAGATTGGTCATTTCACATGATTCCCTTAAATCTTAACCCTTAGGGTGTGATACTTAGTATTAGGGTTTGTAAATTAAGATTAAGGAATTCCTAATTAGGGTTTAGGGTTTCCAAAATCGAAATTAGGGTTTCTAATCGATCGTTAGGATTTCCTAACTGAAGATTAGGGTTTACTAATGTTACACCTTATCTGATCAGTACTTAACATTAATTACATAAACCACATATTCTAAAATTCCATTATAATAATAATTGTATTATTAATCGGAGTCATATTCAAATTAGAATTTTGATTAGGTATTTATTATTACCTTCTTTACACTGCTTAGTTAATGAATAAAGTGACTAGCATGTTGAATTCATGCCATGCATGCTCAAAATAATTATCAACACTATAAAATTAAAAATTATTCGTAAAATATTAAATCATGTAAAATTCCCGAGCCTTACATTTTTCCCTCATTATAAGGATTCTGTCCTCGGAATCATCATCACGGTATACTTAATTTATGTCTATTGTTCAACCTTTATTCCATTCCTAATTCCTTTCAGAAATAAAAATAAATTCTTTGCTCATCCTAAGTCTTATTTGACTTGACATGACTCATAATTTCCTTAGGGAACATAGTTCCGTATTCACACATTTAATACAAAATTATAACTCATAAAATATATGATAAAAATTTGAATTATTATATCCTTCCCTCCATATAAGATTCTATATTACGAGTCTTGATCCATTATTTATTCAAAGATTTATAATAATTGATTCAGCATACTTAACTATTGTGTTTAATTTTAACCGTTAAATAAATAAAACCTTTACTTATCAATTTTCTTATTTATCGTTTAGCCCCGACTATTTGTCAAGTTAAAACTCAATAACTGTTTACATTATCTTAACTTACTTGAACTCAAATTTCCCCTTCAATATTAATTTTAATCTTGTCCATCTTTATCTTTAGCACTCTTTGACTTATTTTCTTATATTTTATATCCTTGGAATTATGTCTTCTTCATCCTTCAATTCAGATACCATCTTGTGACTTTCATCGTATTTTAACCATAGTACTTCACAATGGTATCTTCCTAATTTGCCATTAACTAAACCGACGTCCCTTACGGAGAGTCTGGCTTTGGTGCCCCCCCCTTATTAATTCTCATTGAATTCTTTATTTAAATCTCAATACCCCCATCTCTATCTATTATTTCATTCATGAGTTGTGTCAGTTTTATTTTTCACCATTCTTCTAGCCTTTCCCTATAACTAATAGCTTCTGGATAGAGTTAGCTGAAACTCTTACCTCAATTTCAAGTTTAATAAAAAAAAAAATCAATACCTCGTTGTTACAAATGACTTTTAATATTATTGCTAAACGTTTCCCCCCTGATATTCATATGTCTATACTTATTGTTATCAATTATACCGTTTTAATTCTTTATTCAATACATTTCTAGATACATCTAATTCATTTCTCAGCTTGAACTACTTCACCACGTCTAGTAATAATGATATCTTTAGATCATTTCCTTACTTCTCAAATTTATCCCTAACTTACTTCACTTCATATCATTGATCCTAGTATTTTATTCGAACAATTTCTTCTACCATGATTGTTTAATCCACTGCTAATCTCATACTTTGGATATAAAGTAACCTCAATCATCTTCACTTCCTTTCCTAACAGACTTTCTATCATTCACTAATTTTCTCGACCAAAAGAATACTGACTATAACTGGTGAGCAGTCGACATACTATGAACTTTGTTTTAAATTTTCGAAAAGGTTTTACAGAATTTCATCTGCAAACCGTCATAACTTACGGGCACGGGGGTGATCAGCCAGTTATACCATGTATTGATCAATACTACATGTTTGAACGATATTTTCGTCCAGCATATCCGCCTTAGGCGCACAAATGTTTCCCATGTATGGGATGTTCATACTTAGTCTGGAATCCGAACCAAAAAAATTTGGTTGGATAACAATAAGGTTCTATCAAGTTCAACAATATTTTTAAATCTGTGTCAGCCGAGTCAAATAGTTTAGACGACTTTTAATTAATGTATATATACCGAAATTAAATAAGTCTGTATCAACATGTACAACAATTATCCAAGTGAGGATTCTTGTATAACCAATCTTAGAAATTAACGAACATAATATATATCTGGATCTATAATAATATAATTAAGAAGTTTTTACAACAGGAATATAATTCAATGATGTACTTATACAAAATTATTGCATAAGTATATACAAAAAGTAAGGATACTTGCCTACATATGTCCATTGTATAACGTAAATACAAAGGTAGTATATTTGCACAATGAAAAGAATAGTTCAGATACTTGCCTGGTCTGCTACTTACGGTACACGACTTAGTTTTATCTTTAATACAATGACCTATCATGAATAAGATCATTCTTTCGATTAGAATAATATATCGTAACACATAGTACTGCTATTTGCAGTCAACACAACCTAATCACATTGTCACATATGTATATTAGTTATTATGACACTAACAGTCACTTATACATGTCATCCTATATAAGTTTTGATCAATTTCAGACACATATCGGTGTATCGACGACTTTATCTGGTAATTATCGAGTTTATGTTTAATAAAACTCTATTCTGTATCTTAAATATTATTTTGGATAATTTAAATATCGATCATATTGTTTTTCATAGACTTATAATAATAATTAATATAATTTATCATAATTTTTCAAACATTGAATCATTTTTAAATTATTTAATTATTAAATAATTATATTAGCATTAATATTTAAATAATATTAAAATATTAATGAAACCATTGCTAAAATATTAAAGTTATTTATAATAACTTAAAATATTTTTAAAGTAGTAATATTACCCTTAAATGATATTTAAAACATTTAAAATCCTTTTTAAATAATTAACATTAATATTTAAATATTAATGTATTATTTATGAAAATACTAAAAGTTATTTATTATAACTTAAAATATTTTTAAATCATTTATATCCTTTTTAAATGATTTTTAAATCAATAAAATCATTTTAAAACTATTTATTTAATATAATTATTAAATAAATCTAACATCATTAATATAAAATTATTAATGAAATTTACCTTAAAATATTAAAATTTATATTTTATAACTTAAAATACTTTTAAACTCTTTATTTTCATTTAAAATGATTTTTATATTATTAAAATTATTTTTAACTAATTTATTTAATATAATTATTAAATAAATCTAATATGATTAATATTAAATAATTAATGAAATTTGCCTTAAAATATTAAAAGTTATGTTTTATAAATAAAAATTTTCAAATACTTTATTATCATTTAAAATGATTTTTAATATAATAAAATCATTTTTAATCAATATATTTAATGCATTTATTAAATAAAATAAAAATCATTAATATTCAAATAAATAATAATATTTATGGAAATTATGTCAAATTATTAAAAGTTAATTTTTATAACTTAAAATAATTTTTAAAACTAATTTTATAATTTTCAGAAATTATTTTCTATTTTTAAATAATTTTTGGAAATTAAAATAAATAAAATTATTAAATCTGTTGCTATAGCCTTTAGCGACAGAAAGTGTCGCCGAAAGTGTTCTTGAGCCTCAAGAACATTCATGTGCAGTGATAAAGGTGCTAAGTTTGACCAAGTTTAATTCTTTGCTTAAGTTGTTTCTGGACAAGCTATTGATCAAATCTTGTAGTATTGTTGTAATACTACAAGTGTATAACAAGTTCTAGGTCAAATCATAACACACAAGCAAGATCCAAGGCCTTGAACAACTTGTCAGAGTTGTTCTTCATTTTCTGGGCTGCCCAAAAATGAAGAACAGTTTGAGTAGCCTATTTTAGGCTTCCACTACTTGTTTTCTGTGTAATGTTTTGTTGATCTAATAGTTCCATGTTGTAGCCAATATATAAATGAACAAATCCATTGCATAAAATCATCCTAACAACATCATAATCTCCAGATCTATGACGGTATAACCATGTCAGAAGACATGTTCATACGTTTTCTGGGTTACCCAGAAAACTTCTTTCGTGATCATTTTGCTTGGTTTGACCATCCACTAAATCCATTCTGTTTATTTTTTATGTGTTTTAAAGGCATAATCATGTAGTCCATATAATATATTATAACACTGATACAACAACATAACCAAATCATCAAACACCTAACAGATCAGAGCCCAAGAACATCTTGTCAGACCGTTGTGGGTAAAATCTGGGTTACCTAGATTTGCTTGGTCATGGTCGGTCAACCGACTTTGGCCATCAATAACTTGAGATATATACATGATCAGACCTTGATACAAGTTCCAGATCAAAGCCCTTACAACATATTACAACTACAAACCTTTATAACAGTAAAATCATTAACATCCACAGATTTATTAGGTCCGACATCGGTTGTCAGACAACATTATAAAATTTTCTAGATTTTTGAAAACTTCTATTTCGTGCATCTAGATGTTTTGGATCTATCATGTACTAACCCAGATCAACTATATATACTACAAACAACATATTACAACACAAAATCATAACTTCTAACATATCAAACAAGATCAGATTCTAGGTTAGGGTTTTATACCTCACTTTGATTAATCTTGATCCTAGAGTTCCTGATCTGTTCTGGTTGATCTAGAGACTTGATTGGGGACTGATATACTTATAAATTTTGTGGGTATAGAGAGAGAGAGAGAGAGATTTGGTTGGGAGTTTGTGAACAAATGAGGCAAATATGTGACTTTTCTATCTCAAAATCTATATATAAGTTGGATGCAATGCACTTGGCTTATGAATGTGGCTGATATGTGTTGATTTTTGTCACATGTAATTTCTAGAGTTGTTCACCAACTTAATATTTGGCAAGATTTACAAGTAACCTAATAAAGAAATAAAAAAGGGCTTTTTGGACATTTTACGTGTAAATTTAATGGTTATCTTGTCATTTGTCTAACCCTTAGGGTTTAACCCTAATGTTTCACACATTAATTTTCTAGGATTTTGCAATTAGGGCTAAAATGGAAATTTATTTTTCTAACAAAATGGAAATTAGGGTTTCTTGATCATGTTTAGTTTCCTAATTACATAATTGCTTGAAAATTAGGTTTAGGTGTACTAATTAACATTAAGCTTTATAATTTAGCGATTAGGGTTTCTAATTTGACAAATAGGGTTTCTAATTTAGAAAATAGGGTGTCTAATAATTAGGGTTTTTAATTACTAATTAGGGTTTCCCTATTTAGCAATAAAATCTATAATATATATCATTTATCACATAACACAACGACTTATCAAATCTTAGTCGTATTTGACTTTCATATTAGGGTTTATCATATTAATGCTAGTGTTTTCTACTGTTACGCCATAATTGACCAACCATGATTAATATACACAAACAATACATATTTATAGCACTGAAATATAATTAATATTATATTATTATTCTCATTCATTATTCAAAATCTAGAATTAGGGTTTTGAATCCATATACGACTTA
Organism: Panax ginseng; assembly: GCA_020205605.1. NCBI lineage: Eukaryota > Viridiplantae > Streptophyta > Magnoliopsida > Apiales > Araliaceae > Panax > Panax ginseng. The sequence continues at coordinate 92,071,633 of CM035134.1, forward strand.
ACTTTAATTTATACCATTACTAATTAAGTTAACATAATTAACTTAACTAATATGAATAAATTCATATAATAAAATAATAATTCTAATAATTCTAATAATCATTTCATATATTAAGTAATATAATAATCATATTATCATGGAAAATAAATAATAAAATATTTTACTACAAAATTAAATTATTATAAAATATATTTTATAAAGTTCAATAATTCTTTTTTAAAAAAGTATTTGCAATTAATCATGTAATAAATAAATTTTTATTTATCACGTAAATACATACGCTTTAACTTGCACATATTCCCACCTTTTATTTAAAAATAAATAAATTATACGCAAAATTTCTTATTTAATTATATCATAAATATTGGGTTATTACAGATTTCCCCCTATGTTAAGATTTCTGGGTTTTGGACAAAATTTAGCAATGTGTCCCTCCACCTCGCAATTAAAACACTTAATCTTATTGATCTTATTATTCCTACTATGCTTCTTCTGTGGGCAACTATTTGAGTAATGCCCAATGTTTCCACAAGTAAAACATTGAGTTCCCCTAAAAATACACACCACTTTGTGCTTCTTCCACAATTACAACAACCTTCACTCCTTTGACTATTGTTATTATTTCTATCTTTCCCAGAGTTATTTGGAGAAGTGACATTCCTTTTCCTTTTGTGATTCCTCTTCTTTTTACATTTCCTTAATGCTTCATTCCCTTATTCCTCGGTCCCCTTCAACTCCGGTGGTCCCGCTAATTTAAAGTCTAAGGTAATCCTTAGAGTATTGGGTTAAACATGTGGTGGATTCTCTGACCTTCCTTGTAAAGCTTGTTGCCTCTTTTTCAGTTATGACAAAAAGAGCTCTAACTCATGTAAGCATACATGTGTCAACAAGTAATACATAGTAAGTAAAGTATCGATCCCACAGAGAAAGTTGTTCAATTTAAACTACTATTCATCAATCAAATCACTATTTCTATATGCTTAAACTAAAGATCAAAAGTGTGAATCATTCTAATTGCAAATAACAACTAAAATGAGAATAAGAATGGAATAAAATAAATCTGGAAATAATGGGATCCTAACTTCATTTAATACTTCATCTAATTACCACTATCATGCAAGAATTGTTCACATATCACAGGAAAATAGCCAAGAGCACTAATAGAGTCATAGCCATTTTTCAATGCACTATGACCTACTTACACAGCATCCACAAATGATAGACTCTATGTAATCATCAATATAACCAAAATCACTATATGTCTATGTGAAATTGCAATCATACTAATTTTAAGCACAAGTCCTTATTTTAACTCATACTGTGAATAAGTATATGTCTATCTCATTCACGAAATACGCAAGCCATATAAAACAACCCCATATACGTATGCTATTATGACTACAATCCATACTCGCATGTTCATTGTCAATTCCATGCAAATACTGAAACGAATGGTGATCAAGCATTCATACATGTAAAAAAACCATAACAAAATTCCCATATGATATGTAAAACAGCCCTAACAATCAAGCATGCAACTAAACTACATATTAAAATCCGTTAGAATCCCATAATGGAGTTTAGTTCATAACTAAACCAAAAGCCTTTATGGGATCAACGCTAAACATGATTATCAAGCAAACAATTGAAAGATGAGGATAGAATGATCAAACCCAATTGTAGATTGAAAACCAAAGTTAACGTTCAACTCCTCATAAAAATCCAATTAAACAATAATGAAAATCCACAATGACAGAAAATCCCCCGAAGAATTAGAAAAGATGGAGTTTAGGCTTCGTTCTTCGTTGGAATCTCTCCCAATGTGTAAACCCTAGTTTTTACTAAGAAAATATGTCAAAAATCATTCGAGTGTATCAAAAGTTATGTCTGACACCAGTCAGATATCGTTTAAAACCAAATACAACCTTTTTTAATTAAAAATTAAAATAAAACAAATCGTGACTTGACAAAGATCGCTGCAAGAATCAAGGCCTCTCTCCGATGTGTTCTCGCGTGGGCGAGAGACTTGTAGTAGGTCATGCTTTATCTGCTGCGAGTACTCATGCAAGGCGCCCGCCTCAAAGGTTATTCGTCGTGCGGCAACAAGACGACTTTGCGATCTGCAAATTCTAGTTCTGCTTACGATTACGTAAATCATGCTGCCATCGCTACTTGTTCATTCTTTTCCTTCCTTGATTGGTCTCCTTGCTCCATTATACCTTCATGCCATGCATCCGTCAACCTCATGCCATCTACATCATCCTCATGCCGTCCAACACCACCAAAGTAGCCATTTTCTGCAATTATTCCACCAAAAGAGTTCTAAGTATATGCAATGCAAAATAATATGAAATGCAACTAAAACATACTAGGATAGACTTGAGATTGGCATAATTCGCGTAAATTGATATCCAATAAGTAGGTATAAATCCCACTTATCAAATACCCCCAAACTTGAACTATTTCTTGCCCTCAAGCAATGCATGCTAAATAATAATGACAATGCCAAAGCACTACTATGCAGCTAAATTACTATGCAAACTAGTCTCACATCATTCCAACTTAAATAGAATTTCAGCCCAAAATGCCTCAGTGAATTATCCAGATTCAAGAATACAAGTTCAAACTAAACTATGGTCATAACATCATACACTCAGATAATTCATACATGCTATAGAGATGATGTGTGTGTGTGTCTAGTGTTCACCAAAACTTGATTCAAGCAAAGAATACACATGCTAAACTGCTCAAAACAGAAAATTATAGTCTAAATTAAAAATCATGTATAATTATGCAATGAAGATTGTTCCAACATATCCAAACAAACTAAAGTTCAACAATGGGATTAACTGCTTTATTGCTACTCACGAGGGCGATTTTCGCTCTTTCCCGCGGTGTTTATTGCTATTTTTCTTTTCTTTTTCTTTTTTTTTTATACATGACTGTGCAATGCCTTATTCCATTAGGCAACACTGCTACCCCTTAGCGAGCTTTCAACCAACGACTCCCAGACCATGAAAGACCTTAGGGCGCTAGGTGTAGAGACAATCCCCTCGGGCGTACTTACTCAAGTAGCCAAGACCCCGAAATAAGACTAGCCACATTATTGCTATTCATTTTTATTTTATTTTTTTACAGAGCATACCCATGTTTTCCTAAATTTTGAATGTCAATGTTTCATACAGTCTACATGCATGTTCCACATATTTCTCTTTTTAAAACTACATTTTATAACAAGCAATGCAACATATAATTCTTATACTTGCAAGTGATTGTAAATACATCCGTGCAAACTGAAAGCATTTAAACAGCAACATGAATTCCATCGTGTAAAACATTATAACTACATTTATGTTATCCAATATACTCTAAAATCCTTCATAATTCACTAATTAACTATCATCATTGGAGAGGCAAGAATTTCTATAAAGCAAGAATTTTTGTGAGACATTCAAACTACTAAAACCAAAAAAAAAAAAAATCTACCACATAAAACAAATAAACTACACATGCAGAATTTTAAACTAATCATGCAAAACTAAACTACATGCTACTAGACTACTCCCCAATACCCCCAAACTTAAAGTATTCAATGCCCCATTGAATGAAGGTAAAGGGTACAAGAGAACTCCCCTAATGATCGGTTGCACCACCCTCCTCGGGTGGTGAATCTGGTGGTGGATATGGCACTGCGGTCCCGAATTGAGGCCACTCTAGCATTGTTCCTTGCTGCGTAAAGGCCTCGGACAAGGCTCACGTGAGACCCGTGGCAAATGCTCCAAAATTTTCGTACATGGCGTCGACTCGCTGCTCCAACCTTCGGAGCTGGCGATCACCATGAGGAACTTGTGGTCGTGCCGAGGGGCCTGCCTCATCTGTCTGATGGGGCTGCTATGATGTCTCGGGAAATGTGGGCTAGAGGATAAATCCTCTTCCGCGTGGGTGTGGCACGCCTCCGGCCCGGTCCTCAAATTTAGAAATTGTGGCATGTGTGATGTCCTGACTTAGATATTGCAGTTGTTCATTTCCCCAGTTGCATCCCTGATGAGCACATAGCATCGCTACCACTGAAGCGTGTGGAATGCTCCCAGTGGTGCCTCCTCGCAGATATCGCAGCATATTTTGGTGGATGAGATGGTCAACATCAATATATTTCCCGGTGATAAACCCCCACAGAATAATTGCCCTCTCTGCTGTAATCTCGTGCTGATGCGATGAAGGCACTAACTTGGCACATATGAACAAGTTCCATGCCTTTGCATATCGGTTTAGGGCTGCGGCTGGGAATATTCGCGGCTGGGTCATACCGACTTTGTATGTCCATTTCGTGTCAGGCACATACAGCTCAACAATCACCAACTCCAAGTCTGTTTCTATGTGCGCACCGGTGACCCAGTTGGCAGCCCCTCTTGGTGGTGTCTTAGTGAGTCGGAAAATGGTTATGATGGCGGGAGGTCTGTAGTCTATCTCGAACCCGCGAACCATCGAGATACCGCTCATGGTGACCTTGGCATTGGCATAAAACTCACGGACTATGCTCATCAAAACGGGCGTGGGGGAAGCAGTCAGTCCACCCCAGCCTCTCTCGTGAATCATGGCACAAAGCTGTCCATCCTGGCCTTCTGGTTTGAATCCTCTTTCCTTGATAAATGTTTTTGCTATGATTAGGTAGTACTCCTGCTGGGCTTCCAAGGACAGGAACTTGGTGTGGTCGACAATATCCTCCTCATGACTGTCGGAGGAGGATGAGGAAGAGGAAGATGATCGTGCTCTCTTTGGACCCATTTGCAGATAATTGAGTGAGAATGTAGATGAAATTACTGAGAGTGAATGAGATTTTGTGATGTGATAACCTTCAAACTTGTTTCTGCCAACCCAATCAGAAACCCTAGCTTTATAGTAGTGGATGGGAGTGTGGGTATGAGCCTTGAACATGGAGATGATCGTGGGAATGTAATGGAGAGATGTATGGCTTCAATTTGTAACTGATAGAGAGATAGAGACGTGAGTTATGGTGACTGAGAGAATTTTGCTTCTATTATGATAGCAAATAAGAGTACAAATGGTCCCCAACTCGTTTTTAAAATTTTTAAATCTGTCTTAGTAAGGTGTCGCGCACTGCCGCGCGAGTTTTTAATGGGTTGGGCGCGCAAGCGCGAGACTTGTAGAATTTACTGTTGTCCTGATTGACTTGATGCGCGGACGTGCGAGTTTGTACTATATAGGCTGCACGGCCACGCGATCCTGATATCTGCGATGCTAAAGTTCAATTCCACTCTGCCTATCAGTGATGCTTTCAATGGACGGTACCTGCATAGACATTAATGCACACTGTTAAAGCATGAATTAATGGCCATATACGCTAACATCTTGCAAATATTTGTAATGCAATTCCTGCTACACATTCAAGCATGCAAATCCGATGTACTCTCAAAAATAAACTGGATATGACTAACTAAAATAATCTAAAATGAATAACTAAAAAGTCGATGAAGGTAGAAATAATGGGTTGCCTCCCATCCAGTGCTAAGTTATAGTAAATTAGTTTGACTGTCTCTGAAGCTCACGTCACATCAAGAATTGAGGTGCCTTCCTTCTTGTCCACCTCACTCCGAAATTTAATGACTTCAGCTTTTGTCAATGGCTCTACCTTCAACTATGAATTTTCACCTGCTACACACCTCAACGGTCCATAATTCCCCGATTTTTGTACCTCATCCTTTAGGCTCCAATCCACCAAGTTAACCAGAAAGCATTCTTCTTCATCCGTTGGGAACTTTATTGCTTTAAAGACATTGAATGTGACCTCCTGATCATATACACGCATCGTGAGTTCCCCTTTTTACACATTTATCGAAGTCCTGCCTGTGGCTAAGAATGGTCTCCCCAGTATTATTGGTATGCTCTTGTCTTCCTCGTAGTCTAAGATGATGAATTCAGCCAGAAAAATAAACTTGTCTACCTTTACCAACACATCTTCAACAATTCCTCGTGGATACGTAATGGATCTGTCAGCTAGCTGTAATGATATGTTTGTCGGCCTTGGAGCCGACAATCCCAACTGATTAAACACTGACAAGGGCATCAAATTTATACTTGGCCCAAGATCACATAAACACTTATCAAAGCTCGTCTTTCCAATTGTGCATAGAATTGTGAAGCTGCCCGGATCCTTCAGCTTTGGAGGTAATTTCTGCTGTAACACTGCACTGCACTCCTCAGTCAAGGCTACCATTTCAAATTCATCTAGTCTTCTCTTCCTTGACAAAATACCCTTCATAAATTTGGCATAGCTAGGCATTTGTTCCAATGCCTCTGTGAATGGTATGTTGATCTGCAGCTTTTTGAATACCTCCAAGAACTTACAATACTGTTTATCTTCCCTCTGCTTATTTAATCTCTGCGGATATGGGACACGAGGGTAAACTGGTGACACTGAGCTCTTGAGCTTCTCCTCTGAATCTGCTTTATCTTTCTCTTCCTGCTGCGACTTATAGTTTTCCAAATTTTCTTCCTCAACAGTCACATCACCCATTTTGAGTCGTCAATAACATGGTACAGAAACAACTACAACTTTATTAATACAACATAAAAACTATGAGTTTAAATACAAATATTGCCATCTAGACAATATCCATACCCAAATAAATCCTCATCACAATTATCGATACATTATTTTACAAAAATGGTGAGGACTACTAAACAACTCTCTAGAACTATCATTCCATACCCCGGCTCGTACTCGCTACATTCTCGCCTCCTGAGAAGAAAAATGGAACAAAATAGAAAAGGGTGAGCTCAACTAGCCTAGTAAAGAACATTATGACTAAGATAATATAGAACAAATTATTGTCAGTCTTCAACAGGGAAAAATCTGAGATAATATAATAGACAACAAGTTTCAGATCAATATTCGCAGTGGAAATAATAATTCATAGAAGAGTTACGTAGAGAATGAAATCTACTATTATCTATGAATTTAAAAGTCCATCAACAGTATTTTTATCCCTGTAACATCAATCAATATATATCCTGAATCAAATATTCATCTTTGTACTACAGGCCAAAGATATTCATCAGTTGGTCATGTTCATCTCAACACTTGTTCATCTTTGCACTACGGGCCAAAGATATTCATCACAAAATCATTAATCTTTGCACTACAGGCCAAAGATATTCAATTATATCATCATTTAGGACTGAGGATGATGAAAAATATTTTTAAAAAAAACGAATCCAGTGAAACAAAAGAATAAACATTTAAGGATTCGTATTTCGGTTTATTCATGTCCAAAAATACCTCATAAATAATCATAGTGGAGTAAAATTCAAGAATGATCAAAACATGGATACAATCAAAGCTAGTATCCATAATAGATATTTTGACTTAAAACAAAAATTTAATTTTTCCGTGAATAGTCTCAGATTCGTGAATAGTCAGATATCGTGAATAATGACGTATACATGAATAGTAACCCGACACTAAAAGACAAGAATTTCACAAAAAAATACTCCCAATATTCTCAAGTAATGATATTGAAAGAAATAATATCATTTAAAAAAATAATATCCCTTACCTCGAAAAGACAAAGATTTCTAATTTGGAATATCGGATATAGTCTTTGAGGGAACTTGCAACCAGATAGCAACACTCAAAGTATCAAAATACTCACAAGAATACGCCAATATATAGAGAGAGAAAGAGAGAAAAACTTCAGCTTTACGGTGTGATTTTCAATTCTAACCTAAGCACCCTATTATAGGAAAATGCTTAGAACACCAAAGCAGAAAATTTAATAAAATAATAATATACTTTTCTTAATTTCCTTAGCACACCTCACCAGCTGATTTCAACCATTAACATGTGCCACTCAAATGGAAAAAACATTTTTCTTAATAATAATAATTAAAACTTCCAATAATCAATTATTTCAGAACTTCGGAACTTCAATAATTCATGATAAATAGCCCTTTTGTCAGAAAAATTCGAACCTCGTGTCTTTTCCATAGAAAATTCCATTATCTACAACTTTGCAGAAGAAAGTTTTTTCAAATTCCAAATGTAAATTGACCAAAAATTCATAAACCAAGCGATTTTACAAAGCTATAATCAAATTTCAAATCAAGAAATGGGGTCCAATTGACATGTTTAACATGTTTTTAACATTTATTGTAACAAAAATACTCTTCCTCCTCATATACTCATATATCCCACATTCATTGTAAAAATATCACCATTATTATATTATTAAAATATAATAATATATTTAAATGAATTATTTTATCGTAAAAAGATAAAATGTTAATTTTCAACAATTGTCACATTAAAATTTTCTCCATTTATATCCACATAAAATCAATATTTTCCTCATCATATAAATCAATAATTAATTATTCACAAATAATATTACGTAATCACAATCTCGTGACCGTGCGCTTTCAGAAAAGAGGGGCTTTCAATAAGGATTTCTCCTTCTTCATGCCATGAATTAGATGACCTAACCTCTCCTTGTATGTAACTTTCTAGACATTGACAATAATTTTATCTAATAATATTATTCAGATAATATGAATTATTGTCTCGATAATGGAAAATCTTGTGTAGTGACAATTATTGAAACAACAAAGAATATAAAATATCAACGCAAAAATTATTGAATCAATAAAATAAAATACTTTGAGCATAAGAATTATCGTAATAATAATTATTGAGTAGTGCCTTCTTACGTAAGAATCAATAATTGTGCAATACAATCTGGTGTACTTCGTGTTTTAACCACCGAGTATTTTAATAGTATTATTTGGTAACAACTACGCCAGTTATTTATAAACAACTTATACTTGTCGTTTTCTTCATCCAATCGCTTTACATTATGGGGCCCACACAAGGTCACTACCACATACTACGAATATTCCCAACTCAGAAGAATATTTCACGACCAAACGAATATTTTATAACCACTTGCTTATTGGAAATATTTGTGTATATTACCCATAACTATCCACATTAATCAAATCAACCCTTACTATTTCAAAATAATAAATGGAGGAAATTCAATTTTATTTATAATAAGTTGGGGTCTTACAACCTCCCCTCCTTATGACATTTCATCCTCGAAATTGACGTACATACCTGGTTTTTCGAAAAGGTGAGGGTACCTCGCTTTCATTTCCGTTTCCAACTCCCAGGTCCTTTCCTCTATAGCATGGTTCCTCCACAAAACTTTAACTTGTGGTATGACCTTGGTGCGTAGGACATGCTCCTTCCTATCCAATATCTTGACAGGTACCTCCTCGTACGTTAAATCTTCGGCTATCTCGTCTGGTTCTAACGCAATAATGTGATTTGGGTCTTTCACATATTTATGAAGCATAAATACATGAAAAATATTATGAACAAGAGACATGCTTGGAGGTAATGCGAGTCTATAGGCCACATTTTCTATTCGGTCAAGGATCTCAAATGGACCAATAAATCATGGATTTAGCTTTCCTCTCTTCCCAAATCTTGTATCTCCCTTCCATGGAGCAATACGTAACAGTACATGATCTCCAATATTAAATTCCACGTCCTTTCAATGAAGATCAACATAACTCTTTTGTCGATCTTGTGAGGTCTTTATACGTTGCCGGATCATTTGAATCTTTTCTATGGTCATGCGTACTAATTCTAGTCCCAACAACGTTGCTTCACCTACCTCGTCCCAACATACTGGAGAGCGACACTTTCGTCCATATAATGCTTCGAATGGAGCCATGCCTATACTTGCTTGATAACTGTTGTTGTAGGAGAATTCCACCAATGGCAAGTACTTATCCCAACTTCCTTTGAAATCTAGGACACAGAGTCTTAATAGATCTTTAAGGGTTTGAATATTCCTTTCCGATTGTCCGTCCGTTTGAGGATGATATGCTGAACTGAATCGTAAATCTGTGCCCATAGCATTTTGCAAGCTAACCCAAAATCGTAAAGTGAACCTTGGGTCTCGATCAGAAACTATGGATACTGGCATGCCATGCAGTCTTACAACCTCATTCACGTACATACGAGCAAGACGTTCAAGGGAAAAAGTCTCACGTATAGGCATGAAATGAGCAAACTTGGTTAATCTATCAACAATAACCCAAATCGCATCTATGCCTTGAGAAACCTTGGGAAGACCTGTAACGAAATCCATGGTAATGTGTTCCCACTTCCATTTTGGAATCTCAAGTGATTGTAATGGACCCTTTGGCACTTGATTCTCTGCCTTTACACGTTGACAAGTTAAACACCTCGAGATAAACTCCGCGATCTCTCTCTTCATATTGCTCCACCAAAATGTATGTCGAAGATCATGATACATTTTGGTACTCCCAAGATGGATTGCAAATGTGACGCCCCCAAAATAGGCATACAACACCCATTCTGAGTTGCCAAATGCATGGTACAGAAAGCAAACTACAACTTCAATAATACATTTGTCGTGCAAAATACGACAACACATACTGTGAGTTTAAATACAAATATTGTCTTCTAGACAATATAAACACTCAAATAAGTCCTCATTACAACTATTCATACACTATTTTACAGAAATAGCGTGGACTGCTAAAACCTCTTTCTAGAACCATCACTCCATACCCCGACTTGATCCTGCTATGTTCTCACCTCTTAAGAAGAAAAATGGAACAAAAAGGAAAAAGGGTGAGCTCAATTAGCCCAGTAAAGAATATTATGACTAAGATAATATACAACAAATTATCATTAGTCTTTAACAGGGGAAAAATCTGATAGAATATAATAGACAACAAGTTTTAGATTAACAAATGCAGCGGAAACAGCAATCCATTAGAAGAGTCACGTAGAGAATGAATTCTACTATCTTTTAAGATTTAAAAGTCCATCATCAATATTTTATCCTCAGAACATCAATCAATATACATCTTTAATGAAATATTCATCTTTGCACTACAAAAGCCAAAGATATTCATTTATATCACCAATCGATCATGTTCATCTCAACACTGCTCATCTTTGCACTACTAGCCAAAGATATTCATCAGTTAATCATTCATCTTTGCACTACATGCCAAAGATATTCAGTAATATCATCATTTAAGACTGAGAATGATGAAAAATATTTTAAAGAAAACGAATCCAGTGAGATAGAAGGACAAATATTAGGGATTCGTATAATAGTTTATCCAAGATCAATAATACTTCATAATAACCAATTGTGAAGCAGAATTCAAAAATAAAGATCAAAACATGGATACAATCAAAGATAGTAACCATAATAGATATCTTGGACAAAAAGAAAAATTTTCATTTTTCGGTGAATAGTGTCGTATACATGAATAGTAACCCCGACACAAAAAGTTCCAAATTTGATTAAAAAGTTCAAATCAATATTTCGGCATAATGATATTGAAGAAAATAATATCATTTAAGAAGAAAATAACATCCCTTACCTTAAAATAACGGTACTTCTGATCGGAATATAGGATAGAAAGCCGAAGGAAACTTGTACCGAACAGCAACTCTCAAAGTATCAAAATACTCATAAAAATACGCTCGATAATCTAGAGAGAAAGAAACTTGTTTCTGGAGTGATTTTCAATTCTAACCTAAGCGTCTATTTATAGGAAAATGCTAGAACGCCATAGGAGACTAAAATAAAAAAATAATATTATTTCAATTCTCATTTTCTATGCATGCAAGCTAGCAACCATCTTTGACAAAAAATCAGCAGCCCACATGTGTATTCAACACCAACCAAAAAGTGGGTCCCACCCATAAATTAATAAAAATCATTTTATTTTCCGAAACTCAATAATTCATAGAAAATAGCCCGTTTATCAGAAAAATACAAATTTTATGTCCATTCCACACGAAATCGAATTCTCTACAACTTTATAGCTTTGAGTTTTTCCAAATTCCAAATAGAAAATATCTGAAATCCACAAACGAAGGATTTTTAATACCTCAACTCCGACAAAATACTGATAAATTACCTCAGTATTAATTCCTTCATTAATAACCACATAAAATAAATAAATCCATCATTTATATCCATATCAAATAAATATTTTCTTATCATATATATCAATAACTAATTATTCACAAATAATATTACAGAATCACAATTATGACAACCAGGCTGTTCCCAGGAAAAAGGGGGTTTTCCAATAAAGATTTCTCCTTACTGGCACGCAATTAGGTGATCAAACCTCTCCTTGACAGAACTTTCTAGATATTGCCAATAATGCTATCTAATAATATTATTCAAATAATATGAATTATTGATCTGATAATGGAAAATATTGTGCAATGATAATTATTGAAACAACAATAATATAAAATATCAATGTAGTAATTATTGAATCAATAAAATAAAATATTGAACAGTAACTACTGTAACAATTATTGAGTAATGTCTTCTTACGTACGAATCAATAATTCAACAATACTGTGCAATTCCGTGTGTTACTGTGCCACCACGCGTATCACGGTATTTTAACCACCAGGTAACCCAACATTGTTAATAGTAACAATTACGCCATTTTTTATAAAAACTTATACTTTGTCGTTTTCGTCATCCGACAATTATTCTGTTATGGGGCCCACGAATGGTTGCGCCGTCGTACGACTATTCCCCGACAACAAGAATATTCCACGACCAAACGAATATTCCCCGACAAAAATGAATATTTTATAACCACTTGTTTATTTTGCAAAATTTGCACATTTCACCCATAATCAAAGTATTATATCAAATTAAAACCTTATTAATTTAGAATAATGAATAGAGAAAATTTAATTTTATTTATAATAAGTTGGGGTCTTACAGCAAATGGTGTGTTGTGTGCCTCCACCATGATTCTATGCTTCAAGTCAGAATCGTTAGGAACGCAAAGTCTGGAGTTGACTCGAAGTATTCTTTCTTCATTAGCACCTTCTTGCACTTTCTTCTTCATACGCATCAGCTCCAGGTCTGTAGCTTGAGCAGCTTTAACTCTATCGATTAAAGTCGGTTCTACTCGTATATTCGTCATCATCACGTGGGTCCCTGGAGTCTTTAATTCTATCTCCATCCTTTGCAAGTCACACAAAATGGGCCTTTACGTTGACAATATCGCACTCGTACTCGCATATGATCTTCTACTCAATGTGTCAGCTACTACGTTCGCTTTTCCAGGATGATATTGAATAGTGTGATCGTAATCTTTCAATAGCTCAAGCCAACGTCGTTGCCACATATTGAGTTCTTTTCGGGTGAAGAAATATTTGAGGCTTTTATGATCCGTATAGATCTCCACTTTCTCCCCATATAAGTAGTTTCTCCAAATTTTCAACGCGAATACGACTGCTGCCAACTCCATAATTCCTCTCATATTCTTCGAGTTGTCGCGAGGCATAGGCTATGACTTTCCAATTTTGCATGGGAACACATCCTAACCCTTTGCCTGAAGCATCGCTGTAGATAACAAATCCATCCGAACCAGATGGTATTGCCAGAACAGGTGCCGAAATGAGTCTCCTCTTGAGCTCTTGGAAAATCTTCTCGTATTCCTCGCTCCATACGAATTTTGTATCTTTTCGAGTCAACTGAGTTAACGGAGTAGCGATTCGAGAAAATCCTTCCACGAATCTCCGACAATAACCAGCTAAGCCCAGAAAGTTGCGTACTTCGATCACCGACTTTGGTTGCTCCCAACTTTGTATTGCTTCAATCTTCGTCAGGTCAACAGATACTCCATGTTTTGACACCACGTGCCCAAGGAATGCTACTTCTTCAAGCTAGAATTCACATTTCTTTAGCTTGGCATAAAGCTTGTTTTCATGAAGCCTTTCAAGTATCAGCTTCAAATGGTGCTCATGATCTTCATAGCTTTTGGAATAGATGAGGATGTCATCAATAAAGATAACAACAAATTGATCCAAATATTCCTTGAATACTCGGTTCATCATATCCATAAAAGAAGCAGGAGCATTAGTCAATCCAAAAGATATGACTAAGAATTCATAATGCCCGTACCGAGGTTCTAAAGGCGTCTTTGGAATATCCTCAGTTTTAATCTTCAAATTGATGATATCCGAACAAAGATCGATCTTTGAAAAGAATTGTGCTCCTTGCAATCGGGTCAAATAGGTCATCAATGCGAGGTAACGGATACCTATCCTTGATGGTGACATGGTTTAATTCTCGGTAGTCAATATAAAGTCGCATACTCCCATCTTTTTTCTTTAAGAATAAAATAGGAGCACCCCAAGGAGATGTACTAGGACGAATGAAACCGATGTCTAACAATTCCTATAGTTGGACTTTTAACTCCTGAAGTTCAATAGGAGCCATTCGATATGGGGTTTTAGAAATGGGTTTTGTACTCGGTTCAAGGTCAATAAAGAATTTAACATCACGTTCTGGGGGTAGACCTAGAAGTTGTTTAGGAAATACATCAAGAAATTCTCTAACCACAGAAATATTATTCAAATCTGACTTGTCATTATTTAAATCCATAACATAGGCTAAGAAAGCTTGACATCGGTTTTTCAATAAACAAATAGCTTTGTGGCTTGATATGACAGTGACTGATTTTAGTGGTTTAGTTGCTTGAATTCGCATAACAGGTTGGTTAGGAATATAAAAACTAACAACCTTACGAAAATAATTAATTTTGGCATAATGAGTGGTTAACCAATCAATTCCTAAAATCACATCAAAAGCAAGTATCTTTAAAGAGATAAGATCCACAGGTAATGTGATGGTGCCAACTTGGACTAAGCAAGATTTATAAACTGTAGATGTAATGAAGGTTTCACCCAACGGAGTTTCAACATACAAGTTAAAGTCCAATTTCTCCGGAGTCAAGTTTAAACGTTGAGCACAAGCAGGAGAGATAAAAGAATGGGTAGAATGGTATCTAGTAAGGTATAAACTTCTCAAGAATTCAAGATTAGCATACGCATGATCACCTCGTTCGGGTTTCTTGCATTTTGTCCAGTCACGACAAACGCCCTCCCTTGAACCACCGACTTTGTTTTGTCCGTAATCTCCTTTGGTGTCGCCGTCCCAGTTGGACTTGACTTCGCTACAGGACAAAATCTGGCTATATGACCGTCTTTTCCACAATTGAAACACACCTTGGAAGGTTGTGAACAATTTGGACTTATGTGTCCCTCTTCTCCGCATCTGTAGCATCTAACTGGTAGTCGTTCTCCTCCCCTAGAATTTGTTGTTGGTGCTACTGCTGCTGCTGATGTCTTCCCATCATTGTTGAATCTCCTCTTTTTGAAATTTCCACTTGACTCACCTCTCCTATTATCATGGCCATGATTACCTCCCGAGTAGTTACCGCTTTTGTCTGTATTTTTCCCTCCTCGTTGGTTATCATCGCCTCAATGATCATTGCCATCCGGTGATGACCACGGTCGTGGTCCTTGTTGAACATACTCACTATCTCGCTCTAAAAAAATTGAGCCTCGCTGACAACATCCTAATACATAGAAAATTTGTGAGAGATAAGGTATTGACGAATCTCGGGTTTTAGACCTCTCAGAAACATCCGCATCATACGTTCCTCATTCTCTACCAAATGAGGTACAAACCTGGATAACTCCGCGAACTTCGCCTAGTATTGGGAAATCGTCATGTTGTTTTGTTCCATTCTAATAAACTCTACCTCCTTAATATGATGAATACTTTTAGGAAAGTACTTGTCATTAAATAGTTTCTGAAATCTTTCCCAAGACATGCTTTGAAAGTGCGCCGGTCAGTACGCTTCACGATTCCCACCAATAATCACTTTCACCACGGAACATAAAGGGTGACGAATGAAATCTTCTGTTCTCCGTGCATCCCAAGACATCGAATATCTTGGTAATTTGCTTGACCCATGTTTCGCCTTTAATCGGATCGGGCTTTCCCGTAAATTTGGTGGTCCTAACTCCTTGAATCGCTTGGTCACGTGATGATCACGCATTGCTATCACTTCCACCATGTATTTTGTACACGAGTCTCCTCGTCTCGATTTTTGCATGAACTGCAAAAAGCTCCTAAACATTCCATCATTCATCGTTTGTTCAAGAGTGTTGTTTACAGGAGGAATATTGCCTTCCTGCATCGTTCTCCCCGTTTTGTGACTAAAGGTTGTTCCACGCCTCATACACTCCATTGTTAACGCTTCTCGCACCATTCTTAAATCATCGCCATAAAACAAGGGTTAATTAAATAAATTAACATATCACATAATATCCCTTTATTATGACCGACCAACAAATAAGTTTAAATAGGACACACTAGCGAAGGATTTACTCATCTTTCCCCTCCTAGTTCTATTCCCCGATCTCCTCCAGAGACCATATCCCTAAGCTTTGATACCAACTGCGACGCCCCCAAAATAGGTATATATCACCCATTCTGAGTCGCCAAATACATGGTACAGAAACAACTACAACTTTTATTATTATAATTGTTGTGCAAAATACGATAACACACAGGCTATGAGTTTAAATACAAATATTGTCTTCTAGACAATATCCACACTCAAATAAGCCTTCATTACATTTATTGATACACTATTTTACAAAAATAGTGAGGACTGCTAAAACAACTGTCTAGGACCATCACTCTTTACCCATTCGTTCTCGCTATATTCTCACCTCCCGAGAAGAAAAAATGGAACAAAACGGAAAAGGTGAGCTCAACTAGCCCAAAGAAAGAATATTATGACTAAGATAAAGAACAACAATTTATCGTTAGCCTTCAACAAATTAGATAAAATATAATGGACAACCAGTTTTAGATCAATATTCGTAGCGGAAATAACAATTCATTAGAAGAGTTAAGTAGAGAATCAAATCTACTATCATCTATGAATTTAAAAGTCCATCATCAATATTTTATCCTTGTAACATCAATCAATATACATCTTGCATCAATTATTCATCTTTGCACTACAGGCCAAAGATATTCATTTGTATCACCAGTTGGTCATGTTCATCTCAACACCTGTTCATCTTTGCACTATGGGCCAAAGATATTCATCAGGTAATCATTCATCTTTGCACTATAGGCCAAAGATATTCATCAAGTATCACCATTAAAGACTGAGGATGATGAAAAATATTTTAGAGAACGAATCCAGTGAGATAGAAGAACAAAGATTAGGAATTCGTACTTTAGATGAACCAAGTTCAAAAACGCTCCATAATAAACCATAGTGAAGATAAAAACATGGATTCAATTTCAAGAATAAGGGTCACAACAGATAACTTGAAAGGAAAAAATATTTTTTTTCTGTGAATAGTACCCGTGTCCAGTACCTGTGAACAGTACCCCTGAACAGTACCCGATCATGAAAAGTTCCAAATTTGATTAAAAGTTCAGACCAATATCCTATGAAATGATATTAGATGAAGCGAAATTTCTAATCATTTCAGAAATTATAGAAGCAATACTTACCATAGTAAGTTCAAATTTAGGAATACGAGATGAAATAATATTGATCACGTAATATGGAGTATGAAAGAAAATAATATTTCTCACGAGTATTACAATAAAATAATATCCTTTACCTTATTAGAAACTAGATTTGACTGGAGTGTCGGATATTATTCTGAAAAAATCATACAGAAAAACTACGCTCAAAGTATTCTTATACTCAAGAAAATACTCACAATACTATAGAATAAGAATTTCTGATTTTGAAAGTGTGATGTAGGAAGGAGGGGTTACCCCTTATTAATAGTAGAACGGATGAAGAAAAGTTTGAACCACTAGGCCTAACTCTGCCAAACTTCCTCCGCCAACTTCCAAATTCTAATTTGCCTAACTTTCATTCAATATTTTCATTGGGTGAGGGCCCATCAATTTGAAAAAAATGCATTGTAGGAGAAAGTATTCTTCTCATCAATTTAGAAAACAATAACATTCTGCCAAAACATAAAGAAATGAATGGCACATCTTGTTGACAACTGAGGGCCACCCAATTAGTCATACTCTGCCAACTTAAAGAAATGAATGCACACCTTTTAGAAATTTTTCCAAATGAGGGGCCACTCTTTGAAATCAAGCTTACAGGCAACTCATTTTCCATTTACACCAAATATTTTAATTTCCACCAATTTATTTCCACCAATCATACCAACCAAAACAAAGTTACCACCTACTTTCTTTTGTAAACAAGTAGTCATATACATTTTGTTTACTTCCGTTTCAAATTACCACATGCTTATATATTAAAATAATATTATTATTAAACAATTATAGTATATAATAATAATATATATGAATGAATATTTTATCAGAAATTGTAATTCCACAAAAATATGCCAAACTTTCAACAATTTATTTCATGCTAAAATTCCTTCATTAATAACCACATAAAATAAATAAATCAATCATTTATATCCACATCAAATAAATATTTCCTTATCATATAAATTAATAATTAATTATTCACAAATAATATTACAAAATCACAATTATGACAACCAGGCCGTTCACAGGAAAGAGGGGGCTTTCCAATAAGGATTTCTCCTTACTGGCGCGCAATTAGATTACCAAACCTCTCCTTGACAGAACTTTCTAGATATTGCCAATAATTCTATCTAATAATATTATTCAAATAATATGAATTATTGATCTGATAATGGAAAATACTGTGCAGTGACAATTATTGAAACAACAATAATATAAAATATCAACGCAGCAATTGAATCAATAAAATAAAATATTGAACAATAATTACTGTAACAATTATTGAGTAGTTCCTTCTTACGTAAAAATCAATAATTCAACAATATTGTACAATACCGTGTGCTACTGTGCAACCATGCGTATTACTGTATTTTAACCACCGGGTATTCCAACAAAGTTAATAAAATAATAATTACGCCGTTATTTATAAAACTCAAACTTTGTCATTTTCTTCATCCGATGCTTATTCCAAGTTATGGGCCCCATAATTGATCGCACCGTCAATGCATTTGGATATTCTTCACAAAAAAAGAATATTCCACGACCAAACGAATATTCCCCGACAATAATGAATATTTTATAACCACTTGCTTATTTTGTAAAATTTGCACATTTCACTCATAACCAAAGTATTATATCAATTAACACCTTTTTATTTCAAAATAATAAATAGAGAAAATTCAATTTTATTTATAATAAGTTGGGGTCTTACATTTAGTTACTACTTAGCGAAGGATACTCACTTGCGAGGAGGTCTAATGCGAGCAATTGTGTGAAGGAAATATTTCTTTGCGCAATAAATCATTTGCGAGTGATATAATATGTCTTATGAAGGATTTGTCCTTCATTAAAGGCCATTTTTGGTGTAGTGTTGACACGTTGTGCTTAACAAATTTCCTCCAAAAATGTACTTTTCGGTATATGTGTTTTGAAAAGATGCTTTGTCATGATTATACTGACAAAACGCTCTGTCATGCTTAGTAGGATTTGTGTAAGAACCTAAGTTAGGAACCCTAATATCTAAATTAGGAAACCATAACCCTAGATTTACAAACCCTTACCCTAAAATTTAAACCATAACTCTAATTAGTTATAACTAACCCTAGTTATGTTATATTAAACCCTAACCATGGTTATAAAACTTCAATTAAGTGTTATAATATCATTAAGTAACCCTAATCATAAAATTCAAAATCCTAATCAAGATTAAGGAGGATTAGGGCATAATTAAGCTACTAATTATGATGAACTAGCTCACAAGTAGGTTGCAAGTCACCGAAGCAAGTTCCAAGGTAGCACATGACTTGGTATCATCCCCCAAGCAACAAATGGTAACAAGATCAGATATTAAGGGAGCCACGTAGGTGGAAAAATGACTAAAAACCCTAGTTATACAATTCTATAAATAGAAGCCCTTACACAAGACAAACCCACAAAATTCTTAAGCTTATACACTAATATATCATACCTATAGAAGCCCTGTTGATAGCAAGATCAAAATCAAAAGCTAGAAATCCAAAATTACTCGAGAAAGGTGCAAACCCTAATTTTAACCAAAATCTTTGATTCTATGTTAGATCTGTTGTTTTGTTATTTAATTATGTGTAATAACATGTTAGTAAGTATTATAAGTTGGTAGATTTTGTTTTCATAACATCAAGATGAATCAAAATAATATTTTAAGTTACTCGAGAAAGGTGCAAACCCTAATTTGCTTTATGTTTATTGTTAGGAAGTCTAAGTGTTATGTAATGATACCCTGACATATATACTGCATATTTGTGACACTCAAACGCTTAATTAACTCATAGGTTTACTAGAAATAATGGTCAAATATCATTGAGCGGGCGTGACTACATTTTCTGGAAAATCCAGAAAACTGATTAACACCAAGAACATCTTCTGGCTGTACTTTGACCAATCTAACTCTGCACCCTAAAGGCTTACTCAGTCCAAACTAGTGTATCATCTTTGTACCTTTGTATATAGACAAAAAAACTACATTAATCAAAACACCTATCTAATACATGGATTGAAAGATATAAGAGTCACAAAAGCGTTGACCGACCATGACCACTGTCATAGGTTACCCAGAAACCTAAGAACAGTCCTGACAGTGAATCTTAGCCTCTATAACTTCTTGTTATGTGAAGGTTAGAGTCTGATATTGGTATGTAATTGTAGTCTTACATGAGCACTACAAAACCAATACACTTACAAACCCAGAATCATAACAAGTAGGGAGTTAAATTAAGGTCAAAGTGACCTCTAAGCCTTGACCATTCTATTTATCAGAAATGAAGAACACCTTTAGCCACACTTTCTGTCGCTACTAAAGACCTTTAGCGACAGACATAAAAAATAAAATTAATTAAATAATTATAAATATAGTTTAAAAATTATTTTAAATTATAATAATTAACTTTTAATATTTTAGTATAAATTTGATAAATATTTTATTTATTTAAATATTATTAATAATTAAGTTATTAATATTTTAATTAGATAAATCATTTATAAATAATAATAATAAATAATTATTTAAAATGATATTAATGATTTAAAAATCAGATTAAGTGGTTATAAATTATTTTAAAATAATAATAAGGTTTTTCATAATATTTTGAGTGAATATTATGTAAAAATAGTAATAAATTATTTAAAAATAATTTTAATGGATAATTAAATATGTAAAAATTATTATATGAATCCAAAAATTATTATAAATGATAAATAAATTATCTAAAATTATAATTAAAGTTTAACTGTGATATTACCTTATTAAATATCTGGTAATGTTTTTAGAGACAAATAAATCATATCAAACTTAGACTGAACATGAATAGTTTGTTTAGTTGAGTATTGTTATCAATACTAATGTGTTAAATATATATGTTTGAACATATTAGGTATTTTAAACGAATTAAGTAGCGTTAGTTAGATGATCTATGTGCATTCAAGTCTTCTAAACTATCTCATTACCTTATGTAAGTCTTCTACCCTAACTCAATTACTTTACGCAAGTTATTGAACCCCACTTTTATAGAACAAGATTTTAATCTTGATTGCTTTTCGATATATTATAACGAACCAAATTCTTTTACCAGTTATTGTGAAGTTATTGTTATAGCTTCAACATAACTAAGAAATGAATTATTTATTCATGTGTTATTGAATTATTGTTCATCAAGCTTAAACTGTTGTGTCAAAACAAATTGTTTTGGTAAGACATCCTATATTGAGTTATATATCCCTGGGAGGGAAAAATGTGTAAGTAGAACTGATACTTAGTTCAAGAAGGGCAAGATTAGGATGAGATGCATACTCCTAGGATGTTGAATAGGTTGATCCCCTATGTCATATTCGAACAAGATATCTAAGTCTTTGTGATAGATAGAAATGAAAATCTAGAAATGGTAATCAACATTTAGTCAAGAAAAGTTATTGAACTGTTATATTCTTCAAATCCTATATTATGTTTATAAATATAAACTTGTTGAGCATGTCATAGCTCAGTCTTGCAATCATTTTCTTTGCAGTATTAGATGGTAACCTTGACACATTTGGAACAAACAATGGGAAGAGACCATGCTTAGATTAATTTAAATTATTGTCTAGCATAATGTAAGATTTTTTTAATAAGGAACTCTTTATGAAGAACCGTGACGCCCCCAAAATTGGTATACAACACCCATTCTGAGTCGTCAAAGACAACACATAAACTGTAAGTTAAAATAAAAATATTGTCTTCTAGAAAATATCAACACTCAAATAAGTCCTCATCATAATTATTGATACAATATTTTACAAAATAGTGAGGACTACTATAACAACTGCCTTGGAACATCACTCTGCACCCCGACTACTCCCCACTATATTCTCACTTCCTGAGAAGAAAAATAGAACAAAAAGGAAAAGGGTGAGCTCAACTAGCCCAGTAAAGAATATTATGAATAAGATAATATAGAACAAATTATCGTTAGTCCTCAACAGGAAAAAATCTGATAGAATATAGTAGACAACAAGTTTTAAATTAATATTCATAGTGGAAATAATAATTCATTAGAAGAGTTACGTAGAGAATGAAATCTACTTTCTTCTAAGAATTTAAGAGTTTATCATCAATATTTTATCCCTGTAACATCAATCAACATACATCTTGAATCAAGTATTCATCTTTACACTACAGGCCAAAGATATTCATCAGTTGGTCATGTTTATCTCAACACCTGTTCATCTTTGCATTACGGGCCAAAGATATTCATCAGAAATTCATTCACCTTTGCACTATAGGCCAAAGATATTCAGTAATATCATCATTTAGGACTAATGATGATGAAAAATATTTTAAAGAAAATGAATCCAATGAAACAAAAGAACAAATATTAAGGATTCGTACTTTAAACAATCCAAGTTCATAAATAACCATAGTGGAGTAAAATTCAAGAATGATCAAAACATGGATACAATCAAAGCTAGTATGCATAATAGATATCTTGGATAAAAAATGAAAATTTAATTTTTCTGTGAATAGTTTCGTATTCGTGAATAGTGCCGTATACGTGAATAGTAAGCCCGACACTAAAAGACAAGAATTTCACAAGAAAAATCTTACCAATATTTTAGAATAATAATATTGAAAGAAAATAATATCATTTATAAGAAAAATAACATCTCATACCTCCAAAAAGACAGTTCTTCTGACTAGAATACTGGATATAGTGCTGAAGGAACTTGCACCATATAGCAACACTCAAAGTATCAAAATGTTCACAAGAATACGCTCGATAATATAGAGAGAGAAGATTTCAGTTTCTGGTGTGATTTTTAATTCTAACCTAAGCACCCTATTTATAGGAAAATGCTTAGAACACCAAAGTAGAAAATTTAATATAATATTAATATTTATAAAAATCATACGCAAACTTGGAAAATCTGATTTCAACACATTTACCACATAAGTGGGGCCCACCAACTCACCAAAAATGTTTTTCTTAAAAAGAAACATTTTAAACTCCAAAAATTAATTATTTCGGAACTTCGAAACTTCAATAATTCATAATAAATAGCCCTTTAATCATAAAAATTCAAATCTTATGTCCATTCCATAAGAAATTTAATTCTCTACAACTTTACAGAAGAAAGTTTTTCTAAATTCCAAACAGAAATTGACCGAAATCCACATACGGACGATTTTGCAGACTATAATCAAATTTCAGTCAAAATGGGGTCCATCAACACACAAAACATGCGTTAAACATTTTTTGTAACAAAAATACTCTTCCTCCTCATTTATTCATATATCACACATTCATTGTAAAAATATCACCATTATTATATTATTAAAATATAATAATATATTTAAATGAATTATTTTATCAGAAAAGATAAAATATCAATTTTCAACAATTGTCACATTAAAAAAATTTCTCCATTTATATCCACATAAAATGAATATTTTTCTTATCATATAAATCAATAATTAATTATTCACAAATAATATTACAGAATCACAATACTGACAACCAGGCCGTTCCCATGAAAGAGGAGGCTTTTCAATAAGGATTTCTCCTTACTAGCGCGCAATTAGGTGACCAAACCTCTCATTAGACAGAAGTTTCTAGACATTGCCAATAATGTTATCTAATAATATTATTCAAATAATATGAATTATTGATCTGATAATAGAAAATATTGTGTAGTGACAATTATTGAAACAACAATAATATAAAATATCAACATAGCAATTATTGAATCAATAAAATAAAATATTGAACAGTAATTACTGTAAAAATTATTGAGTAATGCCTTCTTACGTAAGAATCAATAATTGGTGCAATATCGTGCTATCTTGTGTTTAAAACCACACGTATTCCAACGATTGTTAATTGGTAATAACTACTGCCGTTATTTATAAAAACTTATACTTGTCGCTTTCCCTTCATCCAATCGCTTTTTAGTTATGGGGCCCACACAAAATTTGTCAAGTCCGTCAGCATTTAATATTCCCACACAAGAAGAATATTCCACAACCAAACGAATATTCCCCGACGATAATGAATATGTTATAACCACTTGCTTATTTAAGATATTTATGCATTTTACGCATAACTAACCACATTAATCAAATCAAACCTTACTATTTCAAAATAATAAATAGAGGAAATTCAATTTTATTTATAATAAGTTGGGGTCTTACAACCTCCCCTCCTTATAAATTTCGTCCTGGAAATTGACGTACGTACTTGGTGTTTCGAAAAGGTGAAGATACCTCTCTTTCATTTCCGTTTCCAATTCCCAGGTCATTTCCACAATAGCATGGTTCCTCCACAAAACTTTGACTTGTGGTATGACCTTTGTGCGTAGGACATGCTCCTTTCTATCCAAGATCTTTACAGGTACCTCTTCATACGTTAAGTCTTCGACTATCTCGTCTGATTCTAACTCAATAACGTGGTTCAGGTCTTTCACATATTTACGAAGCACAGATATGTGAAAAACATTATGAACACGAGACATACTTGGAGGAAACGCGAGTCTATAGGCCACATTTCCTACTCGGTCAAGAATCTGAAATGGACCAATAAATCATGGATTGAGCTTTCCTCTCTTCCCAAATTTTTTAACTCCCTTCCATGGGGAAACTCAAAATAATACATGATCCCCAATACTAAATTTCACGTCCTTTCGATGAAGATCTGCATAACTCTTTTGTCGATCCTGTGCCGTTTGTATACGTTGTCGAATTATTTGGATCTTTTCTGTAGTCATACGTACCAACTCTGGTCCCAACAATGTTGCTTCACCCACCTCTTCCCAACATACTGGAGAGCGACACTTTCATCCATATAATGCTTCAAATGGAGCCACACCTATATTTGTCTGATAACTGTTGTTGTAGGAGAATTCCACCAATGGTAAATACTTATCCCAACTCCCTTTGAAGTCTAGGACACAGAGTCTTAATATATCTTCAAGAGATTGAATAGTCCTCTTTGATTATCATGCATTTGAGGATTGATCAGATGCCGAATCAAATCAGAATCGTGCCCATAGCTTTTTGCAAGCTAACCAAAAATCGTGAAGTGAATCTTGGGTCACGATCCAAAACTATAGATACTGGCATTCCATGCAATCTCACAATCTCATTTACATATATACGAGCAAGACGTTCAAGGGAATAAGTCTCCCGTATCGGCAAGAAATGAGCAGACTTGGTTAATCTATCAATAATAACCCAAATAACATCTATGCCTTGAGAAACCGTGGGAAGACCCGTAACGAAATCCATGGTAATATGTTCCCTCTTCTATTTCAGAATCTCAAGTGGTTGCAATGGACCCTTAGGCACTTGATACTCCGCCTTTACACGTTGACAAGTTAAACACCTCGAGATAAATTTTACAATCTCTCTCTTCATATTGTTCACCAAAATGTATGTCGAAGATCACGATACATTTTGGTACTTCTAGGATGGATTGCAAATGGGGTATTGTGTGCCTCCATCATGATCTTATTTTTTAAATCAGAGTCGTTAGGAACACAAAGTCTGGAGTGGACTCGAAGTATTCCTTCTTCATCGATTCTTGCTTCTGGAATAGCACCTTCTTGTACTTTCTTTTTCATACGCATCAGCTCCGGGTCTGTGGCTTAAGCAACTTTAACGTTTTCAATTAAAGTCGGTTCTATGCGTATATTTAACATCATCGCATGGGTCCCCGGAGTCTTGAATTCTATCTTCATCTTTTGTAAATCACACAAAATGGGCCTTTGTATTGACAACATCGCACTAGTTCCTGCATATAATCTTCTACTAAATGCGTCAGCTACTACGTTTGCTTTTCCAGGATGGTATTGAATGGTATGGTCGTAGTCTTTCAACAGCTCGAGCCAACATCGTTGTCGCATATTGAGTTCCTTTTGAGTGAAGAAATATTTGAGGCTTTTATAGTCTGAATATATCTCCACATGCTCCCCATATAAATAGTGCCTCCAAATTTTTAAAATGAAAACGACTGATGCCAACTCTAGATCATGAGTAGGGTAATTCCTCTCATATTCTTTAAGTTGTCGCGAGGCATAGGCTATGACTTTCCCATGTTGCATGAGAACACATCCTAACCCTTTGTCTGAAGCATCGTTGTAGATAACAAATCCATCCGAACCAGATGGTATTGTCAGAACAGGTGCTGAAATGAGTTTCCTCTTAAGCTCTTGAAAACTCTTCTCGCATTCCTTGCTCTATACGAATTTTGTATCTTTCCGAGTCAGTTGAGTTAACAAAGTAGTGATTCGAGAAAATCCTTCCACAAATCTCCAATAATAACCAGCTAAACCCAGAAAGCTATGTACTTCGGTTACTATCTTAGGTTGCTCCCAACTTTGTATTGCTTCAATCTTCGCCGGGTCAACAGATACTCCATATTTTGACACCACGTGCCCAAGGAATGCTACTTCCTCAAGCCAGAACTCCCATTTCTTCAACTTGGCATAAAGCTTGTTTTCACGAAGCCTTTGGAGTACCAGCTTCAAATGGTGCCCATGATCTTCACGGCTTTTGGAATATATGAGGATGTCATCAATAAAGACAACAACGAACTGAACCAAATATTCTTTGAATACTCGATTCATCATATCCATGAAAGCTGCAAAAGCATTAGTCAATCCAAAAGATATGACTAAGAATTCATAATGCCCATACCGAGTTCTGAAGGTAGTCTTTGGAATATCTTCAGTTCTAATCTTCAGCTGATGATATCCAAAATGAAGATCGATATTTGAAAAGAATTGTGCTCCTTATAACTGGTCAAACAGGTCATCAATGCGAGGTAGCGGATACCTATTCTTGATGGTGACATGGTTCAATTCCCGGTAGTCAATACAAAGTCGCATACTCCCGTCTTTCTTCTTTACAAATAAAACAGGAGCACCCCAAGGAGATGTACTAGGACGAATGAAACCGATGTCCAACAACTCTTGTAGTTGGATCTTTAACTCTGAAGTTCAATAGGAGCCATTCGATATGGGGTTTTAGAAATGGGCTTTGTACCAGGTTCAAGATCAATAAAGAATTTAACTTCAAATTCTGGGGGTAGACCGGGAAGTTCTTCAAGAAATACATCAGGAAAGTCACTAACAACAGGAATATTATTTAAATCTGACGTGTCTTTATTTAAATCCATAACATGGGCTAAGAAAGCTTGACATCCATTTTTTAATAAATGAATGGCTTTATGGCTTGATATAACAGTGATTGATTTTAATGGTTTAGTTGCTTGAATTCGAATAACAGGTTGATTAGGAATATAAAAACTAACAACCTTACAAAAATAATCAATTTTGGCATGATGAGTAGTTAACCAATCAATCCCTAAAATCACGTCAAATGCAAGTATCTTTAAAGAGATAAGGTCAACAGGTAATGTGATAGTGCCAACTTGGATCAAACAAGATTTATAAACAGTGGATGTAATGAAAGTTTCTCCTAATGGAGTTTCCACAGATAAGTCAAAGTCTAATTTATCCAGAGTCAAGTTTAAACGTTGAGCACAAGCAGGAGAGATAAATGAATGGGTAGCATCGGTATCTAGTAATGTATAAACTTCATAAGAATTTATGATTAGCTTACCCGTGATCACCTCATTTGGGTTCCTTGCATTTTGACCAGTCACAACAAACGCTCTCCCAGAAACCGTTGACTTTGACTTTTTTGGGACAACCTTTTGAGTCACCATTCCCGTTGGACTTGGTTTCGCTACAGTACAATCTCGAGCGATATGTCCTTCCTTTCCACAATTATAACATACCTTGAACTGTTGAAGGCAGTTTGGGCTGATATGTCCCTCTTTCCCGCATTTATAGCATACGACCGATGGTCGTTCTCCTCCCTTAGAACCAGTTGATGCTGGTGCTGACGTCTTCACATTGTCGTTGTTGTACCTTCTCTTTTTAAAATCTCCTCCTGACTCGCTTCTTCTATTATCATGGCCATGACTACCACCAGAGTGGTTACCGCTTTTGTCGGTATTTTTCTTTCCCCGCTGGTTATCGTTGCTCCGATGACTCCTGTCATCGGTATGACCCTGGTTGTTGTCCCTTGGTTGAACGTACTCGTTATCTCGCTCTAATAATTGAGCCCTGTTGACAACATCTGAATATAGAGAAAATTTATGAGAAATAAGATACTGACGTATGTCGGGTTTGAACCTCTCAGAAACATTCGCGTCATACGTTCATCATTCTCCACCAAATGAGGTGCAAACCTGGATAACTCCGCGAACTTCGCCTCGTACTGGGACACCGTCATGTTGTTCTGCTCCAGTCTAATAAACTCTACCTCCTTCATATGACGAATACTTTTAGGAAAGTACTTGTCATTGAACAGTTTCTGAAACGTTTCCTAAGACATGCTGAGTGCGGCTGGATGGGTACGCTTCACTGATTCCCACCAGTAATCTGCCTCATTACGGAACATAAAGGTGGCGAATGGAACTTTATGTTCCTTCGTTCATCCCAAGACATCGAATATCTTGGTAATTTGCTTGACCCACATCTCCGCCTTAATCGGATCCGGCTTTCCCCAGAATTCTGGTAGTCCCAACTCTTTGAACTGCTTGGTTGTGACAAATCGTGTGTTGCTATCATTTCCACCTGTATTTTGTACACGAGTCTCCTTCGTCTGATTTTGCATGAACTGCAAAAAGCTTCTAAACATCTCAACGTTCATCGTCTGATCAGTGGTGTTGTTTACAAGAGGAACATTGTCAGCCTGTTGCACGTTCTCCTCATTGGTGAGTAAAGATGTCTCCACGGTCTCATTTACTCCACTGTTAATATTCTCAGTTGTCATTCTCAAATACTACCATAAAACAAGGGTTAATTAAAGAAATTAACATATCACATAATATCCATATATTCTGACCAACCAACAAATAAGCTTAGGTAGGATACACTAGCGAAGGATTTACTCACAGGGTGAGAGATGCCATAATGTCAGTCAGGAGGCCCTGTGCAGCTGGACCTGCCACAGGTGCTTGCGAAGGCTCTAGGTCTGCTGAAAGAGATGGTGCTGTAGGCGGCCCGTACCCTTCGCCCCTGACATGAGACTCTGCCCCATCCCAAACATTGAAGCGTTTGATCGTCTGATGGTCAATGACAGTCATGGGCGGCGAAGCTATCTCTTCTGGTCCCCACTGGATACCTTCCTACTTGCACAATGTAGTGATCAATGATGGATGAGGAAGTCTAGGGAGAATGTTACTCTTGATTGCCTTCCGAATGGAGTCATCAATGAGCACGCCAATATCCACATGTAGACCCGTGACAATGGAGAATAGTAAGATCTCCCTATCCTTAGTCACGTCGCTCAAATGACGGGTTGGAATCATATTGGCACAAATGAAGCCAAACCATGCCTTCCCGTAGCGACTGAGTGCTGAAGCCGGGAAACTGGTCTTTTCCCCCGTGTAATCATTTTTCTTCCACTCAGTCCCGGGCTTGCAGAGTCGCCGAATGATATCCTCAAGATCAAAGTCGTAGAGTCCCGTCTGCAAATAATCATTGCCCGCATAGTTGGGTGTTCCGAACAAGGCATTTATGGCCTGACTACTGTACGCCACTTTCTTCCCCGAACTTGAACAACAGCAGGGCCTTCGGGATTGGCGTTGGCATAGAACTCCCGAACCACAGATACAACAGCTAACCCAGGTGGTTTTGTGAAGTTGATCCATTGTCGCTCTAGTATCATGGTGTGTAGCTCACCATCCTTCTTGTCCGGCCTGAACCCCCGCTCAGGAATTAGATTGCGTGAGCCGAAAGAACTTTTGTACCTTTTCCAGGCCTCCTCGTTTATAAATTTGGTTCTGTCCCAATCTGTGGGTGGTGGTGCGGCGGACGATGAAGACCCTCCGACGCTCAGACGTTGTCTCTTTGGTGCCATGGCTAAGTTGCAGTTAGCGAAGTTCAAAAACAGCCCTTAAACAATGCTACACTCTGCAGAAACAACCCTTGAAGCAATGCCAATCATAGCCCCAATGCAAACCCGATGAATTTAAGCTAAAACAACCCCAAATCAGTCTACTCTTTGGTTCAAACAATTTATCGAACACCTAGAGTGCGCTCTTCAAAACCAACTTGGACAACCTTTGTTTACGATTGCTCTATCCAGATTTTCGTCAGTGGAAATCACCCAATCAAGCAAGAAGAAGAACACAACAAGAGATGCACCAATCCAATAATTCGATCAAATTACTTTATCAATTGAACGAAATAATACCTTGAGTGTGAAAACCCTAGGTGAAATTCGTATGAGGCAAATTGATGGAGACTCGTGGTTGTTGCTGGGAGTCTGATGAGAAATCAATGCTCAAACTTCTTAGATTGAAACGTTGATGGGAAAGCAGGGGCTGTTATGTGCTATGGTGCCGAGATATGTCGATGGCTTTGGGAAGAAATGGAGAGGCGTGGATAATCTGCTTGCTAAAAATTACTTTTAAAAATCAAAATCTATTTCATACATGCGACGCGAGTATTCTTTTTTTGGTATTTGCTACATGAGTTAGCGATGTATTTAGTCTGCAGAAGCTATAGCTGACCTATCCTTTGTTAGTTAGTATTTGCCATACATGAGTTAGAAGTGGGCTATGTATGCTTATGGTCTTGCGGTACATGAAGTTACATCTGCAAAGAATGGCGCCATGCAATGCGAGGTGCTTTTTTCGAGCTTTTACGCTCATTATCTGCATATACCAAGACAAGTACAAAAACTATACTACACAAGCAAACTTACAATGTTAAAAACATAATAAACACTATTATAATATGCAGTATATCAAACTAACATGCTGCCCGCTGATGATAGACACAACAACATTAATGCACAATCTGGCAGCCATGTTAACAACTAAAGCGAACAGATAAAAGGTAAACTAAGACATAAGTAAAGAAAATAGATAAAAATTTATACCGAGATGGGGGTGCCTCCCCACCAAGCGCTTGTTTTAAAGTCGTCGGCTTGACTATATTAATGTCGTTCAATCCGGCTCATAAGCAAAAATGACCTTTTCATGTCATCTATTCGTCAATTCTTTTAAATTTTTGGCCGACAAGGGTGATTGGCCATTCTTCTGTCCTTCATCCATCCATTCATCAGGCGGCACATAGAATCTCTCGCCACTGGAATTATCCACTAATTCGCCTGTTTCATTAAATTGAAAGCGTTCCTTATGCTCTTTTGAGCCCTCAAGGATTTTCACAGTCAGGAGCGTGGTTTCTGACTATAGATTTATAATGACTAGACAACCACCGTTTCTTAGCTTGTCTTCAACTTCAGACTCCACTAATTGGATAGACCTCACTAAGACATCTCCCTCAGCACCAGTGCGAGACTCATCACATTTTCCTTGCGTATCCACCGTGCAATACTCTATTGCTTCATCGTCGAGATCAATTAAGACCGGTACATAGACCCGTGGTGGATTTGTAATGGCATTGACGAGTTGCCCCAATTGATTCTCAAGGTTGTGCAATGCGGCTTCTTGGCTTGCCATCCGAATCTCATTTCTTTCGATAAAGATGGTGAGAAGCTCTTCAAGTCGGTTCTCTTCTTCACGTGTTGAGGACTCAGAAAAGTTCTCATTCTGCTGAGATGTCCATTCATAGTGCGGCGGAGATTGATATTTAATTTGAGATGCATGATTCGGATCATGATACTGCTCTTGACTGTAGTCCCAAGAGTTTGGATAACCCTGGAAGTTTGGATGATAGGAGATCGGTTCAAAGTCAGCTTCTTCCTGATAGTAGAAATTCTGAGTGGACTGACACTCAAGATTGTCAGAAAACCTCAAGGCATTGGAAATTTGAACTTGTAATTTCTTGAGTCCTTCTTCCAACTCATAAGGACATTGATCGTCCATAATCTGTAAACTTAAAAACAAAAGAAAGGAAGATCAAACAAATAAAAGAAATAAATATATATACGTTCAAAGTAAGACTAAATTAATTGAAATCAATATTGGACAATATTAGAATAACAGTTCCCCGGCAACGACGCCAAAAACTTGTTGGTCGGATAACTGATCACTAAACACGCGCAAGTATACACGGTCTAACAAGTAATACAGTGATAAGTAGAGTGTCGTACCCACGAGGAACTATCACTAATATTTACCAAATACCGACTTTATCTCGCTAAAGTCTTATTCGAATAGTAACAAATGAAAGAGTGATTAGTCTAAGCATAACTAATTATCAAAGCAAGTAAATGGATAACGAATGGTAATCTAAGGAATAACAAGCTAAGGTTACAACTTCACCCCACTTAGGCATCCTGTCGAACACCTGGCGTGCTATGTTTCATCAAACTAGCTACCCTTCTCTCTCTGGTCTTAATGGTCACGACAATTTGTCGACCGAGAACACACAACTGCTCATACACCTCTGTCGAGGTATGTACGAAAATGTCCTTTCTAGATCCACCCGATAGGGAAATAGAACAGAAAAGAACGCCCAAGCTAGATACAATCCTACATATGTCTATGCGAATTGATTAGAACAAGGATTTAAGCTTAAGCTCTCTATTAGGTCGCACGTGGTGCACATATATATGTCTATTCTACGCACAACTTATACAATCGAAACCCACAATCACATGTCAATATAATCAGGTGTAAATCTATAATTCTTCTGTCGATATCATGTAAATTACCAAAATCATCACTAATGTCTTAGTGAGAATCATTAAGCATAAATATATCGAACCAAATCATATAAGTGCCAACCAAAGAGATAAGACGGTCAATTTAAATAACAAATGGTTCCATTATAACCTTAGAGCAAACATTCAGTTCATAGCTATTGAACAAAATACAAGTAGCAATAAAGACAACATTTATGGATTATAAAATCAGAGAAAATAAAGAGATAAGAAGAAACTCTGTTAAGGCCCTTCAATTTCTAAGCATTTTGTTCAAATCAAGCTCTCCAGTCCGTTTGGCTCATTGCTCTTGATGCTCCAAGGAAATTCCAAAACTTCTCCCTAATCTAAGCTAACTATATTTACAAACATTAATCGAAGAGAGGAAGAGAAATTACAAAAGAAATAAACTACTAATCTAAAACTAATCTCTAGATCTCCTCTCTCTCTTTATTCTATGTTCTATATCTCCCCTCTTGTGCAGAGCCTCCCCGTTTCCTTATATAGCAGCTGCCTCTCTTTTGCTAGGTCAATTCAAGCATCCTCTTTCAAGCACTTGGGAGGTGGCGCACAGCCACAGCCACTATAAATTATAATGGCTAATGCAATACCACATAAGATTCATGGACACGGAGCTCGCGCTGCAGCGTGAGCCAAAGAAGGAATGGTGGCGCTGCGGCGCGGAGCTTACATCAGCAAGGGACAGGAGGTGGCGCCACGGCGCGGGCTTTAAGCTAGACTTTGGTGCCGTGGCGCGGATATGAGTACTTTGTCTGTTTTGCCCCTTTAAAGCTGAAAATCACTGTAAAGCTCTACAATGCAACGATTAAGCACAATAACACTATATTTATATAAAACTGCATAAAAACTACGAATTCAGGCAATTATTTAAGTCATAAAGTATCTGATTCGCAGATATAAATCCCACTCATCATTAGCCACCAAGTACTTTACTTGGCCACCACTTTGTGTCATCCATGGGTTGCCCCATGGGTATAAACCATCCAATAACCCATTGGTTCTTACTATGGGCTTTTAGCTTAACTAATCTTAACTTACACATTGGGTTTGTTCCTTACATCACTTTGGGCTTTAACATTATCTTGCATTGGGCTTACACATCTCTACACTTGGGCCTTAACAATTCTTATTGGACTTTACAATTTCTTACACAACTCTACAAATTCAATACATATGGCTTAAAGCCTTATAACGTATAATTTATGTATTAATCTCGTATTCTAACTCGTATACTTATTCATATACGACATACCATGCTTTATTAATACTCGTATAACACCTCGTATCATACTCGTATTCATTACTTCGTACAATACCTGCGTATTATACACTCATTACTTTAATTCATTAATCGCATTTAAATTCCTTCTCAGAATTCATTTTCCTAATCGTTAGGTTTTAAAGTCCATGAAAGTAAAAAACTGCGTTTGCCATAACTGAAATATTATTGGATATTCTAACTCACCTTGATATTCTATCATTACGTATTTCTCGGAAGTTCAAAAATAATTCCCGAGCAGAAATGTGTGAATAGTGTTTTTCGGAAAATTTCTCGGAAAGCTTTTATTTTCGTCTTGAAAATTCAAACACTTTAATTCTACCACGTAGCCAAAATACTATGACATTTCGATATGTCTATGTCATAGAACGACCTTCAATTAGCTTACTCCCATAAATAATTAATTAAATTCATTTATCCACATAATCAAAATAAAAATTTAATTCTCAAAAATCCAAATTTTCTGGGGCGTTACAGGCAAGTTGGTGGAAAAATGACCAAAAACCCTAATTGTACAATTCTATAAATAGCATACCTTATATAAGTGATACCCATGAAATTGTTAAACTTATACTCTTATATATAATACGTATATAAACCCTG
The DNA here is from genome assembly GCA_020205605.1 of Panax ginseng. Lineage (NCBI taxonomy): Eukaryota > Viridiplantae > Streptophyta > Magnoliopsida > Apiales > Araliaceae > Panax > Panax ginseng. Next base: position 92,106,692 of record CM035134.1, read on the forward strand.
CTGATAGCAAGATCGAAATCAGAAGCTAGAAATCCAAAATCACTCAAGAAAGGTGCAAACCATAATTTTAACCTAGATCTTTGATACTATGTTAGATCTATTGTTTTTTTGTTTAATTATGTGTAATAACATGTTACTAAGTATTCTAAGTTAATAGATCATGTTTTCATAACATCTAGATGCATCAATATTATGTTTTAAAGCAATTTGGAAAATCTAGAAAAATAGGTCTGACAGTCGAATGTCAGATCCTATAGATCCTTGGTTGTTAATATACAGGTCTGTTAATTGTATGCTAGTTGTAGTATTACATAAGGTTAGTAATCTAAAAGAGGAATCTGTGTTAGGTTTGTATATAGCGCAATCATGCAATCAAATTACAACAAAGATACAGAAGCGCGATAAAAAAGAATTTAAATTTTGCATACAAACCCATCACCATGATCATACTTTTTGCATAATTATCAATCAAAAGAAAAGAGATGGAGAATAGATTCATACTTGAAGATTGAGTTTCCTCAAGTTCTAGTTCACCTCCAAATCCTTTTCGCGTTCAACTTGAATCCACCGGGTTTGATTCCTTCCTTTGATCAAAGTTAGCCACCTAAGTGTTTGGCCTCTAGAGGTGATCCACCAAGGAAGAACAAAGATTAAAGAAGATGGGTATTTGGAAAAACCCTAATTTTCCTATCTCTGTAGAAAAATGGTTTACTCTCCAACAATTGGAATCACATATATATTAATATCTGATATAAGACTCCTCTTATATTAATATTAGTCAACCCTTTTAATCTAATTAGAAGTATGGTTATATTTAATTAAATCCGTTTAATTAATTAAGCTACATAATCTTATTAGGGATAATTAATTAAAATATTTTAATTAATTTGCCTCCTAATCTTATTAGGAATAAATGAGAGTACTTATATTAATTAATTTTCAAACTCCTTTAGGAAATTAATAATAATAAGACTCATCTTATTAATTTATATTTAATATTTCTAAAATATTAAATAATAAATATTAAGATATTTAATTTATTCTATCACCATAGATTAAATTAAATACAATTAACTTATTATTACGATTATGCCACTTACTTCTTAAATAAATATTCTTCCTTTTATGGTGTGACACTTTAGGTTCTCCATATTAAAAAGGTTGTGAATAAATCGATTAGAACAATTCTACTCTTATTTAAATAAATAAAGTAAACTATTAATTTATTTAAATAAATAATATTTATTCTACAATAGGGATAAGCCTCCCTAGCGATTAACGACTTTCAAGATAATAAAGATTTCAACATTAATCATAAAAGAACCTTTGAGTAAATAGTTACCGTACAATTCAATCCTTCCACCATACAATGTCCCAATTAAATATAAGACATGGAATTACTGTCAAGTCTTATTTTATTTAATTATATGTATTTCGATTCTCATATGCACAACTCTAAATAATGCAAATTAGAAACTCTTTTCTAATTTCATTCTGCCTTGGCCAAGGACTAGTTGGTTGTCATTTATTGCATCCCATAGGACATTTCTCTTCTTTTACTAGAAGCGGTAGATTCTTTATTGATCATACATTATCTCCATGTATAACTTATTATACCCAAGCATACCCTTTGATATACTCTAAGGGTCTTAAGGAATAAGTCAAAGTATAATGCATCATACACAAGATATTATAATGATCTCAAGTCCAAGGATCAAATGTACTACTATCATTACAAGAATTCCTATTGGTAGGTAAGTAAAATTCCATTAGGTATTCCTTAGTGAGTCACGTTCAGTGAACTTATTCTCCAATAAGCATCTACATACTTACTTTAGTGTCTCCACATAAATGATCATGAGATCAATCATCTTGATCATCCAATGAGTAAACAACATATGTATTAATCTATCCGGAATCACTAATGTGACGCCCCCAAAATAGGTATACATCACCCATTCTGAGTCGCCAAATACATGATACAGAAAACAACAACTTTATTATTACAATTGTCGTGTAAAATACGACAACACATACTATGAGTTTAAATACAAATATTATCTTCTAGACAATATCCACACCCAAATAAAGTCCTCATTACAATTATTGATGCACTATTTTACAAAAAATAGTGAGGACTGCTAAAACAACTGTCTAGGACCATCACTCTATACCCCGACTGGTTCCTGCTATATTCTCGCTTCCTGCGAAGAAAAATGGAACAAAAAGGAAAAGGGTGAGCTCAACTAGCCCAGTAAAGAATATTATGACTAAGATAATATACAACAAATTATCCTTAGTCTTCAATAGGGAAAATCTGATAGAATATAATAGACAACAAGTTTTAGATCAACAACTGCAGCGAAAATAACAATTCATTAGAAGAGTTAAGTAGAAAATGAAATCTACTATCATCTATGAATTTAAAAGTCCATCATCAATATTTTATCCCTGTAACATCAATCAATATACATCTTGAATCAAATATTCATCGTTGCATTACGGGCTAAAGATATTCATTTGTATCACTAGTTGGTAATGTTCATCTCAACACCTGTTCATCTTTGCACTACGAGCCAAAGATATTCACCAGGTAATCATTCATCTTTGCACTACAGGCCAAAGATATTCATTAAGTATCATCATTAAGGACCAAGGATGATGAAAAACATTTTAGAGAACGAATCCAGTAAGATAAAAGGACAAAGATTAGAGATTCGTACTTTAGATAATTTAAGTTTAAAAATACTCCATAAGAAACCATAATGGAGTAAAATTCAAGAATAAAGATCAAAACATGGATACAATCAAAGATAGTAACCATAATAGACATCTGGGACAAAGAAGAGAAAATTTCATTTTTTGGTGAATAGTGTTAGTATTTGTGAATAAGGTCGTATCGTGAATAGTAACCCGACACAAACAGTAGAAATTCCACAATAAAATTCATATCAATATTTCAGCATAATGATTTTGAAGAAAATAATATCATTTACGAAGAAAATAACATCCCTTACCTCAAAATAATAATATTTCTGATCGGAATATCGGATGTAAATCCGAAGGAAACTTACACTGAATAGCAACTCTCAAAGTATATAAATACTCACAAAAATACGCTCGACAATATAGAGAGAGAAAACTTATGTTTTTGGTGTGATTTTCAATTCTAACTTAAGCGCCTATTTATAGGAAAATGCTAGAACGCCAAATGAGACTAAGTAATAAAATAATATTATTTTACTTTCTTTCCTTCTACGCCATCCTCTTTGAATAAGCCAGCATGCCAATTCTAAAATTTTTTGCAGCCCACATGTTTTTAACAAAAGTGGGTCCCACCCATAATTTTAAATAAAAACATTTAATTTTTGAAACTTTAACAATTCATAATAAATAGCCCCTTTATCAGAAAAATATAAATTTTATGTCCATTCCATACGAAATTGATTTCTCTACAACTTTGTAACTTTATGTTTTTCCAAATTCCAAACAGAAAATATCTGAAATCCACAAACGGGTGATTTTTAATACCTCCATTCCGATAAAATACTGATAAAACACCTCAGCATTAATTCATTCATTTATAATAACATAAAATAAATATTTTCCTATCCATCATTTATGTCCACATAAAATAAATATTTCCTTATCATATAATTCAATAATTAATTATTCACAAATAATATTACAAAATCACAATTATGAAAATTAGGTCGTTCCCAGGAAAGAGGGGGCTTTCCGATAAGGATTTCTCCTTACTGGCGCACAATTAGGTGAACAAACCTCTCCTTGACAAAACTTTCTAGACATTGCCAATAATGTTATCTAATAATATTATTCAAATAATATGAATTATTGATCTGATAATGGAAAATACTGTACAATGACAATTATTGAAACAACAATAATATAAAATATTAACGCATCAATTATTGAATCAATAATTCAAAAATACTATGTAATACCGTGTGTTACTGTGCAACCACGCGTATTACTGTATTTTAACCACATGGTATTCCAACAGTGTTAACGGTAACAACTACGCCTTTATTTATAAAAACGTAAACTTGTCATTTTCTTCATCCGACAGTTATTCTGTTATGGGGCCCACAATGTCTGCGTCGTCATATGAATATTCCCCGACAACAAGAATATTCCACGACCAAACGAATATTCCCCGACAAAAATGAATATTTTATAACCACTTGTTTATTTTGCAAAATTTGCAAATTTCACCCATAACTAAAGTATTATATCAAATTATCACCTTATTATTTCAAGATAATAAATAGAGAAACTCAATTTTATTTATAATAAGATGGGGTCTGACAACCTCCCCTCCTTATGAAATTTTGTCCTCAAAATTGACGTACGTACCTGGTGTTTCGAAAAGGTGAGGGTACCTCGCTTTCATTTCCGATTCTAACTCCCAGGTCATTTCTTCAATAGCATGGTTCCTCCACAAAACCTTAACTTGTGGTATAACCTTTGTTCGTAGGACATGCTCTTTCCTATCCAATATCTTGACAAGTACCTCCTCGTACGTTAAATCTTCGGCTATCTCGTCTGGTTCTAACGCAATAATGTGGTTTGGATCTTTCACATATTTACGAAGCATGGATATGTGAAAAATATTATGAACACGAGACATGCTTGGAGGTAATGCGAGTCTATAAGCCACATTTCCTATTCGGTCAAGAATCTTAAATGGACCAGCAAATCGTGGATTGAGCTTTCCTCTCTTCTCGAATCTTGTAACTCCCTTCCATGGAGCAATATGTAACAGTACATGATCTCCAATATTAAATTCCACGTCCTTTCAATGAAGATCAGCATAACTCTTTTGTCGATCTTGTGAGGTCTTTATACGTTTCCGGATCATTTGGATCTTTTTCGTAGTCATACGTACTAATTCTGGTCCCAACAACGTTGCTTCACCCACCTCGTTCTAGCATACTGGAGAACGACACTTTCATCCATACAACGCCTCGAATGGAGCCATGCCTATACTTGCTTGATAACTGTTGTTGTAGGAGAATTCCACCAGTGGCAAGTACTTATCCCAACTTCCTTTGAAATCTAGGACACATAGTCTTAATAGATCTTCAAGGGTTTGAATAGTCCTTTCCAATTGCCCGTCTGTTTAAGGATGGTATGCCGAACTGAATCGTAAACCCGTGCCCATAGCTTTCTGCAAGCTAACCCAAAATCGTGAAGTGAATCTTGGGTCACGATCCGAAACTATGGATACTGGCATGCTATGCAATCTCATAATCTCATTCACGTACATACGAGCAAGACGTTCTAGGGAATAAGTCTCATGTATAGGCAAGAAATGAGCAGACTTTGTTAATCTATCAACAATAACCCAAATCGCATCTATGCCTTGAGAAACTTTGGGAAGACCTGTAACGAAATCTATGGTAATGTGTTCCCACTTCCATTTCGAAATCTCAAGTAGTTACAATGTACCCTTTGGCACTTGATGCTCTGCCTTTACACGTTGACAGGTTAAACACCTCGAGATAAACTGTAACAACCCGGAGAACCCGGATTGTTCACAATTTAAGATTAAAGAATTAATTATTAATAAAATGAATTTTTATTAATAATATTATGTGCTATGTGTATATTAATTTTTCTAGAACCTAGGATGATTATAAACCGGGAGGATTCTGGCTACGAGCTAGATTGAACGAGTAAGAATTTTCAAGACGAAAATAAAATTTTTCCGAAGACAAAAATATTTTTGGGGAAAAAGACGAAATAGGCACTATTCACCCGACAAAACCTAAGGGTTAGGGTTTGAATAACCTAAGCCTTTCCGAGAGTTCGGTATGTCGAAATGACATTCCGTCGGAAGATTTGACGATAAAATATCGTGAAATGTTAAGTAAGCCGATAAAAGTTTTTCACTCGTTTAGCTACGTTAGGGGAAAACGTGAAGAAAAATGCTTGACACCAAAAAGTGTTTTTCAGTTTTTTTGAAATCCGAGGAATACGTAAAAGTTAATTGGTAAAGGAAAGATGAAATATCCAAAAATATTTGGATTTGAATCGCAGTTTTCGAACTGTTGGACGAAACTCAAAAGACGAAACTACGAAACTTAAGGGCTAAGCAAACTTGAGGGCTAAGTTAACTTAGTCCTTAAGTCTTGAATAGTAAGGAGGTTAGGGAGAGTGAAATGACCAAAATGCCCTAGCCTTGGTTTTCTATAAATAGGAAGCTTATTTCATTTGTTTGGAATTTTGAAAGTTGTCTAACATTTGAGAGAGAGAGAGAGAGAGATTTCGGATGAAGGAGAAAAGGAAAAGGAATAGGAAAAGTTCCTCATGAGCAAACTTTGTCCAATGGAAGGAGATTAAAGAAGAAAGGTAATCCGAAAACCTAACTTCTAGATTATTTTTCTTTATTTTTCTATGTTAAAACATAGTTTAATGAGAATAAAAAGTAAAAGAAGTTAGGAATGATTTCATATGGTTGAAATCATGAGAAAAGAGGAAATAAGAAATAAGAAATTTAGTTTATAAATTTCTTAAGGAAGTATAAGATTCGTAAGGATTTTGAGTGATCCGAATGAATCTCAGGAATGAGTAGGTCAAATAAGTAAGGAATTGTGTTCAATAACATCAAATTCCAAGAAAAAGTAAAATCATAATCCAAAATATCGATTAAAAATGAAGAACACACGAAGAACACGAAGAACACGCGAAGAACACGAAGAACGTTGTTGATGGACAAATTTAAAACCATCGTAGGATAATCGTTGTTGATGGACAAGTTTAAAACCATCGCGTATAAGTTAGTTGCTTATTGCTTGGTTAGGAACATTAAAAACGTTCATGAAGTACGGATTAAAACTTAGCTATAACGAAGTTATGGCAAAAATTTTATAAAAGAAGAACGAGAATTAGAAAGTTAGTAAATGAACCCGAACGTGTAGGGTTTCATATGAATGTAAGAGAACATATAAAATGTGAGTCATGGACTCAAGAACAAATGAATTCCGAGTTCGGATGACCGAATTACGAACGAATGAACGAAGAACATTAAAAAAGTAAAACGAATGAAGGGTGAAGATTAAGACAATTGAATGGCATGTTAACGGATTTAGAACAAAGATCTGTCCATGGGTAATCAAGGTACATAAGATAAGGAAGAAAATGGCTTTGTAATGACCTCATTCCGAGTTATAACGAAGAAGTTATGAGATCGGAAAGTAAGCGTCTCAAGATGAAGTTAACACTTAGAAAAATTTTCGTGAAGAAGGGCTTGCCATGCATTTCATCCATGCTGTAGTATGGTGGCGCCTGCATGCTGCATGCGGAGAGTCAGACACTACTAACTCGCACCACAGTGTGAGTCTTAGTGAAGAGAGTGGCGCCGTAGCGCCGATACAGGGAAAAAGGCTGATAATGAGCTTTTAAGTGCTCAACTGTTGGGGGATGTACAAGAAAGAAATATGAACATGTAGTTCACCTAATGTAACACTTGATTAAGTGTATTAAACCTTTGATGAAGGTTGAACGAAAAGATTAAATGAGATTAAAAGATAAAGAATGTAGACGCGGGTTACAGAACCAATGTTCGGGGACCGTAATCGTGATAATCGAACGTGAGGGATTGCTTTGATGGTGATTCCTTAGACGTTTATTGATGAGCGTAATGAATAACATTTCGATGTTATGTCATGGATATGAGATATGAATGTAAAGCGTTTAGACGCTGTGAACGTAACGTTGTTGCGATGAACGATCGGTCTTAGCATACAACGAACTGTATGGCTTTGACATTAGGAAAGAATAATGAACATGGGGTTTAGGTGATGAGTAATGAATGAAAGTAATTGAAACCTTGGATGAAGGTTGAATAGAATTAAAAGGCAAGTAACGTAAATGTTGAATACGTAAACAATCCTCGTAAATTATATTCGCATTAGATGAACGTGCTAAGTATACCCTGGTTGTATGACGTAGACGTAGACGTTGACGAAGGTAGTAAGTAAGATATGAATTATCAAGAAAGCCGTAACGAACGGTAATAAGAGTATTGAAAGCTGAATGTGAGTCGAATAAGGATGAATCCTGAGGTATGGCATTAAGTTGTCAGAAAGCCAATAGGAATAAGAAATTGACTTAACGAACATTATAGTTAATAGTTCGTATAAGTTAAGATAATTTTAGGTTGTGGTACAATCGTAACCTTTGATGGTTGATATATGGGAGCTGGGTTAAACAATTCCTTCAGAGAGCGAAGGTATATACGAAACTGGCAACCGATCTAACTCACTATGATGGCGCAGTAGATGAGATTTTGAACTTGTTTGTTGGTTGTTTGTGGGAAACCACTCAAAGTACCATATGGACTACCAGCAGAGAAGAGATGTGTGCTGAGTCCTAGAGAAGTTATAAGAAGAAGATAAGAATGTAAATCATCAAAGATGATGAACGTTTTAAGTAAGACATCTCTGTATGTCATGAAGCCGTAGAACGGTAATGAAGGTGGTCGCGTAAAATTATATTGCAAGAACGCGAACCCTAAGAAGTAAAGTTAAGTAAACCAATGTGTAAGTCAAGTATATGACTAATTGGTGTATGTGTTATTTCCTTATGTGTTATAGGGATTGGAATGAGCAGTTCAGCAGAAGTTGTAGTTGTACGTAAGGCAAGTTTCCTAACTTCATTCATATTTTAAATGAATGTTAGTTTCTAAAACTTCTCAGATGTTGAACTTGAGAAGTTCTATCTATGTGTGAATGTGTGATATTTGTACAAGGTGGTAGAACGTATGAGGCCTTGTGCCACAATGTGAACACTTCGATGTTTCTATGAGATGAACTGTTCTGTGATTGAACTGTTCAATATGAGCATGTTCTATTTATACATGAACCGTTATTGTTAAATCTGTGTTATTGATTCTAGCCAGACAAAATGTGTATGAAAGAAAGTAGAGAATGAAAGTATTTCAAAGCGAATGTTACTAATGTTTTAAAATTATAGGAATCAAGATTATTCATATTGTTCAAGCTGCTTTATAACCTTTGTTCGGTTATCGAAGTTCCAAAGGAATGTTAAACTCTTGAAGTTGTATGTTCAACTGCTATGACTTGCTGAGCAATTGAATGCTCACACTTACATTAAATGAAAAACATTTTCAGCGTACGATGTTAGAAGAACTTAAGGATCCCGTAAAGATCAAGCTGACGGTATCCAGATGAAGTGCCATTCAGAATGGGAATGAGCGAGAAGATCAAGTGAAGACTTGTAATATAAAATAAGTTCAATGAACTTTAGATTAGTTTAATGAACTGTTATGTATCCTTAGTGGCGGATGAAAGTCACTCGTGTAAGATGTAAAGGATAATGTATTTATCATTATTTGTAATGAAAGAGGTTATAAGGTTTTAGAACTTGGGAAATTAGAATGTATGTTGTTATATTTCAGTATATAATGATGTATGTTTGGAAGAAGATGGGATCGTGACGTACGGAATCTGGGTGTGAAGATAGACCAAATTTCAAGGCATTACATAAACTCCGCGATCTCTCTCTTCATATTGCTCCACCAAAATGTATGTCGAATATCGTGATACATTTTGGTACTCCCGGGATGGATTGCAAATGGTGTGTTGTGTGCCTCCATTATGATTCTATGCTTCAAGTTAGAATCGTTAGGAACGCAAAGTCTAGAGTTGACTCGAAGTATTCCTTCTTCATCGATTCCTGCTTCTGGAATAACACCTTCTTGTACTTTCTTCTTCATACGTATCATCTCTAGGTCTGTGGCTTGAGCAGCTTTAACTTTATCGATTAAAGTCGATTCTACTCGTATGTTTGATATCATCACGTGGGTACTGGGAGCCTTTACCTCTATCTCCATCCTTTGCAAGTCATACAAAATAGGCCTTTGTGTTAACAACATTGCACTCATAGTCACATATGATCTTCTACTCAATGCGTCAGCTACAACGTTTGTTTTTCTAGGATGATATTGAATGCTATGGTCGTAATCTTTCAACAACTCGAGCCAACGTCGTTGCCGCATGTTGAGTTCCTTTTGGGTGAAAAATATTTAAGGCTTTTATGATCCGTATAAATCTCCACTTTTTCCCTATACAGGTAGTGTCTCCAGATTTTCAACGAAAAAGTGACTGCTGCCAACTCCAAATCATGAGTTGGATAATTCCTCTCATAATCTTTTCGCGAGACATAGGCTATGACTTTCCCATGTTGCATGAGAACACATCATAACCCTTTGCCTAAAGCATCGCTGTAGATAACAAATCCATTCGAACCAGATGGTATTATTAGAACAGGTGCCGAAATGAGTCTCCTCTTGAGCTCTTGGAAACTCTTCTCACATTCCTCGCTCCATACGAATTTTGTATCTTTCCGAGTTAGTTGAGTTAACGAAGTATATATTTCAGAAAATCCTTCCACGAATCTCCAAGAATAACCAACTAAGCCCAAAAAGCTACGCACTTCGGTCACCGAATTCGGTTTCTCCCAACTTTGTATTGCTTCAATCTTTGCCGGGTCAACAGATACTCCATGTTTTGACACCGCGTGCCCAAGGAATGCTACTTCCTTAAGCCAAAACTCGCATTTCTTCAGTTTGGCATATAACTTTTTGTCACAAAGTCTTTGAAGTATGAGCTTCAAATGGTGCTCATGATCTTCACGGCTTTTGGAATAGATGAGGATGTCATCAATAAAGACAGCAACGAACTGATCCAAATATTCCTTGAATACACGGTTCATCATATCCATCAAAGTAGCAGGAGCATTAGTCAATCCAAAAGACATGACTAAGAATTCATAATGATCGTACCGAGTTCTGAAGGCAGTCTTTGGAATATCCTCAATTTTAATCTTCAGCTGATGATATCCAGGATGAAGATCGATCTTTGAAAAGAATTGTGCTCCTTGTAACTAGTCGAACAGGTCATCAATACGAGGTAAGGGATACCTATTCTTGATGGTGACATGGTTCAATTCCTGGTAGTCAATACAAAGTTGCATACTCCCGTCTTTCTTCTTTACAAATAAAATAAGAGCACTCCAAGGAGATGTACTAGGACGAATGAAACTGATGTCTAACAATTCTTGTAGTTGGACTTTTAACTCCTGAAGTTCAATAGGAGCCATTCGATATGGGGTTTTAGAAATGGGCTTTGTACCCGGTTTAAGATCAATAAAGAATTCAACTTCACGTTCTGGGGGTAGACCATGAAGTTCTTCAGGAAATACGTCAGGAAATTCACTAACAACAGAAATATTATTCAAATCTGATGTGTTTTTGTTCAAGTCCAGAATATGGGCTAAGAAAGCTTAACATCCATTTTTTAATAAACGAATAGCTTTATGGCTTGATATGACAGTGACTGATTTTAGTGGTTTAGTTTCTTGAATTCTTATAACAGGTTGGTTAGGAATATAAAAACTAACAACCTTACTAAAATAATTAATTTTGGCATGATGAGTGGTTAACTAATCAATCCTTAAAATCACATCAAATGCAAGTATCTTTAAAGAGATAAGATCAACAGGTAATGTGATTGTGCCAACTTGGATCAAGCAAGATTTATAAACAATGGATATGATAAAGGTTTCTCCTAACGGAGTCTCCACAGATAAGTCAAAGTCTAATTTCTCTAGAGTCAAGTTTAAACGTTGAGCACAAGAAGGAGAGATAAAATAATGGGTAGAACCGGTATCTAGTAAGGTATAAACTTCTCAAGATTTCAAGATTAGCTTACTCGTGATCACCTCATTCGGGTTTCTCACATTTTGGCCAGTCACGACAAACGCCCTCCCTTGAACCACCGACTTTATTTTGTCCGTATTCCCCTTTGGTGCCGCCATCCCAGTTGGACTTGACTTCGCTACCGATCAAAGTCGGGCTATATGATCGTCTTTTCCATAATTTAAACACACCTCGGAAAGCTGTGAACAGTTTGGACTTATGTGTCCCTCCTCTTTGCATTTGTAGCATCTAACTGGCGGTCGTTCTCCTCCCCTAGAATTTGTTGTTGGTGTTGGTGTTGTTGCTGGTGCTGATGTCTTCCCGTCATTGTTGAATCTCCTCTTTTTGAAATTTCCACTTGACTCACCTCTCCTATTATCATGGCCACGAAGACCACCCGAGTGGTTACCGCTTTTATCCGTATTTTTCCCTACTCGCTGGTTATCATCGCTCCGATGATCGCTTGTCACCCAGATGACCTCAGTTGTGGTCCTCGGTTGAACATAATCATTATCTCGCTCTAATAATTGAGCCTTGTTGACAACATCTGAATACATAGAAAATTTGTGAGAGATATGGTATTGACGAATCTAAGGTTTTAGACCTCTCGGAAACATCCGCGTCATACGTTCCTCATTCTCTACCAAATGAGGTGCAAACCTGGATAACTCTGCAAACTTCGCCTCGTACTGAGACATTGTTACGTTATTCTATTCTATTCTAATAAACTCTACCTCCTTCATATGATGAATACTTTCAAGAAAGTACTTGTCATTGAACAGTTTCTGAAATCATTCCCAAGACATGTTGAGGGCGGCTGGCTGGGTACGCTTCACAGATTTCCACTAGTAATCTGCCTCACCACGGAACATAAAGGTGGTGAATGGAACCTTTTGTTCTTCCATACATCCCAAGACATCGAATATCTTGGTAATTTGCTTGACCCATGTTTTCGCCTTAATCAGTTCCGACTTTCCCCAGAAATCTGGTGGTCCCAACTCCTTGAACTGCTTGGCTGTGACAAACAGCGCGTTGCTATCATTTCCACCCGTATTTTGTACAGAAGTCTCCTTCATCTGATTTTGCATGAATTGCAAAAAGCTTCTAAACATTCCATCATTCATCGTTTGCTCCATAGTGTTGTTTACAGGAGGAATATTGTCATCCTGTTGCACGTTCTCCTGGTTGGTGATGGAAGGTTGTTCCACAGTCTCATACACTCCATTGTTAACGTTCTCAGCTGCCATTCTTAAAAACTACCATAAAACAATGGTTAATTAAACAAATTAACATATCACATAATATCCCTATATTATGACTAACCAACAAATAAGCTTAGGTAGGATACACTAACGAAGGATTTACTCGTCTCTCCCCTCCTAGTTCTATTCCCCGATCTCCACCAGAGACCATATCCCTAAGCTCTGATACCAACTGTGACGCCCCCAAAATAGGTATACATCACCCATTTTGAGTCGCTAAATACATGGTACATAAAACAACTACAAGTTTATTATTACAATTGTCGTGTAAAATACGACAACACATACTGTGAGTTTAAATATAAATATTCTCTTCTAGACAATATCCACACCCAAAAAAAGTTCTTATTACAATTATTGATGCACTATTTTACAAAAAATAGTGAGGACTGCTAAAACAACTGTCTAGGACCATCACTCTATACCCCGACTGGTTCCTGCTATATTCTCACTTCCTGAGAAGAAAAATGGAACAAAAAGGAAAAGGGTGAGCTCTACTAGTCCAGTAAAGAATATTATGACTAAGATAATATACAACAAATTATCCTTAGTCTTCAACAGGGAAAAATCTAATAGAATATAATAGACAACAAGTTTTAGATCAACAACTGCAGCGGAAACAATAATTCATTAGAAGAGTTAGGTAGGGAATGAAATCTACTATCATCTATGAATTTAAAAGTCCATCATCAATATTTTATCCCTGTAAAATCAATCAATATACATATTGAATCAAATATTCATCTTTGCACTACAAGCCAAAGATATTCATTTGTATCACCAGTTGGTCATGTTCATCTCAACACCTGTTCATCTTTGCACTACGAGCCAAAGATATTCATCAGGTAATCATTCATCTTTGCACTACAGGCCAAAGATATTTATCAAGTATCATCATTAAGGACTGAGGATGATGAAAAATATTTTAGAAACGAATCCAAAGAAGATAAAAGGACAAAGATTAGAGATTCGTACTTTAGATAATTTAAGTTTAAAAATACTCCATAAGAAACCATAATGGAGTATAATTCAAGAATAAAGATCAAAACATGGATACAATCAAAGATAGTAACCATAATAGACATCTGGGACAAAGAAGAGAAAAAATTATTTTTCGGTGAATAGTGTCGTATCCGTGAATAATTCCGTATACGTGAATAGTAATCCCGACACAAAAAAGGTAGAAATTCCACAATAAAATTCATATCAATATTTCAACATAATGATATTGAAGAAAATAATATTATTTACGAAGAAAATAGCATCCCTTACCTCAAAATAACAATATTTCTGATTAGAATATCAAATGTAAAGTCGAAGAAAACTTGCACTGAATAGCAACTCTCAAAGTATCTAAATACTCACAAAAATACGCTCGACAATATAGAGAGAGAAAACTTATGTTTTTGGTGTGATTTTCAATTCTAACTTATGCGCCTGTTTATAGGAAAATGCTAGAACGCCAAAGGAGACTAAATAATAAAATAATATTATTTTACTTTCTTCCCTTCTACGCCATCCTCTTTGAATAAGCCAGCATGCTAATTCTGAAAATTTTTGCAGCCCACATGTTTTTAACAAAAGTGGGTCCCACCCATAATTTTAAATAAAAACATTTAATTTTCAAAACTTCAACAATTCATAATAAATAGCCATTTATCAGAAAAATATGAATTTTATGTCCATTCCATACGAAATTGAATTCTCTACAACTTTGTTGCTTTAAGTTTTTCCAAATTCCAAACAGAAAATATCTGAAATCCACAAACGAATGATTTTTAATACCTACATTCTGACAAAATACTGATAAAATACCTCAGCATTAATTCCTTCATTTATAACAACAGAAGATAAATATTTTCCTATCCATCATTTATGTCCACATAAAATAAATATTTCCTTATCATATAAATCAATAATTAATTATTCACAAATAATATTACGTAATCACAATTATGAAAACTAAGTCGCTCCCGAGAAAGAGGGGCTTTTCGATAAGGATTTCTCCTCATCGCGCGCGCGAATTAGGTGACCAAACCTCTCCTCGATGTAACTTTCTAGACATTGCCAATAATGTTATCTAATAATATTATTCAAATAATATGAATTATTGATCCGATAATGGGAAATATCGTAAAGGACAATTATTGAAACAACAATAATATAAAATATCAATGTAACAATTATTGAATCAATAATTCAAAATATTGTGCAATCTGGTGTACTACTCGTAAGCAACGCTGCTTTTATCGTATTTTAACCACCGGGTATTCCAACAAAGTTAATTGTAATAACTACGCCATTATTTATAAAAACTCAAACTTGTCATTTTCTTCATTCGACGCTTATTCATTATGGGACCCACAAATGGTCACAAGGCGTCATTTAATATTCCCCAACAACAAGAATATTCCACGACCAAATGAATATTCCCAGACAAAAATGAATATTTTATAACCACTCGCTTATTTTGCAAAATTTGCACATTTCACCCATAACTAAAGTATTATATCAAATTATCACCTTATTATTTCAAGATAATAAATAGAGAAACTCAATTTTATTTATAATAAGTTGGGTTCTTACAACTAATCCCCTTTTTATTAATCCATCGATTGGGAACATTTTAGTTTTTAAGATATCTAAGAATTTAGATCTCATTAGCATGATCTCATCGTGATTCTAAAAGTATTGCTTAACACTATGGGTTTATCACATATTACAAAAATAGCACCATCTAGATAAATTAAAGCCTTTAATATTAACAAACGAATAAGATTGTTACAATGTATATGCTTTATCTTCAACATGATTGGCTTGTGTGCATACTACTTTCAATCTCTCATTTTCACTAAAGCCAATCGTCATGGTATCTCATACCCTTACTCTCTAAGTGAAGATCCTCCTGCTGTTGGACAAACTTTAGGAAATAGATATATAATGTTGTTCTTGAGAGTCCATTATCTCTATAGTGACTTCTCCTCTTTCAATGATTCTTTAATCAAATGAAAGTACCGCAACATATGTTTAGATCCAAGATGAGACTTAGGAACTATTCCTAGTTCTATAATGAACTTTTCAGTCAAACAATCAACTTGCAGCTTCATTTACAGTTATATACTTTTCCTTTATCATTAAACCAACAACTATTTGTTGTTTAAAACCTTTCCATTTCAGTGCACCACCGTTCAAGGTAACATTTTACGTTAAAGTAGATTTCCTGTCGTCTTGGTCAGTCTAAAAAACCTTGAGTCTGTTAAGCCCTCTAGTTTTAATTCAGATCCACCATAAATTATGATCACATCCTTAGTACCGGTTAAGTACTTTAAGATGTTTTTCACTATCTTATAGTAATCTTCTTCAGAATATGACCGCTCAACATCAGGTCTCGAACATTTCATTGCATACATGAGTGTCACTCATGCGATCTCTCTTTTTAGGAGTCTATGGGGACTATTAAGAGAGATACACTCCATAACTCATCAACATGAGACGACTATTTGAGTTTACCATGCTAAACGACTTTAGCATCAAATGAATATACGTTTCTTGGGTTAAGTCGAGCATCCTTTTAAATCTATATAGGTTTGTATCCCCAATTAAGATACTCTTCTGAAATCATTAATGGAAGAATGTTTAGACAACTTTTTCTTTACTGATTGTAGCATAGGTATGTCATTTCTTATCCGTAGTATATCAATATATAATACTAGGAATGTCACGATGCTCCTACTGACCCTTTTGTACACACTAGGTTCATTTTTGTTTTTGATAAAATCAAACTCTTTTGATTGATTTTTTTTATCAAAACTAATGTTGCATTTTTTAGAAGCTTGTTTCAATCCATTGCTCAGAGTTTCTACAACTCTTACCTCATCGTATGTAACTGAATCATCATCTTCTATGATGCATACCCCATCATCATCATCTATGATGAATCAATACCTCCCAAGTATCTTCAGTACTATTCCAAATTTACGATTCAGTTGTGGTACAATAGGTCTATCTATAGGTTCCTCTTATTTGACTTATAGTGCTTTATTGTTCTTGAACTCTTTAAGATCTATTATCCTCCCACTAGCCCTTTGATTGATAAACACCTTTATCTAAGAAAGTAGCATGTTTTGTAAGAAACACCTTTTGTTGAGTAGGATTATAGAACAGATACCCTAAACTTAATTTAGGATGTCCCACAAATCTGTACTTATCAAATCTTGTCCCAAGCTTATCCTTTGAAACCTTTTCACATAATCTGGACAACCCCTTATCTTAACATACTTAAGATTGGGAATCCTCCATGTCTATAACTCTTATAGAATCTTAGGGTCGTATTTTGAGGTTACCCTTTCGTAGATATGCAACCATTTCTAGGATATTACCCTAGAATGATATTGGAATCTAGATAAAATCATTATGGACTGCACCATATCAAACAAGGTACGATTTTTCCTTTCAGATACGTCAATCAATTATTGTGTATAAGGAGGTGTCCATTGTGAGAAAACCATTTGAGACGATCTAGAAACTCATTGCACAAATATTCCTTCCTTGATCTAATTAAAGAACATTAATACTTTGCCAATTTGTTTCACTTCTTAATTCATTGAACTTTTTAACTGATTTAGATTTGTATTTCATCAAATACAAATATTCAACTCTTCGAATGATCATCTCCTTTTCTTATACTAGATTGTTCAATTTGCAAAATAAATTTTTTTATGTAAGTCAAGTATACAAAATCCATAAACTAATATTCTAGTTCTATACAAAACATTATTATTATAAATAGAACAACAATTGTTCTTAAATATAATACCAAAGGTTTCATTGTCCAATAATAAAATAGAAATAATGTTTCTAACGAGAACAGGAATAAAATAACAACTTATTGACTTAATAGACTTTCCTGTAGGCTATACTAAACAATAAATTCATATGGCTAATGCAGCAACCTTTGCTTCATTTCCCATACATAGGATTACTTATCCCTTGTTTAGCTTTTTACTTCTGATTGGTCCCTTCATAAATTTATATTTATGATAACTAAAGTCGATATCCTATACCCAAGTAGAACCATGACTTGAAGAAAAAATTATTTCAATCATGAACAAAATTATATTTGTAACCGAAGCTTCACTAAGATTCTTTGGTTAGGCTCTACAAGATGCTTCTCGTAGTTTCTTTTCCAGTGTCCAAGCTTATTGCAGTGGAAGCAAACTCATGTGCTATCCGTATCAGTTCTGTTCTTATTTTCCTTTGTTTTTGCCTTTTTATTTACCTTCTTAGAATTATTTTTTTGTTCAGAAGATCCTTTGGCCCCTATCAGTAAGACTTGGTCTTTCTTGGTTGGAAAGTGACTCAACATTTTCAAAATGTTAAGCAAATCAGCGAGGCTGATATCTAGCTTGTTCATATAAAAAATTCACAACAATTGTGAAAATGAGTTAGGAGTGACTGCAAGACCAAATATTTGCTTAATTCTCCATCCATGAAAAAACTTGTTGTCCTAATCATTCAATCAAATTGATCATGTTAAGGAGTTTTTTCTGTACTGTAGTGCCATCGGTCATTCTAGATCGGAAGAACTCCTTAAATATCTGATATCTATTAGTCCTAGTTTCCTCACCATCAACTACTTGATGTGCATGAGTATAGTAGGAGCATCCATAGTTTCATGCGGACGCTGAAGCTCATTACTTATGGATGCAAGCATGATGCATTGAGCCAACTGTGCATCATTTTGCCACTTTCTAAAAGTAGCAATCTCTTCCTCAGAGGCATTTTCTACAACCATTGCAGGGATAGGCATATTAAGGACATAAGATAGCTTTTCAGCCATGAGAACACTTCTCAAATTCCTTAACTAATCCATTTAATTTAGTTCGGTTAATTTAACATCTAATATGTTACACAGTGATAATAATCTTATACATTATAAAATTCTGTAAATGAATTTGTAATTTAACAACATTATATCATACATTCTTTTATTAATTACCAAAATAATTTAGGTCTTATTTTAAATTGGTATCTCCCACTATTTTCATCAAACTATATTACCCTCACTTATATAGTTCGAAAAAATCTAATTAAAGATTTGCTAGTGAGGATAAGGGTCTTATTTCAAATGTATATAGCATTGTGGTGACACAACAAACTATATATAAATAAATAGGTAGACAACTCTTGTCAACTATATCATCATGTAACTCCTTTTATTTTGCCTCTTAGATTATTTTGATCAAGTGGTGGCATATCCGAATCAAAATTTTCCAAGTTAAGTCCAACCTAGCACTCTATATATTCAAAAAAGAAAAACATTGTCCTTGTGGTGACACAACAAAACAACAATGTTCAATTTTCTTTATAAGCATATAATGTGATAAAATTAACATATCAAAAAATTAAGATAAGTCTTGTGGTGACACAACAAACTTATAATAATTACTTGATACTCTATTATTTTTTATCATGCTAGAAGGCGACGTTCGATATTTCAAATATCTTTGAACGCTTAGGACTTAATATAAAATATTTGAGGGGTTTGTTATTAATTTATCTCATCTTGTTTAGCGCGCGCGCGCGCACACACACACACACACACACACACACATATATATATATATATAATATAAGCATATTCTAATCAGATTGATTATGGACTTTATACTAGTTTGGTTCACTAGAGCTACCAAGTGAACCAAAAAGGTCAAACCTAGGGTGCAAGAATTTAATTTAATTATAACTATTACATTTAAACCCGGGCTCCATTACAAACGGGTCTTCAAGCGCTCCTTGCTACTTGATCTTCAATTCTTCAAAATTAATTCTAACTGTAAGACCCCAATTTTTTTTCATAAAGATGATTTTTCTATAAATATCATTTTTAAATATTATGGAATGAATTTGATATAATGTTATAGTTTTGGGTAATATTTATAAATTTTTTAAAGTACGCAAGTTGTTATATAATATTCGATTGGTCGGGAATATTCGCTTTTAACAGGAATATTCGTGACGACCAAGACAATCATTAATGGACCCTCTATAACGGAATTATTGTCGGATTGAGAAAACGACAAAAATATTTTATAAAAATAATGGCGGAAGTTTTACCGTTAACTGTTGAATACGTGTGGTTGCATAGTAGCACATGGTATAGATTATTGATGCTTACGTTAGAAGTCACTCAGTTTTGTTCAATTATTGCTTCAGTAATTATTGCATAGTATCTCACATTATTTGATTTAATTATTTACGATATTTTATGTATTATTAAATCAATAATTGAGACGACAAAGTTATTAATATTATTATTTGCAATATTAACGATGTCCAGAAGTTCTATCAAGGAGAGGTTTGGTCACCTAATTGCGCGCCAATAGGGAGAAATCCTTATTGGAAAGCCCCCTCTTTCCTGGAAACGACCTGGTCAATTAATATTATGAATTATAATAATGATGATAAATGTTGTTAAAAATATTGAGGAGTTTTTATGAAGTATTTGTTGTATTTATGGACCCCCCCCCCCCCCCCCATTTACCCATTTTTCAAAATAATCGGTAGAAATTATTTAAAGGTGGGGACCACATGTGGGGGCCACATGTGGGGCCCATATATGTTGAAAAAATGATTTTACAAATAGGGGTGGGAGGGAGTTACGTATAGGGGAGGGAGTTTATATATATAAGGTTGTGATGTGTGTGTATATATATATAATATAATGTGTGTGAGTGGAAAGTGGTGGGAGAAAAGAAAGAGTGAAAGTGATGTGTGTGTGTGTGTGTGTGTGTGAATTAGAAAGGGGAGAGGGAGGGGATGCCTTGGATGAAAGGGTGTTTATATGTATATAATATAGATATAACATGTGTTTATATATATATATATATATGTATTTTATTGTTATTTTGATGAAATAATGCAATCCGTTAATTCATAAAGCATCCGTGACTGCTAAATTTCTTTAGCGAAATTATCAATTGGTGCACCCATGATCAAATAGTACCCTTCCATTCTCCTATAAATAGGATGTTTAGTTAGAATTGAAAACACACCAGAAATTCAGAGAATTCTTCTTCTATAATCTTGAGCGTATTTCTTTAGAATTTTAAGAAGCTTTGAGCGTAGTGCAAGTTTTCTTCAAGTATATCCCTGCCCTACCGTCGGAGTACTCTTCTTTATAAGGTAAGGGGTATTATTTTTTTTCTTTCGTCTTCATGAAGAGAACTTCTGTTATTTCATACTTTAATACTTATGTTGGAAGAGAACTTCGATTAATATTTTTTTCTTTTGTCGTCATGAAGAGAACTTGTTTTATTGAATTCTTATATCATTGTCATCATCCTTATGTTTATATTATGTTGAAAGTCATCTGTGGCCTGTAGTGCATAGATGGACTTGGTATGATTATGACCAGGGATTATTCGGTGTAATCACGACCGTAATGTTACAAATAATGTGGAAAAAGTCCTCATTGGCCCGTAGTGCATTGATGGACAGTTGTTGGCATGATCATGACCATGGATGAATACACGAATATCATTGGCCCGTAGTGCATGGATAATTTGTGGTTGTGAAACTAATGAATATCCTTGGCCGTAGTTCAGGGAAGATGTGGATTATTTATTAAACTGAGTCTCAGCGATAAAAGTGATGAAAAACCTTTTAAATCATAAAAGATAGTAGATTTTATTCTCTACTTGACTCTTTTAATGGATTGCTTGTTCCTACCGCAGCTTAAACTTGATGTTTGTTATATTTTATCGCTTTAACATCATTTGAAGGCTAACGATAATTTATTATGTATTATCTTAGTCATAATATTTCTTATTGGGCTAGTTGAGCTCACCCTTTCTTTCACTGTTCTCTTTAGGAAATGAGAACGTAGCCGGGACTATTCGGGGAATGGAGTGACGGTCTAGATGATAGTATTAGTAGTCCTCACTATTCTGTTAAATAGTGTGAAAATAAATGTAATGAGGACTCTTTTGAGTGTGGATATTGTCTAGATGACAATATTCTTATTAAAACTCTCAGTTTACGTTTTGTCGTATTTTACACGACAGCTGTATTATTAAGTTATATTTGAATTTTGTACCATGTATTTGGCGACTCAAGATGGGTGATGTATACCTATTTTAGGGGCGTCACAGTTGGTATCAGAGCTTAGGGATATGATCCCTGGCTAAGATGTGAGATAAGAACTAGGAAGGGAGAGACGGGGAATTCTTTCGCTAGTATGACCTACCTAAGTTTATTTGGTAGTTAATTGGTCTGTCGGAGTGTAGGGATAATATGTGATATGTTAATTAACCCTTGTTTTGTGGCAGTATTTGAAAACGACATCCGAGAATGTTGAGAACATCAATGGAGCTCAGGAGACCGTTGAGTCTCCACAGATCAATAATCAGGATAATGTGCATCAGGAAGGCAACAATCCTCAAGCAAACAACAACACGAACCAGATGATGAACGATGGAATGTTCAGAGGCTTTATGCAATTCATGCAACAACAGGTAAGAGCGGCTCCTGTCCAAAATGCAGGTGGAAACACTGGCAACACTTGGACGATCACCGCTAAGTAGTTCAAGGAACTGGGACCACCGGAGTTTTTTAGAGAGCCAAAACCACTTAAGGCAGAGACGTGGATTAAACAGATCAACAAGATATTTGATGTCTTGGGATGCTCCGAGGAGCAAAAGGTTCCTTTTGCCACCTTCATGTTGCAAGTGCGTAGGCGATTACTTTGTGGGAATCAGAAAGCGTGCTCAACTCGCCAGACCAAGATGTCTTAGGAGAAGTTCCAAGAACTTTTCAACGACAAGTACTTTCCCAAAAGTATTCATCACATGAAAGAGGTAGAGTTCATCAAGCTTGAGCAAAACAACATGACCGTGCGTAGTACGAAGCCAAGTTTGTCGAGTTGTCCCGGTTTGCATCCCATTTGGTTGATAATGAGGAGAGAATGAAGCGAATGTTTCTAAGAGGTTTGAAACCCGAGATACATCAATATCTTATCTCTCATAAACTGTGTTTGTATTCAGATGTTGTTAATGGGGCTCAGTTATTGGAGCGCGATAATGAGTCAACCCAACCAAAAGAGAGCAGCCGGCAAAATGATAATACCAGTGATAACAATCATCGACGCGGTGACAACAAGCGTGGAGGGAATCAACATGCCAGAAATGGTAATCACTTCAGTGGTAATCATGGTCAAAATAATAAGAATGGACATTTCAAGAAGAGGATATTCAACAATGGTGGAAAGACGTCAAAGATCAAGACTGCGTTAAAGGAAGGAGAACGACCACCTATCATATGCTTCAAATGCGGAGGGGAGGGACACATCAGTCCAAACTGTGCGATGCCATCCAAAGCATGCTATAATTGTGGAAGAGAAGGTCACCTAGCCTGATTTTGTCATGCACCAAATTCAAGTCCAGCTGGGATGGAGGCATCAAAGGCCATCCCAGACAAGACAAAACCGGTAGTTCAAGGGAGAGCGTTTGTCGTGACCTCCCAAAAAGCAAGGAACCCGAACGAGGTCATCACGGATAAGCTTATCATAAACTCTAGCGAAGTATATACCTTATTTGATACCGATTCTACCCATTCCTTTATTTCTCCTACTTGTGCTCAACGTTTAAATTTGACTCCGGAGAAATTAGACTTTGACTTATCTGTTGAAACTCCGTTGGGAGAAACCTTCATTACATCCACTGTTTACAAGTCTTGTTTAGTTAAAATCGGCACCCGCACGTTACCTGTCGATCTTATTTCTTTGAAAATACTTGCATTTGATGTGATTCTAGGGATTGATTGGTTAACCACTCATCATGCAAAAATTGATTGTTTTTGAAAGGTTGTTAGCTTTCATATTCCTAACCAACCTATTATGCGAATTCAAGCAACCAAACCATTAAAATCAATCTCTGTCATCTCAAGCCATAAAGTTATTCGTTTATTGAAAAATGGATGTCAAGCTTTCTTAGCTCATGTCACCGATCTAAACAAAAATACGTCAGTTTTGAATGATATTTCTATTGTTAATAAATTTCCTGACGTATTCCCTGAAGAACTTCCTGGCCTACCCCCAGAGCATGAAATTGAATTTTGTATCGACCTTGAACCCAGTACAAAACCCATTTCCAAAGCCCCATATCGAATGGCTCCTATTGAATTTCAGGAGTTAAAGACCCAACTGCAGGAATTTTTAGACATTGGCTTTATTCGTCCTAGTACTTCTCCTTGGGGTGCTCCTGTTCTATTCGTGAAAAAGAAAGACGGGAGTATGCGATTTTGTATTGATTATCGGGAGTTGAATCATGTCACCATCAAAATAGGTACCCATTGCCACGTATTGATGACCTGTTTGACCAGTTACAATGAGCCAAATTCTTTTCAATGATTGATCTTCGTTCCGGATATCAGCAATCGAAGATTAAAACCGATGACATTCCAAAGACGCCTTTCAGAACTCAGTACGGGCATTATGAATTCCTAGTCATGTCTTTTGGATTGACTAATGCACCTGCTGCCTTCATGGATATGATGAACCGAGTATTCAAGGAATATTTGGATCACTTTGTGGTCGTCTTTATTGATGACATCCTTATTTATTCCAAATGCCGTGAAGATCATGAGTAACACTTGAGGCTGATACTCCAAAAGCTTCGTGAAAATAAGCTTTATGCCAAGTTGAAGAAATGCGAGTTTTGGCTGGAGGAAGTAGCATTCCTTGGGCACGTAGTATTAAGTAATGGAATATCTGTTGACCCAACAAAGATTAAAGCTATTCAAAGCAGGGAGATACCCAAATCAGTGACTGAAGTACGTATCTTTCTTGGCTTAGCCAGTTATTATCAGAGATTCGTGGAAGGATTTTCTCTAATCGCTACTATATTAACTCAGCTAACTCGGAAAGATACAAAATTTGGTTAGAGCGAGGAATGTGAGAAGAGTTTTTAAAAAACTCAAGAGGAGACTCATTTCAGCACCCGTTCTGACAATACCATCTGGCTCGGAGGGATTTGTCATCTACAGTGATGCTTCGGGCAAAGGGTTAGGATGTGTTCTCATGCAACATGGGAAAGTCATAGCATATGCCTCTCGACAACTTAAAGAATATGAGAGGAATTATCCTACTCATGATCTAGAGTTTGCAGCTGTTGTTTTTGCGCTTAAAATTTGGAGGCATTACTTGTATAGGGAGAAAGTGGAGATCTTTACGGATCATAAAAGCCTCAAATATTTCTTCCCTCAGAAGGAACTCAACATGCGACAAACGACGTTGGCTTGAATCTGCTGAAAGATTATGATCATACCATCCAATACCATCTTGAAAAGCGAACGTGGTAGCCGATTTATTGAGTAGAAGATCATATACTGCACGAAAGTGCAATATTGACAATACAAAGGCCCATTTTGTGTGACTTGAAAAGGATGGAGATAGAGTTAAAGACTCCAGGGACCCATGTGATGATGGCGAATATACGAGTAGAACCAACTTTAATTGATAAAGTTAAAGCTGCTCAAGTTACAGATCTAGAGCTGATGCATATGAGGAAGAAAGTACAAGAAGGTGCTATACTGAAAGCAAGAATCGATGAAGAAGGAATACTTTGAGTCAACTCCAAACTTTGTGCTCCTAACGACCCTGATTTAAAGTATAAAATCATGATGGAGGCGCACAACACACCATTTGCAATCCATCCTGGGAGTACCAAAATGTATCATGATCTTCGTCATACATTTTGGTGGAGCAATATGAAGAGAGAGATAGCGTTGTTTATCTCAAGGTGTCAAACTTGTCAACGAGTCAAGGTGGAGCATCAAGTACCAAAAGGTCCATTGCAACAACTTAAAATTACAGAATGGAAGTGGGAGCACATTACCACGGATTTCGTTACTAGTCTTCCCAGGGTTTCTCAAGGCATAGATGCAATTTGGGTCATTGTTGATAGATTGACCAAGTCTGCTCATTTCTTACCAATACGAGAAACTTATACACTTGAACAGCTTGCTCGTATGTACATAAACGAGATTGTAAGACTGCATGGTATGCCAGTATCCATAGTTTCTAATCGAGACCCAAGATTCACTTCACGATTTTGGGTTAGTTTGCAAAAAGCTATGGGCACGGATTTACGATTTAGTTCGGCATATAATCCTCAGATGGAAGGACAATCAAAAAGGACTATTCAAACTCTTAAAGATTTATTAAGACTCTATGTCCTTGACTTCAAGGGAAGTTGGGACAAGTTCTTACTATTGGTGGAGTTTTCTTACAATAACAGTTATCAAGCAAGTATTGGCATGGCTCCATTTGAGGCGTTGTATGGAAGAAAGTGTCGCTTCCAAAGATGTTTGGGATGAGGTGGGTGAAGCAACGTTGTTGGGATCGGAGTTGGTACGTATGACTACGAAAAAGATTCAAACGATCCGACAACGTATAAAAACCTCACAAGATCGACAAAAGAGTTATGCTGATCTTCATCAAAAGGACGTGGAATTCGATATTGGAGATCATGTGTTGTTACGTGTTGCTCCATGGAAAAGAGTTACGAGATTTGGAAAGAGAGGAAAGCTCAATCCTCGATTAATTGGCCCATTTTTAATCCTCGATCTAGTAGGAACTGCGACCTATAGACTCGCTTTACCGCCAAGTATGTCTCGTGTCATAACGTTTTTCACATATCCATGTTACGTAAAAATGTGGAAGACCCGAACCACATTATTGAGTTAGAACCGGATGAAATAGCGGAAGATTTAACGTATGAAGAGGTTCCTGTTCAAATCTTGGATAAGAAGGAACATATTCTACGCTCCAAGGTTATATCTCAAGTCAAAGTTTTGTGGAGAAACCACGATGTTGAGGAAATGACCTGGGAATTAGAATCTGAAATGAAATCAAGGTATCCTTAACTCTTCGACATACCAGATATGTACCCTAATTTCGAGGGCGAAATTTCATAAGAAGGGGAGGTTGTAAGACCCCAATTTTTTTTTAATAAAGATAATTTTTCTATAAATATCATTTTTAAATATTATGAAATGAATTTGATATAATGTTATAGTTGTGGGTAATATTTATAAATTTTGCAAAGTACGCAAGTTGTTATATAATATTCGATTGGTTTCAGAATATTCGTTTTAACAGGGAATATTCGTACGATGGCACAATCATTGGTGGACCCCATAACGGAATTATTATCGGATTGAGAAAACGACAAAAATATTTTATGAAAATAATGGCAGAAGTTTTACCGTTAACTATTGAAACACCCGGTGTTAGAAGTACAGGAATACGTGTGGTTGCATAGTAGCACATGGTATTGATTATTGATGCTTACGTGAGAAGTCACTCAATTTTGTTCAATTATTGCTTTAGTAATTGTTGCATAGTATCACACATTATTTGATTTAATTATTGACGATATTTTATATATTATTAAATAAATAATTGAGACAACAAAGTTATTAATATTATTATTTGCAATATTAACGATGTCTAGAAGTTTTGTCAAGGAGAGGTTTGGTCACCTAATTATGCGCCAATAGGGAGAAATCCTTATTGGAAAGCCCCCTTTTTCCTGTGAACGACCTAGTCGATTAATATTATGAATTATAATAATGATGATAAATGTTGTTAAAAATATTGAGGAGTTTTTATGAAGTATTTGTTGTATTTATGGACCCTCCCATTTGCCCATTTTTAAAAATAATCGGTAGAAATTATTTAAAGGTGGGGCCCACATGTGGGGGCCACATGTGGGGCCCATATATGTTGAAAAACTGATTTTAGAAATGGGGATGGGATGGAGTTACGTATAGGGGAGGGAGTTTATATATATAAGGTTGTGATGTGTGTGTATATATATATATATATATATATATATATATATATATATATATATATATATTGTATTGTTATTCTAATGAAATAATGCAATCCGTGAATTCATAAAGCATCCGTGACTGCTAAAATTTCTTCAGTGAAATTATCAATTGGTGCACTCGTGATCAAACAGCACCCTTCCATTCTCCTATAAATAGGATGCTTAGTTAGAATTGAAAACACACCAGAAATTCATAGAATTCTTCTTCTATAATCTTGAGCGTATTTCTTTAGAATTTTAAAAAGCTTTGAGCGTAGTGCAAGTTTTCTTCAAGTATATCCCCGCCCTACCGTCGAAGTACTCTTCTTTATAAGGTAAGGGGTATTATTTTTTTCTTTCGTCTTCATGAAGAGAACTTATGTTATTCCATACTTTATTATTATGTTGGAATAACCTGTCTATGCGAAGTACCGCATACATGGTGAAATTCTTCTGTTATTCGATTCTTTATTATTCTGTTGGAACATCCTCGTCTCATGCAACGCATTTGACCTATTTCGTTATTTATTATTCTCGCTGGAACATCCTGCATGCGTGAGTTTACGCATGACCGTTCCGTTGTTTATTATTCTCGCTGGAATATCATATCCGTAAGCGCTTACGCATGACCGGGTTCCATTATTTATTATTCTCGTTGGAATATCCTATCCGCGTGGCGCTTACGCATGACCGTTCCGTTATTTATTATTCTGCTTTGAATAACTTGTCTGTAAGGGTCTATCGCATGCCCGGTGATTTCTTTTGTTATTCTATTCTTTATTATATTCAACAAGTTAAAGTTTTAACTTCTATACTCCATGAAATTAGTGGAATGTCCTTGATATTTGCGCTTCATCCAAAGATCTTTCATAGAAATATTCTTCGAGCATTCTTGAGTTTTACTCTACAAAGAAGTATCATGTTGACAATTTGGACGTTATTAGTTCTTGGATAAATTAATTCTTGAACTTGTTTTATTGAATTCTTATATCATTGTCATCATCCTCATGTTTATATTATGTTGAAAGTCATCTGTGTCCTGTAGTGCATAGATGAACTGGTATGATTATGACCAGGGATTATTCGGTGTAATCATGACCGTAATGTTACAAATAATGTGGAAAAATTGCTCATTGGCCCGTAGTGCATTGATGGATAGTTGTTGGCATGATCATGACCATGGATGAATACACGAATATCCTTGGCCCGTAGTGTATGGATATTTTGTGGTTGTGATACTAATGAATATCCTTGGCCGTAGTGCAGGGAAGATGTGGATTATTTATTGTCGAGTCTCAAATGATAAAAGTAATGAAAACCTTTTAAATCATAAAAGATAGTAGATTTTATTCTCTACTTGACTCTTTTTATGGATTACTTGTTCCGCTACAGTTAAACTTGATGTTTGTTATATTTTATCAGTTTAACACTGTTGAAGGCTAACGATAATTTATTCTGTATTATCTTAGTCATAATATTTCTTACTGGGCTAGTTGTGCTCACCCTTTCTTTCACTGTTCTCTTTAGGAAATGAGAACGTAGTCGGGACTAGTCGGGGAACGGAGTGACGGTCTAGATGATAGTATTAGTAGTCCTCACTATTCTGTTAAATAGTGTGAAAATAAATGTAATGAGGACTCTTTTGAGTGTGGATATTGTCTAGATGACAATATTCTTATTAAAACTCTCGCCACGCTTTTGTCGTATTTTACAGGACAGCTGTATTATTAAGTTGTATTTGAATTTTGTATCATATATTTGGCGACTCAAGATGGGTGATGTATACTTATTTTGGGGGTGTCAAACTAACTATTCCTATTACAAAACTATTTAAAATAAATAGAAACCTTGATCAGCAGTCAAGGGGAAGTACATAGGAGGGAGATAAAATTTACTTTAAGAAAAATTAGAGAAGACGAGGTATACAAACCCCATTTAATAAAACCCATACATTCATGCATCTAATTAAAATATAATCCAATTAACCTTGTTAATAGTCTATAATAAATCCTATTTATTATCATACATATCAACATATGCATCAATAAATAACATTCATATCATGAATAATAAACATTCAATATATATATTGATATCGATTTAATGGAAATTTTTAATTAGAATAAAATCCAATTTCGAATCAAAATAATCTTTTTTATTTTAATCAACAAGGAATCCAATTTTAAGTACAAAATAAACTCATTTATTTTAACTTAAAATTACTGGAAAAATAAAATATGTTGAATCATATTCCTTATTAAAATTAAACACCTTTAATTTTAGGAAATATGGAATCTTATTCCATATGTGAATAAACTCTTTTATTCAAACGAACATGAAATCCAATTCCAAGTTAATATAAAACTTTTGAATAAACTATTTTATTCAAACAAACGTGGAATCCAATTCCAAGTTATTATAAAACTTGAATAAACTCTTTTATTCAAACAAACGTGGAATCCAATTCCAAGTTATTATAAAACTTTTGAATAAACTCTTTTATTCAAACAAACGTGAATTCTAATTCCAATTAAAATAAACAACTTTATTTTATTCCAATTCTAAATCAAAATAAACTCCTTTATTTCTAATTTTGAATTACTGAAGAAACATTATATCCAATTTTAATTAAAATAAACCTTCTATCTTAATTAAAATTCAAATAAAAAATATTTTCTGGGGAGTGGCGCTGTAGCGCTAACTCTGCTTTTTCAAAATCCCGAACTGGTGTTGCCAATATGCCTTATGCAGGCGCTGCAGCGCCACTGGGCAGTCTATTTTTCAGTTGGCAAATTTATTAATTTTTCTCCAAAAACTCAATTATATGCTAATAATTATGCCCAATTTTTTTTTCTAAACACATATCAACATACATATTGAATCTAATCAATTAATAATTCACAAAAAGTTTTGGCTTTGATATCACTGTTAGGTTTGTAAGATTCATGAATGCAATCAAATTGCACAAAGTAAGCGAAAATGTGGTAAAATTGGAGTTATAAAATTTTACAATCAATATACTCGGATCATGCTTTAGGCACTATTATTAATTAAACGAAAAGAAGAAGAACAAGAATTATTCCCTTGAAGATTCGAGCTTCCTCGGGTATTAGTTCACCTCCAAATCCTTTTTGCATTCAACTTGAATCCACGGGGTTTGATTCCTTCCTTTGATTAACGTTAGTCACCCAGGTGTTTGGCCTCTAGAGGTGACCCACCGAGAAAGAACAAAGATTCAAGAATATGGATATTTGGAAAAATCCTAGTTTTTCTATCTCTGTAGAAAAAAAGGTGTACTCTTTAACAATTGGAATCACGTATATATTAATATCTAATATAAGATTCCTCTTATATTGATATTAGTCAACCCTTCTAATCTAATTAGAAGTAGGGTTATATTTAATTAAATTCTTTTAATTAATTAAGCTCCTTAATCTTATTAGGGATAATTAATTAAACTCTTTTAATTAATTTGCCTCCTAAACTTATTAGGAATAAATGAGAGTACTTATATTAATTAATTCCTAAACTCCTTTAGGAAATAATAATAATAATAGTAATAATAATAATTAAACTCCTCTTATTAATTTATATTTAATATTTTAAAATATTAAATAATAATATTAAGCTATTTAATTTATTCTATCACCATAGATTAAATTAAATACACTTAACTTATTATTACAGCTTATGTCATTTACTTCTTAAATAAATATTCTTCCTTTTATGGTGCGACACTTTAGGTTCTCCATATTAAACCGATTATGAATAAATCAATTAGAACATTTCTAATATTATTTAAATAAATAAAGTAAACTATTAATTTATTTAAATAAATAATATTTATTCTACAATAGGAGTAAGCCTCCCTAGCGATTAACGACTTTTTAGATAATATAAATTTCAACATTAATCTTAAAAGAAGCTTTGAGTAAATAGTTACCGTACAATTCAATCCTTCCACCATACAATGTCCCAATTAAATATAAGACATGAATTACTGTCAAGTCTTATTTTATTTAATTATATGTATTTCGATTCTCAAATGCACAACTCCAAATAATGCAAATTAGAAACTCCTTTCTAATTTCATTCTGCCTTGGCAAAGGACTATTGGGCTGTCATTTATCAAATCACATAGAATATTTCTCTTCTTTTACTAGAAGCGGTAAATTCTTTATTGATTATATATTATCTCCATGTACAACTTATTATACCTAAGCATACCCTTTGATATACCATAAGGGTCTTAAGTAATAAGTTAAAGTATAATTCATCATACACAAGATACTATGATGATCTCAAGTCCAAGGATCATTTGTACTACTATCACTACAGGAATTCCTATTGACAGAAAAGTAAAATTTCATTAGGTATTCATTAGCGAGCCGCATTCAGTGAACTTTTTCTCCAATAAGCACCTACATACTTGCTTTAGTGTCTCCACACAAATAATCATGAGATCAATCATCCTCATCCAATGAGTAAATAACGTATGTATTAATCTATCCGGATTCACTAATCCCCTTTTTAGTAATACATCGATTGGGAAAATTTTAGTTTTTAAGCTATCTAAGAATTTAGATCTCATTAGCATGATCTCATCATGATTCTACAAGCATTGCTTAAAACTACGAGTTTATCACATATTATAAAAACAACATCATGTAGATAAATTAAAGCCTTTAATATTAATAAACGAATAAGATTGTTACAAAGTATATGCTTTATCTATATAATCAAACAAAACCTATTTTGAATCTTTCATTTGACAAAGCACAAGGACGGTTCGATTTATTCCAACTTAATTCTTCCAACTTAATCTAAAGGCTCATATTTCTTCCCGCCCAAATCAAATTCACTCCTACACCCTACTCTCTCTCATGTTCACACACAAAATCTTTCTCCCTCCTCTCTTCTTCACACACACAAACAAACAAATAATAATAATATTAATAATAATAATAATAGTACTAATAATAATAATTATTATTATTATTATAATTAGTACTATTAATAATTATTATTATTATAATTAGTACTATTATAATAGTACTAATAATAATAGTACTACTAATAATAATAATAATAATAATTATTATTATTATTATTATTATTATTATTATAATAAAAATAAAAATAATTATAATATCTATATAATAAAACAGAACCCATTTTGAATCTTTTATTTGACAAAGCACAAGGATGGTTTAGATTCATTTTAACTTAATTCTTCCAACTTAATCTAAAGGTTCATATTTCTTCTCGCCCAAATCAAATTCACTCCTACACCCTACTCTCTCTCATGTTCACACACAAGATCTTTCTCTCTCATATCTTCTTCACACACAAACAAATAATAATAATAATAGTAGTAGTACAAAATAATAATAATAATAATAATAATAATAATAATAATAATAATAATTATTATTATTATTATTATTATTATTATTATTATTATTATTATAATTATTATTACTATTATTATTATTAGTACTATTATAATAATTATTATTATAATAGTACTAATAATAATAATAGTAATAATAATATATAATAATAATAATAATAATAATAATAATATTATTATTATTATTATTATTATTATTATTATTATTATAGTATTAATAATAATAGATATTATTATAATAGTAATAATAATAATAATTATTATTATTATTATTATTATAAAAATAATTATATCTATATAATAAAATAGAACCCATTTTGAATATTTCATTTAACAAACCACAAGAATGGTTCAGATTTCATCTAACTTCTTCCAACTTAATCTAAATGCTCACATTTCATCTCACACTAATTTTTTTTTGCACAAATCAAATTCACCCCTAAAAATTTCTGCCCAAATCAAATAACAATAATAATAACAATAATAATAATTATAATTATAATAATAGTAGTAATAATAAACATAAAAATAATAATAACAATAATAACAATTATAATTATAATAGAAATGATAATAATAGTAATAATTTTAATAATAATTTATTACTATAACAACAACAACAACAACAACAACAACAACAACAACAACAACAAATAATAATAATAATAATAATAATAATAATAATAATAATAATAATAATAATAATAATAATAATAATAATAATAATAATAATAATAATAATAATAATTGTTATTATGGTGGTGTGGTGAATTATGAAAATTGTTATTGATGATTTTTAAGTTTTGTAAACAGTTTAGATTTTTTTGGATATCTATTTTTAAAGAAAAATTAATTATTGTGGAGGTTTGGTGAATTATGATAATTGTTATATCTGATTGTATGTTATTTTAGGTTACAAAAAATCTTTAGGTAATGTAGTATTTTTTGAATTTTAATTTAATTTTTTGTTATGTCGTGCCTTTAGGCACGGGCAATTACTAGTCATCAATATGATTAGATGAATACTACTTTCAATCAGGTCTATTGGATTCATATATTGCAAGATATAAGTGGTCAAAGGTCATTGACCGACCACGGGTTTCTGATTTTTGGGTAACCCGGAAAGCTCAAGATCAGTATGAACATAGTACTTTGACTTGCCTTTAATTTACTTTTTGTTTATTTTTAGGATGTCTAAGTGTTATGTAATGATACCATGCCATATATACTACATATCTATGACACTCAATTGTTTAATTAACTCATAGGTTTACTAGAATTAATGGTCAAATATCGTTGACCGAGCATGACTGTATTTTTTGGAAAAACTAAAAAACTGATGAACACCAAGAACAACCTCTGGCTATACTTTGACCAATCTAAATTTGCACCTTAGAGTCTTACTCAGTCCAAACCAGTGTATCATCTTTGTACCTTGGTATATAGACTACAAACTACATCAATCAAAACACATATCTAATACACGAATTGAAAGATATAGGAGTCACAAAAGCGTTGACCGACCATGACCACTATTCTCGGTTACCCAAAAACCTTAGAACAGTTCTGACAGTGACTTTGAGCCTCTATAACTTCTTGTTATGTAAAGGTTAGAGTCTGATATTGGTATGTAATTATAGTCTTACGTGAGCACTACAAAACCAATACACTTACAAACCAAGAATCATAACCAGTAGTGTAAGACCCTAAATTTTATGAAATGGAAGTATTCAATTTTCTTATAATTATTATTTTATTTAGTAAATGGTTAAATTGATAAATGGTTAAAGTTAAGGGTGATATTCGAAATTCAAAGTAAGCAAGTGGTTATAAAATATTCGATTGGTCAGGGAATATTTGTTTTAACAGGAAATATTTGAAAAACCCCAACTTATTATAAATAAAATTGAGTTTCTCTATTTATTATCTTGAAATAATAAGGTGATAATTTGATATAATACTTTAGTTATGGGTGAAATGTGCAAATTTTACAAAATAAGCAAGTGGTTATAAAATATTCATTTTTGTCGTCGGGGAATATTCGTTTGGTAGTGGAATATTCTTATTATCGGAGAATATTCGTACAACGACGCAGCCATTTGTGGGCCCAATAACAGAATAACTTTCGGATGAAGAAAATGACAAGTTTGAGTTTTTATAAATAACAAATAGAAGTTGTTACCAAGTAACACTGCTGGAATAATACCCGTGGTTAAAATACAATAATACGCGTGGTTCAAGAAGAAGACACAAGATTGTTACAATATATTTTGAATTATTGATTCAATAATTGTTGCGTTGATATTTTATATTATTGTTGTTTCAATAATTATCACTGCACAGTATTTCCCATTTCAGATCAATAATTCATATTATTTGAATAATATTATTAGATATCATTATCGCAATGTCTACAAAGTTCATCAAAGAGAGGTTTGGTCACCTAATTGCGCCGCCAAGAAGGAGAAATCCTTATCTGAAAGCCCCTTTCCTGAAACTACCGTTATCATAATTGTGATTTTGTAATATTATTTGTGAATTATTAATTATTAATTTATATGATAAGGAAATATTTATTTTATGTGGACATAAATGATGGATAGAAAAATATTTATTTTCTGTTGTTATATGTAAGACCCCAAATAATTGATAAATGAAATTTATTTTCCTCTATTTATTATTTTTTTTAATTAGTAAGGGTTGATTTGATTAATGTGGTTAGTTATGAGTAAAATGCGCAAATATTTTAAATAAGGAGGTGGTTATAAAATATTTATTTTTATCGGGAAATATTCGTTTGGTCGTGGAATATTCTTACTGTCGGGGAATATTCGTACGACGGCGCATCCTTGTGTGGGCCCCATAACGGAAAGCGATTGGATGAAGAAAACGACAAATATAAGTTGTTTTAAAAATAACGGCATAGTTGTTACCGTTAACACTGTTGGAATACCCGGTTAAAACACAGTAATACGCGTTGTTGCACAGTAGCATACGGTATTGCACCAATTATTGAAGGCACTACTCAATAATGGTTACAGTAATTACTGTTCAGTATTTTATTTTATTGATTCAATAATTGCTGCGTTGATATTTTATATTGCTGTTGTTTCAATAATTGTCATTACACAGTATTTTCTATTATCGGAGCAATAATTCATATTATCTGAATAATATTATTAGATAACATTATTGGCAATGTCTAGAAAGTTCTGTCTAAGGAGAGGTTTGGTCATCTAATCATGCGCTACCAAAGAAAAAGATCCTTATCGAAAGCCCTCTTTTCTCGAACCCGCTAGTTGTCAATAATGTGATTCTGTAATATTCTTTGTGAATAATTAATTATTGATTTATATGATGAGAAAAATATTAATTTTATGAGGATATAGATGGAGAAAATTTTAATGTGACAATTGTTGAAAATTAATATTTTATCTTTTCCTGATAAAATAATTCATTTAAATATATTATTTTAATAATATATTAATGGTGATATTTTTATAATGAATGTGGAATATATGAGTATATAAGGAGGAAGAGTATTTTGTGTGGCATTAAATGTTTAACACATGTTTTGTGTGTTGGTGGACACAATTATTGATCAAATTTGATTATAAACCGTAAAATCGCCTGCTTGTGGATTTCTTGGCCAATTTCTATTTGGAATTTGGAAAAACTTTCTTCTGTAAAGTTGTAGAGAATTGAATATCCTATCAAAATTCGCGAGATTCGAATTTTTTGATAAAAGGGCTATTTATTATGAATTATTGAAGTTCCGAAGTTCTGAAATAATTAATTTTGGGGAGTTTTAGTTAATTATTTTGAGAAAAACGTTTTTTGTACAATTAGTGGGCTCACATGTGTTATCAATGTGCTGAATTCAGATCATCAAAGGTGGGCTAAGGAAATTTATAATATATATTAATATTTTATTAAATTTTCTACTTTGGTGTTCTAAGCATTTTCCTATAAATAGGGTGCTTAGGTTAGAATTGAAAATCATATCGTAAACCCAAACTTCTCTCTTTTCTCTCGATATATTGAACGTATTCTTGTGAGTATACTTTTGAGTGTTGCTATACGATGCAAGTCATAGCCTATATACGGTGTTTCAACTAGAAGTACTGTCTTTTGAGGTAAGGGATGTTATTTTTTCGTAATGATGTTATTCTTTCAATATCATTATGCCGAAATATTGATCTGAAGTTTTTATTAAATTTGGAACTTTTGGTGTCGGAGTTACTATTCACGTATACGGCACTATTCACGTATACGGCACTATTCACGAATACGGCACTATTCACAGAAAAATTAAATTTTTGTTTTTGTCCAAAATATCTATTATGGATACTAGCTTTGATTGTATCCATGTTTTGATCATTCTTGAATTTTACTCCACTATGATTATTTTTGAGGTATTTTTGGACATGGATAAAACAAAGTACGAATCCTTAATACTTGTTCTTTTGTTTCACTGGATTCGTTTTTCTTTAAAATATTTTTCATCATCCTCACCCTAAATGATGATATTATTGAATATCTTTGGCCCTGTAGCAAAAGATGAATGATTTCATGATGAATATCTTTAGGCCGTAGTGCAAAGATGAACAGGTGTTTAGATGAACATGATCGACTGATGAATATCTTTGGCCTGTAGTGCAAAGATGAA
Organism: Panax ginseng; assembly: GCA_020205605.1. Taxonomy (NCBI): domain Eukaryota; kingdom Viridiplantae; phylum Streptophyta; class Magnoliopsida; order Apiales; family Araliaceae; genus Panax; species Panax ginseng. The sequence continues at coordinate 92,144,658 of CM035134.1, forward strand.
TATTTGATTTGAGATGAATATTGATTGATGTTACAGGATAAAATATTGATGATGGATCGTTAAATTCATAGATTATAGTAGATTTCATTCTCTACGTAACTCTTCTATGAATTATTATTTTCACCGCGAATATTAATCTAAAACTTGTTGTTTAATGTATTCTCTCGATTTTTCCCCTCGTTGAAGACTAACGATAATTTGTTGTATATTATCTTAGTCATAATATTCTTTATCGGGCTAGTTGAGCTCACCATTTTCCTTTTTGTTCCATTTTTCTTCTCGTGAGGCGAGAATGTAATGAGTACTAGTTGTGGGGTATGGAATGAAGGTTCTAGAGAGAGTTGTTTAGTAGTCCTCACCATTTTTGTAAAATAATGTATCAATAAATGTGATGAGGATTTATTTGGGTATAGATATTGTCTAGAAGATAATATTTGTATTCAAACTCACAGTTTTACTGTTATAATAATAAAGTTATAGTTATTTCTGTAGCATGTATTGACAACTCAGAATGGGTGATGTATACCTATTTTGGGGGCATCACAGTTGGTATCAGAGCTTAGGGATATGATCTCTGGCGGAGATCGGAGAATAGAACGAGCAAATCCTTCGCTAGTGTGTCTTACCTAAGCTTATTTAATTTGTTAGTTGGTCAATATATAGGGATATTATGTTATATGTTGATTTCCATAATTAACCCTTGTTCTATGGCAGTATTTGAGAGTGTCGACTAAGAATGATAACAGTAGAGTAAATGAGACCGCTGCGAGACGCTCAGACTCACTCACCAATGAGGAGAATCGTAAAAGCAGGATCGGCAATGTTCCTCCCGTGAACAACGCCATTGAAAGCGTATGATGAACGACGGATGTTTAGAAGCTTTTTGCGCTCATGCAAAATCGATTTAGGAGACACGTGCACAAACTACGGTGGAAATGATAACAAAGACACGATTTGTCACGCCAAGCAGCCAAAGAGTTGGGACCACCGTAATTCAGGAAAAGAGATCCGATTAAAGGCGAGACGTGGGTCAAACAAATTACCAAGATATTCGATGTCTTGGGATGTACGGAAGAATAGAAGGTTCCATTCGCTACTTTTTATGTTCCGTAATGAGGCGACATCGGTGGGAATCATTAAGCGTACCCATCCAAATTTGCACTCTCGGATGTCTTGGGAGACGTTTGAACTATTCAACGACAAGTACTTTCCTGAAAGTATTTGTCATATGAAGGAAGTGGAGTTTATTAGACTGGAACAAAATAACATAACGGTGTCCCAGTACGAGGCAAAGTTTGCAGAGCTATCCAGGTTTGCACCTCATTTGGTGGAGAATGAGGAACGATGACGCTGGATGTTTCGAGAGGTTTGAAACCCGACATACGCCGAAGATCTCATTTCTCATAAATTTTCTCTCTATTCAGATGTTGTCAACAGGGCTCAATTGTTGGAGCGAGATAACGATTACGGTCAACCGAAGGATCATAACTGTGATCATACCGAGATAGCGAGCTAATAGAATAACGATCACCAATGAGAAAGAAAAGATGGACAAAAATGGTAATCACTCCGTGGTAATCATGGCCATGAGAATAGAAGAAGCGAATCGGAGGGATTTTAAAAAGAGGAGATTCAACAACGACAATGTGAAACGACAAAGACCAGCAAAGAATTGGTTCCAAGGGAGGGGAACGACAACCGGTCGTATGCTACAAATGCGGGAAAGAGGAACATATCAGTCCAAACTGTCCACATTAGTTCAAGGTATGTTATAATTGTGGAAAGGAAGGACATATTGCTTGAGATTGTACGGTAGCGAAATCAAGTCCAGGGGAGACGGTGACTCAAAAGGCTGTCCCAGAAAAGTCAAAGTCAACGGTTCCTGAAAGAGCATTTGTTGTGACTGGTCAAAATGCGAGGAACCCAAACGAGGTGATCACGGGTAAGCTATTTATAAATTCTTGCGAAGTTTATACCTTACTTGATACCGGTGCTAACCATTTATTTATCTCTTCTACTTGTGCTCAACGTTTAAACTTGACTCCGGAGAAATTAGACTTTGACCTATCTGTGGAAACTCCGTTAGGAGAAACTTTCATCACATCCACTGTTTATAAACCTTGTTTGATTCAAGTTGGCACCATCACATTACCTGTTGACCTTATCTCTTTAAAGATACTTGCTTTTGATGTGATTTTAGGGATTGATTGGTTAACTACTCATCATGCCAAAATTGATTGTTTTCGTAAGGTTGTTAGCTTTCATATTCCTAAACAACTCCGTCATGTATGCAATTCAAATAACTAAACCATTAAAATCAATCATTGTCATATCTAATCATAAAGCTATTCGCTTATTGAAAAACGGATGTCAAGCTTTCTTAGCCCATGTTATGGATTTGAATAAAGACACGCCAAATTTGAATAATATTCCCTGCTTTTAGTAAATTTCCGGCAGTGTTTCTGAAGAACTTCCTGGCCTACCCCGTAACGTGAAGTTGAATTCTTTATTGATCTTGAACATGGTACAAAGCCCATTTTAAAACCCCATATCTAATGGCTCCTATTGAACTTCGGGAGTTAAAGGTCCAACTACGTGAAATTGTTGGACATCGGTTTCATTCGGCCCTAGTACATCTCCTTGGGGTGCTCCTGCTTTATTCAGAAAGAAGAAGAAGACTTAGTATGCGACTTTGTATCGACTATCGGGAATTGAACCATGTCACCATCAAGAATAGGTATCATCTACCTCGTATTGATGACTTGTTTGACCAGTTGCAAGGAGCACAATTCTTTTCAAAGATCGATCTTTGTTCTGGATATCATCAGCTGAAGATTAGAACTGAGGATATTCCAAAGACTTCCTTCAGAACTCGGTATGGGCATTATGAATTTTTAGTCATGTCTTTTAGATTGACTAATGCTCCTGCGGCTTTCATGGATATAATGAACCGAGTATTCAAGGACTATTTAGATCGGTTCGTTGTTGTCTTTATTGATGACATTCTCATATATTCCAAAAGCCATGAAGATCATGAGAACCATTTGAAGTTGGTACTCCAAAGGCTTCGTGAAAACAAGCTATATGCCAAGTTGAAGAAATGTGAATTCTGGCTTGAGGAAGTAACATTCCTTGGGCACGTGGTGTCTAAACATGGAGTATCTATCGACCCGGCGAAGATTGAAGCAATACAAAGTTGGGAGCAACAGAAGTCAGTGACCGAAGTACGTAGCTTTCTGGGCCTAGCTGGTTATTATCGGAGATTTGTGGAAGGATTTTCTCGAATCGCTACTCCATTAACTCAGCTGACTCGGAAAGATATAAAATTTGTATGGAGCGAGGAATGCGAGAAGAGTTTCCAAGAGCTCAAGATGAGACTCATTTCGGCACCTGTTCTAACAATACCATCTGGTACGGATGGATTTATTATCTACAGCGATGCTTCAGGCAAAGGGTTAGGATGTGTTCTCATGCAACGTGGGAAAGTCATAGCCTATGCCTCGCGACAACTTAAAGAATATGAGAGGAATTATCTTACTCATGATCTAGAGTTGGCAGCAGTCGTTTTTGCGCTAAAGATCTGGAGGCACTATCTATATGGGGAGAAAGTGGAGATATATTCAGACCATAAAAGGCTCAAATATTTCTTCACGCAAAAGGAACTCAACATGCGGCAACGACGTTGGCTCGAGTTGTTGAAAGATTACGACCACACTATTCAATACCATCCTGGAAAAGCGAACGTGGTAGGTGACTCGTTGAGTAGAAGATCATATGCGAGAACGAAAAGCGATGATGTCAAGTATACGACAGAGCCAACTTTAATAGAAAAAGTTAAGGTTGCTCAAGCCACCAATCTTGAAGCCGGATGCGTATGTAAGAAGAAAAAATACAAGAAGGTGCTATTCCTAAGCGAGAATCGATGAAGAAGGAATACTTGAGTCCACCTGCACTCTGTTCCTAACGACTGACTACGATTTGAAGTACAAGATTATGATGGAGGCACACAATACCCCATTTGCGATCCATCTCGAAAGTACCAAAATGTATCGTGATCTTCGACATACATTTTGGTGGAACAATATGAAGAGAGAGATTGCGAAGTTTATCTCGACATATTTAACTTGTCAACGTGTAAAGGCGGAACATCAAGTACCTAAGGGTCCATTGCAACCACTTGAGATTCCGAAATGGAAGTGGGAACACATTACCATGGATTTCAAGATCATGTGTCTTCCTACGGTTTCTCAAGGCATCGATGCTATTTGGGTTATTGTTGATAGATTAACCAAGTCTGTTCATTTCTTGCCGATACGGGAGACTTATTCCCTTGAACGTCTTGCTAATATGTACGTGAATGAGATTGTGAGGTTGCATGGCATGTCTGTATCCATAGTTTCGGATAGTGACCCAAGATTCACTTCAAGATTTTGGGTTAGCCTGCAAAAAGCTATGGGCACGGATTTGCGATTTAGTTCGGCATACCATCCTCAAATGGACGGACAATCAGAGAGGACTATTCAAACACTTGAAGATCTATTAAGACTCTGTGTCCTAGACTTCAAAGGGAGTTGGGATAAGTATTTACCATTGGTGGAATTCTCTTACAACAACAGTTATCAGGCAAGCATTGGTGTGGCCCCATTTGAAGCATTATATGGACGAAAGTGTCGCTCTCTAGTATGTTGGGATGAGGTGGGTGACTCAACATTGTTGGGACCCGAGTTGGTACGTATGACTACAGAAAAGATCCAAATGATTCGACAATGTATACAAACGGCACAAGATCGACAAAAGAGTTATGCAGATCTTCATCGAAATGACGTAGAATTTAGTATTGGGTATAATGTACTGTTGCGTGTTGCCCCATGGAAGGGAGTTACAAGATTCGGGAAGAGAGGAAAGCTCAATCCATGATTTATTGGCCCATTTCAAATTCTTAACCGAGTAGGTAATGTAGCATATAGACTCGCGTTACCTTCGAGTATGTCTCGTGTTCATAATGTGTTTCATATATCTGTACTTCGTAAATATGTGAAAGACCCGAACCACGTTATTGAGTTAGAACTAGACGAGATAGCTGAAGACTTAACGTACGAGGAGGTACCTATTAAGATCTTGGATAGAAAGGAGCATGTCCTACGCACGAAGGTCATACCATAAGTCAAAGTTTTGTGGCAGAACCATGCTATAGAGGAAATGACCTGGGAGTTGGAAACGGAAATGAAAGAGAGGTATCCTCACCTTTTCGAAACACCAGGTACGTACGTCAATTTCGAGGACGAAATTTTATAAGGAGGGGAGGTTGTAAGACCCCAAATGATTGATAAATGAAATTTATTTTCCTCTATTTATTATTTTTTTAATTAGTAAGGGTTGATTTGATTAATGTGGTTCGTTATGGGTAAAATGCGCAAATATTTTAAATAAGCAGGTGGTTATAAAATATTTATTTTTGCCGGGAATATTCGTTTAGTCGTGGAATATTCTTACCGTTGTGGGAATATCGCATTTACCAGTAGCTGACAAATTTGTGTGGGCCCCATAACTGAAAGCGATTGGATGAAGAAAACGACAAATATAAGTTGTTTAAAATAACTACAGAAGTTGTTACCGTTAACACTATTGAAATACCCTATGGTTAAAACACGTGAATACGGCGTTGTCAGACAAGAAGACACTTGGTGATTGCACCAATTATTGAAGGCACTACTCAATAATGGTTACAGAATTATCGCTCGAAGATTTTATTTTATTGATTCAATAATTGCTGCGTTTATATTTTATATTGTCATTGTTTCAATAATTGTCATTACACAAGATTTTCCATTATCTAGCAATAATTCATATTATCTCAAGAATATTATTAGATAACATTATTGGCAATGTCTAGAAAGTTACATCTAAGGAGAGGTTTGGTCATCTAATTGCACGCCAAGAAGGAGAAATCCTTATTGAAAGCCCCTTTCCACGAACCGCTGGTTGTCAATAATGTGATTCTCGTAATATTATTTGTGAATAATTAATTATTGATTTATATGATGAGAAAATATTGATTTTATGAGGATATAGATGGAGAAAATTTTAATGTGACAATTGTTAAAAATTAATATTTTATCTTTTCCGATAAAATAATTCATTTAAATATATTATTTTAATAATATATTAATGGTGATATTTTTACAATGAATGTGGAATATATGAGTATATGAGGAGGAAGAGTATTTTTGTGGCATTAAATGTTTAACACATGTTTTGTGTGTTGGTGGACACAATTATTGATCGAAATTTGATTATAGCACAAAAATCGCTTGGTTGTGGATTTCTTCTATTTCTATTTGGAATTTGGAAACACTTTCTTCTGCAAAGTTGTAGAAAATTGAATATCCTATCACAATTCGCGAGATTCGAATTTTCTGATAAAAGGGCTATTTATAATGAATTATTAAAGTTCCGAAGTTCCGAAATAATTAATTTTTGGGAGTTTTAGTTAATTATTTTGAGAAAAACATTTTTTGTACAATTAGTGGGCTCACATGTGTTATCAATGTGCTGAATTCAGATCATCAAAGGTGGGCTAAGGAAATTTATAATATATATTAATATTTTATTAAATTTTCTACTTTGGTGTTCTAAGCATTTTCCTATAAATAGGGTGCTTAGGTTAGAATTGAAAATCATATCAGAAACTGAAAACTTCTCTCTCTTTCTCTCTCGATATATTGAACGTATTCTTGTGAGTATACTTTTGAGTGTTGTTATACGGTACAAGTCATAGCCTATATACGGTGTTTCAACTAGAAGTACTGTCTTTCGAGGTAAGGGATGTTATTTTTTCGTAATGATGTTATTCTTTCAATATCATTATCTTTGAAATATTGATCCGAAGTTTTTATCAAATTTGGAACTTTTGGTGTCCTGAGTTACTATTCACGATACTAAGACTATTCACGAATCACTACTATTCACGTAAAATTAAATTTTGTTTTTGTCCAAAATATCAATTATGGATACTATCTTTGATTGTATCCATGTTTTGATCATTCTTGAATTTTACTCCACTGTGATTATTTTTGAGGTATTTTTGGACATGGATAAAACAAAGTACGAATCCTTAATACTTGTTCTTTTGTTTCACCGGATTCGCTTTCTTTAAATATATTTTCATCATCCTCAGTCCTAAATGATGATATTATTGAATATCTTTGGCCTGTAGTGCAAAGATGAATGATTTCTTGATGAATATCTTTGGGCCGTAGTGCAAAGATGAATATTTGATTTGAGATGAATATTGATTGATGTTACAGGGATAAAATATTGATGATGGATTGTTAAATTCATAGAGTAGATTTCATTCTCTACGTAACTCTTCTATGAATTATTATTTCCGCTGCGAATATTAATCTAAAACTTGTTGTTTAATGTATTCTCTCAGATTTTTTCCTGTTGAAGACTAACGATAATTTGTTGTATATTATCTTAGTCATAATATTCTTTACTGGGCTAGTTGAGCTCACCCTTTTCCTTTTTGTTCCATTTTTCTTCTCAGGAGGCGAGAATGTAGCGAGTACTAGTCGGGGTATGGAATGAAAGATCTAGAGAGAGTTGTTTAGTAGTCCTCACCATTTTTGTAAAATAATGTATCAATAAATGTGATGAGGATTTATTTGGGTATAGATATTGTCTAGAAGATAATATTTGTATTCAAACTCACAGTTTTATTGTTATAATAATAAAGTTGTAGTTATTTCTGTACCATGTATTGACAACTCAGAATGGGTGATGTATACCTATTTTGGGGGCGTCACATTATAAACGAAGAAATTAATGCTGAGGTATTTTATCAGTATTTTGTCAGAATTGATGTATTAAAAATCATCCGTTTGTGGATTTCGGATATTTTCTGTTTGGAATTTGGAAAAACTTAAAGCTATAAAGTTGTAGAGAATTCGATTTCGTATGGAATGGACATATAATTCATATTTTTCTGATAAAGGGGCTATTTATTATGAATTATTGAAGTTTCAGAAATTAAATGTTTTTATTTAAAATTATAGGTGGGACCCACTTTTGTTAAAAACATGTGGGCTGCAAAAATTTTCAGAATTGGCATGCTGGCTTATTCAAAGAGGATGGCGTAGAAGGAAAGAAAGTAAAATAATATTATTTTATTATTTAGTCTCCTTTGGTGTTCTAGTATTTTCCTATAAATAGGCGCTTAAGTTAGAATTGAAAATCACACTAGAAACATAAGTTTTCTCTCTCTCTATATTGTCGAGCGTATTTTTGTGAGTATTTAGATACTTTGAGAGTTGCTATTTAGTGCAAGTTTCCTTCGGCTTTACATCCGATATTTTGATTAGAAATATTGTTATTTTGAGGTAAGTGATGTTATTTTCTTCATAAATAATATTATTTTCTTCAATATCATTATGCTGAAATATTGATATGAATTTTATTGTAGAATTTCTACCTTTTTGTGTCGGGGTTACTATTTACGATACTGCAGACTATTCACACGATATCTGACACTATTTACCGAAAAATGAAATTTTCTCTTCTTTGTCCCAGATGTCTATTATGGTTACTATCTTTGATTGTATCCATGTTTTGATCTTTATTCTTGAATTTTACTCCATTATGGTTTATTATGGAGTATTTTTAAACTTGAATTATCTAAAGTACGAATATCTAATCTTTGTCCTTTTATCTTACTGGATTCATTCTCTAAAATGTTTTTCATCATCCTCAGTCCTTAATGATGATACTTGATAAATATCTTTGGCCTGTAGTGCAAAGATGAATGATTACCTGATGAATATCTTTGGCCCGTAGTGCAAAGATGAACAGGTGGTGAGATGAACATGACCAACTGGTGATACAAATGAATATCTTTGGCCCGTAGTGCAAAGATGAATATTTGATTCAAGATGTATATTGATTGATATTATACGGATAAAATATTGATAATGGACTTTTAAATTCATAGATGATAGTAGATTTCATTTTCTACTTAACTTTTCTAATGAATTGTTGTTTCCGCTGCAGTTGTTGATCTAAAACTTGTTGTCTATTATATTCTATCAGATTTTTCCCTGTTGAAGACTAAGGATAATTTGTTGTATATTATCTTAGTCATAATATTCTTTACTGGGCTAGTTGAGCTCACCCTTTTCCTTTTTGTTGCATTTTTCTTCTCAAGAAGCGAGAATATAGCAGGAACCAGTCGGGGTATAGAGTGATGGTCCTAGACAGTTGTTTTAGCAGTCCTCACTATTTTTTGTAAAATAGTGCATCAATAATTATAATAAGAACTTTATTTGGGTGTGGATATTGTCTAGAAGACAATATTTGTATTTAAACTCACAGTATGTGTTGTCGTATTTTACACGACAATTGTAATAATAAAGTTGTAGTTGTTTTCTGTACCATGTATTTGGCGACTCAGAATGGGTGATGTATACCTATTTTGGGGGCGTCACAGTTGGTATCAGAGCTTAGGGATATGGTCTCTGGCGGAGATCGGGGAATAGAACTAGGAGGGGAGAGACGAGTAAATCCTTCGCTAGTGTGTCCTACCTAAGCTTATTTGTTGGTCGATCATAATATTTGGGATAATATGTGATATGTTAATTTGTTTAATTAACCATTGTTTTATGGTAGTTTTTAAGAATGGCAGCTGAACACGTTAACAATGTAGTGTATGAGACTGTGGAACAACCTTCCATCACCAACCAGGAGAACGTGCAATAGGATGGCAATATTCCTCCTGTAAACAACACTATGGAGCAAACGATGAATGATGGAATATTTAGAAGTTTTTTGCAGTTCATGCAAAATCGGACTAGGGAGACTCGTGTACAAAATACGGGTGGAAATGATAGCAACGCGCGGTTTGTCACAGCCAAGCAGTTCAAGGAGTTGGGACCACCAGATTTCTGGGGAAAGCCAGATCCGATTAAGGCGGAAACATGGGTCAAGCAAATTACCAAGATATTCGATGTCTTGGGATGCACAGAAGAACAAAAGGTTCCATTCGCCACCTTTATATTCCGTGGTGAGGCAGATTTCTGGTGGGAATATGTGAAGCGTACCCAACCAGCCGCACTCAACATGTCTTGGGAAAGATTTCAGAAACTATTCAATGACAAGTACTTTCTTGAAATTATTTTTCATATGAAGGAGGTAGAGTTTATTATATTGGAACAGAACAACATGACAGTGTCTCAGTACGAGGCGAAGTTCGCAGAGTTATCCAGGTATGCACCTCATTTGGTAGAGAATGAAGAACGTATGACGCGGATGTTTCTGAGAGGTCTAAAACCTGAGATTCGTCAATACCTTATCTGTCACAAATTTTCTCTCAGATTCGAGATGTTATCAACGAGGCTCAATTATTAGAACGAGATAATGAGTATGTTCAACCAGGGACCACAACCGTGGTTATATCTGGTGACGGTTAAATCATCGGAGCGATGATAACCAGCGAGGAGGGGAAAATATGGACAAAAGTGGTAACCACTCGGGTGGTCTTCATGGCCATGATAATAGGAGAGGTGAGTCAAGTGGAAATTTCAAAAAGAGGAGATTCAACAATGACGGGAAGACATCAGCACCAACACCAGCACCAACAACAAATTCTAGGGGAGGAGAACAACCGCCAGCTATATGCTACAAATGCGGAGAGGAGGGACACATAAGTCCAAACTGTTCACAACCTTCCAAGGTGTGTTTTAATTGTGGAAAAGACGGTCATATAGCCCGATTTTGTCCAGTAGCGAAGTCAAGTTCAACTGGGACGGCGACACTAAAGGTGAATACGGACAAAACAAAGTCGGTGGTTTAAGGGAGGGCGTTTGTCGTGACTGGCCAAAATACGAGAAACCCAAACGAGGTGATCATGGGTAAGCTAATCTTAAACTCTTGCAAAGTTTATACCTTACTAGATACCGGTTCTACCCGTTCTTTTATCTCTCCTACTTGTGCTCAACGTTTAAACTTGACTCCGGAAAAATTAGACTTTGACTTATCTGTGGAGACTCCGTTAGGAGAAACCTTTATCACATCCACTGTTTATAAATCTTTTTTGATCCAAGTTGGCACAATCACATTACCTGTTGATCTTATCTCTTTAAAGATACTTGCATTTGATGTGATTTTAGGGATTGATTTGTTAACCACTTATCATGCCAAAATTGATTGTTTTCGTAAGGTTGTTAGTTTTTATATTCCTAACCAACCTGTTAGAAGAATTCAAGCAACTAAACCACTAAAATCAGTCACTGTCATATCAAGCCATAAAGCTATTCGTTTATTGAAAAACGGATGTCAAGCTTTCTTAGCCCACATTATGGAATTGAACAAAAACACGTCAGATTTGAATAATATTTCTGTTGTTAGTGAATTTCCTGACGTATTTTCTGAAGAATTTCATGGTCTACCCCCAGAACGTGAAGTTGAATTCTTTATTGATCTTAAACCGGGTACAAAGCCCATTTTTAAAACCCCATATCGAATGGCTCCTATTGAACTTCAAGAGTTAAAAGTCCAACTACAGGAATTGTTAGACATCGGTTTCATTCATCCTAGTACATCTCCTTAGGGTACTCCTATTTTATTTGTAAAGAAGAAAGATGGGAGTATGCGACTTTGTATTGACTACCGGGAATTGAACCATGTCACCATCAAGAATAGGTATCCCCTACCTCGTATTGATGACCTGTTCGACTAGTTGCAAGGAGCACAATTCTTTTCAAAGATCGATCTTCATTCTGGATATCATCAGCTGAAGATTAAAACTGAGGATATTCTAAAGACTGTCTTCAGAACTCGGTACGGGCATTATGAATTCTTAGTCATGTCTTTTGGACTGACTAATGCTCCTACTGCTTTGATGGATATGATGAACCGTGTATTCAAGGAATATTTGGATCAGTTCGTTGTTGTCTTTATTGATGACATCCTCATCTATTCCAAAAGCTGTGAAGATCATGAGCACCATTTGAAGCTCGTACTTCAAAGACTTCGTGACAAAAAGCTATATGCCAAGCTGAAGAAATGCGAGTTCTGGCTTAAGGAAGTAGCATTCCTTGGGAACGTGGTGTCAAAACATGGAGTATCTGTTGACCTAGAAAAGATTGAAGCAATACAAAGTTGGGAGAAACCGAAGTCGATGATCGAAGTGCGTAGGTTTTTGGGCTTAGCTGGTTATTATCGGAGATTTGTGGAAGGATTTTCTCGAATATCTACTCCGTTAACTCAGCTGACTCGGAAAGATACAAAATTTGTATGGAGCGAGGAATGCGAAAAGAGTTTCCAAGAGCTCAAGAGGAGACTCATTTCGGCACCTGTTCTAACAATACCATCTGGTTCGGATGGATTTGTTATCTACAGCGATTCTTCAGGCAAAGGGTTAGGATGTGTTCTCATGTTACATGGGAAAGTCAAAGCCTATACCTCGCGACAACTCAAAGATTATGAGAGGAATTATCCTACTCATGATTTGGAGTTGGCAGCAGTCATTTTTGCGTTGAAAATCTGGAGACACTACCTATATGGGAAGAAAGTGGAGATATATACAGATCATAAAAGCCTCAAATATTTCTTCACCCATAAGGAACTCAACATGCGGCAACGACGTTGGCTTGAGTTGTTGAAAGATTACAGTCATATCATTCAATACCATCCTGGAAAAACAAACGTTGTAGCTGACGCATTAAGTAGAAGATCATATGCGAGTATGAGTGCAATATTGTTAACACAAGGCCTATTTTGTATGACTTGCAAAGGATGCAGATAGAGGTAAAGGCTCCCAGTACCCACGTGATGATATCAAACATACGAGTAGAACCGACTTTAATCGATAAAGTTAAAGCTGCTCAAGCCACAGACCCAGAGATGATACGTATGAAGAATAAAGTACAAGAAGGTGTTATTCCATAAACAGGAATCGATGAAGAAGGAATACTTCGAGTAAACTCCAGACTTTATGTTCTTAACGATTCTGACTTAAAGCATAGAATCATGATGGAGGCACACAACACACCATTTTCAATCCATCCTGGGAGTACCAAAATGTATCACGATATTCAACATACATTTTGGTGGAGCAATATGAAGAGAGAGATCGCGGAGTTTATCTCGAGGTGTTTAACATGTCAACGTGTAAAGGCAGAGCATCAAGTGCCAAAGGGTCCATTGCAACCACTTGAGATTCTGAAATGGAAGTGGGAACACATTACTATGGATTTCATTACAGGTTTTCCCAAAGTTTCTCAAGGCATAGATGCGATTTGGGTTATTGTTGATAGATTAACCAAGTCTGCTCATTTCTTGCCTATACGTGAGACTTATTCCCTAGAACGTCTTGCTCATATATACGTGAATGAGATTGTGAGATTGCATGACATGCTAGTATCCATAGTTTCGAATCGTGGCCCAAGATTCACTTCACGATTTTGGGTTAGCTTGCAGAAAGCTATGGGCACGGGTTTACAATTCAGTTCGGCATACCATCCTCAAACGGACGAGCAATCGGAAAGGACTATTCAAACCCTTGAAGATCTATTAAGACTGTGTGTCCTAGATATCAAAGGAAGTTGGGATAAGTACTTGCCATTGGTGGAATTCTCCTAAAATAACAGTTATCAAGCAAGTATAGGCATGACTCCATTTGAGGCATTGTATGGACAAAAGTGTCGTTCTCCAGTATGCTGGGACGAGGTGGCAACATTGTTGGGACCAGAATTAGTACGCATGACTACGGAAAAGATCTAAATGATCCGGCAACGTATAAAGACCTCACAAGATCGACAAAAGAGTTATGTTGATCTTCATCGAAAGGACGTGAAATTTAATATTGGAGATCATGTACTGTTACGTATTGCTCTATGGAAGGGAGTTACAAGATTCAGGAAGAGAGGAAAGCTCAATCCATGATTTGTTGGTCCATTTGAGATTCTTGACCGAATAGGAAATGTGGCTTATAGACTCGCATTACCTCCAAGCATGTCTCGTGTTCATAATATTTTTCACATATCTATGCTTCGTAAATATGTGAAAGATCCAAACCACATTATTGTGTTAGAACCAGATGAGATAGCCGAAGATTTAACGTACGAGGAGGTACCTGTCAAGATATTGGATAGGAAAGAGCATGTCTTACGAACAAAGGTTATAACACAAGTCAAGGTTTTGTGGAGGAACCATGCTATTGAAGAAATGACCTAGGAGTTGGAATCAGAAATGAAAGCGAGGTACCCTCACCTTTTGGAAACACCAGGTATGTACGTCAATTTCGAGGACGAAATTTTATAAGGAGGGGAGGTTGTAAGACCCCAACTTAATATAAATAAAATTGAGTTTCTCTATTTATTATCTTGAAATAATACGGTGATAATTTGATATAATACTTTAGTTATGGGTGAAATGTGCAAATTTTGCAAAATAAGCAAGTGGTTATAAAATATTCATTTTTGTCGGGGAATATTCGTTTGGTCGTGGAATATTCTTGTTGTCGGGGAATATTCGTAAATGCGACCAAGACCATTTGTGGGCCCCATAATGTAATAACCGCTCGGATGAAGAAAATGACAAGTTTGAGTTTTTATAAATAATCTGTACGTAATTGTTACCGCTAATTACCGCTTGTTGGAATACTATGGTTAAAATACGATAATCTGCGGGTTACATAGTAGCACTACTTATTGCATAATATTTTTAAATTATTGATTCAATAATTGTTGCGTTGATATTTTGTATTATTGTTGTTTCAATAATTGTCAATGCACGGTATTTCCCATTATCAGATCAATAATTCATATTATTTGAATAATATTATTAGATATCATTATTGGAAATGTCTAGAAAGTTCTGTCAAGGAGAGGTTTGGTCACCTAATTGCGCGCCAATAAGGAAAAATCCTTATCGGAAAGCCCCCTCTTTCCTGAGAACGACCTAGTTGTCATAATTGTGATTCTGTAATATTATTTGTGAATAATTAATTATTGATTTATATGATAAGGAAATATTTATTTTATGTGGACATAAATGATGGATAGGAAAATATTTATTTTCTGTTGTGATAAATGAAGGAATTAATGCTGAGGTATTTTATCAGTATTTTGTCGGAATTGAGGTATTAAAAATCATCCGTTTGTGGATTTCAGATATTTTCTGTTTGGAATTTGGAAAAACTTAAAGCTACAAAGTTGTAAAGAATTCGATTTTGTATGGAATGGACATATAATTCATATTTTTCTGATAAATGGGTTATTTATTATGAATTGTTAAAGTTTCAGAAATTAAATGTTTTAATTTAAAATTATAGGTGGGACCCACTTTTGTTAAAAACATGTGGGCTGCAAAAAATTTTAGAATTGGCATGCTGGCTTATTCAAATAGGATGGCATAAAAGGAAAGAAAGTAAAATAATATTATTTTATTATTTAATCTCCTTTGGCGTTCTAGCATTTTCTTATAAATAGGCACTTAAGTTAGAATTGAAAATCACACCAGAAACATAAGTTTTCTCTCTCTCTCTCTATATTGTCGAGCGTATTTTTGTGAGTATTTAGATACTTTGAGAGTTGTTATTCAGTGAAAGTTTCCTTCGGCTTTACATCTGATATTCCGATCAGAAATATTGTTATTTTGAGGTAAGGGATGTTATTTTCTTCGTAAATGATATTATTTTCTTCAATATTATTATGCTGAAATATTGATATGAATTTTATTGTGGAATTTCACGTATACGACACTATTCACGAATACGGCACTATTCACCGAAAAATGAAATTTTCTCTTCTTTGTCCCAAATGTCTATTATGGTTACTATCTTTGATTGTATCCATGTTTTGATCTTTATTCTTAAATTTTATTCCATTATGGTTTATTATGGAGTATTTTTAAACTTGAATTATCTAAAGTACGAATCTCTAATCTTTGTCCTTTTATCTTACTGAATTCATTCTCTAAAATATTTTTCATCATCCTCAGTCCTTAATGATGATACTTGATGAATATCTTTGGCCTGTAGTGCAAAGATGAATGATTACCTGATGAATATCTTTGGTCCGTAGTGCAAAGATGAACAAGTGTTGAGATGAACATGACCAACTGGTGATACAAATGAATATTTTTGGCCCGTAGTGCAAAGATGAATATTTGATTCAAGATGTATATTGATTGATGTTACAGGGATAAAATATTGATGATGGACTTTTAAATTCATAGATGATAGTAGATTTCATTCTCTATTTAACTCTTCTAATGAATTGTTGTTTTCTCTAAAGTTGTTGATCGAAAACTTGTTGTCTATTATATTCTATCAGATTTTTCCCTGTTAAAGACTACGGATAATTTATTGTATATTATCTTAGTCATAATATTCTTATTGGGCTAGTTGAGCTCACCCTTTTCCTTTTTGTTCCATCTTTCTTCTCAAGAAGCGAGAATATAGCAGGAACCAATCGGGGTATAGAGTGATGGTCCTAGACAGTTGTTTTAGCAGTCCTCACTATTTTTTATAAAATAGTGCATCAATAATTGTAATGAGGACTTTATTTGGGTGTGGATATTGTCTAGAAGACAATATTTGTATTTAAACTCACAGTATGTGTTGTCGTATTTTACACGACAATTGTAATAATAAAGTTGTAGTTGTTTTCTGTACCATGTATTTGGCGACTCGGAATGGGTGATGTATACCTATTTTGGGGGCGTCACAATATTTGTACGACGGCACAATCATTGGTGGACCCCACAATGAAAGTATCGTCGGAGTTCGAAAATGACGGAAATATTTTTTTATAAAAATATCGGCGAAAGTTTTACAGCAAAACTATTGAAATACCCGGTGGTAAAAGTACAGTAATACGCGTGGTTGCATAGTAGCATTCGGTATTGATTATTGATGCTTACGTGAGAAGTCACTCGATTTATACTTAATTATTACTCAATAATTCTTGATAATATCTCTCATATTATTGATTCAATTATTGTCACAGTATCAATATTTTATATTATTAAATCAATAATTGAGATGACAAAGTTATTTATATTATTATTTGTAATATTGACGATGTCTAGAAAGTTCTGTCGAGGAGAGGTTTGGTCACCTAATTACACGCTAATAGGGAGAAATATTTATCGGAAAACCCCCTCTTTCTTGGGAATGATCTGGTTTTTAAATATTGTGAATTATAATATTAATGATGAATAAGTTTGTGTTGATTAAAGATGAATAAGTTTGTGTTGATTAAAGATGAAATTGATAGTTCCATTGTGTTGGGATATATTATTTGTGATAGTGGAAATTGACATCTATTTCGATAATAATTGATGTCTGGTGGATATATTGACCAATCGGATAATTAATCGGATAAATGAGCAATAATTGCTATTAATTCACATGTTTATAACTATTTATTCACATGTGTGTACTATTGATTCACATGCATGTACTATTAGGGGAGGTGGTGCAAGATTGATAATACTTGCATGACTAAATTAAAAATGGAGGTATAGATGAAGGTACTATACTGTAACTATTTTTTTCACATGTATAGAACTATTGATTCACATGAATGTACTATAGATTCACATGATGTACTATTAGGGGAGGTGGTGCAAGTTTGATAATACTTGCAGGACTAAATTAAAAATGAAGGAAAAGATGAAGGTATTATACTGTAATATTTTGAGCCCAAAACATGCAATTATCGAAACTATATTTTCCTATAAATAGATGCTCATTCTTCTTTCATTCTCACCAATTCACTAAGACTCACAAGAGCAATTATAGAGAGAGAAGCTATAGAGAGAAAGAAGAAGATAAGTTTGCTACCTCACTATTCCAGTATCCAGTCTTCTTCTGAGGTAATGGATATTATTTTTGTTCAATATTCATAAGGAATAATATTTTCTTCCATACCTTTAGTATGAGAGTAATATTATTTTATCTCATATTCCTGGTTATACCCTAATTTTGTTAAAGTATTGCTTCTATACTCCGTGAAATTAGTAGAATATCTTTAAAATTTGTGCTTCATCTAGTATCATTTCACAATCATATTTTCTGCACATTCTTGTTAAATTTTAGGCTTTTCATGCCGGAGTACTGTCCATGAGTACTATTCATTTATTCGGGTACTATTTACCCAGAGTACTATTCACAAAGTACTATTCATTAAGTATTATTCATGAGTACTATTCTCAAAGTACTATTCACGAGTTAGTATTCCCGAAGTAATATTCACGGGGTACTATTCACCCAGAGTACTATTCATGACAAAAATTAATTTCTTTTCTGTCCAAATCATTTTTAATATAATATCATTCTTGAATTTTATTCCACAAAGCAGTATCATGTTGGCAATTTGATCATTATTGAATTCTGGATAAATTAAATTATAAATCTTAAAAAATTTATCCTTTGCTTTCTTTTAATTGAATTCTTATATCATTGTCATCATCCTCAAGCTTATATTGTGAAGAAAGTCATCTTTGGCTTACGTGCATAGATGGACTGTTGATTGGTATGATTATGACCATGGATCATTCAGTATAATCATGACCCGTAATGTTATAAATGATGTGGTAAAAGTCCTCATTGGCCCGTAGTGCATTGATGGACAGTTATTCGTATGATTATGACTAGGGATTTTTCGGTATAATCATGACCATTGATGATTACATGAATATCCTTGGCTCATAGTGCAGGGATGATTCGATGATGTGGTTTATTTATTAAGCTGAGTCTCAGTGATAAAGTTGATGAAAAACTTTTTAAATCATAGAAGATAGTAGATATCATGCTCTACTTGACTCTTCTAATGGATTGCTTGTTCTGCTGCAGTTAAACTTGATGTTTATTGTATTTTATTAGTTTAACACTGTTGAAGGTTAATGATAATTTATTCTGCATTATCTTAGTCATAATATTTCTTATTGGGCTAGTTGAGCTCGCCCTTTTGCTTTTATTTTTCTCTTCAGGAAATGAGAACGTAGCCGGGACTAGTCAGGGAACGGAGTGATGGTCTGAGATGGTTGTTTTAGCAGTCCTCACTACTTAGTGTGATAATAAATGTAATGAGGATTTAATTTGAGTTTGGATATTGTCTAGAAGACAATATTCATGTAAAAACCCAGCTATATTTTGTCGTATTTTTACACGACAGTTGTATTAAAGAAGTTTGTATTTGATTTTTGTACCTTGTATTTGGCAAATCAAGATGGGTGATGTATACCTATTTTGGGGGTTTGGTATCAAAGCTTAGGGATATGATCCTTGGCTGAGATGTGAGACTAGAACTAGGAGGGGAGAGACGAGTAATTCCTTAGCTAGTATGACCTACCTAAGATTATTTGCTATTAATTGGTCGGTTAAAATATAGGGATAATATGTTGCATGCCAATTAATCCTTGTTTTGTGGCAGTATTTGAGAATGGCAGCTGAAAATGTTAATAATGGAGTGAATGAGATTGTGGAGACACCTTTAATCACCAACCAGGATAACGTGATGTCAAGAGAAGAAGAAATTAAAGATATCAATGTGGTGAGTGAAGAATTAATAGTTGCACCCGAGCTAGTCACAGAGGTAGTAGCTGAGAGTGAAGGAGAAGAGGAACCTAGGAGAATTTATTAGAAGAATTTTTTGATCGAAATGTAGATCTGCAAGATCGTATTCGTGAGTTAGAAGAGCAGGCTGAAGAACGGCAGGCGGTCGTGGAGCAAAAGAATGCAACAATTCAAAATTGTGTTACCCGATATGTGATGCTGGAACAGAAGCACTCTTTGGCAGAGTGTAAGATAATAAAGCTGGAATATGAGAATTAAAATGTCAAGGATCAGCTGAAAGAAGAAACAACTGAACGAGTGAGAATGCAGGATGCATGGGTAAAAGTCGCACGACGTGTTGATATTATAGAAAGAGACGTCCGATCCAAAAAGGCTAAAATAGATGATATGTATTTCTCTTTTTGGATAGCAATTGGGAGAACCCAACATCAAGTTTTAAATTACCTTGTACATAGCGGTCAACCTCAATTCAGTATGGATCGAAGATTGATGATTTAGATCATGGATCAAGAGTAAGATAAAGCAGTTGAGGGTGGAATATGCCCTATAGAAAAGTCAATTCCAACGATAATGATGACACCAAATGCTGCCCCAAACAAGTTAAAGCCGGGTAGTTCAAGGGAGACCGTTTGTCATAACTTCCCAAAAAGTGAGGAACCCGAATGAAGTTATCACGGGTAAGCTAATCATAAACTCTAGCGAAGTCTATACCTTATTTGATACCGGTTTTACCCATTCTTTTATTTTTCCTACCTGCGCTCAACGTTTAAATTTAACTCTGGAGAAATTAGACTTTGATTTATCCGTTGAAACTCCTTTGGGAAAAACCTTCATTACATCCACTGTTTAAAAGTCTTGTTTGATTCAAATCGATACCCTCACGTTACCTATCGATCTTATCTTTGAAAATACTTGCCTTTGATGTAATTTTAGGAATCGACTGGTTAACTACTCACCATGCTAAAATTGATTGTTTTTGTAAGGTTGTAAGCCTTCCTAACGAACCTGTTATGCGAATTCAAGTAACCAAACCACTAAAGTCAATCACTGTCATATTAAGCCATAAGTAAAGAGCCCCGAGCCTTTCGCTGGTGACTTCCAAGTCTTGGAATGCTCTGAAGCCATACTTTCTGTAGGGAAGTCGTGAATAACGGTGGCAAGTTGATAGGTATCAATGTGATGTGTTATCCAAGTCTTAGATGAAAGTCACAGTTTTGAATGATATTTCTATTGTTAATAAATTTCCTGACGTATACCCTGAAGAACTTCCTAGCCTACCCCAGAGCGTGAAATTGAATTTTGTATTGACCCCAGTACAAAACCTATTTCTAAAACCCTCAAATATTTATTCACTCAGAACTTATGTAACTCGTGCAGAAGACGTTGGCTCGAGCTGTTGAAAGATTACGATAATACCATTCAATACCATCGTAGAAAAAGCGAATGTGGTAGCTGACGCGTTGAGTAGAAGATCGTATGCGGTTACGAGTGCGACGTTGTTAACACAAAGACCCATTTCATACGACTTACAAAAGATGGAGATAGAGTTAAAGACTCCAAGAACCTACGTGAAGATAACAAATATACAATTAGAATCGACTTTAATCAATAAAGTTAAAAACCACTCAAGCTATAGACTCAGAGCTGATGATTGTGAAGAAGAAGGTGCAAGAAGGAATTATTCTAGAAGTAAGAATCGACGAAGAGAGGAAATATCAACCCTCAATTTTATTGGTCTATTTGAAATCCTCGATCAAGTAGGAACTGTGGCCTATAGACTCGCTTTACCGCCAAGTATGTTGCGTGTTCATAACGTTTTTCACGTATCGATGTTACGTAAATATGTGGATGACCCGAACCACATTATTGAATTAGAACTAGACGAGATAGCAAAAGATTTAACGTATGAGGAGATACTTGTTAAAATCTTAGATAAGAAGAATTATATTCTACGCTCAAAGGTTATACCTCAAGAGTTAGAATCTGACGAGGTATCATCAACTCTTCGACATACCAGGTACGTACGTAAATTTCGAGGGTGAAATTTCATAAGGAGGGGAGATCGTAAGACCCTGAATTTTATGAAATGGAAGTATTCAATTTTCTTATAATTATTATTTTATTTAGTAAATGGTTAAATTGATATATGGTTAAATTTAAGGGTGATATGTGAAAATTTTGCAAAGTAAGCAAGTGGTTATAAAATATTCGATTGGTCGGGGAATATTCGTTTTAACAGGGAATATTGGTACGATGGCACAATCATTGGTGGACCCCACAACGAAAGTATTGTCAGAGTTAGAAAATGACAGAAATATTTTTTTTTTATAAAAATAACGGCAAAAGTTTTACCGTTAAACTGTTGAAATACCCGGTGGTAAAACTACAGTAATACGCGTGGTTGCATAGTAGCACACGATATTGATTATTGATGCTTACGTGAGAAGTCACTCAGTTATACTCAATTATTGCTACAGTAATTGCTGCATAATATCTCTCATATTATTAATTCAATTATTGTCACAGTATCAATATTTTATATTATTAAATCAATAATTGAGACGACAAAGTTATTCATATTATTATTTAAAATATTGACGATGTCTAGAAAGTTCTGTCGAGGAGAGGTTTGGTCACCTAATTACGCTCCAATAGGGAGAAATACTTATCGGAAAGCCCCCTCTTTCTTGGGAATGATCTAGTTGTTAAATATTGTGAGTTATAATATTAATTATGAATAAGTTCGTGTTGATTAAAGATGAAATTGATAGTTCCATTGTGTTGGGATTATTTATGTTAATGGAAATTGACATCTAGTTCGATAATAATTGATGTCTGGAGGATATATTGACCAATCGGGTAATTAATCGGATAAATGAGCAATTAATTGCTATTAATTCACATGCTTATAACTATTTATTCACATGCGTGTACTATTGATTCACATGCATGTACTATTAGGGGAGGTGGTGCAAGATTGATAATACTTGCATGACTAAATTAAAAATAGAGGTATAGATGAAGGTACTATACTGTAACTATTTTTTTCACATGTATAGAACTATTGATTCACATAAATATACTATTGATTCACATGATGTACTATTAGGGGAGGTGGTGCAAGTTTGATAATACTTGCAGGACTAAATTTAAAATGAAGGAAAAGATGAAGGTATTATACTATAATATTTTAATCCCCAAAACGTGCAATTATCGAAACTATATTTTCCTATAAATAGATGCTCATTCTTCTTTCATTCTCACCAATTCACTAAGACGCACAAGAGCAATTATAGAGAGAGAAGCTATAGAGAGAGAAGTATGGAGAGAAAGAAGAAGAGAAGTCTGCTACCTCACTATTCCAGTATCCAGTCTTCTTTTGAGGTAAGGGATATTATTTTTGTTCATTATTCATAAGGAATAATATTTTCTTCCATACTCTGTAGTATGTGAGTAATATTATTTTATCTCATATTCCTGATTATACCCTTATTCTATTAAAGTACTGCTTCTATACTCCGTGAAATTAGTAGAATATCCTTGAAATTTGTTCTTCATCTAGTATCGTTTCACAAGGATATTGTAAAGCCCCCAAATCTGGGTACTTCTAACCCGAACTCGGTGCTTCACGATACCATTTCTATGAGCAGAATAATACTAATAATAATAACAATAATATAAATATTAAACTTAGTTTACATATCAGAGCTTGAATCCCAGCTATGCGACCTTTATAAAAAAACGTTGTGGTTTAAGTGTTGTCTATTTAGTACTTTGTACTGGGAAATCATTCATTACAATACATGATAGATAATATATATCATCCTTATCTTAATAAAGTTAAACTATTACAGAATATAACACCAAATTATTCTACAACCTTCCCTTTCCCTTTTTTCTTAGCCGAGCCTTCTGGTTGTTCACATTTAGCTGAAAACATTTAAATTAAGCAAGGATGAGCATTTCAGTGCCCAGCAAGTAATAACAATTATAAATATTAGTTGAAAGGATTAAATGTTTTCTTTGTACTACCCTTCTACAATAAATTAATAGTTGTGAAGTAATCTGAACCGATAATAATAACATAACAACTCTCTATCAAATTTTTGAAACTACGTACTGACTATAAATAGGGTTAAGGTGACATACTATGAATATTGTTTTCAATTTTCGAATAGGTTTAGTAGAACTTCATCTGCAAATCGTCATAACTTACGTGCACGGGGGGTGATCAGCCTGTTATGTCCTGTATTGATCAATACTACATGCAAGAACGATATTATCGTTCACTCTGTCCGCCTTGAGCGCATAAAAGTTTTCCCATGTTCGAGATGTTCATACTTAGTCGAAAATCTGAGCCAAAATAATTTAATTGGATACAAAAAGGTTTTATCATATTCAACAATATTTCTAAATATGTGTCTAGCTGATCAAATAGCTTAGACGACTTTTACTTACTGTATACATACTGGCAATCACTAGGTATATATATATATATATATATATATATATATATATATATATACACTACAAGAAATCACACATTTTATGATGATTTTTTTTGCCACGCAAAAAATTTTGTCACAATTTGTTAATTAATAATTATGAAATTCATAATCGTCACTAAAACTTTTGCTTTTGTGACAACCTTTAATTTTGTTACTATTAATCATTTATATCGTCACTAATTTACACATTTGATGACGATTAACAAAATTTCGTCACAAGTTATTTTGGAGGTAGAATTTTGCATCAAAATTTGAAGGGAAACCTTATAATGACATTTTGTAATAATTGATGACATTATTTATTGTCACCAAATATTTCTTTCGATGACAACATAATAGTTTGTCATTAATTATTTGTAAAATTTAGTGACAATGTGCTTTCTTCACTAATGTTCACATTTAGTGACACCAAATACAATTTCATCACAATTTTATTTGGAGGCAAAATTATTTTTGGAGGAAAATTTTTTTAAGACGAAAAAATAATAATTTATGACAATTTGTATTGTCATAAATACCAATTTTATATGACGAAAAAATAGTATGTCACTAATTAGATGAGTGGATAAGTGACAAAAATAGTTCGTCATAAATTCTTATATTTAGTGACAAAGTACGTAATATCGTCGCAATTTTATTTGGAGGCAAAATTTTTCTGAAGAATTTTGGAGGAAAATTTTTTAAAGACAAAAAATTAATTATTTATGACAATTTGTATTGTCATAAATACCAATTTTATATAACGAGATAATAATGCATCACTAATTAGCTGCGTAGATAAGTGACAAAAATGGTTCGTTATAAATTATTATATTTAGTGACAAGTCCGTAATATCGTCACAATTTGATTTGGAGGCAAAAAAATTTAAGAAATTTTGGAGGCAAATTTTGTAAAGAGGAAAAATTAATAAATTATGACAATTTTTATTGTCACAAATAACAATTTTATATGATGAGATAATAATGCATCACTAATTAGATGAATAAGTGACAACACTGGTTCGTCATAAATCCTTATATTTAGTGACAAAGTATGCAATGACGTCACATTTTTATATGGAGACAAAAATTTTCCCAAACAAACTTGTCATTCGTTGCAATTTGTGAAAGGCTTTCATTTTTTGTAACGAAATTAATAGGTCATTGCAAATTTTCGTTGTCAATTCGTTGGCAGGCAAAAGATAATTTCTCGCCTATTCACTTTTTTGTTGCTGATGTGTTGGCGATAAAAATTCATCTTTCGTCAGTTGATTTCTCCTCATCGTGGGCAACGAAAGATTTTTTGTTGCTATATTTCGTAGCCTATATATTTCTCCTTAACGTGATTGGATTTAAGCCATCACAAAGAAAAAACTTCAAGAAATATTTGGTGACGACCAAGACCATCACGAAAAGAAAACATATGTGATGGACCTTTATGACGACATTTAAAGTAATCTCAAAAAATGATATTATATGATGGACTTTTTCAACAATCACAAAAAAAAAATATAGATGACAGCTCCTAGTAATGACAAATTTTGCCATCACTATAAACTATTTCGTGACGGTCAAGGCAATCACCAAAAAAAAATAAGCATATATGACCAACAACTATATTAGGTGATGAAATTTACTAGCAATCACAAAATAGTAGTATATATGATGGCTCTTATTGGTGTCTAGTTGTGTCACCACTATAAAATATGTATGACAATCATTACAATCACTGAATTTTTCGCATAAATTATTTTTTGTTTTTTGAAGGGAGGCAGTACAATTGATAAAAATTTCAACGAATATGGGAATATATTTGTTTCGTCATTTATCGAGGGAGACCTTTTTCAATTTATTTTTCTTGATTGTGTTTGAACCATCACACAATATTTCATCTAAAGAAAAATATTGAAACTTAATGCAATCACTTATATTCTTCTTTGTTGGGCCTGAACAAGTTTTATCCAACATTACTATCATCCGCACCCACTATATTTAATATCATTATGAGTAATAATCTCTAACATAAGTAATATATTTTTTGTCCTCCAAAAAGTCTTCAAATATTAAAATAATTTATCCACTAAAAAATGACATTACTTAATAATAAAAAAATATGCCCATGAAAAATTAAATTTATTTCAAAAAAATTTCAATCATTGACCATGAAAAAGAAATGTAATGTAATTAAGTTTGAGTTTATTCATAATTAATTTATAGTATCCTACAACTAAAATTATGTAATTAATTTTTAAAAATAGAATTTTATTCTTAATAATACTTTTTAAATAATTTATAATATTAAATATTTTATTTATTAAAATATTAAGTTATAATAATTTAAATTTTAAAATATTTTAAATTGACAATAAAAATTATAATAATTAAGACTCTTTTTGTAGAACAAATATTTGTGTTAAATTATTACTATTATGTTCTACAAAAAAGTTATATTTCAATTTGTTATTACCTAATTTATGACATCCTAAAATTTAAATTTAAATTTAAATTAATTTAAGTCTTTAAAATAATAATTTTATTTACAATATTACTTTTTAAAGAGTTTATAATATTAGTTTTTTTTATAAGTTAAAATCACTCTCTTTTATTTAGAACAGAGTTTGGAAAAGTGGAAAAGACGTGAGGTGAAACAGAGAAAAGAAAGTAAAATATGACATGTCTGACCGTTCTTTCCCCTCACTAGATCGCCCGCGGTACCCTAGATCGGCGCATCCCAAGGTCTGCTGCACCTCTCTTTCCCCTAACTCAGGTCAACCCTCTCACTCCTCTTTCCCCTCTCTCTCGACTCCCTCTAACTGTTAGTCTGGTATAGATTATAAAGAGCAGTTATTGCACTCTGGAGGTATGTTTTGTCTAGGGTTTTTTGTATCTGATTTGTCTTTGATTCATCTAGGTTCCCCCCCCGAACTGATTCGATGATTTGTTTGCCATATTTGGCAATCCCAGTATCAAATGATCCATAATTCGGAATGAAGGTAGGCAATTGCCCCACCTTGATTCTAGAAGGAAATTTTCTATATTATTCAACTATTTCATTTACCAACAAGATGTTAGCTAGATTAGTCAACATTTATATGTTTTGATGAACAAGATGTTATTTGTAAACAATTTTATTGGTGGGTTAATTAGTCGCATTTTATTCATGAAATGTTATTAGTTTGGATACGGAAAAATCATTCTATTTGTTCAAATAAGTTTATTCGATCTAATAAGTACCTTGTGTTAGAATTGGGAAATTCTATGGCTCGTAGTATTACAAATAGTATTTTCTTAGGTAATAGAACAATAATATGAAATGTATATAATTTTATTGACCATAATTCTGAGAAATTTGTGATTAGTTATTTTTTCCCACGTTGATAGAAATTCTTGGCTTTGTCACTGAATGAATTTGATTGCCATTGGTTGGCTGTATGAACAAATATGATAACACTGATTATAGCCCCACCTCTTTCCCCCAATATAGAGTATAGTTTACATATTTGTAAGATTCAATTTTAATGATGATTGATTAATGCATGTTATAAATCATTAAAAAGGTAAACAATAGCGAATGCATGGCATATATTACTGGTTCGACTGATAGTCTCTCTTCTCTTAA
Source organism: Panax ginseng (assembly GCA_020205605.1). Lineage (NCBI taxonomy): Eukaryota > Viridiplantae > Streptophyta > Magnoliopsida > Apiales > Araliaceae > Panax > Panax ginseng. The sequence goes on from CM035134.1 coordinate 92,172,343, forward strand.
CCTATCTATAGCCTTCTCTCTATGCCCCCTTTTCTTTAATCAGAAGGCCTCAGAAAAAGGTCACGTGCCAGTTCACTTTTTTGCTATGATATATCCTTAAATTTAGCTGTCACATCACATATATTAGTTCTATATTTTTTTCTGTCCATCTCTATATTAGAAACATTACCTTTTTTTCTTTACTTCAAATGTTGATAAAAACACTTATTTTCTTTGTTATTCATACTTTAAATTTATATACATATATGTCAACTTCCCATTTATATTATGTTTTCCCATGCTTTCTATCATTAATGTCTGCATTAGTTTTTTACTTTTTCTAACACATCACTCATACTTTTAAGCAATAAAATGTCCACTATCTCTGTCTATGCCATTCCCACAACAACACTTCCCTTTTGTCTCTTTACATATATGTATGTGTGTGTATGTACATTTATTAGCTACTCCATAATCATTAATTTATTATTTTTTTTATCTTTACAAAATTTTTTAGTGGTTAATTAACATCTTAATTTGCTATGGTGATTCACTTCTTGTTGGTTTTGACTTTTACCGTGTAAAAAGATTCATCCATATGCATGTGAGATCCTCTTGCACCCTGACTCTTTCCTAGAACTTTAACGAGAAGCCTTCTAATTTCCAATTGAGTTTATAATTTTCGCTCCTTTGCCTTAAAATAATGTAAAATTCTGGTGTCCTACTAATTGTTTAAGAATCTGACTAGTTAGTTGTTCCTTCAACTTTATGCATACCCTTTTCCACGGCACCAACTACACAGTGATAATTGTGTTATTTATTGCACATTTCAAATTTCAATCATATCGAAAGTACTCGCTATATTCTTTGAAGCATTGACCAAGAATTGGTACCAATATAGAAGTTGCTGACACATTGTTACTCTCAGCATCTCACAGAAGAAAAAATCAGAGTTGCCATATTTGACGCCCACACTGCCCTTCTTTCCCGGAAGATGAAATAATATCCCTATTCTAAAAAAGTAAAGACCACAACTCTGGAATATTCCAATTTTGTTGTAATCAGAGATGTAAAAACATCTGTTAGACTTGTTAGTATCTGAAGGCTGACAGCCTTGTCTCAATAGTCATCAGAGATGTTTCATAGTTTCTCTAACTTAAAGGACAACAATTTGTGCCAGGATTAGATACCATTCTACCCATATTTGAGTCTTCTCTTTAACCTTTTTAGTTCTCATTGAATTGGCTGATCATATGATCACTGCTAAAGTGTGGGCCTTAATATCAAGTGAAGCCTAAGTTAAATTCAGATGGTAATGGGATTAGAGTCGCGCTTAAATAGTGTTAACCTTCAGATAAAAATATGTTATATAGAAATCCAATGTTTAATTCTCAACTATACGATGAAAGAATGCTACTCGATTCATCTTTTGTTGGCCCCAAACGATGGTTATTGAACTGATGGCAAAGGATAAAGCCACATTCCACGCAAAGAGAGCTCCACATAGGGGGATGACTGCCAAACACCATTGCCTGTTTCATTCGCATAAGAAATTACAGCAGTCTTATTGCCTGTTTCATCCCCCTTATATGAGTAGTGATACTTGCAGAGGGCCAAGGATATATATCACCAACCTTAGCATGTGTACCAAAGGTGGAATCTTAAACAATACTTACTTAGAGCTCAATAATTGGCTATAATGTGGTGAACAGAATCTAACCCTATGTATTAGCTTTAGAGTTGTTATCCATAATTGGACACATTCACTATGATAAAAAAAATTATTTGAAATTAAAGACCATAAAATCTTGTTTTTCCTCTATGATTTCTTTAACCTTTTTTGCCTACTGATCATGCAGATTGGATATTTTGGAGCAAAAGAGCTTGAACTACGTGAAGATGATGACTTTTATGAGGACTTTAATATGGATGAACTTGACTTGAACATTGAGAAATATGAAGAACTCTTTGGTGTGGGTCATAATGATCCACAAAAACCTTTTTAATAATGATGGGATTGATAGCTTGTTTGAGATGAAGAGAATTCCTGGTGCTGATTCCAGCTTCCAGGGTGCATATGTTACTGAGGTTTTTTTCATCTTATATTGGATTGTTTATTTTGCTTTTATTATCTTTGTCAAATTTTACACCTTGATCTGTTTCAAAGTGTTGCTGCTTTGTCTATTTTGTTAATTGTCTTTCAGTGCATAACTATAACATCTTTTCTGCCCTTACTTATAAATAGTAAAACATCTTTTCAGCCCTTTTTCACACTCACTAAAAAGTTTGATTAAATGAAAGGTTATTAGCAGAAATAGTAGCATATGATTGAAAATTTTATAAAGTTGTTTAGTTCATGCTGTGAGTGCGTGTGTATACAAGAGAATGTGAAGCTGGTTTGATCAATACCAAACTTCGTGTATTTGTGAATGACACTTGAATCATCCAGTGAATTTTTCTGGAGGGTGTATAATGGTCAGTCTTCCTCTGTCTTGATTGTCTATTATGTTTGATATATTCTTCCGCCTCTAACAAACATGCTCCTCTTATTGGTTTGAGCCTTGAGGCTTTATAAATGATTCACTGCTTTGATTGTGATGATTGAACTACCTCAGGATTCACTTTTTTTTACCTAATACCAAGATTTTGTTGATCTTTTTATATAGTAAGGCCTTTTCTTCAATGTGAAAGTTAAATGTTTGCCAATTTCTTACACCTAATGGTATATTGTCAGTAAAGTAGATACGCTCAATTGGATATTATGCTACAAAGAGCCATTTATTTGCGATTATTTTGTGCGTATCTGCATGTACGTGGTCAGTCAAGCAAATTTGCTCAATTGGCTTCATAAGGTGTCCCTAGTGTTTGTAATACTTTTGGGTGATTCTTACCTTTTAATTTTAACTCAGTAGACTATGTACTTGCACTCAAATTAATATTTTCTTTTCCAGGGATCATCTATTGGATTGGAAAATAGAGTACATCCTACAGGCAGCAATGCAGCATCTGCTGATTCCATGATCAGCTGTTAGACAAAACCAAATGCTTGCTATACAAGGCAAACCTCCTCTCTCTCATTTTTAGGTCTCACAGGAGAGAGCAGTGCTGGTGATTATCAAGATTGTGAGGCCTCTGCAATGCTTCTTATAGGTGAGCCACCACCATGGTGTCCCCCAGGTCCTGAAAGTTCCTTCGCTTCAGATACCAGGAGTAGTGTTGTTCAGCATTACAAGGAAAAGAAGGAGACATACAAGTAAGAATACTATCAATATTATTTCAAAAATTATTAAGCTCAATATGGGTACAGGGTACCACGCTTCTATCCACACATTTTACCCTGTGACGTGTGCATGCATTTGGGATTTTGTTCTGATTTTGTTTTAGTGGGTACGAGTTTCAGGTTAGCCATGAGTAGGACTGAAATTGTGCTCCCTCCGTTCATATAGATGTCTAAAGTATATTGTTCACACATTTTAAGAAAAACAAAAGTAGCAGAGAAAGTATTAGCAAGTTACCATTTTATACACAATAGACCCCACATAAGTAGACTAAATATTCACTATTTATCCTAAAAGTAGTTGACCCTATTTGAGTACTAAAGATTAGGCGTGACAATTTTCCCCGAATCCGACGGGGCCCACCTGATCCCATAGGGTTAGGGTTGGGTATGAGATAATCAGGAGCAAATAGTCGGCTCATTCAACTGGAGGTTTGTGACTTTTATATTGTTATTTTTTTCGAAGTCTAGATCAGGACTAAATTTTTTCTTCATTCTTCCTTTATGGTTGATGTATTATTATTGCTTAATTCAAGTTGTACATATTTAACCACATTGTCCTATTTGATGTGTATGTCAGTCAACTTGCTTAAATAATCATAAATGTAACATATTTTTGTCAATCAATGCACATGAATTTACATGTCATCAAAAAAACAAAAATCTGCCTTTTCTTCTTCTTTTTTCCCCTGCTCCTTTCGTTTGCGTTGTATCAATCATTAATTGGAGCTCATTATTCTAATAAGTTTAACAAGGAAAAAGTAAAAGACCATTTCTCCGCTAAATTAGCAAATATCCCTTCATCCCATTTTCTAAGCCTTATTTTCCATTTTGTGATTTTCTAAAATGTTTGCTATTTTTGCAAAGCCAGTGCAATTTTAATCACGGTAGAACATGTCACCTTTTTATAAACTTTAAACTTATAGTTAAGGGTATTTATGGTATAATTTGATCATTCTATGTACGTATTACTAGTATTAGGACATAAAGTGGGGGTAAGGAGTCCTGTCAAAAGTGTTACTTAAAGTGCGGGAACCTTGCCAAAGTGCGGGAACCTTGCCAGAGTACGGTAACAAAAGTTATTTATGAACTTGCACATTCTTTTCCCGTACCTTTAATTGTTGGGACAATAGGATCAGTTTAGAAGGTAAAGTAGCATATATTGATCATATTCTAGGAGTTGTTGCCTAATGCATGTGTATTATAATTAATTTTGTATAAGATGTCAAGGTGGTTCAGGATTAAAGTTATATTGTTACTGTAATGCTAAGTCCTAATAATTGTTAGGTTAATGTAATACTAAAAAAGCGTTGTAATTCTAATTTTGATTTATGACGTGAGAGTTTGATAGAAAGTAACTCACTACGTATACAACAAACATATATCTACTACATTAAACAATTTATACTAACTTATTCTTATTATTATCTGAGGGAGTAGAAAACTTGGAACAATCCATAGTAGCAAAATAAGAAAAGCACAAATTCTTCAAAACATTCAGGATGTTTTAGGTAGCAAGAATTGGATTTGGTTTGAACTTCCATAATTTTTGCAAAATACAAAATCTTGCATTATAAAGCTAATTTGGTTTTTTTGATTTGCAGATAGTTTTTTTGGAAGGACCACAAGGTTGAAGCTTTTAATTAAGCATTTTCTTAGTATATGGATTTCAGAATTTCAACTTTTTGGATTATATAATTTGGTTTTGTGGTACTTGGATTTTTTAAGCAACTATTTATTGTCTAGTTAGGTAGGTATTTTGTTGAATCAGTGAATCTACTATTTTTTTTATAAGATAATTACTTTTTATTTAAAATGTTTATTGCCTTTTGTCTCTTATATTATATACAGGTGTAAAGTTGATTTAAAAAGCTCACTAAATGTATTATATATATATTTTTTTATTGAAAATTGTTAATGTAACAATACATTTCGAATGTCAAATAACTTAATATGACATTACATCATTACGATTTATAATCATTTATTGATAAATAATATTTGGTCAATGAAAATTAAAATTTAATGACGAATAATATTAACTCTTTAGAATTAATAGTATTGTCATTATATATATTCATTTAATTATGACAATTGATCTTGTCACTAATATTAACTATTTGGTGACAGGTTATGTCGTCACTATTATATATCATTTAGTGATGACTTTTAATTTTGTAACTATTAATAGCTCTTTATGTGACGAGTTCTATCGTCACCATAAGTATTCAATTAGTGACAGAGAAAAATGTGTCATAGAAATTAACTCTTTGGTGATAAATTATATCGTCACTGTTATATATTTATTTAGTCACAACAACTAATTTGTCACTATTAGTAACTCTTTTGTGATTTAGATATATCGTACCATAAGTATTCAATTAGTGACATTGAAAAATTTGTCCCAAAAAATAACTCTTTGGTGATAAATTATTTTGTAATATTATTTAAAATATGAAATGACGAAATAATTGTCATGTTAAATATATTATTAGGTGGCAAATTATTCTGTCGTCATTTATTTTCTTATTTTTGGTGACGATAAACACAATAACATGACGAAAGAATAATCATAAATATGACAATATTGTCGTCATTAAAATTAGATGATTTAAATAGAACATATTTTTGTCACTAAAACAATTTCATTTAATGACGAAAAATGATTTTTGTCATTTAATGCACCAAGTTTTGATGACGAAACATAATATAGAGTGACGAAAGTTTTATTCAAATAGTGACGCTATTAATGTCACTAAAAGTAATTAATTATAGTGACAATGATGTAGATCGTCACCATAAGTTAAAACATTTAGTGACAACATCAAATATTGTCAATTAAATCTAATACCACGCTCATACGGTGACGATCTCTGTGACAATTAACAATCGTCACCAAATATTTTAGTGACGAAAAATAAATTTTATGTGACAAATTTTAGCGTCATTTTTTGTGTGATTTCTTGTAGTGATATATATATATATATATATATATATATATATATATATATATATATATAAACATGTGATTAAATACAATGATTATCCAAGTGGGGACACTTATATAACCATAATTAGAAATTAACGAACAGAATATATATCTGAATTATATAATATAATATCATGTTGATAAACAATGATCAAATATAATATATATAACAATAGGGTTAATAATCTAGTACAATACTAATATAATTCTGAAACTTTCTTACTTCTGTCCATTGCATAAAGGAAATGCTAAAGTAGGATACTTTTTCGATACGTGCTTCTGATTCGCAACTTAGTTTTATCTTTTATATAACCACTTATCGATAATAAGATCTTTTTACTGATTATAATAACATATCGTAACACATAATACTGCCGATTGCAGCCAACACATAACCTAATCACATTGCCACACATATTCAACAGTCATGGAATCATAAACAAATACCTATCTAATCACATTATCTAAGTCCAAATCAATTTCTGAAATATGTCGGTGTACCTACAGCTTTATCGGGTAATTATCGAGTGTAAGACTATCCAGCAATAACTGTAATTATCAGTCATATTATTTTTAAATGACTTATAATAGATTTTAAACATTTATTATAATTTAGCATGAATTTTCAAACACCGAAATCATTATTAAATGATTTAAATATTAAACAATTCTATTATCATTAATATTTAATTATTATTAAACTATTAATGAAACCATTGCCAAAATATTAAAGTTATTTATAATAACTCAAAATATTTTTAAACCATTTATATTACCCTTAAATGATTTTTTAAACATTTCAAATCATTTTTAAATAATTACCATTAATATTTAAATATTAATGTACTATTCCTCAAAATATTAAAAGTCATTAAGTATAACTTAAAATATTTTTAATTCATTTATATCCTCTTTAAATGATTTTTAAATTAATAAAATCATTTTAAACTATTTATTTAATATAATTATTAAATAAATTTAATATCATTAATATTAAATTATTAATGAAATTGTCCTTTAAATATTAAAAGTTATATTTTATAACTTAAAATATCTTTAAACACTTTATTTTCATTTAAAATAATTTTTATAATATTAAAATCATTTTTAAACTAATTTATTTAATATAATTATTAACTAACTTTAATATCATTAATATTGAATTAATTAATGAAATTTACCTTTAAATATTGAAAGTTATATTTTATAACTTAAAAATATTTTTAAATACCTTATTATTATTTAAAATGATTTTTAATATAAAAAATTATTATTTATTTATTTATTTAATTCATTTATTAAATAACTTATTTATCATTAATATTAATTTATTAATAAAATTTATCACAAAATATTAAAAGTCATTAAAAATAACTTAAAATATTTTCTTATATCATTATATAATTTTAAATGATTTTTCAAGTATTAAAATTATTTTTAAATAATTTATTTAATATAATAATTAAATAAATTAAATACCTTTAATATTTTAAAAATATTAATTATTTATGAAATATATTAAAAATTATTAAAAACTAATTTTCAGACTTTAAAATAATTTTTTAGAAATTTAATTTGTATTTTTAATAATTAAAAACTAATTTTCTATAATTATTTAATAAAAATATAATTTTCAAAAATTAAGTGTCGCTAAAGACTGCCTATAGCGACAAAACCGTCACTATAGGTGTTCTTCATGTTCTTCATCAAAACCCAGAAAATCATGTCAGTTACCGAGTGGGTCAGTTTGACCAAGCATAGATCTTGGATCGCAAAGTTTCTGGGTTTGTTGTTAGTCAGATATTGTAGTGCTAGTGCAAGACTACAAGATTCAACAACAAACATGTTCATACAACACATAACCAAAGAGATCTCGAGCTCGTAAAAGGTCAGTCGGAATTCGCTCTTCATTTCGCCCGTAAATGAAGAACAAAGACAACATGCCTACTTTGGGCTTCTACAACTTGCAATCTTGTTAATGTTTATGTGATTTAAGACTTCCAGGTTGAAGCCATTATGTCAAGGAATAGATTCATTACATAAAACAATTCTAACAACATCACAACAAGTAGATCCATGCTGGTCAAAGTATGTCAGAAACCATGTTCTTGAAGTTTTCTGGATTTTTCAGAAAACGTTATCGTGAACTTCTGTACCACTTTGACTAGCCACTACAATCGACTCGTTTAATTTTAAGGAGATTTTAAGGCATAAACATGGAGTTCATAAACCAGACTACAACTTAGACACAACAACAGAACCAAAACATCAACACACTAACAGATTTAGACGCTTGAATAAGTTGTCAGACACTGGTTCATGGTTTCTGGGTTGCCCAGAAATGGTCCGGTCATGGTCGGTCAACCGACTTTGACCAACAATAACTAAAAATATGGATATCAAATGACTACGATTCCAATTCCAGAATAAAGTACTCATGTCTCACTACAATATCAAACACATAAAACACCAAATCAATAAACACACTGAGATCTAGAAGGTCTGACATTCGGTTGTCAGACCACAAAATAAATTTTTCTAGATTTTGTAAAATGCTAGATCTGAGCCTATAGATGTTATGGATCTAACATCTATCAACCCAGATCATCATTATACACTACCAACAACATAATTAACACATAAAAACTAACATCTAACATGGAATCAAAGATCAAATTTTTAGGTCTACGGTTTTATACCTTTCTTGCTAAATCTTGTTTCTGGCTTCTGATTTTGTTAAAGGTGATAATGGGGCTTGGTTTGTGACAGATCTTAGCAAAGGATTTCGTGGGTTTTGAGTTGAAAGAGTCTAGTTGGGTGTTGGAGAACAAAATGGCTAACAATTGATATTTCTCTATCCTAGATCTATTTATACAAGTCTTAGATGTATGTAATGGCTGATATTGCTTGATTTGCTGGATATTTGTATTGATATGTGTCACAATATGGTTGGTCAAGAGTTGGCCAACCACTCCAATTTGCCTAGATTTGAAAGTAAGCTTAATAAAAAATGTGATAAAGGGCATTTTAGTCTTTTTGCTTGCACTTTTAATGGCCATTTTGTCATTTATCCTAACCCTTAGGGTTTGACCCTTAGGGCTTAACCCTAAGGTTTAACATATAGAATTTGTAGGATTTAGCAATTAGGGTTTAAAAATATAAAATTTTAGTTTCTAAAAATAAAATTTAGAAATCTCTAATTAGATTAGGTTTACTAATTATATTATACAGGAACATTAGGGTTTAAAAATTAGTAATTAGGGTTACCCAATCAATTAGGGTTACCTTAAAATAAAAATTTAGGTTTAAATATTTACTAATTATAATTAAGCTTGCTAAACTTAGCAATTAGGGTTTACAATTAGCAATTAAGTTTTATAATTACTAATTAGGGTTACCTAATATAGAAATTAGGGTTTCTAATTACTAATTTAGGGTTCTAGTTATTAGAGTTTAAAATTACTAATTAGGTTTTCCCTAATTAGCAATAAAATCTATCATACATGATATTAATCACATTAACACAATTTCTGACTGATCGTAAACTCTGATTTAAGTTTCACATTAGGGTTTCAAATTTCAAAATTTAGGGTTTTAATTTACAATTAGGGTCTACTATAATTATGGTTTCCTAATCAGCATCAAATCTTTATAATACATATCATACACCACATAACACATCGTCTTAACAGATTTTTTTAAAGTCTCATTTGACTTTCAAATTAGGGTTTAACAGTAATACTAGGGTTTATAATAATATTGCTAGGGTTTGGTTATAATACACCATAATTAACCAACCATTATCCATACGCACATACAGTACATATTTATAGCACTGAAAAATCAAAATATAATTAATATTATATTATTATTCTCATTCCTTGATCAAAATCCAAAATTAGGGTTTGAATTCCATATCTGACTTATCTTACATAAATAACATTATTAATTAAGTTAAAAAATAATTAACTTAACGAATCTGAAAAATTCCATATAATAAGATAAAATAATTATTATGCTTATTTTATAATCATTACATATATTATTTAAATAATATATAACTATATTTTCATTGAAAATAATTAATAAAAACATTTCTACTATTAAATTAATTATTATAAGAATATAATTTATAATAATCAATAATTCTAAAATAAAATTATTTGTAAATATTTAATGTAATAAATAAATTTTTATTTATCACATACATATATATACCCATTACCTGGCACATATTTCCACATATTTATTTTAATAAATAATAATAAAAAATTTATATGCAAAATTTCTGATTTATTTTTATAGAAAATATTGGGTTGTTACATTCACCCCCCTTATAAAGATTCCGTCCCCGGAATCACCGTTTTAAAATCTATACATACAAGGGTCATAACATACACAATCATTGCAAGTAGGTCTTGATCCTAAATGATCGTACTGATCTTTAACTATACACGTAAAGCTTGTATATTCGATTAAACGAAAATTTAATTTCTAATAGAACTCAAATTTCTCCTTCAAAATTTCTTTATAAAATAATTTAATATATATATATATATATATATATATATATATATATATATATATATATATATATATATATATAGAAAAATCATGTAAAAGAAAATAAAAGTTATACGAATAATACCCGGAGTTCAATTGCCGGCTGCTATGGTATCCTGGAGCGTCATGTTTAGACCCTTGTAGTAAATTTTGTTGGCTTGTTTGATGAAGTCGGTCCTGTGATTGCTAAAGTCCCGCTGCCCTGGTTAGTATTCACACTCCCTGCTTCCATCCTCCTTTTCGGACAATCCTTCACCTTGTGTTTAGTCGATCCGCACAGAAAACACCCACTATTCATTCTAGGATTGGGGCAGTTGGGAGAGATATGGCCCTCCTGCCCGCACTTGTAGCATACAAATTTTCCCTTCAGACATTCACCTGTATGGTTCTTCCCACAATTCTTACACGGCACCACCTATTTCTTCACACCTTGTTTCAACTGGACATTTCCAAAATAGTCCCCCTTCCTCTTTCCATTTCCACCCCTACTCCCACTATTAGTTTTCACCTTCCCAACTCCTTCGACCTTACTCTTGTTCTTTCTTTCCTTGTTGTAGAGGCTCATGGCCTCACTCACTTCTTCAGCTATAATAGCTTTTTCCATGAGTGCTGCAAATGTAGGAATATGCAACACCTCCACCTTGTTATAGAGCTAAGGTTTTTATCCCAGCTCAAACCTTCTCGCTTTCCTAGCCTCCGTATCAACTTGATGCGGAGCGAACCTAGCTAACTCATTAAATTTTGCGGCGTATTCTGACACCGTCATATTCTCTTGCTTCAACTCTAAAAATTTCACCTCCATCCTAGCCTGCATACTGGACGAGAAATAGTTCTCGAAGAATAGTGTCTTAAACCTATCCCATGTAACTACACCTTCTCCTGCCCTTGCCTGATTCACTTCCCACCAAAAGTTCGCCTCCCCCTTCATCATGTAGGTGGCAAAAGCGGTCTTTTTCCCCTCAGCTACCCTAGCTATCACGAATGCTTTTTCAATTTCTTTAACCCAAGTATGGGCTTCAACGGGGTCAGTTGTACCTTTGAATTTTGGCGGTCCCACAGCCTTGAAATCTTTAAAGCTCGCCAAACGGTTGTCTGGCTTGTGCTACCATGTTTGCAAAGTGCTGCATCAGGTCTGCTTGTTGTTGTCCCTCAACATTATTAACAGACTCTTCTGCCCTTTGGTTTCGAGTTTGATGTCTTGGCGGCATTATCTGGTTAAGTAAAACCATAAATTATTCTTTATTAACTTACATTCTAAACCTTGTCATATAAGTTTAATATATTAAACTTGTTTTATTACTCAAACATATATTCATATTCATTTAGCGAATACGTTACATAACATAGCATATACTGCTTTAAACATCAGCTATCCCTTTGTGACCACAAAAGTCGGGATTTACAGCCTTGACTAATACAAAAGTTGAGAATATTACATTACACAAACATACTAATCATATATATATTATATTAAACACACCTACACAACAGAACCTATACTACCTATTTATTTCGCCTTTTTCTTAGACAATCTTTCACTTGATGACCTTCTATCCTACAGATAAAACATGTTCCTGGTTTATAGTCGGGATAATACAGAGTGGTATGTCCCTCATAGCCGCAAAGGTAACATATTCTTTTCCCTTTTTTCTTATCAGATTTTCCTAAGTCGTGGTCTTCTATCTTTCTTTTCCCCTTATTGCTCGGAGCTGCACACGATGTGTTGCTTAAGGCTCCCATCTGATCAATTTGGATTTTAAGCTTATCTTATTTTTCCATTATTTCAATTAACGCCTGACGCAATTGACTATTTAGCAGCTTTTCTATTTCCCACAGCTTTTCCAGAGAAGAAACCTTGTTCCTCAGATCCCGCACCTCCGTTGATGCTTGTTCAGCTTTAACTTTAGTGTCTGAATCAATATCTGTCAGTTCCACCATTTCTGGATCTGGTACTACGTTTCTATAATAACCACCTCATCAGAGTTATTTTCATTGCGAGCCTCTATTTCAGTTATTGGCTTCGATATTAGCTCAGGTGTATGGATTTGATCCTTCTTCATGCTATAAGCATATAACAAGCCTTTTCCACCAGACATCTACAAACATAAATTATCCTGATTAGCATATAGTGTATACACACAACAAATAATAGTTTTATATAAGTTATCTTTTATTTTGTTTGACGATGAATTTATTCAATTCATCTCGTTTTAAACTCTATATGAGTTATTTATATTTTCAACGTTTCCCTTTGTTCTAAGGTTATAGCCTAAGTTCTATCCCACCTAAGGTTTCTAACCCTAAGCTACCCGACAACTCAGAAGCCCCCAAATCCGGGTACTTCAAACCCGAACTCGGTGCTTCACGATACCATTTCTATGAGCGGAATAATACTAATAATAATAACAATAATATAAATATTAAACTTAGTTTACATATCAGAGTCTGAATCCTAGGTACGCGACCTTTAATCATTCAATACAATACATGATATATAATATATATCATCCTTATCTTAATAAAGTTAAACTATTACAGAATATAACACCAAATTATTCTGCAACCTTCCCTTTCCCTTTGTTCTTAGCCGAGACTTCTGGTTGTTCACATTTAGCTGAAAACATTAAAATTTAGCAAGGATGAGCATTTGAGTGCCCAGCAAGTAATAACAATTATAAATATTAGCTGAAAGGATTAAATGTTTTCTTTGTACTACCCTTCGACAACAAATCAATAGTTGTGAAGTAATCTGAACCGATAATATTAACATAACAACTCTCTATCAAAATTTTGAAACTACGTACTGACTATAAATAGGGTTAAGGTGACATACTATGAACATTGTTTTTAATTTTTGAATAGGTTTAGCAGAACTTCATCCGCAAACAGTCATAACTTACGGGCACGGGGGTTGATCAACCCGTTATACCCTGTATTGATCAATACTACATGCAAGAATGATATTATCGTTTCACTCGTCTCACCATGCGATAAAAGTTTTCCCATGTTCTAATGTTCATACTTAGTCGAATCAACCAAAATAATTTGATTGGATACAAAAAGGTTTTATCATATTCAACGATATTTCTAAATCATGTCTAGTCGATCAAATAGGTTAGACAACTTTTACTTCTTCAGATACATCTTGGCAATCAATAGGTATATATATATATATATATATATATATATATATATCAACATATGATTAAATACAATGATTATCCAAGTGGGCACACTTGTATAGCCATAATTAGAAATTAACGAACAGAATATATATCTGAATTATATAATATAATATCATGTTGATAAACAATGATCAGATATAATATATATAATAATAGGGTTAATAATCTAGTACAATACTAATATAATTCTGAAACTTTCTTACTTCTGTCCATTGCATAAAGGAAATGCAAAGGTAGGATACTTGCATGGTACACTGCTTACAATTCGCAACTTAGTTTTATCTTTTATATAACCACTTATCAGTAATAAGATCATTTTACTGATTAGAATAACATATCGTAACACATAATACTGCTTATTGCAGTCAGCACATAACCTAATCACATTGTCACACATATTCAACAGTCATTAAATCATAAACAAATACCTATCTAATCACATTATCTAAGTCCAAATTAATTTCTGAAACATTCGGTGTACCGACAGCTTTATCGGGTAATTATCGTAGTTCAATAACTGTAATTATCAGCCATATTAATTTTAAAGGACTTATAATAATTTTTAAACATTTATTATAATTTAGCATGAATTTTCAAACACCGGAATCATTATTAAATAATTTAAATATTGAACAATTCTATTATCATTAATATTTAATTATTATTAAACTATTAATGAAACCATTGCCAAAATATTAAAATTATTTATAATAACTCAAAATATTTTTAAAACATTTATATTACCCTTGAATGATTTTTAAAACATTTAAATCATTTTTAAATAATTATCATTAATATTTATATATTAATGTACTATTCCTCAAAATATTAAAAGTCATTAAGTATAACTTAAAATATTTTTAATTCATTTATATCCTCTTTAAATGATTTTTAGATTAATAAAACCATTTAAAAATATTTATTTAATATAATTATTAAATAAATTTAATATCAATAATATTAAATTATTAATGAAATTGTCCTTTAAATATTAAAAGTTATATTTTATAACTTAAAATATCTTTAAACACTTTATTTTCATTTAAAATGATTTTTATAATATTAAAATCATTTTTAAACTAATTTATTTAATATATTTATTAAATAACTTTAATATCTTTAATATTGAATTAATTAATGAAATTTACCTTTAAATATTGAAAGTTTTATTTTATAACTTAAAAATATTTTTAAATACCTTATTATTATTTAAAATGATTTTAATATAAAAAATCATTATTTATTTATTTATTTAATTCATTTATTAAATAAATTATTTATCATTAATATTAATTTATTAATGAAATTTATCACAAAATATTAAAAGTCATTAAAAATAACTTAAAATATTTTC
Organism: Panax ginseng; assembly: GCA_020205605.1. Classification (NCBI taxonomy): domain Eukaryota; kingdom Viridiplantae; phylum Streptophyta; class Magnoliopsida; order Apiales; family Araliaceae; genus Panax; species Panax ginseng. The sequence goes on from CM035134.1 coordinate 92,187,690, forward strand.
TTATATCATTATATAATTTTAAATGATTTTTCAAGTATTAAAATCATTTTTAAATAATTTATTTAATATAATAATTAAATAAATTAAATAACTTTAATATTTCAAAATATTAATTATTTATTAAATATATTAAAAATTATTAAAAACTAATTTTCATACTTTAAAATAATTTTTTAGTAATTTAATTTGTATTTTTAATAATTAAAAACTATTTTTCTATAATTATTTAATAAAAATATAATTTTCAGAAATTAATTGTCGCTAAAGACTGCCTATAGCGACAAAACCGTCACTATAGGTGTTCTTAATGTTCTTCATCAAAACCCAGAAAATCATGTCAGTTACCAAGTGGGTCAGTTTGACCAAGCATAGATCTTGGATCGCAAAGTTTCTGGGTATGTTGTTAGTCAGATATTGTAGTGTTATTGCAAGACTACAAGATCCAACAACAAACATGTTCATACAACACATAACCAAAAAGATCTGAGCATCTAAAGTGGCTGTCAGAGCTGTTCTTCATTTTTGGCCCAGAAATGAAGAACAGTACAACATGCCTACTTTGGGCTTCTACAACTTGCAATCTTGTTAATGTTTATGTGATTTAAGACTTCCAGGTTGAAGCCATTATGTCAAGGAATAGATTCATTACATAAAACAATTCTAGCAACATCACAACAAGTAGATCCATGCCGGTCAAAGTATGTCAGAAACCATGTTCTTGAAGTTTTCTAGAATTACCAGAAAACGTAATTGTGAACTTTTGTACCACTTTGAACAGCCACTACAATCGACTCGTTTAATTTCAAGGAGATTTTAAGGCATAAACATGGAGTTCATAAACCAGACTACAACTTAGACACAACAACAGAACCAAAACATCAACACACTAACAGATTTAGACGCTTGAATAAGTTGTCAGACACTGGTTCATGGTTTCTGGGTTGCCCAGAAATGGTCCGGTCATGGTCGGTCAACCGACTTTGACCAACAATAACTAAAAATATGGATATCAAATGACTACGATTCCAATTCCAGAATAAAGTACTCATGTCACAATACAATATCAAACACATAAAACACCAAATCAATAAACACACTGAGATCTAGAAGGTCTGACATTCGGTTGTCAGACCACAAAATAAATTTTTCTAAATTTTGTAAAATGCTAGATCTGAGCCTATAGATGTTATGGATCTAACATCTATCAACCCAGATCATCATTATACACTACTAACAACATAATTAACACATAAAAACTAACATCTAACATGGAATCAAAGATCAAATTTTTAGGTCTACGGTTTTATACCTTTCTTGCTAAATCTTGTTTTACGGCTTGATTTTGTTAAAGGTGATAGTGGGGCTTGGTTTGTGATGATCTTAGCAAAGGATTTCGTGGGTTTTGAGTTGAGAGAGTCTAGTTGGGTGTTGGAGAACAAAATGGCTAACAATTGATATTTCTCCCTCTTAGATCTATTTATACAAGTCTTAGATGTATGCAATGGCTGCTATTGCTTGATTGGCTGGAGATTTGTATTGATATGTGTTACATGCTTGGTCAAGAGTTTGCCAACCAATCCAATTTGCCTAGATTTGCAAGTAAGCTTAATAAAAAATGTGACAAAGGGCATTTTAGTCTTTTTGCTTGCACTTTTAATGGCCATTTTGTCATTTGCCCTAACTAGGAGTAAGTAGTTCGGTTATAACTAAACCGAATTAACTATTCAGATAAAACCGAAAACCGAAATTATCACATTTTTGCTATCCGAATTGCTACCCGAATTAGCTACTAAATCAATTATCAATTTATAATTCTTGCTATTCTAAGAAATAATCGAAATGAAAGGCTTCCATTCATAATGCTTCTCTTCAGTCTTCCCATAATAATCTTTAAGACATTTAAAGTTGAGTCGCAAAATAAAACAAATGATTAAGGTCTCATGTACTAAAACCCAATTCCAGTAATCCCTACTTGAAGAGATCGCGAGAGAAAGTGAATCTCTTTAACCAACAATTGAAGAGATTATCAAAATAAAACCCCAAATTCCCAAAATTAAAGATCTCGTGAATATTTATCACACATAATAATACTCTCAAAATAAATTTATGGGTCCATGTGTGTGAATGCATTTACGAATTATGGAGGAAAAAAGAATTTTAATAACAACAAATTTTAGATTTAGCATCCATACTATATATACGTATAGTTAGTTACCTCAAACTCTGAGCACTAGAATCAAACCGAGAGAGAGAGAGAGAGGGGGGGGGGGGGGGAAGATAAAATTGGGGTTTTCTAAAAGCAAAAAGAAGAAACTTGATGTCTTGCTCAAAAAAGGAAGAGGGAATTAGAGTTTGAGAGTTTGATATCTGTGAACCGAGACATTGAGAGAGAGAGAGAGGGGGAGAGATAGAATTGGGGTGGGTTTTCCAAAAGCAAAAAGAAGAAACCTGAGAAGTGAGTTGAGAGAAATGAGTTGAGATAATAAAGAGTTTTAGGCATTATTTGGTTAAACCGAATAACTCAAAATTAAAATCCGTATTAACTAACCGAAAACCATAAATAATTTTGGATATAACCGAATTGTTAAAAATAACCGAATTATCAAAAAATTTTAGTTAAATTATTTCGGTTCGGTTATTCGGTTATACCCGTTTTTTGCTTAGTCCTAGCCCTAACCCTTATGGTTTGACCCTTACGGTTTAACCCTTAGGGTTTACCCTAAGGTTTAGCATATAGAATTTATAGGATTTAGCAATTAGGGTTTAAAAATGTTAAATTTTAGTTTCTAAAAATATAATTTAGAAATCTCTAATTAGATTAGGTTTACTAATTATATTATACATGATTATTAGGGTTTATAAACTAGTAATTAGGGTTACCCAATCAATTAGGGTTACCAATTACTTAAAATAAAAATTTAGGTTTAAATATTTAATAATTATAATTAAGCTTGCTAAACTTAGCGATTAGGGTTTACAATTAGCAATTAAGTTTTATAATTACTAATTAGGGTTACCTAATATAGAAATTAGGGTTTCTAGTTACTAATTTAGGGTTCTAGTCATTAGGGTTTTAAATTACTAATTAGGTTTTCCCTAATTAGCAATAAATATATCATACATGATATTAATCACATTAACACAATTTCTGACTGATCGTAAACTCCGATTTAAGTTTCACATTAGGGTTTCAAATTAAAAAAATTTAGGGTTTTAATTTACAATTAGGGTTTACTATAATTATGGTTTCCTAATCAGCATCAAATCTTTATAATACATATCATACACCACATAACACATCGTCTTAACAGATTTTTTAAAGTCTCATTTGACTTTGAAATTAGGGTCTAACAGTAATACGATATTTCAGATGCTGATTAATGAAGGAAGAAATACCTCCCTTCTTCCTCCAATCACTCCCCGCTCAAGACCGTTCAACTCCGATGGAGTATGTCAATATCATTCACATTCTCGCGGTCACATCACACAAAAATGCTGGGCACTCCGCCATCTCATTCAGAATCTTATTGATAGCGGTGTCCTGCAGCTGGCAGGTGATGACACTGTGCAACTCGAGAATGGGAATACTTGTCCTACCAAATGGAAGGGATCAATAGTAGTTATATCTGAAGTGGATGATGAGACTGTCAAAGCATTGCCCATATAAGCAATTCAACTCAAAGGAGCTAACAATCCTTTGAAAGTGGCCGCACCAAAGCCAATTTCTTTACCCTTCAGACCACAATATCCTGTTATCAGCTTACACAAGGTTCCATGGAATTATGGAGAAGTTGAAGGATCCATGTCTCATACTACTGCTACAGTGTCGAAGGAAAATCCACTATATCTTTCCTCAGCGGGTTATGAAGCCTGCTTGCAAAGCAAAGGGGAAGATTCCCATGGAGAGGATTGAAAAATTCCTCCACACTATGGGTCATAATGAAGCCAAGGAGGTTTTAAGCTTAAGAGAAGCTCCAGATTAGATATCAATACTATACATGGTTTTCTCTTCTGAGGATCACTAAAAGATCTTATTAAAGGTTTTGGAAGAAGCCTACTTGCCAAAATCAGTGGATGTGGAAAAATTTCAACATTTGGTTGATCACATTTTCAACAATAATGTGATATCCTTCATTAATGACGACATACCGCCTGAAAGGGACCAGTCATTGCAAGCCATTGCACATTGCAGTTTTGTCCTCTGGGTATATGCTAGCTAGAGTTTTGATAGATGGAGGTTCGTCTCTAAATATCTATCCTTATGCCACCTTGGTGAAGATGAATGTCAATCTCAAGCGGATCTAAAGCAGCCACACGGTTATAAAAGTTTTTGATGGATCCCGACAAAATCCTGTCAGAAAGATTGAGCTGCCAATTGAGATTGGTCCAAATACATTCAACGTATCCTTCCACATCCTCAGGATAGATTCAGGATACATACTGCTATTGGGAAGACCTTGGATACACATGGTGTGATGCCCCCAAAAATAGGTATACATCACCCATCTTGGGTCGCCAGATACATGGTACTGAATACAAATACAAACTTAATTATACAAACGTCGTGTAAAAATATGACAAAACATAGCTGAGAGTTTTAATAAGAATATTGTCATCTAGACAATGTCCACACTCAAAGGAGTCCTCATTACATTTATTGTCACACTATTTCACAGAATAGTGAGGACTACTAATGCTATCATCTCGGACCGAGTCACTCCGCTTCCCAGACTCGTCCCGGCTATATTCTCATTTCACAAGAGAACAAAGAAAAGAAAGGGGTGAGCTCAACTAGCCCGATGAAATATTATGACTAAGATAATGCAGAATAAATTATCGTTAGCCTTCAATAGTGTTAAACTGATACAATATAACAAACATCAAGTTTAACTGCAACGGAACTAGCAATCCATTAAAAGAGTCAAGTAGAAAATAAAATCTACTATCTTTTATGATTTAAAAGGTTTTTCATCACTTTTATCATTTGAGACACGTATTCAATAAATAATCCACATCATCAAATCATCCTCAAGACTACTGAGCCAAGGACATTTTTAGTATCACGACCACGAATTATCCATGCACTACGGGCCAAAGATAATCGTGTTTTTATCAACGGTCCTGGTCATGCCATAAAACAATTCATCTTTTCACCCTTGGCCGAAGAGAATCCATAGCCATAATCATACAAAAAACTGTCCATCAATGCATTACGGGTCAATGAGGACTTTTTCCACATCATTTGTAACATTAGGGTCATAATTATACCGAATAATCCCTGGTCATAATCATACCAAGTCCATCTATGCACTACAGGCCACAAATGACTTTCAACATAATATAAACATGAGGATGATGACAGTGATATAAGAATTCAATAAAACAAGTTCAAGAATTAATTTATCCAGGAACCAATAACGTCCAAATTGTCAACATGATACTTCTTTGTAGAGTAAGATTCAAGAATGCTCAGAAGAAAATTTCCATGAAAAAATACTGGATAAAGCGCAAATATCAAGGATATTCCACTAATTTCATGGAATATAGAAGCCAAAACTTTAACCAACTGAGTATAATAGAATATATGAAACTGCAATGGATTTTCACCCGCCATGCTGTAATCCACGTAGACAGATCATTTCAACAATTTAATAAGAAATGAATACGAAGGGTCTTTCACCATGCATGTGATAATCCACACAGACAGGTTATTCCAACAAAATAATAAAGAATGGAATAACAGAAGAATTCACCATGCATGCGATAGATCGTATAGACAGGTTATTCCTAACAGAATAATAAATAATGGAACCAGGTCATGCGTAAAGCACAGATAGGATGTTCCAACAGAATGATAAAGAACGGAACCAGGTCATGCATAAAGCACAAATAGGATATTCCAACAGAATTATAAATAATGGAATAACAACAGAATTCACCATGCATGCGATAGACCGCACAAGCAGGTTATTCCAACCGAATAAATAATGGAAACAGGTCAGACGTAATACGCACCGACAGGATATTCCAACAGAAAAATAAAGAATGGAATAACAGGAGAATTTCACCATGTATGCGGTACTTCGCATAAACAGGTTATTCCAACATAATGATAAAGAATGGAATAAAGAAGAATTTCATCAAGTATAGGGTAGCCCACGTATACAGGTTATTCCAACAGAATAATAAAGAATGGAATAACAGAAGTTCTCTTCATGAATACAAAAGAAATAATACCCCTTACTGGTACAACAAATAATATCCCTTACCTTTGAAAGAAGAGTATTCCGACTGGTAGGGCGATGATATACTCGAAGAAAACTTGCACTATCTTCTACGCTCAAAGCTTTCTCAAACTCTAAAGAAATACGCTCGAGATTACAGAAGAAGAACTCTTTCTATAGTTTCTCTCTCTAGAGTTTCAGTGAATTCGTAAGAAATAATGAAGGAATGAGCTTCTATTTATAGAAGAATGGACTGAATAGTAACTAATTCATGAACAGTCCAGATTGATTTACTTTTAATCGGACGGTCCATATTGATTTAATAAAATAAAATCTTTTAAATAAAATATAATATATTCTATTTATAATCTAATAAAACGAATAACTTTATAAAAGTATTCTGTTTTATATAAAAAGATTTTACTATGCAAAATACTATGTAGGCACTATGCAACACTATGCATAATAAAATATAATATAATATATTCTATTTATAATCTAATAAAACAAATAACTTTATAAAAGTATTCTGTTTTATATAAAAAGATTTTACTATGCAAAACACTATGCATAATAGAATATAATATATTCTAATTATTGTCTAATAAAACAAATAACTTTATAAAAGTATTCTATTTTATATAAAAAAATTTTCTGTTTTATTACATTAATAATAATAATAAAACAAAACTTATTACCTTTATTATAATTCACAATATTAATCGACCAGGTCGTTCCCATGAAAGAGGGGGCTTTCCAATAAGAATTTCCCCCTATTGGCGCGCAATTAGGTGACCAAACCTCTCCTTGGTAGAACTTCTAGACATCGTTAATATTGCAAATAATAATATTAATAACTTCGTCATCTCAATTATTGATTTAATAATATATAAAATATCGACAATAATTGAATCAAATAACGTGAGATACTATGCAACAATTCATCAGTAGCAATAATTAAACAAAACTGAAAGTGACTTCTCACGTAAGCATCAATAATCAATACTGGTGTATTATTATTATGCACGCCAGCGTATTCTTGTACTTTACTACTGAGTAGTTCAATAGTTTTACGGTAAAACTTCCGCCGTTATTTTCATAAAAATATTTTTGTCGTTTTCTCAATTCGACAATAATTCCATTATGGGGTCCACCAATGATTGTACCGTCATACGGATATTCCCTGACAAAAAAAATATTTCCCGACCAATCGAATATTATACAACAAGTTACATACTTTTCAAAATTTATAAATATTACCCACAACTATAACATTATCCAAATCCACACCATAATTTTGAAAAAAAATATTTCGAGAAAATTAAATCTTTATTCGTAAAATTTGGGATTTTACACATGGCTGGAGCCGTTTCCTCCACACTACATCAACAACTCAAATACATTGTCAATATCAGTCTAGTCACTGTCAACGCTGAGCCGGAATGTCCTAAACAAGGGAACATACCAATCATCAGCTTCACTTTAGAAGTTGAGCCGACCAGTTTTCATGCTCTGGAAGTGAGTAACACGCACTACCATCCTATTGGAGCGCCACTTCCCGTACCCAAGATTTATGTCGAGGTTATGTCGGCTACTCAAGAAATGATGTCATTGGGTCATCAGCCTGGACAAGGGCTTGGTAAAAATAAGTAGGGTATTAAGCACCCTATTCAAGTGTCCAGTCAAATTGGAACAGCCGGACTAGGCTATTCTGTCAGTTCAAGTCACAGGAATCCTCATAAGCATAAGTAGGTTCCTCAAGTCTCCGCCACACGATGATTTCTTCCATCTGCACAACATGAGCTGATACAGTATCCGGTAAAGGTGCCAGCCCATGTTGTGGCTATGTTGTTTCCCAAACTAGTACCAATCAAAGCAAAAGAGGTGTTGATGCATGATCCCGAAGTGGAAGAAAAGGAATGGAAATGTAAACATGACAGCCTTGATGATGTCAAGCATACGCATCATTGTCTATGATAAACATACAAATAGATACACCCCAGACGATGATTTCCCAGATGTCATGGTTATCATTCAGGAGAAGGAGGACAATGACAATCCCTCCATCACTGCAGTCCATCAAGACTTTGCCCTCGACATTTGGAGCAGCATTCCATGCATTGGTCGACGAGGGTAAAATGGGCATAAAATCTCTCTGCCCTGTAGATAACTTTAATTGCTTACTTTTCTATACAGTACTAGCAGTTATTTTATCAGTACATGCTAACACTTTTGTATGATCAAACAGTTGCATATATTAAGTGAAAGCATATTTTGTTTCAGGACTCTGAATTTAGATGTGCTTGTGCTTGCTGATGAGGTACCTTCTCTCCACAATGGTTGTAACATTGATGCAAAGTTGGACTCAAACTTGATGGAAATACAAGAGGACATTGAGACACCTCAGGAGATTAAGGAATGGGTCATAGATAAACCTAAACCCAACCTTGACCAAACCACTTCTTTCAATCTTGGAACCTTAGAAAACCATAAGCTAATCTAGATTGGTTCAGACCTCACCCTAAACCAGCAGAATGACATGGTTGCACTATTAACCCAATTCCAGGATGTGTTTGCATGGTCTCATGAAGACATGGTGGGTTTGTCCACTAACATTGTAATTCATCGCCTTCCCATTAAAGAAGGATTCAAACTAGTTAAGCAGAAGCTCAGGCAATGGAAACCTGAGTGGAGTTTAAAGGTTAAAGAAGAAATTGTGAAACAATTTCAAGCTGACATTATCATGGTGTCTACATATCTGGAGTGGATATCCAATATTGTTCCCGTGCCTAAACCCAGAGGAAAGGTGCGAGTTTGCGTGGATTACTAGGATTTGAACAAAGCTTGCCTTAAAGATGGCTTTCCCGTGTCCTTTATCCACATTCTTATTGACAATACTGCTCAATAAGGCATGTACTCCTTCTTGATTGCTTTGCGAGTACCGCCGATTATGGTCGCTGAGGAAGACCATGAGAAAACTGCTTTCATTACGCCTTGGGGAACCTTTTGCTACAGACGGTTGTCATTCGGCCTCATCAATGTCGGGGCAACCTATCAGCGAGCTATGATGGCTCTTTTCCACGATTTAATGCACAAGGAAATAGAGATCTACGTGGATGACATCATTGTCAAATCCCGAAATGAGGAAGACCACTTAGACCATCTCAGAAAGCTTTTCAATAGGTTGCGCAAGTACAACTTGAAGTTGAATCCAGCTAAGTGCGCCTTTGGCGTCAAGTCAGGCAAGTTGCTAGGTTTCCTAGTCAGTCACAAAGGGATTGAATTGGATCCTACCAAAATCCAGGCCATCAAGGAAATGCCCATTCCTCAAACAAAGAAGGAAATACGGTGGTTTTTGGGAAGAATCAACTTCATTAGCAGGTTTATTTCTTAACTCACAGCAACCTATGAGCCCATCTTCAAGCTGTTAAGGAAGAACTCCTCCATGAAATGGAACGATGAGTGTCGGAAAGCCTTTCTTACCATTAAAGAACAGCTAGTTAACGCTCTTATTTTGGTACCACCCAGGGATGATTTTCCCCTATTCATGTACCTGTCCATTAATGACAATGCCATGGGCTGTATGCTGGGGAAAAAAGACGATAGAGTCCAAGAATGAGCTATCTATTACCTCAGCAAAAGATTCAACATCAGTGAACATAAGTACACTTTGATTGAGAAGACTTGTTGTGCTTTAGCATGGGCTTCCATGAGGTAACAACATTACCTCCATGGTCACACAACCCATCTCATATCCCGCTTGGATCCTCTCAAGTATTTGTTCAATAAGCCCATACTGAATTATCGACTGTCCAAATGACAGTTGATCTTACAGCAATTTGACATCGTCTACGTGACGTAAAAGTCTGTCAAAGGTCAAGGAATTGCAGATCAACTGGCCGCCGTACCTACAGGGGATTACAAACCCTTAGAAACATACTTCCCCAATGAAGGGGTAATGGCAGTTTAGCAATACCATCAGTACGATGCATGCCACACATGGAAAATGTATTTTGATGGAACTGTTAACACAGAAGGTTCTGGAGCTGGAGCGCTTCTGAGTGTGCGATGCAGGAGCAGCGATATCTCATCGCCAATCAAATTGCGGTTTATCGATTACCAAAAACACAGCTGAGTATGAAGGATGTATCATGGGGCTAAAACTTGCCCGTTCAATGGGCATCAGACGGTTAACTATCTTTGGGGATTCCGAATTGGTTATCAAATAATCCACGGGAATCTATCAGACCAAAGAATTACATTTGCTGCCTTACCATCGCAAGTTTTACAGATGGCTTTGGAGTTCGAAGAAATCTCCTTTCTACACATTCCTCATAATAGGAATGATTTTACGGATGTATTAGCAACGTTGGCCTCTTTGATTCACATACCTGACAAGGAAAACTTGCCAAACATCACATTTTCCCTACAAAAGGCCCCAGCTTATGGGAACTATGTTGGAGAAGTATCGAATGAGCTACCTCCCATCCACCACCCTTAGTATCAGCACATCAAGGATTATCTACGAGATGGATCTACACCCGCTGAGGCGAGCCTAACTGAGAAGAGGTGGATCCATCAACTTGCTATGAAATTCTACCTGAGCGGAGATGCACTCTATAAAAGAGATGCATGATTAGGTCTCTTCAAATGTCTAGATAAAGACCAAGCTCAAAGGCTCATGGATGAGATCCATGGTGGAGTATGTGGCCCTCACATGAGCGAACCCTTACTTGTCAGGAAGGTCCTCAGAATATGGCATTATTGGCTTACACTCAAAGCTGACTGTGATGATCACGTCAAGAGATGCTATCAATGCCAAATTCATGGGAATGCTATCTACGCCCCTCCAAGGGAACTCCCCAATATGAGTTCGCCATGGCCCTTCTCAATGTGGGGAATGGACGTGATCAAGCCCATCGATCCCAAAGCCAGTAATGGACATTGATTCATATTCACCATTATTGACTACTTCACCAAATGGGTAAGAACCGCCTCCTTCCCCAGGGTTACTGAAGAAGTCATCATTACTTTCATCAGAAACAATATCGTCCGTCGATATGGACAACCAGAGGTCATTGTGTTAGACAATGTTAAGAACCTAAACAACAAAATGATGGAGGAGTTATGCAGCAAATTCCACATCAAACACCTTAACTCCGTCATCTACCGTCCAAAGATGAATGGTGTTGTTGAAGCGGCTAATAAAAATATCAAGAAGATCATGCAGAAATGTCCGCCAATCACAAAGGATGGCCTGACCTCTTGCCTCTGACTTTATTAGCCTCTGAACATCTATCATGTACTTCCACCAGGGGCAACCCCTACTCATTTGCCTATGGGATGGAAGCAGTGCTCCGCATAGAGGTGGAAATGGAATCCCTCAGAGTGTTGATGGATGCTTAGTTGGATGAAGACCAATGGGTACAAGACATGTATCACCAATTGTCTCTAATAGACGAAAGGCGAACCGCGGCTATCTTCCATGGTCAGTTATATCAATAAAGGATCGAACGATCCTACAACAGAATAGTCCGGCTACGGCAGTTTAAATAACATGACTTGGTTTTAAAGAAGATCATTGACAACCAAGATCAAATTAAGGGAAAATTCGCTCATAACTGGGAAAGCCCATTTTTTGTCAAGGAGGTTTTGACACGAGGTGCTCTTAGACTACAGGAAATTGATGGCGATGAATTTCCATTGCTTATCAACTCAAACACCGTGAAACGGTACTATGTCTGATGATATCATCAAGCAAACATCCTGGTATGGATCATACAATCACCAGTCATTTCGATTTTGAACCCTTTCTTTTCTACAAACTCTTCTGCCCCTCAGGGAAACATACACTTCAAACCAACAGCCTGGTTTCACCTCAGTTCAAACATTTCACACAATTTTGGTTATCCTAAAGACAAGATTGAACCTTTTATTCCTGCAGTTTTATCCTGAAGACGGGATTAAACTTTTCTATGCTTGCAGTTTGTCCTAAAGACAGGATCAAACTTTTTTCACACCTGTAGTTTGTCCCAATCATGGGATCAAACTTTCTTCTCCCCGCAGTATAGCCTGCACATGGGATTCACACTTCTCTTTGGCTGCAATTCGTCCTAAAGGGCGAACTACGTCGACCTGATCTCCCTGATACACGGGAGTACGTAGGCAACCATATGCTATATGGCCCGGTTGCAATAAACAAAAAAAACAACAAAAACATTTATGCCCTTTCTCTACAAAAACAAAAACAACAAAAATCCTTCAACACCCTTCTTCATCAATAAAGCTTCTACACCTATCTGCCTTTCACATTCAGCATTGAACCTCTTACACCAGGTTAGAACTACACAGACTTGATCTCCTCTTCAATAGGAGTACGTAGGCAGCTATTTATGGTTCAGTCTAACCCCTACCAGAACAAAAATACTTGCCACACAGTATTGGGATCAAACTTCAATCCACCACATTTCATCGGTTTCAGACCAAAGGGATGGAATTACCCAACTTCTTCTCACAAATAGGAGATTCGGTGACCATCTAAGTTGTGATTGTGCCTCAAAGAGCAACACCAATCCATAAGAGATGGAATTAACTAGGCTTCTCACAAATAGAAGTATTGGTGACCAGCTATGGTGCTGTCAATCTCAGAGAAGAAAAACCACATTCCTCTCCACTTTTCCATACAGATACCAGTCCCAAGACACCAAAGATGGTAGGGATACATATAGATCAATGATCCGTTCTGAGAGATCCTGTGACGTCTCATTGTCCATCTATCAAGGATAACTTCAGAATGCATCAATCTCATAAGTCCTAGAGAAACAAGCAAATATCAAGCAAGTATCAAGGTACAACTGAAAAGGGAAGTGAATCAAAATATATTTCCCTGCCATACATAATACTGTTTGATATATACATATGTGTTGTACATGACAAAATGGCTAAGCTAGTCTGTGCAAGAAAATATAAAGCTATCTACGGATTTGTATGTATGCGGACTATCAGATCTAACATGGCATCCCTCTCTGGAGAAGGAGGTAAAACTGCAAGTTCCTGTCCAATGGTATCTGTACGAGCTAGCAAATCAGAGGCTAACTGCATGGTGGCATGATGCTCATCGATGTATGCACTCATATCAGCAAGGATGCCAGTCGTATGGGATCTCACTGAAGTACTGTCTGCAATGGCCACATCCCTAGCAGATAGGGCGGCATCCCGCTCCACAATCAATGCTTCCCTGGCTGATCTAGCCTCATCCCTCTCTAACAGAACGAGGTCGAGGCACTTCGGAAGCCCTCCTCCGTACACTAGAAGTGGTCCTGTGGGAACTACTCGGCTGATCCAGATCCATAATATCTGGACAACAAGTCTCCAAATCACCTCAGAAAGGGTGTGGTAAATTCTTACCTAGAGCTTTTCAAAATGCATTTTATGATTACATGCATGCATGCATTGTTTTAACATACATCTACAGTAGAGTTATAATGCATGACTACTCAATGCCTACGTTTTGGAAAATTTTGCCATAGCCCCCTTTGTAAATGGGACTATCCACATGCACATAGGCATGACTAGGTGGCTATTCTGTAGCACACCTATCCATAGTCATATACATCCTACATGCATTAATACATCATAGTAAAAAAATCCATAAGTGTAGTCTAATTACCAAGATTATTTTGCTTCTCTACCTTTACTCATTTGTCCTCTAATAGGATAAGAAATGACAGTAAAAGGTGCCAATTTGACTGTTTCAAAAGTCAAATTTTTTTACATCATTATGTTCAGCATGGTTTAATACTAACATTTACTATGTTGAATATTTTTTATCAAGTCATATCAGTATGCATATTCTCTACTATGTGTCTAAATGCATTTTATGTGATAAGTCATTTTCTAATGGATAGAAACTGGAAAAGAATACATGCATATGTTACCAGGACAGTGAAGAACGCTTGTACGGTGGTAGAATATTCAGAAAGTTGCCCAAACTCAGCAGGTTTGAAGAAGAGCTCTCAGATTTCCTTAGCGGCGCAGCTTGAAAATGACTTATGAAAGCAACCTGCAGGGTTTACATAGCCACGGTTGGCCGCAGGTCCATCTACGACTGCTACAGGTGTACCTGCGGCAATCCTATGTGGGTCCCACACCTTCGGCTCACTCCAGTTAGAGTTGCAAAGGAGGTCTCACAAGCTGAAAAGGCCAAATCAGGAATAAAAACGCTACACGATTGAGCAGAGTAGCCTGGAATCCTGGTTGGCACGGGTCAGAATTGACTCCCTTCGTCTATAATTGGTATTCGCCTGAATGCAGGGTATACTATACTGATGAGCTCAGCTTTTATAAATCATGCTCGGCAATACCTCACAAAGGTCCGATGCCGTCATTGCAGGGTCACAACCCTAATAGGTATCCCTGGCGGGGGTTATAACACTGAAACTATGAAATAATAATAAGTATCCCTGGCGGGGGTCACAACGCAAGTCTTTTAAGCATCCACGTATCCCCAGCGGGGGTTACAGCGCATTCTCAACCATTGATACACACATCAATGAAGGTCAAGCAACCTTGACATTATATAAGCCGGTGGCAAGTAAACCCATCGAAGCAACTTATCCAAGTATCCCCGGCGGGGGTCACAATGCAATGCAACCATTGACACACACATCAATGAAGGTCAACCAGCCTTGACAAATGTGCCCAGCAGGGATCTATTCGGTGACACACACATGAGCGGAGGTCAGGCAGCCGTGACAATACATACTATTGGCAGTAACTCCGACAAGATGATGGGATATGTTATACACATCCTCAAACAAACAAAGCTTTATCCTCACAGATCTCTTGTACACAAGAGGTACCTCAATGGAATAGAAGTTTGTGTCTAGGATTCAAGACTTTGGTGATAGCCCCAACGTCAACATCCTTGAAGACTTGGATCGCATGTCCAAGACATTAATGATTGTCATCTCGACAGGATTAACGGGGAACCGACAATCATTTTCATCATACATCATACATTTGTATCATGTTGCTACACATAGTATCATGTTTTTCTTGTTTTATTTCAAGTGTCTAGGATTCTTTATCCTATCCATGCCTTGCATTGCATGAATATGATAAAGAGGGGAATCTGTAGACACTCGAAATTTTCTGCACACCTGTTACTGATATTGCAGGAGGGTAGATTCGTCTTTTGGAGATAACCCTGGAAGATAGCTTACATCCATTCCGGATACTAACGGAAGTTCAGTCTCAACCCCAGAACACACCCCAAGAATATCATTTCCAACCTCGGAGATAACCCCGAGTTTTGTCCTTGGGGATAACCCCAAGGAATGTTGTTGTAGTTCCAGCGATAACTCCAGAAATACTCATTTCAAATGCATGCTATCAGCTTCAATCTCAGACCTTCTGCCGAGGCACTCATTCCTCAGACCTGGAGCTAACACCAGGAAGATATGCATATTCACAGATGACCTTGCGACATTCAAACTCTTGCAGCAGTCCAATCTCAGATGTAACCCTGAGCAACGTCTGCTTTCAACTCAAACCGGAGATAACCCCGATGAGGAGTCAAACGTCATCTTTCCACCTCAACACCTGCACGTCGTCTCAACACTTCATACATACATACATACAACGATGTCCTATAAGAACCAAGGAGTTCCAATCCCGAGTGACTATTACGCGTGGCAGCACACCGGATAGAATTTGAAACTTGAAGACCATGGGCATGGTCCCCTCTTCCTGACTTCGTATAACCTCTAATCCCACGTCATTGCATAACTCTTGACACAAGCGGTCCGACGAAGGTCTTATATACCTCGTTCAGATGCTCAGATTGAAGTTTTGCAAGTTCGAGCGGACATTATAGTGCTCGAGTGCACGTACTTTGAGACGACAGAACCCGCAGAGCCCGGGGCACCTCGGGCAGCCGCAAGTGCATCTGCGGCTGCAGCAGGTACACCTGCGGCTCCCCCCTCTATAAATAGAGGGCTTGGGGTGGCCATTTAGAAAAAGAGAGAGGCAACGAAGCCCTGTCCAATTTGCTCAATACACACCCCATATTGAGTGTTTCCTCATTTTAAACATCAGTCAGCTCACATATAGCTATACTTTTACTGGCGGAGCTGAGTGTTTATCCATATAGAGTAATAGAAGTCTGCATTGGCAGCCCACTGTAAGCCTTCTAACACTTTATAAAGCCTTTCTCTTCATCTTTGCACACACTATTCTACACATTGAGAGTCGTGTTATGTGCGTTTGCCCGGACTTCGGTCCGTGGTTTACATTTTCTGTATGTATATATATACTTACATATGTATATATTTATATATGGACTAACATTATCGAGTTATGACTCGATTAAGCCTAGACTTATGTCTGGAGCGTTTACATGCTTATATATATATATAAGAAGGTAAACGCTCCGGATGTAAAATCCAGGCTCATCAGATATGTCTGACAACAGTTATATATATATATATATATATATATAAATTTCTGTCAGGCCTGGAGTTTACTTTGAGGCCTTTTACTGCTTTGTTTATATTTAGTCCCGCCTGGAGTTTACTTCGTGGCGGTTGATCATCTTTACTACTTTATTTATATTTCTGATCCCCCCCATGGAGTTGCTTCGTGGTGGTTGATCATGTCTCTATATATATATTTATCGCTTTTATATACTTACATTTCTGATCCCCCATGGTGTTGCTTCGTGGTGGTTGATCATGTCTGTATATATATTTATAGCTTTTATATATATAACTGCTTACTGCTTTTCATATAAACTGTGGCATCATGTGAGCCTAGGAATCATGTGATCACAGATTCAGGCTACTGAATCTAGATTCGGTTCCCGTGATGGACATTTTTCAGCTGTAAGCAGCTTGTACATTATTTACAGTGTTTGGATTTCCTTGGATTGATGTCATGCCCATGAGGAGTTCGACACTGCTGTATATTATTTTCTCGAAGATGCCTCGCATCTCAAAAATAAAACCAAACCAGCTGAACATTTATTAATAAAATGGAAGTATGAAAAGGTCTCAATTCCTATTGAGCACTTGAAAAACCTCTTTTTACAAAACTTTACTGCTATATCTTGCTTAAAACTGAATTTTTCTATAAATTCAAACCCTTTGTATATAGGTGCGAACGAGGCCTCGCACTACTTTCAAATAATTGCACATTGATCCACACATTCATATAACAGTTTCTTGAAAAGTAGCGGTCACCGTGGCAACACGGATGTCAGGGGGTGCCTAACACATTCCCTCCGCATAATCAAGCCCCCGAACCCAAATGAATCTCGGTTTCATAGACCCGTTTAGCAGTGTCACATCACTAGGTCAATGTACAAAACTTTTTCGGTTGAGTTGGTGTAACTAGTTAAAAACACCAACTGGCAACTCTTAAAGTCAAATCGTCGACATTACACATGTCGGACCTTTTTTCACTTGTTTTTTTAAACAAATCTCACCTAACAATGAGAACACAAAAGAACAAGTAACAAAAAGGGACAAATTAAAATCCCGACGTTGACATCAATGTAATGAAAAATATAAAGGAGTATAACATGCATTCCTTTTTATATCAAAACCTGTTATGCTATCCTGTCATCAAAACGACTGACATTTGTTTTTTCGGAAAACCTTAAAACACTCCTAAAAAACGGACACATTACATAGCATGTAATATTTCCCCGTTTCCCTAGACTAAACTATAAAGTCTTTTTGTAGAGAAACGATTAGTCCCGTTACCCGTTCAAAGTCAAAAAAGGCACTAAGCCCACTATCACACATGGATACAAGTGCTCAGCCTAATCTTACTTCTGTCTCTCACGAGGATTTCGAAGGATTAAGAAATCAGATAAAAGAGTTGATTGTTCTCCTGAAAAAACTAAACAAATCAACTCAAGGTCCATAAATACCCATACAAATAGAATCATCTGCACGGGTAGGAATCCAGGGTCTGGATAAAGAAGTCCCAATACCTGAGTCTCGTAATGAGAAGTCCAAAAAAAAAAACCCCTGAAATCAGCCATCTTTAAGAAGATCAAGACACCGGTGATATTCAGAAAAAGGTTCTACAAATGGAAGAGAACATTCGGTCCATCAAAGGGATTGTAACACACTGAAGTGTTTCTTATTCAGACGTTTGCATCTTCGCCGGGGTTCATTATCCGAAGAAATTTAAGGCTCCCGACTTCGAGAAATATGATGGATTGGGAGATCCTTACACGCACTTAAAAGTGTTCATTGGAGAACTCAGATCTTATGTCGAGAATGAAAAACTGAGAGTACAGCTATTTCAGAAAAGTCTGACTGGAGAAGTCAGAGCATGGTACACCAGACACTAAAAAAAAATTGGGCTTCAACAACAACCGATTTTCATTGCTAAAGGTGCCAAATTTCATTGCAAAAGGGTTTTGGCAACGACTTTACTGTCGTTGCTTCTTTCGTTGTGCAATGAGCGTTGCTGATTTTTCCGCAACGAACGTTTTTTTTTCGTTGCCGAAAGTAATACATTTTGCAACGAAATTTGGCTTTCGTACAAAGACATCGATCCTTTAGCAACAAAATGTATTGTTGCAAAATAATTAAAATTTTGTTACTAAAAACCCCATTTCGTTGCAAAAGCCTGCTAATTGGCAACGAAATGAACTCTTTTTTTTTTTTGCAACGACCATGCATTTTCGTTGCAATTGACACCATTTTGCAGCGACATTTTTCGTTGTAGTAAATTATGAAAATTGTTGCCTAAGCTTACTTTTGTTGCGGAATGTAAAATTTTTAGCAACGATTTTTGTTGCTGATTATATTATTTGGTAACGACATTATGCTGAATCAGCAATAAAAATGTTTGTTGCTAGTTATTTTTCAGTAGCAACGAAAGTCGTCGATTAGCAACGACATTATATGTTGCTATTTCTTTATATGTGCAATGAAAGTTGATATGATTTGCAACGATAAAAAATGTTGCCTTTTATGTTAGTATTAGCAACAATATACTCTTCGTTGTTATTAGGTTAATTTTTCGTTGCCAAATATTATATTTTTAATGCTATTAGCAACGAACATTTGTTGCTAAATGTATAAAAAAGTGTTGCTATATTAAAGACAATTTTTATTGGATAAAACACCCATATATTTCAGATATTACATCCATTGTAACTACTATTACTTGACTTAAATACTCAAGATGATATTATAATAAATTGAACAAGAAATCGCAATCAAAATATCTATTTTGATCTAAAATTTGGTGATCTAAAAGCTAAAAAAGCAAAGAAGAAGATAAATGGACCTGATGAAGGCCTTCATATTGTTGTAGATAGACACGCTTTTCGCTAACAAAGCTGAAAAAATTGTCTTGAAATTATCATATGCTAAAACCATGTCGAAGCTTCCTTGGCAACTTTGAAACAAGATAATGCGAAGTATGAATTGAAAGATGAGAAAGATAAAATTAGACAAACTCAAAGTGATTCAATAAGCAGCACCATAGGTGATAAGAAACCCGTGGGTTTGCTTCGTCCCGTCCAACAAAGAACTCGGTTATGTAACAGAGAAGAAATATTCATTTGAAGCTAAACTTAGGGAATCATGTATATCACAATAAATTTGTTGAATCAAATAGATGTCAATGCAGTAAGACTGGACCATGTATATTACATTAACATGCTCTTAAGACTGAGTTGGATCAAAAGAAAAGGAAATGGAACATGGGGGGAAAATGTGTGGCCTTGAACCTATATCCTCATGCAAAATGAGGAGATGAAAGGGCTCCGCTAAATAACCTTACAAGCAAATTACAGGGGCGAGCAATTTTATTGCTGCAAAATGCAGACTCTCCTATATTAACCTAGAGTAAACTAAGAATAAGAGATGAGAGATATACGTCAGTTCCAGAAATGCCCATTGCGATACCAATGTCAGCCAATTTCAAGGCAGGCGCATCATTCACCCCATCTCCAGTTATAGCAACCACTTCACCATCTTCTTTGAGCAGCCTTATTATCTCTTGTTTATGCCCTGGTTCTGCCCTAGAGAAAAGGAGCCCTCCACTCTGCCTTAAATGATCTTTTTGGTCACGATGATCAATTAACTCTCTTCCTGTTAAGATTTTCGAACTGATGTCCTCATTCGGACCAAAAATACCTATTTCACGACAAATAGCTTCTGCAGTGTTCTTGTTATCTCCAGTTATCACCATAACCTGAATGACAGCTGCTCTGTAGTCCTCAATGGCTTGGAGAACCTCTTTTTGAGGTTGATCCTTTGACAACAAAAATTTAATTGAACAAATCAGTCAAAATATTCTTAATGCTCACTAGAACTTAATAAAAATAACAAGTTAATGCTTCTCTCGGAAATTCTTCAGAATTGTAACCCCTTCCTACCCACACAACACCCAAAAGAAAGACCAAAAAAGAATAATGACTGTCAGTTTGAAGAAACTCTTGACAATGCAAAGCAAACAATAAAACACCCAATCATATTTTAGCACATCATAAATAATGTAAGAACCCTAATTGAATTATCAGGAGGTAGCAGCAATGAAACATGATTAATTTCCTCATGTTGTTATTTAGAGAATATACACTTCTTATATATCATAACAGTTGGTTGTTATTGCAACCACATGAGCCCTAGTTACTCCTCAAAATAAATCCACTACACCAGAATCATTTAAAGACGAGAAAAAGCAAGCTTAGCAAACAAAACAACAGTTCATGCACTAATATATGTAGGGCATATTAATCAATTCAATGGAGGGTCCCATTAATAAACCATTAAGGGTGCAAAACTACAATTCTAGCATGTAGAGTAACAAGTATTTAATTTACATTTAACATCAAAAGCTGGTATTTGATATTTAGCCAATAATCAGGCAGAAGTTATCTCAAGATCAGTAGTTTTGCATACCCACTTTCTTTAATAAAGAGTGGAGCATATTAAATCTCAAGGAACAAGTTTTTCTTGTACAAATGTCCAATGATGGTTCTCACTGAAAGTAACCAAGTTACATATGCTAATCAGTCATCATAGCACAAAGAAATACTTGAATGAACAATTATGCTTACTAAAAATTATTAGCAGTAATCCAGCTTTCATCAGAATAATGAAACTCACTCAATTTTGACAGTCTTTATTGTTTGACACTGTCATTTGACTCATTTCTGTCTCTAATTACAAGCAACAGACATAAACACACAAGGATATATTACTTGAACAATCATGTGTTTCCTCCATTCAATCAACATAAGTCATGATAGCAGTTATATAAATACCACAGTAAATCTTCCAACTAAAAGAACATTTAGACAATCTTAAGTCATATGCAGGTAAATAGAATTTGTAATAGCATTAAGATAAAAATTAATATATAAGTACTAACTATTTCTCAAATGAGCCACAAGTAGAAGACCTTCAGGTACCTGGATAGGTGCCAGATTTTGGGGGAGCATTAAACCAACATCATCTCCATGTGCCATAATGATACCACTGATAAAATGGGTGCTGATAGCCCATGATGTTTGCCATAGAGCTTCAATATAATCAGAAGGTACAAAAGACAGGACACTGCTATTAAGACAAAAATAAAAAAACAAAGCGGTAACCATCATATGTTTACATTGGAGCACATGCAAGACTTAGGATCTTTAACAAAAAGCAAGGTAGGTTTCATTCTTCACCTCTTCCATAGTCCTTTTTGTCTTTTGTAAAGTTGACTCTGAGAACTTCTGCAATGTCACTCCATCATCAAATCTCAAGGTGTAATTTGAAGGAGCCAAGTGGATGGCTCTTAGTAAAGTCATTTTGAAGTCCTGCCATTGTTCAGCTTCATAATGTGTACGTGCTAGGTAGAGAAGAACAAGAATGTCTGTATTGTAATAGAACATTCGTAGGCAATTTTGATACTGCAAAAAAAAAATTAAGAGCCATCAACACATGCAAAATATGCAACAACAAAAGTTCTAAAATTAACAATAAGCAAAGGGAGGAAGAGGATGTAATGTTGTATCTGACCCTTTTAATAACCAGTGAAAAATTTCCCTGAGGGTCCTATTAATATGTGCGAGATTTATCCACACACCTGGCATCTGCAAAAAAATGCTTCCACTTGCAGCTTCTTGAACAATAAGAACTAGTAAACAAGTAAATAATGATTATGGGGAAATACTTGATTTCATTGATGTTATACACCTGGTTTCAAAAATAATATTCTTATGCCCATGGACTCGTCAGGAAAAAGTAAAACAGAATCTAGGAAAAGTGGGAAACAACTTCATTGATGCATTGTTGCCTTTGTTTTGGAATTTCTTATCAAGCTCATGGACTTAATCATTTTGCACTAACATATGTGGTTTTCCTTACCCATTTGCCCCTCATTATTGATAGGTGTTTGAAAAGGTAGTATTAATTTCTTACATAAACTAACGCGTATATATTCGAAAATAAACAATAAGGGAACAATATATCAGAGCCACATCAAAACCAAAATGTGGGGACTTTTTTCAGGGAGGAATACAAACACACATATACTCTTGGTAGTAAGTAATTTCATACAAAGGGAGAATACCCGCATACACGTACAAAGGGAGATTAATTTATTTTTTTAACCATAATTAATTTAAAAAAAAATATTTAAAACAAAAGAGTGACCAATTTTATCTCTCGCAAAAAAACTTCTGACTAATAATATATAGGAAGTAATAATTCATTCATTAATAAATTTTTTCCTCGTAAATTTTTATCATAAATTGGTGCCAAATATCCTTTTACCACCTCAATTTTGTGAAAGAAAAAATTTAAATTGTGAAGGATATTTCTTTCGCTAATAACTATTTTAGAAAATATGAGTAAAAATAAATTTCATAATCAACATCAACAATTTCTTAATTATAATATAAACAACTTTGATCACTCGTTCCTTTGCCTAAATTATACTCAATTATATCCACTTTGTTCAAATTTTCTTGGAATAAGCTCTTCTCTTAACCAAATTAGTTAATTTAAGAACAATTTTTATAAAAAAAACTTTTTTTTAAAAAAAAAGCTTTACTTTTTTTAAAAAGATTTTATTTTTAAATGAATATTTTTTTAGAAATAAAAACTTCAACGACTGTCGTTGGGAGTAAAGGCTCTCACAATCTAATTTGGGAAAAACTACTGAACGCCATTTGAAATGGCGTTGAATTTTTGGAATTTTTTTTGGCTAAAAATCAGAAAGGCAACCAACGCCACTTTAAAAAAATATTTAAAAAAAAAAAGAATTTTAAAAAATATATTTTATTTTTTTAAAGAAATTTGAAAAAAATAAAAATGTGATCCAATGCCAAACTAACCAGCATTGTAACTTTTTTTAAATTTTTTTATAAAGCAGATTTGTAAACAAAAAGAGTAAGATGTACATCACTTTAACTGACGTTGGAATCTTTTTTTTTTAATTTCTTTGATCTCTTGTACTTGTTTACAAACATCAAAAAAAATTTATGTTTATTCTCTGTCATCGGCATTGGAAATGAATGAGTATATAAGGCTTCAACTATAAAAAAATAAAAACTAAAATTCTAACGCCAATTAAAGTGACATTTCATCTTACTCTTCTTTTTTACAAATTCATTTTTTTTTTTAAAAAATAAATAAAATAGGGATAAAATTGATATTACATTAATATGTGTCAAACTAACTTATTAGGAATAACTTATTATAAGTCATTTTTAAATAACTTTATTCTATTTTAGTTCATAAAACATAATAACATTTTCTTCATCTTTTATATTTTCTCTTAGAACTGATAGTATTATAATTTAATTTTATAATATATTTGGAAAAAAGGTAAAAGGAGAACTAGGAATAGCTAGGGGTATACCATTACTATTTTTCTTTTTATGTTTTATTTTTGGACTTAAAAATATGTTCATGATTTAAGTTACTCCATCCGTCTAAGAATAAAAGTTCTTAATATTTTATGTAATTTCAAGTTAACTATTTACTTATATTAAATAATCTATTTTTTACAATAATTTGTGCGTAATATCCTTAGTATTAAATGTAATATTTTATTATTTATAAATATTTATATAATATCACTAGTCATGTATAGAAAAATATGCAATTTGATGAGAATTTAAATATGAATAATTTTATTATTTTATATTTTTTTTAATTCGCATAAAATCAATTATCACTTTCATTCTCGGAGTGAGGGAGTACTTGTAAGTATATATATATATTTATAAATTTATCTCTAAATATTCATATATATATATATATATATATATATATATATATATTTATAAACAAATATTCATATAAATTTATCTTGAAAATTTATAAACAAATATTTATTTATAAATTTATAAATATTTCATCTAAAATTTAGATATGAATATTTAGAGATAAATTTATAAATATTTATATGAATATTTGTTTACATATATATATATATATATATATATATATATATATAAATATTCATAGTTACTTTATATAAATTTAGTTTAATGTTGAGATTTGTTTAGTTAACCAATAAATTAGAATGGCTCAGTAGTACCTTAATGACCCAATAACTCATAGGTCTTATGTTTGAAACATAGCTGTGATATTTTTGCTTCTTATGTTATATTTTTTGTGTATTAGATAAATTATATTACCATCTATATATATAAAAGTAACTATGAATATTTATATAACGTAACTATGAATATTTTAATATATATATATATATATATATATGTGTGTGTGTGTGTGTGTGTGTGTGTGTGTGTATATATATATATATATATATATATATATATAAATTTATCTCTAAATATTCATATAAATATTTATAAACAAATATTCATATAAATTTATCTTTAAAATTTATAAACAAATATTTATTTATAAATTTATAAAGATTTCATCTAAAATTTAGATATCTAATATTTGTTATAAATATTTATAAGAATATTTAGAGATAAATTAATAAATATTTATATGAATATTTGTTTACATATATATATATATATATAAATATTCATATATAGTTACTTTATATATATTTAGTTTAATGTTGAGATTTGTTTAGAATTTTATTTAGATTGATAAGAAATTTTGAAAAGAATATGTATGTATACATATATAGACATACACATACGTATATATCATATGTGGGCGGGCTGACGTGGCGAATATTGAACTTTATTCCAAAAAATATGTTGATGCACAGATTCGAACCCAAGACCTCCAGTTTGAAATATTGATCCAATGACCACCCAAGCACCTAGGACTAGTTGTTATTATTTTGCAAGGATTATTATTATTATTATTATTATTATTGTTATTATCTTAATTTAAGGCAACATTTTAATAGTCGTTGCAAAAAGTTGTATAAAATATGCAATCGAAAATAAAATTGTTACTTGATGAATGTGGTCCATATTAGGCAATAAAATATATAACAAAAAAAACTTTTGTTGCCCACGATGAGGAGAAATCAAGTGATTAGAAATTTTGCAACGAATTTCTAACGAATTTTGTTTCCAAATTTTGCAACTACTTATGAATTTCGTTGCAAAAAGTGAAAGCCTGACACAATCTGCAACGAAGGACAAGTTTTGTTGCTAAACATACACTTTTAGCAACGACTTATAAAGTCGTTGCCTGAAAAATCATTGCTAAAGCCCCATTTTTAGAAACAAAAAAAATTGCGTTACCCACGATGACGGGAAAGCAAGTGGTCAAAAATTTTGCAACGTATTTCTAATGAAATTTTTTCCTGCCAATGAATTAGCAACGAAATTTTGCAACGACTTGTGAATTTCGTTGCAAAAAGTGAAAGCCTGACACAATCTGCAACGAAGGACAAATTTCGTTGCTAAACATATACTTTTAGCAACGACTTATAAAGTCGCTGCCAAAAAAATCGTTGCTAAAGACCCATTTTTTTGTAGTGAGATTGGATAACTCTAAAATTCACAGCTATGAGGAGTTAGCCCATGCTTTCCTTAGTCAATACAGCTTTCAAACTCAGATGGCTCCAGATCAGTATCAAATTACCAAAGTCAAGAAGCAAGTCAATAAGTTATTCAGAGAGTATGCCCAAAGATGAAGGCATCTGGCTGCTCAAGTTATCCCATCCATGACAGAGACTGAGATGGTGATGACCTTCATAGACATTTAAGAAGCTCCATTTGATGAGAGGGTCCTACCTAGAATAGGAAAACCAGTCTCAGAAAAAAATGATTAAGCACAGAGAAATTGCAGAAATGAGATTGAAGTCTGGGAAGATTCAAGACCTCGCCACTTTAAAAGTCGTAGCTGAGCATATCCAATCTGAAAGTTATGGGAACAACCCCCAGAGGGTTCATAAGAAGAAAGAAGAGGATGTTTCCTTGATACTGCAAGGGCAAACATAGAAAGACAATCAAAACTTTCCTATTCAAATGAGAAACTTCTCCCTTTTTCAGGCACAATCCTCAAATCCTCCCTTGCCAAATAGTGGAGAAGTCAGGCGCTTAAGAGTGTTCACACCCTTAAGGGACTCACTCGAAAACATTTTCAAACTTCTGACAGCTCAAAAAAAAATCACTCATCTCCTTCCACCAGCCAATCCAAGTGGAAAGGGCTTCAATACAAGAAAGAAGTGTGCTTACCATTCTGGAGCTCCAGGCCACGACACTCGGGATTGTTGGGCCCTTAAGCATAAGATCCAAGACTTAATAGACAGTGGTGAGATCGTGGTGACCAAGCCTGAGCAACCACATATTCAAGATAACCCTCTCCCTTAACACAAGGAAGAGGATGTTAACATGATCAACAGAGGTAGTGGATAGAGTTCCAAGTACCCCAAATATGTGGGTGGTTCTCCCCAAACTAGTAAAGATAATTCCAACAAGTGGGGTTATTCAGAGTTCCAGTTTATGATGGAACGGGAGTTGAAGTCTCTTAATAAACAAGTCAACCAACTGGCAGAACTAGTGATACAATAACACCAAGTCACACGACAGTTGTTCAGTCAGGAGCATTCTAGCCTCCTCTCTATTATCACAAAGACTCCATCACTTACCCAAGAAAGCGAAACCTTGGAAGAAAAGCTTGCAAGAAAAGTAAGAGCCCAAGCCTGTCGGGACTTTCCCAACAAAAGGGAGTTCACCTATTTAGACCAGCCAATGGAAGAAATTTTGCAGATGCTGATCAATGATAGAAAAATCACAGCACTGCTACCTCCAGTTAACCCACGCTAACAAAGATTTGATGCTACTGGAGTATATCAATACCACTCCCATTCTCGCGGTCACAACATTGAGGAATATTGGGCACTTCGCCATCCTATACAAAATATGATTGATAGTGGTGACCTGCAAATGGCAGACGATGACATCGTATAACTTGAGAGTGGACATACATTTCCTCCAAGATCACAAAGATGGAAGGAAATCATAGCAGTTATATCCTCTGAGGGAGACTTGGCTGCCACATCATTTACCATTCAACCCATCAAGCTCAAATGAGTTGAAAACCCTTTGAAGGTGGCCACACCAGAACCACTCATATTGTCGTTCAGGCCACAACATCCTATCATCGGCGTTAAAAAGTCCAATGGAACTATGGAGAGATTGAAGGATCAATATCAAACACAACTGCTATAATATCTAAGGAAAACCCGTTATATCTCCCTTAATAAGTGATGAAATCAGTAATCAGATCTAAAGGGAAAGTGCCTAAGGAGAAAATCGAAGAATTCCTCCGCCATATGGAACATAATGAAGCCAAGGTGGTACGAACCTTGAAAGAAGCACCTCAACAGATATCTATTATGAACTTAATTTTTTCTTCAGAAGATCACCGGAAGGTCTTACTGAAGATATTGAAAGAATCCCACTTGCCAAACACAGTGGATGTAGAAAAGTTTCATCATCTAGTAGATCACATCTTCAACATCAATATGATATCCTTCACCAATGATTACATACCTCCCGAAGGGACGGGTCATTACAAACCACTGCACATAGTTATGATGTCTTGCAGATATGTGGTTGGAGGAGTGCTAATAGATGGAGGATCAACCCTAAAACATTTGCCCCTATGCCACATTGGAAAGAATGAAGATCAATCTCAATCGGATGCGAAGTAGCCAAACAATCATCAAAGCTTTTGATTGATCTCGGCAAAATGCTGTCGGAGAGATTGAATTACCAGTGGAGATCCATCCACATACATTCTACATATCCTTTCAAGTGTTCAACATCACTACATGATATAATTTACTATTGGGAAGACCTTAGATCCACATGGCGAGAGCCGTCCCATCCATTCTTCATCAACAACTCAAGTATATCATCAATAGTAATATGGTACCTCTCATTAGTTTTAATAAAGAAGTTTAGCCTGTCAGCTTGCAAGCCCTTTAGGTGAGCAACACTCACTATCAACCCACTGGGGCTCCATCTCTGAAACCCAGAGTTTCTGTTGAGGTTATGCCGGCTAGTCAAGAGATGATATCCTTGGGTTTCCAACCCGGACAAGGGTTAGGAAAGAATCAGCAAGGAATCAAATGTCCAATTCAAGTTCCCAGACAGACGGGGAAGGCCAAACTAGGATACTCCTCTAGGTTCAATCACAGGAACCCGCAAAATCATACACTGGTTCCTTCATCTACAAGGGTGTTGCCTAAACCTACAGATGCAGATTCTCTATGGCCTCTAAGGACAATTCTTGTCTCTGTGGCGGGTATGCTATTTCCTAAGCCAATACTGATTAATGGGAAGGAAGTCCTAATTCCAGACCCAGACATGAAGGAAAGGAATCAAAAGCACAAATAAGACATAAAGAGACGGTTGTCGAAGATGTACTTCCTGGCGCATACCGAGGGTATGAACAAGGATCTCTTAGATGATGACTGCTCAGATGTCATGGTCAACATTCAAGAGGAGGAGGACGATAATCGCCCCTTCATCACAGCTATGTACCAGGACCCGACACTTGGCAATCGGAGCAACACTCCTTGCATTTGCCAAAAAGGGTAAAAAGGGCATAAAATCCCTCTGCCCTATATATATCAATAACTGCTTACTTTTATTGTATAGTATTAGCAGTTGTTTTTGTCATGCCATGCTAACAGTTTGTATGATTAAACAGTTTCATATATTAAGTGAAAGCATTTTATTTTTCAGAACTCTAAAGTTAGATTTGCCTAAACTTGCTGATGGAGCGCCTATTCTTCACAAGGACTACAAATTTGATGTAAATTTGGACTCTGACTTGATGGAGATTGAATAAGAGGACTATGAGGTGCCCGAGGAGATCAAAGAATGGGTCGAAGACAAACCCAAGCCAAATCTTGATCAAACCACCTCTTTTAACCTTGGAACCTCAGAAAACCCCAAACAAATCCAGATTGGTACGGATCTTACCCCTAGCCAAAGGAATGACATGGTTACTCTATTGACCCAATTCCAGGATGTGTTTGCATGGTCTCATGAATACATGATCGATTTGTTAACTGACGTCGTCATTCATCGCCTACCCATCAAAGAGGGATTCAAGCTAGTCAAACAAAAACTCAGGTGATTAAAACCTGAGTGGAGTTTGAAAGTCAAGGAAGAAATTGTGAAATAATTTCAAGCCAACATCATCATGGTATCCACATACCCTGAGTGGTTATCCAACATAGTCCCCGTACCAAAACCCAGAGGGAAGGTGCGAGTATGTGTGGATTACAGGGATCTAAACAAAGCTTATCTCAAAGACAACTTTCCAGTACCAGTCATCCACATACTCATTGACAATACAACTCAGTATGACATGTACTCCTTTGTAGACTGCTTTGCTGGGTATCACCAAATCATGGTTGCTGAAGAGGATAGTGAGAAGACAACATCCATCACTCCTTGGGGAACCTTTTTCTACAGACGGTTGTAATTCGACTTCATCAATGCCGGAGCTACCTATCAGCGAGCCATGATGGCTCTTTTTCATGATCTAATGCACAAAGAGATATAAGTCTATATGGATGACATCATTGTCAAGTTCCAAAGGGAAGAAGAACACATAGATCATCTCAAAAAGCTCTTCAACCGGTTGTGCAAGTACAACTTGAAGCTAAATCCGGCCAAGTGCGCCTTTGGCGTCAAGTTAAGCAAGTTGCTAGGATTCCTAGTAAGCCACAAAGGCATTGAGCTAGATCCAGCAAAAATTCAAGCCATTACTGAGATTCCTGTGCGCCTGACAGAGAGGGAAATAGGAGGATTTTTGGGAAGAATCAACTTCATCACCCGATTCATCCCCCAACTCATAAAAACTTGTGAGCCCATCTTCAAGTTACTAAGGAAGAAATCCACCAAGAAGTGGAATGAAGATTGTCAAAAAGCCTTCCTTTCCATAAAAGAACAACTAGTCAAAGTTCTTATCTTGGTAACTCCCAAGGATGGCATTCCCCTGTTTATGTATGTGTCAATCAATGACAATGACATGGGCTATATGCTGGGACAGAAAGATGATAGAGGCAAAGAAAGAGATATCTATTACCTCAACAAAAGATTCAGCATCAGTAAGCACTAGTATACCTTGATTGAGAAAACTTATTATGCTTTAGCATGGGCTTCTATGAGATTACAACATTATCTCCATGGTCACACAACCCATCTCATATCCTGCATGGATCCTCTCAGGTACGTGTTCAGCAAACCCATGTTAAATTTTCAACTGTCCAAATGGAAGATGATCCTGCAGCAATTTGACATCATCTACGTGATTCAAAAGTCTATCACAGGTCAAGGAATTGCGGATCAACTGGTCGTCGCACCATTCAGGGATTTTAAACCCTTGGAAACATATTTCCCCGATGAACGGATAATGTCAATTCAGCAACACCATCATGACCCAATAATAGAGGATGTATTTTGATGGAGCTGTTAACATGGAAGGTGTCGAAGCAGATCTAGTGTCCATTTTGGGAGAGCAGTATGCTGTTGCCATCAAATTGTAGTTTGTCAACACCAACAACACAGCTGAGTATGAAGGCTGTATAATGGCGTTGAAGCTTGCCCAATCCATGGGCATCAAATGGTTAACTGTCTTTGGAGATTCTATACTGGTAATCAGATAAACCATTGGGATCTATCACACCAAGGAATTACATTTACGGCCTTACCATTGGCAAGTTATCTAGATGGCTTCGGAGTTTGAAGAAATATCTTTCCTCCACAATCCTCGGAACATGAATGACTTTGCTGATGCACTAGCAACTTTGGCCTCCTTGATCAACATACCTAAGAGGGAAAGAATTCAAAATATCACAATTGCCCGCCAAAAGGCATCAGCCTATGGGAATTACATAAGAGAAATATTGGATGAGCTGCCTCCCATTCAACACCCTTGGTATCAATCTATCAAGCAGTATCTGTGAGATGGATCTACGCCCACTGGGGTGAGTCAAGCTGAAAAGAAGCGGATCCATAGAATGACTATGAAATTCTATTTGAGTGGAGACGCACTCTACAAAAGAGATGCAGGACTAGGCCTTCTAAGATGCCAAGAGAAAGACCAAGCTCAGAGGCTCATGGATGAAATCCATGATGGAGTATGCGGCCCACACATGAGCGACCCTCTACTTTTTCAAGAAAATCCTAATAATAGGGCATTATTTGTTCTCTCTCAAAGCTAATTGTGATGATCACGTTAAGAGATGTTATCAATGCCAAATTCATGGTAATGCTATCCAAGCCCCTCCAAGGGAACTCCATAATATGAGTTTTCCCTGACCCTTTTTAATGTGGGGAATGGACTTGATCAGGCCAATCAAGCTCAAAGCCAGCAATGGTTAATAGGTTATCTTCACCATGATCGATTACTTCACAAAGTGGATAGAAGGAGCCGCTTCCCTCAAGGTTACTAAAGAGGTGGTCATTGGTTTCATCAAAAACAATGTCATTTGTCGATACGGACAACCAGAGGTGATTGTATTAGACAATGCCAAAAACCTGAACAACTAAATGATGGAGGAGTTATGTAGTAAATTCCACATCAAACATCTCAACTACATCACCTATCGTCCAAAGATGAATGGTGTTGTTGAAGTGGCTAATAAGAATATCAAAAAGATCATGCAAAAGATGTTCACCAATCACAAAGGATGGCCTGACCTATTGCCTCTGACTCTATTAGCCTACAGAATGTCAATTAGCCCTTCCATTGGGGAAAACCCCTACTCATTAACCTATGGCATAGAAGCAGTGCTCCCCATAGAGGTGGAAATGGAATCCATTAGAGTGTTGATAGATGCTCAATTGGATGAAGACTAATGGTTACAAGATTTGTACCAACAATTATCTCTAATAGATTAAAGGTGGGCCACAACCATCTTCCATGGTCAGTTATACCAACAGAGGATCGCTCGATCCTACAACAAGAAAGTTCAACTATGATAATTAAAAGAATATGACTTGGTCTTGAAGAAGGTCCTTGATAACAAAGATTAATAAAAAGGAAAATTCAGCCCAAACTGGGAAGGCCCGTTTGTTGTCAAGGAGGTATTGACAGCAGGAGCCCTCATATTACAAGAGATGGATGGCGAGAAATTTCCATAACTCATCAACTTAGACACCATGAAACGGTACTATGTCTGAAGTTACCTACAAACCAACATCCTGGTTCTGGATCATAAGATCCATCACTCAACTCAGGTTTTTAAAACCTTTCTCATTACATACAACTTTATTCACATTAGTTTTTCTCATCAGGGATGAACTACGCAGACCTGATCTCCCCAATACATGGGAGTACGTAGGCAGCCATTTTTATGGTCCGGTCTAACTACAGAAAAACAAAAAAAAAAAATCTCTACACCCTTTACCACATACAACTTTCAACCTTTTCACGCTAGGTTGGAACTATGCAGACCTAATCTCCCCCTCATCAATGGGAGTACGTATTCACGGTGCGATCTCACACCTACCAAAAACACAAAACCCTTTCAATAATACTGGGATCACCCTTCAAACTTTTAAACCAAACCAAAAGAGATTGAACTACCTGATCTTCCCAATACATAGGAATACATCGGCGACCATCTATGGGGCAGTTAAACCACACCTCATAGGCTTAGACCACATGGATGGAACTACATCGTCTCCCCACACAAACGGGAGAAAAAAAACCAACGACCATCTAAGTTGCGGTTGAATCCTTAAAGAGAAACACCAATCCATAAGAGATGGAACTACCTGGTCATCTGTGGGGTGGACAACCTCAAAGAGGAAAGCCAAAATCCTCTCTATAACCATATTCAGAAACTAGTCCCAAGACACCAAAGGGTAGGGGGATACAAAGATCAACAATCCATTCTGAAAGATCATGAGACATCTCAATGTCCATCCATCAAGGAGGAGTTCAGAACAAATCAAGATCACAAGCCCTATAGAACATGCAACTATCAAGCAAGTAACAAAGCATATCTAAAAGGAAAGTGAATCAAAACATATTTCCTTATAATATAATACTGTTTAATATATACAATGTGTCCTGTACATAACACAAATGGCTAACCTAGTCTATGCAGGAAAATCAAACAAATCTATAAACCAGTGGATAAGCGAGCCATTAAGTCTGACATGGCATCTCTCTCAATAGATGGAGGTAAATCTATGAGCTTCTGCCCTAGGGTATCCACACGAGCCAGGAGATCTACGACTATCTGCATGGTACTACCGTGCTTATGAATGAATGCACTCATCTCTGCAATAATGTCAACAGTATGAGATCTCAATGCAGTACTATCTGTAGTGGAAACATCCCGGGTAGCTAGAGCATCATCCCTCTCAACAACAGCTGCATCCCTAGATGATCAAGTCTAATCACGCTCAACAACAACGGTATACCTATGAGCTAGAGCATTATCTCTCCCAACTGGAGTGACATCTCTATCAGAAAGAGCTGACAACATCAAGGCCTTTTCCTGATCCCTCTCACACATCATCAGATGTAAACTATTCTCTAAATACTCTACAGAATGTGGAGTCACAACATTAGAAATACTGGGGGAATCAACCAGAACTACTGACAAATCAGTAAATAGCTCATCCTTAATGGGAGAATCAGGGTACTCCATAGGCTCCCCACTATCAGAATCAATACCCGGATTTGAGGATATAACCCTAGCCGATGTAATCTCTGTCTCCAACCATGTAGAATACTCTATAGAAT
Source organism: Panax ginseng (assembly GCA_020205605.1). NCBI lineage: Eukaryota > Viridiplantae > Streptophyta > Magnoliopsida > Apiales > Araliaceae > Panax > Panax ginseng. Next base: position 92,222,113 of record CM035134.1, read on the forward strand.
GACTTGGATGGCTAGTCAAAAGGTTAGCCCACTCACACTAGGTCCAATAGGTATAAATCCTTGACAAGTCCTCTGCTGATAGAAGCCGAGATGACAAATGCTGACCCACTGCCCTGTCAAAGGGATGAACATCCTGAAACTGATCAAACTGTGCCATAAAAGCTAACGGATGATAAGTGGTCACACCCCTCAAACTGTCCAGGGGAAGATAGTTCGTGATAGCTGCATGAATGATGAAGCTATAGGGAGAGCTAAGCCCTGAACACAACAAAATATCAAACGTGTCCTCAATCCCTGACAAAAAAGCCGACTAAGAAGCTACATCTGTACACTCCGTCGGTTGAAAGGAGTATGACATGACTCTCTCATTTGAAAAATAATACACATGGCGTCAAAAAGTGCTAATTGGTATCAAGTGTGTCATGAACCACACGTATAACAAGACCGAACCGCTTACAAACACCTCCATAGAATGGGTATGGCAATATGTTGCTGACCTCGAGGTCTATGCTAGAATCATCATTAAGATGGTATGTTTTTCCTAAAGAACCAGACTGCCATAATCACGCCGATATCTAGGTGGTCCATGTACAAAGGCATGTACAGATAAGCCACTATACACATCAAGAGTATATCTACTCGGGCGACACGCCAATCATCCTACAAAATGGTGAAATCCCTGGAGTACAGTAGATAATCGTCTAATGACCAAAATCTATTAATCAAAAAAATCATGGACACTACATGTCCCTAGGAGATCTTATCTAGGGAAACTCTGTGCCTCAAACCTGTGAGGGTCATAAACTGTCGACTCATATCTTCGACAGCCATCCGAGCGCAAGGCCTATCCAACGACAAATCTGTCAGACTCTCGTACTCCTCCAAAGTGGGAGTTAACTCCTGGGTAGCAAACTGGAATACCTGCCTATCCGGTACCCAATGCTCTAGCATTCCATCTACAAAGCCTGATGGAACCTAAAACATTAGGAGGGTCATAGAGTGACACAGCAACTAGTCAAACTATTATACCACAATCTCAAGGAAGAGGCCACCAATACTAGTGGGGTATGCTCAATTCGATTAACTGTGGATGAAGAAATCTGTAGGGTCGTTTCATGAGACCATCAATGCTTAACTCATTTCTGGAAATGCATATGCATAACATAATACATGCATAATAAACAACAGCTGACAATATGATATAGGGAATAGAAAATAGTATACATACATTCCTAAGTACATCATCATCTAAATACGTCATCTCTGTATACAACTGAATAAAATAGGGAAATGGGGCATAGCCACCCAAAAACTAACAGAGGCCTATTAAAAGATATAATGAGAATGGGGCACAACCGCCCAATATCTAACAGAGGCCTATGAAAAGATATAGCGAGAAATGCATCAGAAGAAGTCAATTGTGTTGATGTCCACATCATCCAACCTATCCATCTGATGTAACTCCTCCTGAGTCACTAAATCTCTGCCAGAAGGGATATTAGGCTGATACAATGGAGGATCTGCACCGACAAAACCATCTGAATACGCGCCACTTGAAGGGCCAGCTATAGAGCTAGAAGGATCAAAAGTATCCACCTCAGAAGGATCTCTACCCAAGTGCCGGATAAAGAAATATGCCTGGTCCAACTGCTATGTCAAACTATCAATCTGTGTCAGATGAGTAGGCTATCAGATGTAGGCAATCCAATCTGCCATCATGACAGAGCCATAAACCATATCCCCCATAAATTATGTGGCACAAGTCTGGGCTCCAATGGTGAAGGAACCACCAGCGGTAAAAAGCCTCCTGAGTGAAAGGTCCCTTTGACAAAGTAAATCCATCAACACCCACCAATGGGACACCAATGATTGGTTGCAACAAAGGCCAACAATGCCTGCCTGGAGGACAGATCGGAATGCGAATCTCTTCTGTAGTGCTCTGAATAGCATGCCTCCTAAATAAAGCTCCCAACCTCCATGTGTAAAGAGAGGAATCTGATGTGTGGACATCACATACTCAACACCAGTCGGGAAACCACCCTTAAAGCCAGCTGTCAAGTGGTCCTCAAAGTAAGGAACCCATTTAATGACATCAACTATAAACAGCTTCAATTGTAAGCGCAAATGGGTGAAACCCTCATCTATAGGAACCTTCATTAAAGTGGAGTGTTGCCATCGCTGTCCCCATAGATATGTTTCTAACCCTAACAAGCTAACAAGACGAAGACATGGGAGCCTCTCATAGGCCCATAAATGCCAATACAAGATCAAATATTTATGGTAAGTCAAACTCTCAACCCGAAAAAGAGAAATCAAAAGAGAAAATACTCACCAGCAGGAATGGGTAAAATCTTAGCCAAGCCTCCGTCACACCGTCTAAGCGTAGGCATATCCCCCTAAGGAAGTAGGAAAACGTGTAGGAACCCCAATCAAATTCTCCAATACGGTCCACCTCCCTTGTGGTGCTGACCAAAGCTAATGACACCATTAAAGAATTATCATCCAGGAAACAACCCCTGAGGATGATCAGGAATAATCGCCGAAGGATGCGATCCCTAAATCTCCTATCATCAGGTAATGGCTCAATCAGATCCCCACTTACGATATCTACACTCAAGGGACCAGTACGAATTGTCCTGCCCTTGAGCACCATAGTCGGGACTCCTAATAAGGATCTAACGACAATCGGGGAGATATTAGCCACATAAGGCACTGACGCTCTAGGAAACTCCATCCCAGTGATGAATCACCAATCCATTGGTGTCATCATCACCTCATAATCCAGCAAATGGAGAGACTGAGTCTGGTGAAACCAATGCTCAGACAAAGCCCTGAGGTAACCCTAGGGATAGCGACGGCAAAGGATGGAAAAAAATGCCTCGAAGCCCCAAGCATGCATAATCTCTCGGTACTCTTGGTGAAGAGTCTGGTACAGAGAATGTATGATGAACCAGTTCCCTCGAGGCTGCATAAAGCTGGGAACCTACATCATAATGCAAATTAATCAGAACCCTTGCCCCCATAAATCGGAAAAGGAAGATCATCCAGAAGCTCTGGAATCGTCACATTTATAGCTTGAAGCTCCCTACAGGGAATAAAAGAAGAAAGAGTGGGATCCACAACTGATACATTCTCTTCCATGTCCTCAGCATCTGGTCTTTCAACCCTGATACGACGTATCACTGACTCTGTCAACCGACGAGGTTGTCGGGCTGGGCAAGGCCGAGGCACATCAGAAGCTCTCCTCCTAACACCTGCAGAGGTCCTACGGGAGCTACTCAACTGGTCTGGATCCATATATATGGACAAAAGTTTCCAAATCACCTCAGAAAGGGTGTGGTAAATTCTAACCTGGAGGTCATTAAATGTATTTTATGCTTATATGCATGCATGCATTACTGTAACAAACGTCTATAATAGAGTTAAAAGTACATGTTCATTCAATGCCTAGACTTGTGAAAAAATTTCGACAGAGTATCCTTTGTAAAAAGGACTACCTATATGCGCGTAGGCATGACTAGGTGTCCATTCAGTAGCACACCAACTCAAAGTCATAAACATCCTATATACATGAAAAATATTAAAGTCATGAATCCATAAGGATAGCCTAATTACCAGGTTTACTTTGCTTCAACACCTTTGCTCATTTGTCCTCAAATAGGATGAAAAAATAGAAGAAAAAGGTGCCAAATAAACTATTTTAAAAGTTAATTTTTTCACATCAATACATTCAGCATGGTAAAATACTAACATTTATTATATTGAATAATTTTTATCAAGTTATATGAGCATGCATATTCACTACTATGTGTTTTGAAGCATTTCATGTGATATCGCACTTTCCAACGGTCAAAACTAAAAAAGAAAACATGTAAACATTACCAGGATAGTGAAAAACGATTGTATGAACGGATTTTGCAGAAAACAGCCCGAACTCAGTAGATCTGAAGAAGAAATCTCTAATTCTCTGTGAGGATTCAAGTTGCAAATGACTTGTGAAAGGGAAAGAAGGGAGATATAAACCCACGGGTGGCCGCGGGAGTAATCGCGACAGCCGTGGAGCTACCTGCGGCTACCCTGGGTGGTCCCCAACCCTTCTGGCTCAATCCAATTTGAGTTGCAAAGGAGGTCTGACAAGCTAAAAAGGCAAGTCAAGAAAAAAAGACGCTACATAATTAAATGAAAAAGCCTGAAATCCTAATTTTTAGAGACGAAACTGCAGGTCTACATGTCAATCATTGGTATTTGCCCAGACACAGGGTTCACTAAACCAAAGATTAGAGCTGTTAAAAGAAACCCTTGCCAATACCACACAAAGGTCAAATGCCATCAACCTGAGGTAGTAATTGAAATCAATAACATACACCTCGTCAGAAATCCATCTCTAGCGGGGATTTCATACATACTTAGTCATTGAAAACAATTTCAACGAGGGTCAAGCAGCCTTGACATCATCAGTCATTATAAGTAAATCGAGCAAATCAACGAAGATGGTCTGATGATCTTAGTCGTTGAAAACCATTTCAATGAGGGTCAAGTAGCATTGACATCATCAGTCATTGGCAGTAAATGCAGTGAAGCATTGGAGATGGTCTAATGATCTTAGCCATTGAAAACCATTTCAACGAGGGTCAAGCAGCCTTGACATCATTAGTCATTGGCAGTAAATCCAGTGAAGCATCAGAGATGGCCAGATGATCTTAGCTTTTGAAAACCATTTCAACGAGGGTTAAGCGGCCTTAACATCATCAGCCGTTGGCAGTAAATCCAGCGAAGCATTAGAGATGGTCGGATGATCTTAGCTATTGAAAACCATTTTAACAAGGGTCAAGCAGCCTTGACATCACCAGCCATTGACAATAACTCTAGCGAAGCACTGGAGGTGGTCTAATAATGTTAGTCATTGAAGGATAACTCAATGAGGGTCAGGCAACCCTGATAATACAAATCATTGGTAGTAACTCCAAAAAAGCGTCAGAAAGACCTGACGATGCAAGCTGTGGAAAACCATCCTCATCGAGGATGACCGATGATGGAATCTGTTATACAGATCCTCAGCAATTAAATTATAATACCCCAAGAGTCACTTTTATATGAGAGAAACATCTTCGGTTGAAAGTCTACACTAAGGATTAAAGACTTTGGCGATAACCCCATTGTCAACATCTTTTATTCCTATTGCTAACCCTGTAGGAGGGAAAAATCATCTTCCAGAGATAACCCTAGAAGTCAAAATAGTTTTCAACCCCGAAGATAAACCCGGGAGGTACAGTTTTAACCCCGGAGATAACCCTAGGAGGTCCAATTCTTAATCTTAGAGAGAACCCTAAGATACTCAGTTGCATTCCCGGAGATAACCCCTGGAGATTCAGTTCTAACCTCAGAGATAACCCTGAGATATGCAGTCCATGTTCCGGAGATAACCCCAAAAAAGTTAGTTCAACCCCGAGACATTTAGTTTAACCTCGGAGATAACCCTGGGAGGTCAAGCACACCTTGGAGATAACCCCGATGGGGGGAAAATCATCATTTTGCCACCTCAATGCTACATTCACATTGTCTCAACACATTTCAATCCTCGCTACATATAAAAGTGTCCCACAAGAACTATAGCTCAAATCCCGAGTGACAACTATACAAGAAAGCACAACAGATAGACTTTGAAGACTTGGAGATCTGGTCATGAACCCATTTTCCTAGCTTCGTACAACGTCTAATCCCATGTTATTGTGTAGCTCTCGACAACAACATTCTGAAAATGTACAACACTCCTTTATCGGATGTCCAGATTGAAAGTTGTGCAGGTTCGAGTGGACAACGTGTAACCAATGTACACTTACTTTAGGAAGATGGGACCCACATAGGTCGCGACACCCCGAGTAGCCGCGGGTAGACCCTCGGCTATCTGGGCTTTAAATATGAGCTCTTGGCAGCTTATTTGAAAAAAAAAGAGAAAATGAGAGAAAACTCTGTCCATTTCAGCCTGTAAACACTGCCAGAGTGCTCTAAACTGAGTGATTCTTCTTTCTAAACACTTTTAAGCTCGTGTTTTGTTACATATTGAAGTTTAACCGGTGGAAATCAAGTTTTAAGTCATCAAAAGCTATCTGAAGTCTTCTTGGCAGCCCATTGTAAGATTTTGCAGGTTTTTAAGCTTTTTAACAATTATATATATATATATATATATATATATATATATATATATATATATAGAAGCGTTAAATGGCCACGAAGTAAACTCCATATATATTTACATATTTCAATCAAGCTTAGAGTTTACTTCGTGACCATTTACCTACTCTATATATATATATTTACATTCATGTCCACTTTCAGAGATCACTTACTCGTGGCATTTTATTACTTATATATATATATATATATATATATATATATATATATATATATAGCAAGGATCAAGTGCATACTCCTTATCTTACTCACCGTCATGCTCACCTCCTTTGGCGACGGTTTTGGTCATACAACCGTCGCCTATACTTTTAGTGATGGACAACATATATAGCGTCATTAAAAAGTATAAAGCTGACGATTTATCAGATTTAATCGAAAACCGCCATAAAAAGGGGGTGAGTACTAAGTAAGATAAGGGTATGCACTTGATCCTACCATATATATATATATATATATATATATATATATATATATATATATTTACCACTTTTATATAAATATCCGCTTTTTTGCTTTCATAATGTAGATATTTAGTTTTCAACTTGCGAGGGATTTCCCTTAATCTGGCTATTTCTGACTTTAACCGGTTCATAGTGACTAAACTAGAATCTTTAAAGCTGGAATGGTTTAGATTTACTCAAATCTGGTTCTTTTTCTAGCTTTTGTACATATTACTTTTCCATGTGAGCCTATGAATCATGTGATCATAGATTCAGCTTCTGAATCTATATTCGATTCACGTGATGGATATTTTCTAGCTACAACTAGCTTGTAAATTATCTACGTTGTCTGAATTTCCTTAGATGGCTCTCATGCCAACAAGGAGTTTGACACTTCTATGTATCTTATTTTCTCGAAGATGCTTCGCATCTCAAAAATAAAAGCAATAAAGTCGAATATTTAATAAAATGGAAGTATCAAAGACCTTAATTACTATTGAGCACAAGGGTTTAAAAAACCTGTTTTTTACAAAGCATCACAATTATATCTTGTTAAAATTTGAACTTTTATACAAAAGTCAAACCCTTTGTATATAGATGAAAACGAGGCATAGAACTACTTCCAAACAACTGCATATAGGGCTTGCACACACATATACACATATAAAAGTTTAAATGAAAAGTGGCGGTAACTGTGTTATCACGGAAGTTGGGGGGTGCGTAACACCTTCCCTCTGCTTAATCAAGCCCCCGGACCCTAACGAATTTTGGTTTCTCAGATCAGTTAAACAGTGCCAAATACACGGGTTTTTGTGCAAACCATTTCTCGGTTGAGTTGGTGCAACCATTTAAAAATACCAACTGGCGAGTCTTAGAGTCAAATCGTCGACATATACATGTTGGACCTTTTCAAACTTGTTTTTTCAAAAAAATTTCACCTAAAATGAGAACACCAAAAGAGAAGAACTATAATAACCCAAATTTTCAGAAAATATTAAAATAAGAATTTAGTAGATAAAATTATTTAATCATGAGATGGGTTCGAACAAGAATATATAAATGTGTTACGAGGTATGTGGTATTGTGTCACATAGGGTTATATGAGCTATGTAATAAGTGATGTTGTGTTTAATAAATATATATCATTATTATATATTTGTTATAAATTGTAGAGATGAATTAATAAGAAGATGGATAAGATTTATCTATCGACATTAAATAATTTATAGGATTATGTTATCATAGTGAGTTGGTGAAATTAAATACCTTTGATGGATAATCACCATTTTCTTTAATATATATACTAGTAAATAATATGATGTAATATGAGTTTTAGTTAGTGTTTAAGCTATCCATGTATAGATTGAGATAGTAAAGCATAAATTAGTTAATTATGAGAATTAACTAACAAGTAGAAATATTGGTTAATTTATATTAAAGTGGAAGTTATATTATGGAATAATATAATTTAAAGGGGTTTAAGAATCACTTAAGTAAATAGTGAATATGTGATTATAGTGGGTGCTTTATATTGAAGTATTGTGGTAAGAAACCCGTAAAGGAGATGTCATAGTTGGTTAAACTATTAAGGAAAAATAGAGTTTTAAAACTCAAAGTTTGATTATTAAATTATTAAAGAAAATAGTAATCTATGATGTGGAATCAAAGAAGAGATTGATTTTAGATGAGTTACCATATATGAGGTATATGTAAAGTGATTAGGAGCATAGATTTCATTTATGCTAATGCAGAACTAGTCTGCCTCTAAACTTGGTGTGGCGCAGCTGCACCATTTCCAAGCCTATGACCAGCACAGCTGCGCCGGTCTGTAGAAAGTTCTGAGTAAGTTTATAAAAATTTGATTTTAAGACATGTATACTAATAACTCTTATAAGGGTCATAAATGGTGCCTTAGTGTTCATGAAGGAATTTAGTTAGAAAAACATGACTTGAATAAGAATTAATTAATTAAACCAGAATAAATATTGGTTAATTAATTAATATTATGGAATATTATATTATAATCCTTGTGTGGCAGTGGCGTGATAGTAAATTAAATGAAAAAGGGTTAGTTCACTTGTATAAGATATTGAAATAAAATATGTGTTTAGCATAAGACGATGAAAGAAATATGTTAATTAATATTTGATATTTTTAATATATTACATAGTATTGTAATATATAAAAGGGTTAATATTTGGAAGATAAGTGAGTAATAAAAGAAGAGAACCAATAAAGCTATAAGTAATTATTGGTTAGAGATTGATGCATAATACTGTATGTGGTGGCTAAATAATATTATTTTGGAACAAATTATGAAAGAATTATATTAATTAGTGTAGTACATACTAATTATTGTAAAAAAATAAATGATTAATATTAATTAATCATTGTGATATTAAAATGTGATAATGGGTTGAAAGTACCCAACAGAATGATATTTAGCCCAATTAAAATATTATGTGGGCTAATGTACATGGACTATATGATGTGAGTACATAAATAATCCCTAATTTTACTTAGTGTAGTAGCATTAACACATTAAAATTTCATTTTGGGAATTAATGGAACTAAATTGAGCTTTAGTAGCTGAGAAATATGCTTGTCCCAAAATTAGTACCCAAACAGTGCCCTATATTTTCTTTGCGTAACCACCAAGAATGTACAGTAACTATGAAGCTAGCTAATGATTGCTATAAGGATGGCTGGGAAAAGAGTTGGTGACCAACTCTTCAGCAACCACTGGCTTCTTCTTCTTTCTGCTAAATCAAAACACTATGGAAAGGCTTTGTCTGGGTAGAGAATTCTCTATAAATAGAGTTCCCTTATTCACTTTCCCGTTTGTTTGAGTTTCTGAGAAGTTGCTATATAGAGAGTCAGTAGGATTGGAAAGTTGAGGAGCAATTGTAGAATTGAAGAACTATCGTTAATAATTGCAAGCATTCAAGAGGTAATAATGCTAACTTATATGCTTTTGATTCCTAAGTTTTCAATTCCTTAGAAATGATAAGAAAAACTTGCTTTTGAGTCACAAAATTGATGGCTAAGGATTGTTATAATCTATGAATTATTGCTAGATACTGACAATATAGTTAAATGAGAAAACAACGGAAGTTAAACGAACCAATTTAGTTGAGAAATGAATTCGTAGTGAATGAATTCACTAAATTTGTCAAAACATGAACATTTAATGTGAACTTGAGTTTTAGATTAATATTTGGGTTAGTTAATGTTTATGTTCATTGTTGTGTATTTGGTATGTTGTAAGTTTATGAGTTACAAACATATAGAATTGAAAACGGACTAATTTGGATAAGTATAACTCATGTTATGAAAATCGAAAGGAGTATAGGTCTGTAAAATTACGAAGAACAAAGTCTGAGAAGTCGTTATGCCTAACTGGGCATAGCTGCACTTCCCCAAGGCCATTTGAGGTGCAGCTGCGCCAAACCTCAGTGTCGGGTAGACTACTTTGACCTGCTATAGTAAATTAGGCATAACATTTTCATATGAACTCCGATTAAGGTGATTCAAGATAATCCGGAACAAGGAGGAATATACCTACAACTTTTGTTCTTTATGTTTTCAATTTGATTTCGTTAGAAGGGGTCAAAACAGTCATCTTTGTGACTGTTACGTATTTGGAGACAATCGGAGGGCGTCGAATGAGCATATACGCAAGTATAGTGCTCCCGACGATGGAATATGTTATTCTAAGTGATAAAACATAAATATACATGATAATAGACATGACATATAAGATTTCCTTGCTCATAATGGAATGCTTTAGCATGACTTAGTATGTGTTTTGAAAAAAAAACTTGGTGTTTTGAAAAAACGAATATTAACGAACCTTGAGTCTTTGAAGTTATGATATTTTAACACATATATATTGTTGAGTTATGAGTATACCTAAGCATGAGAAGTGATTTAAAGTTGCTTTACTTATTATCAACTTACAATAGCTTAGTTGAAAATGATTTCTAAAGAAAACTTGAAACTTTGAGAACGAACTTAAAGTAACATGTGGACTTAAAGTTCTAAACGTAATAACATACATACATGGCTTAGTTAGCTATGAAATGAGATTTAAATTTGCACCTAGTTGCTTTATCTTGGCCTAGAATGACTTTTAAAAGTGAACTTAATTGAACACCTTGTGAAACTAAGTTTTTATAAACATGGCTTACATGTGTGTTCATCTAGCTAGATACCATATAAGTTGTGCGAATATGAATTGTAGTGAGTTCTCAAATGATGAACTGTACTAATGAGTTGAATAAATGTGAGCATATGCGTTATAGGTGATTAATGTCTTTATGTGATGAAATGGTTAAGGTAGTTCATTCCTTGTATATTAACCTACTTAGTAAGTCTTTAAAGTGTGGAAATAACTTAAAGTAAACACAAGGGACACCTAATTAGGGCTAAGACCACTTAAAATGTGGATTAGTTATATGTTAACATTCATGCATGCTAAGAATCCAAATAAAACCAAAAAATAAATACTCAACATTGGTCCAGCTGGGGGCCACAAGCGATTGTGCCCATCCCAGCCTAATTACAGCAGTATTCACGCTTCTGAGCGATGATGCTGATTATTTTAACTTTGATCTGAACCTTAACGCATATGTTTTAAGCATAAGAGCATGTAATGGTTATATAAAACACAGAGTTGTTAAATTTTATTAGGTTTGCAAAATGCAGGTATTATGTGAAACATTCATATATGAGTGTAATGAACACATAGCGAGTCAAGTGTGTGATAGATATATATGAATGGTTATGTAAGCCTAGCTATTCTAAGAGTATGATGAGAAAGTGAAATGTAGGTTTTACAAACCTAGTTAGGAAACAATGTAACATTATTATTATATTAAGAATGTATGAAATATGTGACTAATTGATGTGAATCCATGATTATATAACTGTGCAGGAATACACGAAGTGCAGATAACTATAAGCAGTTAAGTAGTAGTTGATAAACTACGAACCAGGGAAGTCTTTCAGTTCTTATTTGATATATGAATTCGATAACTGTTAGTTGAACTATATTATGCTATGAGAATGTTGATGCATATATATGAAATGCACATGAGATATGTATGAAATTTAAAAGTTGATCTTTGATGATATGCTTGTGAATTAAATCTCTATGCCTATTATATGAGATGTAACATGCGTAGTAAATATTAATTGATTATTAATGCATGAACTGAGTATGTTATTATATGATATGTGCTGCATGAAAACTGTTAGAATTGTTGGGCTGTCGAGCTCAACCTTGCAAATAATCACTTTTGCAGGTTAATAACTCTTGGTACAGTTACGTGCCACTTGATTGATAAAGTTCAATAACTTTTGTTGACTTGTTAATATTCTAACCTTATTGTTTTGATAATGACTTGATATTTTGGACTAATTTGTTTGTTATGATATTTCAGGAAGTTGATGAAAGGATTGATTGTCTAAAGTCTTTGAAGATTTGAGTCCTAAGAAAATTATGTAAGGTCATTGCAAATACATAATTTTTTAATTCAAGGCTCTAAGACATTTTATGTGTGCATTAAAATGTGATTAAATATTTTGTTCATGCTCAAGAATTTAATATTATGCTAACTATTATTATATGATCGATTTTAGATGGTTAGTATTTATATATTATGCATGCGTAAAAATATAAATAAAAGATGATAAATTATTGTCCGGATTAAATGAATTATACTGACATGTGTTATAAGAGAGTTTTAATTTTATATAATCTGTATAACATGTGTGTAAGAAGAATTCATATGATTTAGATTTTTTGGAAACATAAAAGCTTGTGACGGCAGGATAATGATTATCATCATTTGAGTGGTTTAATCACAAATGTCTCGGTACTCACATATTATCTTTGGAAAGTTGAAAGAGTTTGCATGCGCTAGTATTGCTTATTCTTATCAGTATGTGCCTTTGATATTTGTTCCGTTAATTTCGAAGAGGCTGAGGCATGTCATTATTAGTGGGTTAGAATTGGAAGAAGTCAAACTTATCAACTAAGAGGTTTTCACGGAAGTTACTCTATTATATTTATTTGTTCCTAACAATTTCATATTTGATTATAATTTGAACGTTATACAAGGTTTATCTGTTGGCAACACAAATAATTTATGCAACGGATCTTAATGTTCAACGGTAATAAATTGGGCTATAAAAAGAGAACTAATATCAGTGATATATACACAACACTTGAATTAATCTTTGCACTCATATACTTGAAAAGCTACTCCATTTTTCTTGGTGCAAATTTTTAGGTGTTATGCAATTCATATTCAGATTAATCTCAGCTAATTTTTGTGAGCTTAATATTGGTTATATCTCTTTTTTACTACTTGATCATTGCATTCATTAGTTGGACCTTGCATTGTTAAATTGCTTATTTGCTTTGATCATTAGACCTCTATATTTGTAATCTTATATTTTTAAACTAAGTGTTGTCTAAAGGAATTTAATTTAGGTGGATTAAGGTTTGTTTACAAATAGGTTCAAGGAAGCATATGTGCTTAAGGGGTGCATTGGTGCACAAGGAGCAAGTGTGCTCAAGTGAATTATTGTAATTCAAATTTGATAAAATTTGTAATAAGGGTCAATTTAAAGAAATAAAAGTGAGTCTCTAATACTATTTGGTATTGGACGTGGACTAGGCTACTATTATAGAGGGTTCATGGGTCCAAATACATCACTATGTATAAGTCCCAATATATCTCTAGCCCATTCACTCTGACTAGTGAAAGGGGATTTAGTCATCTTGCCTAATAAACAAGACTCGCATTTCTCATATGATTTAAAATCAAATGAATCCAAAAATCCACCTGTATGGAGTTTGGATATGTGTTTCTCATTTATATGTCCTAAACGATAATGCCAAAGATATGTCGGATTTGAATCATTTGATTTAAATTGTTTTGTATTTATGTTATAGATATGCATTTCTAAATCAAGAATATAAAGACCATTAAACAATTGTGCAACACAATAACATATTTCATTTAAGTAAAACGAACAACGATTGTTCTTTATTAAAAATGAAAAACCTTTATTGTCCAAACAAGAAATATAAATAATGTTTTTGCTTATAGCAGGCACAAAATAACAATCCTCTAATTCTAGTACTAGCCCAGTGGGTTAAGATAATTGATAAGTTCCTACGGCTAGTACAACAACTTTTGATTTGTTCCCAACTCATAGGTCAACCTCTCCTTTCGCCAAAGTCCTACTCCTTCAGAGTTCTTGCACATTAACACAAATGTGAGAACCACATCTAGTATCCAATACCCATGATGTTGAAGTAGAAAAGTTGACTTTTATAACATATATACCTGAATCAGAAGTCACACTTCCTTTCCTTTTCTTCACTTCTTCCAAATAAGCATGCCAATTCCCTTCTAGTGTTCAGGTTTTCAACAGAAGTGACAATCACCTTCTTTAGCCACCCCACCTTTAGGTTTTAAAGCCTGTTTGGTTTTGGAATTGGGTTTGGCACCAGATTAAGATCCTATCTTCTTCTTACCTTTCTAATTTCCCTTAGCATTCCATTTTTGCACCATCATTATGGGAGCAGGTCCTGCCTTTTTTATGTTGTTCTCAACAGTTCTTAATATGCTCAACAACTCAGTAAGGGGTTTCTCAATTTCATTCATGAGATAATTCATAACAAATTGAGAGTAGCTGTTGTTCAAAGATTGCAAAACAAGATCAATTTGGGCTTCTGGAGTAATCGGAAAACCCAACCTATCAAGGTACTCAATACACCCAATCATTTTCAGCACATGTGGACCAACTGGATCACGTTCACCCATCATGCAGTGATACAACGCTTTACTAGTATCATACCTCTCCTGTCGAGCATGCCCTTCGAACAATTTCTTGAGATGCTCGATCATCTCATAAGCATCCATCAACTCATGTTGCTTCTGAAGCTCAATGTTCATGGTTGCTAGCATGAGACAACTCACGTCCAGAGCATCATCTTAATGCTTTTTGTAAGCATTATGCTCTGTACGTGGTGCAATGTTAGCTGGTGCTGCAGGAATAGGCCCATCAAGGACATATAGCTTGCGCTCTTGTTAGAGGACAATCCTCAAGTTCCTATGCTAGTTTAGGAAATTAATTCCACTCAGCTTTTCCATCTCAAGGACTTATCATAGTGAAATACTATTAGTGTTGTTGTTGTTTGCCATTGATATCTACAATTTATAAGTGCAAAAAATAATAAGTCAAGTTGCAGAGTATTTGATATTATGTAATTGATAATAGTATATTCAAAATATACCTCTCATTATTTTATTCAAATTAATAGCCCTCACCATTAATTCGGAAAACATTTTCTATTAAATCTTTCTAGTGAGCCAAGATCCATATTTCATTATGCCTTAAGTTAGCTTTGGCTAATCTCTTAAATCACAATTATTTAGGTAAACAAACTTTTGTCAATTATATCATATATAACTCTTGGATAGTTTGGTAAACAACATTTGTTTCTAGTCCATCTAATGGTACCTACCAAACTTCATGCCTCTAAGTCCACAATCCTATTGAGATAACTTAGTTAAGTTGAACCCAATGATTTTAATAGTTTGGATATCACAATTATCCTATCGCATCTTACCAAGATAAATAGGGTACTTTGCTTTGGCAAACCTACATCTATCGATCAAGGTCTTAATGAGTGTTATTCATTGGAAGGTATCTGATTTAGACTTAATAATTTAATGAGGGATTTTATTAATTAATTTAGATCTCACCAATTTTTAATCTTATTAAGCTTGCACATTATTTATTATATCATATCGTGTACAAGCATAAATAAAGTGAAAAATTAAATGTGTCACAATTATGGCCCAATCCACTTTCAATCTTTTCAAGCTAATGAAAGATTGAAGGTCCATCTAAGGTGGTTAAAGATCTTCAAAATAGAAGCTTCCTTGGATCTTCCTCATGCATGTGCCTCCTCTCCATCATCATCTTTCCATCGTGTTCTTCATCTTGTCATCTTCATCGATTATAGATTATTACATGACATAAAGAAACCTCGAGTTACATTCGAGGGGATTTAGATGAGAAGACAATATTACATTAGAATTTATAGAAAGGCATGACATGCAAGCCGTATTTTAAAAACCAAAAACCACTAACCTATGGGTCAAACGGGCCATAACTGTGCACCATGCAAATCACAAAAGCACATACCAGTGTCTATATAATTAAAGAAAACTATATACAAAATATATCAAAAAAAAGTACACCCAGAACATATCATATATGTCTAGTTTCGATTAATCATATTAAAATGAATCTTCATGCTTCTAATCCAATTAGAACAGAAGTTGTATTGTTATTCCACCTTCTAAAATACAATTAATAGAACATCATATACATGCATATAAATTACAGATATAATTCATAATTCTAGAATATGCATACACGCAGAATATTATATATTCAATTTCAGATCGGTAAATATGTATCAACATATATCAAATATATCGAATACAATTAAAACATGTAATCTGAATTAATTTTTTTTGCAAGTAGCTCTGATACCACTGTTGGGTTTTCGGCACATAAAAGCAGCGAAAATTAAATTTTTTAAAGCCAAATCCAAAACCCAAAACAGGATCTATGTGAAAACATAATAATTTAGTGTTTAGGTATTATACCGATTATAGAATATTCTGAAATGCTTCAAATCTCCAACGCAATCCATCACGGTACTACGTCTCTATGGTATCCACACGAACGTCCGTGAATCATTGCACGATTTTACAATAAAGGGAGTTACGGTACTAGCCACCAAAGGAGCAGGATTTTCAAAACTTTTTCTCTCTAGTCTCTCTCTAAGAGATGGGACCACCAGCGGTAGAATGCCTCCTGAGTGAACGGTCCCTCTGACAAATAAAAGCCATCAATTCCCACCAATGGGATATCACTGATCGGCAGCTGCGATACATGCCAATAACGCTTGGCAGGAGGATAGATCGGTATACGGATTTCTCTTGTAATGCTCCTGATAGCACGCTCTCCTAAATAGAGCTCCCATCCTCCATCTGTGAACAGAGGAATCTGACGGGTGGACATCACATGCTTGACACCAGTCGGGAAACCACCCTCAAAGCCAACTGTTAAATGGTCCTCAGAGAATGGAACCCATGTAATGACATCGGTTGCCAACAATTCTAATTATAGGCGAGAATGGGTGAAACCCTCAGCTACAGGAACCTCCACCGGCGTGGAATGATGCCATCGTTGTCCCCATGGATAGGTGTTTAAACCTAACAGGCTAATAGGACGCAGACATGGAATCCTCTCATAGGCCCAAAAATGCCAATACAAGAGCAAATATCTGCAGTTAGTCAACACTTTTAACCTGTACAAGGGAAATTAAAAAAGAAATACTCACTAGCAGGAATGGATAAAATCCTAGCCAAGCCTTTGTCAAGCCCTGCGAACGCATGCGCATTCCACTGAGGAAATAGGCAAAGGTATAGGAGCCCCAATCATACTCTCCAATACGGTCCACCTCCCGTGTGGCACTGACTAAAGCGAACGACACCGTGGAAGAGTTATCCGCCAGGAAACAACCTCAGAGGATGACCAGAAATAATCGTCGAAGAATGCAATCTCTGGTCCTTCTATTATCTGGCAATGGCTTACTCAACACCCCACTCATGGCGTCTACACTCAAAGGTCCAGTGCGGACTGTCCGACCTTTGAGCGCCTCAGCCAGGACTCCTAGCAAGGATCTAACGGTAGTTAAGGAAATTGTAATAATCCAAGATTTTAGTATTTGTAATTTAAAATATTTATTAAATTAAATAGATATTTTATTCATATGGTTGTTGTTAGTAAATAATTGTGAATTAAATTTATTGTATAATATTCTAATTTAAGTTAATTTAATAGTTAGAGAGTTGTAAGATAACATGAAATGTTATATTGTTGTTTTAATTTAATAATTTAAAAGCAGTATGTTAATTTTTAAATAAGATTATAATTTTGTGATAATTTGATTAAGTGGGAAATTTATTTAGTATGTTGTACTTAGTTTATGTAACTAAGATTTGTTATGAAAATTCAAATAAATAATATGTGATTATAAATTATAAATTATAAATTAAATTGTTTATTAAAATAAATTAAAATAGTTTAAATGGATTTGCCAAACAAGGCTTAAAGTTATTAAGTCTTTAATTTTTAAAGTGTTTTGCCAAACAAAGCCTTATGGCTTTTGAATTTTGAATTTTTAAATTTGAAATAAAATAAAATAAAATAAAATAATAAATAATATATATTATATAACTGATATACGTTTACATTTTTGTAACTGTTATATTAAGTATACGTATTATGGCTATCAGTTATTTGTTTTACGCTTAACTAAGAGTTGGCCTTATCCTATGATACATAAGAAGAGTTTTGGCTTAAGAGGTACAGAGAGAAATTGAGAAAGTTTGAGAGAGACTTGAGAGATTTGTGTTTCTAAGAAATTCTTTGTGGTTAGCAAGGATTATTTAAAGAAAGAGAAGGTATTTTCCATAACTTTGATATTATATATATATATATATATATATATATGTTTTACGACATAATTCCTAAGTTTTGTGAATTCAATTTTTTTTAAATTGTTGTTATACAACTGATTACTTGTGATTGTATATGTTTGTGGTGATTAGAACTAGTATTTAAACAAGAATTAGTATGCTAATTACGTTTAAAAAGGATAAAAAGTATTTACAGTGCATGTTTATATATATGGCTTGTGAAAGTACCAAATTTGGTGATTAATTTGTTAACTAAGCTGTAAATTGAGCCTTGAATATGTTAGTTCATTAAGAAACAAAGAACACGTAGTTTGAATGAGTTAATTTAGACAAGAATTGTGATCACAATGATGATTTCTATAAAGGATGTCAAAAATTGTGTTTTTGTATAAAACATGGAATTTAAAGGATTTAAATTAGCTGTAGTTGTTGTTTAATTGTTCTAAGTTAGTATATATGTGAGGAATCATGTTTGTATGAGTCATGTGTCAATTGGGTATGCTTGATTTACCATTTTATGGATGAAATTAGTGATAGTTGGCTTAGAACAGAGTCAAAACACGTGTTCGGAAAATCGCGATGCAGCAAGACAGCAGTAGCATTCTTTGTGGCCACCGGACTCTAAAAGAGTAACCATGGTGGCAGTCGCGCTAGTTATCGATCGAGACCCAGTGTAGAACTGTTAATAGCATAGTTTGGAGAATGTTAACTTAACATATTTTAGTGATTATAAAAGGGCTTTATGCATACTATAAGACGTAATAACACATAATAATCATAATGTTGAAACTAGAAGATTATGAACTAGTATGTTGTGAAAGTTTGTATGTGATGTCATGGGAATTAGTGTTGTTATGCAATCACCATATCGAGTATTGTTATATAATTAGGAGTTCAGATCCAAGGTATGTGAATGAGTAGAATAATCAAGTAAGCTAAAGATTATAGACTTGACTAGAATGAGAAGTAAACCCATGAAGTTACTTTTAGTATAACTAATTGGTATTGTGATTTTAATGGTATATGTAGGGTATTTAACGAACGTTTGTAATAATTGTGTAGCTTATACTCGAGGCAAGTTTCCTAACTTCATTCTCTTGATAATGAATGAAAGTTTCATAACTATGTTTACCTTTTGTTGTCAAGCAAGTTTTGAATTCTAATCATTGTTGAGTTATTCTAACTTATTTATAGTTAAGCAAGTTTCTTTAGTTTTAATCTCTTATATTGAATGCAATTCCTTTAAATTTAATCTCCAATATTGAGTTTTCATAACTCATTTAATTTGCACAAGTTATTATTATGATGAACAAGCTTTATTTCTAGCTTGTTATCAATTAATTGCATGTCCAGTACTTCAATTTATAATTTGATAGGATCATAGCCCTAGCTTATTATTGTTCAAGTAAAGGTTTAACATTTGTGACACCCCCAAATCAGGGTTACCTGACCCCCAAGTTTGGTGCTCACAATCCATAATATAATAACATCTAACTACCCATTCATATAGAAATAGTAATACATAAGTCATTAACAGAAATTATTAATACATTAGTCCCAGGTTCTCTAACCTTAACATTACAAACATACCCTTTAGATATACAAAAAGGGTTCACAAACATAACATAATAATAATGTTATTCATAACTAATTTATTACAATGCCTTTGCCCTTGTCCTTCATAGCACCTCCTGCCACTTCGTCTCTAGCTGAAAAGTTTTATTTAGCAAGGGTGAGCAACAAATTTACCCTGCAAGTTAAGACATACAATAAATGTATAGGAATCAATAAGAACAGACTATCTATTTTGATAGAATGAAACCAAAGTTCGGGGAAGTTTGAAATAGCTGAACAAATCGTTATTCAATAACAAGTCTTTTTGCATTCTATGCGACGCAATAATTTGATAATGAAAGAGTAAAACGCTTTCAAAGTTTCTACAATATTCTATTGTATAATCAAGAATCAATTCTACGCATTAGCAAAGTGGAATGTTTTCCAGATTTATGCTGAGTGATCACAAAGGATCTAGAACTTCTCTTCTTGGGTATCTATCAAAGTTTTACTTTGATAAGTACGCAGGTGTATCAGATAACCATAAAGATTAAATCATACCCCTCTACAAGTACTCCTTGTACCCTATATTATGCATAATACTTATACGCGCGCAAAGGTTGAATTTACAACCAATAAAATATTCCCTTTGTATAAAAGGTTGTTCTTCTCAGTCTTAGAATCAAAATTAGATTTAACAACGAAATACTATGATTTCAATATCTAATCACTTTCTTGATCTAGCCGAAATAATTGGCATCGATCTGTCAATATTAATTGAATTCTCTTCTCAAACCTATCAAGTTCTAACAATTGTTCGTCCAACCATAATAATTTGCGAAGACACTTCTCAACACAATTCTACAATAGATATGAATTATCTGTACTATTTACAATCATTAATAGCTTCTACGGATGTGAATATCCAATAATAATTATTCTCCGAATATGTTTTCAGAATCATTGATTCAATTTGAATTAATAAATATGCACTAACTGCGAATAATCAACAATAAATTCTTGGGCGTAGTCTAATTAACAATAATTAACCACCATAATAATTAAAAATTATTAACTCAAGGTTGAGTTAAGGAAACTTGCCTTTCGCGTTGATTACTGCTACTCAATATACTTATCTGTGTTCGAATGACCTATAACCAATAATATCCGTCTCACAATCAGCACAATATTTCATAACATGTATCACTGTAATTTACAGTTAAACATTTTCCTAGGCACATTACCACATAGTCACATCAGTGTTTATAACCTATATAAACCCTTAACAAGTCTAACTAGTTCGATCTAGTTGGACTTCGGTCTATTCTTAGTGTTCTGATCACCCTATCCGACAATTAACACATTGATTGTCAATTAAAATTGGTCTCTACGCTTCAATATTATTTTAAATAAGTCAATTATCCTTTATAATATTTTTCGGAAGCCTTTAATAATTTATAAACAATTATTATAATTTATAATAATTTTCAAACACTTAAAACATTTTTAAATGATTTAATTATCAAATAATTTTATCATCATTAATATTTAATAATATAAAATATTAATTACATACTTGTCAAAATATTAAAGTTCCTATTAATAACTTCAAATATTTTTAAATCATCAATATTCTACTTAAATGATTTTTAAATTAATTAAAATCATTTTAAACCATCACCATTAATATTTAAATATTAATGAAATTATCATCAAAATATTAAAAATTATTAATTATAACTTAAAATATTTTAAAATCATTTTTCTCATTTTTAAATGATTTTTAAATCAATAAAATCATTTTTAATTCATTTATTTAATATAATAATTAAATAAATCTAATATCATTAATAATAATTTATTAATGAGAATTCTCCAAAATATTGAAAATTATATTTTATAATTCAAAATATTTTCTAACACTTTATTCTCATTTAAAATGATTTATAAGTTAATAAAATCATTTTTAATTTATTTATTTAATATAATAATTAAATCTAATATCATTAATATTAAATTATTAATGAAAATTCTCTAAAAATATTAAAAGTTATATTTTATAACTCAAAATATTTTTAAATACTTTATTCTTATTTAAAATGATTTTTATAATATTAAAATCATTTTTCTCTTATTTATTTAATATAATAATTAAATAAATTAAATACCATTAATATTTAAATAATTATAAATATTAATGAAAAATATCCCAAATTCTCAAAATTATTTTTCATAATTTAAAATAATTTTAAAACCATTTTTAATAATTTTTAGCATTTATTTCTATTTTTTTAAATATTTTCCGGAAATCAGAAATTAAAAATAATTAAAACAGTCGCTATAGCCCTTTAGCGACGCTTTCAATATCTTAGGTGTTCTTGGCCTCAAGAACACTGACAAGTAAGTGTTCATGGTGCCCTGTTTGACCGAATGTAATTCTACTCTCAAATTGTTTCTAGGCCATGCTAAACATTGATAATGTAGTGTTTATGTAATACTACAAGAATCAATAATCATCTATGACATACAATCACAGAACGAGAAGATCCAGCTCCTCAAACTTAATGTCAAACCGAATCTGGGTGTTCTGGGTAACCCAGAAACCCAGACAGTGTCGACTAAGCACTTTCGAGCTCACTTTAATATATGTTCTGGACATTATTCAAGTGGTCTCATGGTTCAAACCTATACTCCTTGTATCAAGGAACAACACTACAACAGATCAGTTAAACAACAACAAATTTGCCAGATTAATCCCGGTCAAACCCTGTCAGAATCATTGTTCAACCGGTTTCTGGGTTTTCCAGAAATGGTATCCATGATCGACAGGCCCAGTTTGACCGTCCACTATGTCCCACATGTTTGTTATTTAAGAGATCTAAAGGTATAGATCTCAAGTCCACATATCTGACTACACACTGGTTATCATAAAATTAACATAACACTTAAATACTGACAGATCAAGGCGCTACAAAAACTTGTCAGACCCAGTTTTAGCATTTCTGGGTTAGCCAGATTTTGTCTGGTCATGCCTGGTCAACGGGTTTTGACCGATTATAACACGAAATCTAGACATCCAATAGCTACGATTTCACTTCCAGATGAAATACCTCATACCAAATTACAGATCCAAAACATAAACCAAAAAGAATCATAAACAGACACGAATCTGTGGCTCCTGACATTAGCTTGTCAGACCACAAACCATGTTTTTGGGCTATTTTAAAAAACTTTACTTTTTACCCACTTTGATGTTATGGATCTATGGTATATCACCATATATCATCATAAAACATCTTTTAACAAAATTCTAAACATATAAACATGAATTTTTACAAAGCATACAAGATCAAAATGAAACTTAGGGTTTATACCTTCTCTTGAATATGCTTAGATCTTGGCTCTACTAAACTGATCTTGATGATCTATGAAGTGTTTTAGTGACTGAATTACTTTTAGAAATTCAGAGGTTTGGGAGAGAGAGAGAGTTGTTGAGATCTAGAGTGCAAAATGAGCAATATTAGTGACTTTCTCTCTCTTTATCACCTAAATATTTGATTCAATGAATCCAACATGCTAGGTGGCAATTTGGATCAGTGTATGGCTGAGATATAAGTCACAATGGTCAAATTAGTTGGTCACCAACTCTTGATTTGGTAAGATTTACAAGTTACCTTAATAAAAATTAAAAAAGGGCATTTTGGTAAATCTCCCTAAAATTTTAATGGCATACATGACTTTTGTTCCAACCCTTAGGGTTTAACCCTAAGGTTCTAATCCTTTGGTTTTACAACTGTAGTTTCCAAGATTTTCAATTTAGGATTTTGAAAATAGGAAATTAAGATAATTAAAATATAATTAGTGTTTCCTAATTACATTAAATGTTATTAATCACATTAGGGCTTACTAATTAGGATTATGGTTTCCTAATTAGGGTTTAGGATTATCGAATTTTAAATTAGGGTTTCCCGCTTTCGATTAGGGTTCCTAACTACGCGTTAGGGTTTCTAATCTTGAGATTAGGGTTTCTAATCTCTTATTATGGTTTATTAATTTTAAACCTTATCCGATCAATCATTGATCAATAATTCTATACAGTACCAACACATACATATCAATATAATTATTTTAATTATGTTTTCTATCAAATCCCTATCCATAATTAGGGTTAGGGTTTCTAAAGCTGTTAAACACAACTATACTCCTATTTTTCAGTTAATACACAAATTGACCCCTACTCGAGACTTGTATCACAGATACACAGTACAATATTAACAGTCAATATTAATATTAAATAATAAAAAATATTATTCATAAAATTCGGATTATTCGAAATCCCGGGTTATTAAAACATTTTATTCAATATTTGTTCTTTCTAGTTATTTCCAAGCATGATTTAATATATAGTTGGTTCACCTATGATTTTTAATTGTTCTATATTATGTTGTTATTGATCAACCACAGTGTTATCAAACTTTGTTAATTCAACTAATCCTTTAGTTGATGATAATAAAACTCTAAATTACCTTAAAGTGTATCCAAACCAAACTTTTTTTGGTACGGACTTGTACTCTAAAACTTAGAAGAACAACCCTATTATAAGGGTACGCGATGCGTTTAGATGTTTGTGTACAATACATGGTACGAAGGGCTTATCCCCCTAAGTATGTGAAGTCCCTACAATATAATTGTTTAGGTTAAAGTTGAAAGATTACTTTTAACCATGGACATAGTTCGTGGTCTTATGACCCTCAGATATATTTCATATTTTGATCCCAGATTTTGGTTATCATTGATAGATTATTATTCAATTCTGATGAGCATACTCATTGGCAGTTACTATTCTCTTGTTGTTCATTGCTATATCTAGTGAGCATTTGTTTTGCTCACTCTTGTATAAATATAATTATTGCAGCTATGGTTGAGAAGGTCGTTGAACCTACTACAAACAAAGGAAAAGGAAAAATGTACAAGTGATGAAGACTTGTAATTTATTGGGTTTTATGTTTATAGACTTTATTTAAATGATCTGTTGTAACTATTTTTATTTCCGCACTTGATTTATGTTAAAGGTTAGATAACCTGGGAGACTTTTTGATTTAATGATGTAACCCTTTTTAGGGAGGATTTATGGTTTAAATTTTATTATATTTGGTTAGTTAGTATGAATGTATGGAAAGTGAACACCAAGTCTTATGGGAATAAAGTACCCAAATTTGGGGGTGTCACATAAATGTTCGCCACACAAGGCACTGACGCCCTGCAAACTCCATACCGGTGATAAACTGGCAATCCATCGGCGTCATCATCACCTCATAATCTAACAAATGGAGAGATTGAGTCTGGTGAAACCAACACTCAGACAATGCCCTGAGGTAACCCCAGGGACAACGGCGGGAGAGGATGGAAAAGAACGCCTCGAAACCCCAAGCATGCACAATATCTCGGTACTCTAGGTGAAGAGTCTAATACAGAGATTGTATACTGAACCAGTTTCCTCGAGGCTGCGTAAAGCCACTGACCTGCATCACAAAGACAAATCAACATCAAAACCCTTGTTCCTGATCAATAGGAAAAAGGAATATCAAACACAGCTTTTACTTCATTCGCATACAAGGAGATCGAGGAGTGGCGACTCAAATCATCCAGAAGCTCTGGATTCATCACATTTATGGCTGCAAGATCCCTGCAGGGAATAGAAATAGGAGGAGCAGAAGCTGCAATCGGTACATCCTCTTCTTCATTTTTAACATCTGGTACCTCAACCCGGATAGGACGAATCACTGACTCCGTTAACCATGAAAGTACTATGCACACAAGCCAATTGTGACACCCCCAAATCCGGGTACTTCATTCCCACAAGATTTGGTGTTCACTTGATAAAAACGTTCATGTCTAACTACCCAAACATAATAAAATTTAATAATAAACCTTCCCATTAAAGGATTACATTAATAAGCTCAATAAAATCTCCCAGGTTATCTAACCTTTAAATACAAACATCATGTGCGGAAAATTAAATAACTACATTATAAGATTTAAAATAAAGTCTGACAATATAAAAGTCAACAGGTTTACAAGTCTTCAATACTTGTTTATCTTCCCTTTCCCTTTATTAGTGGTAGGTTAATCGACCTTCTCAACTTTAGCTGTAATATTTATATAAGCAAGAGTGAGCAAACAATGCTCACTTTAAATGACAATGAATAAAACATCATAACAACTGCCAAATGAATAGGCTCAATAGAATTGAATAATGCGCTTTATCAATAATAATCAGGAACAGAATTTAAAATATATATATCTGAGGGTCAAAAGCCCACGAACTATGTCCATAGTTATAAGTATTTTTCAACTTAAACTTTAATAGTCATAAGACTATAGGGACTCCTCGTACTTAGGGGGATCAGCCCTTCGTACAATGTATTGTGCACAAACATTTAAATGTTATACGTAAATTATCCCCTATAATACGGTTGTTTATCTCAGTATTTTGAATACAAGTCCGCACCAAAGTAAGTTTGGTTTGGAGAAGTTTAAAGGTAATTTAGAGTTTAATGAACATCAACTAAGGAGTAGTTGAATAAGAAAGTAATAATAACATGCTATGGAATAAATCATAAATGATTCAACATTGTATATTAAGGTCATGCTTTGAAATAAACTAAAAGCATAAGCATTGAATAACGTAACGTACCTTGCTTGAATAATATTAAGCTAAGGTTAGAATTTTGTTTAGAATTGAGTATTGAGAATGTATATTAAATAGTAATTTGAACGATAAAACTTGTTCAACATAAGTACATTAGAGTTAAGAAACTTGCATACTAAGAAACAAGTTAAAGATCAGAAAAAATTGCTCAATATCAAGAGGTAAGGTTTGGAAACTTGCACGATATAATTAGAGTTAAGAAACTTGCACAATCATAACAATAGAGTTAGAGAACTTGCTCAAAGAAAGTTTAGGGTTAGAAAACTTGCCTTGCGTGTAAGTTAAACCATAATAATTCGATTCACAATATCCTATACACATGTCATCATGACATAATTAGTTACTACATATACTCTGTATATAAAAATAAGTATCTATTTCATGTATGGATTGGTTTTAATAACATAGTCAAGTTACATTAGTAACGTAATAAAAAATCTCGTTAATTATTAATTATATGCTCATTCTTAGTACTATAATACACTAAATTACATTTTAATAAATAAAATATTTCACCTTATCAACAATTACATCAATTGTGTAATAAAAAAAAATTTCACCTTATCTGCTAATTACAGATTTTGTGTAATAAAAACAAACTTTCTAGCCATTCTTCTATAAGCTGACATTCGGTATCAGGTAGTTTATTCGGAATTAAGCTTGCTGATGCAAGTCATATGGCATATTTACGCTTAAGACTTTAAGATTGCAATTGGCGATGCGACGAGGTCAGGCGTTGGCGTTTTAGTTCATATAAAATCACGAATCGAACGAAAGAAAGCAAAGCTGAAGCTAATCTTAATTTCTAGCACCCAATTTAACACGTATAACTTACAGAGATTTCACATAAACATAACTTAAGATCTCTAGCATGTTTTTTTTACCCACATAAATAACATAAACATCAAATTTAAAACCTTTCAATTCCATGTTTTATACAAAACTCCATTTTTTTTGACATTGTTAACAAAGTTAACACTGTAATCACAACTATACACCAAATTAATTCATTCAAACTACGTTCTCTTCGTTATTTAATGAATTAATACAATCAAGGCTCAATTTACCTATTAGTTCACAATCAACTATCAATTTTGGTATTCCTACAAGCCAAGCTCATACACATATTCACTGTAAAACTATTTTCTTATTTTTGAACGTAAAGAAAATAATTGGTACACTAAATCCTTATCTAGATGTTAGTTCTAACATCACAAATACATATAATACAATAATTTAGTTTATAACAACAATTTAAAAATAGAATTCACAAAACTTAAAATTTAGGAATTATATATGTATATAATATATATATATATATATATATATATATATATATATATTAAGGTATGTAAAAAATACCTTCAATTACTTGGATAATCTTGGATAAACTCATAAATTGCTTGGGAAATCTCGAAATCTTCTCTCAACTCTCTCTCTCTCAAACTCCTCTAATTCTTCTCCTCATAATCTTTTTTTTTCTCTTAGGGCCAAAAGCTTTTCACGTAGGATAAAACAGAAAATCAAACGATATATAAAACGCCATATAATTAATATTATAATAATAACATATCGCTTATAAGATATTATATATATTTTATTTTGATTTATTTTATTTATTATAATTAAAATTCAAAAGCCATAAGGCTTTGTTTGGCAAAAACTCTATAAAAATTAAAGATTTAATATCTTTAAGCTTTGTTTGACAAAACTAAATTAAACTCCTTTAATTTATTTTTATAACTCATTTATAGCATAGTTTATTGTCACACTTTTATTACTAAATTAAATTAAAAACATTATAATAATCCATTTAATCCCTATCAACTCTCTAACTTAATTATTTAATCCCTATCAACTCTCAAACTTAATTATTAAATTAAATTAGAATATTATCTCATAATCATTAATTTCCTTCACTCATTAATTATTCATTTAACAATTAAATAATCAAATCAAATCAAATTAAAAAAATATTTATTCAACAATAAACAGATCAATTAAATATTTATATAATTCAATAAATATTTGAAATTACAATTTAAATTTTGGATTGTTACATCCTTCCCTCCTTATAAGGATTCTGTCCCCAAAATCACAACTCAAACAAATCATTCGTCACATTCTTCCCTATATACAACGATTTTGTCCTCAGAATCGAAGACATAGATTAAACAAATAACTCAAGGTAATTCTTCATCATTTCAGCTTTGAGTTCCCACGTAGCCTCTTCGACATTGTGGTTTATCCATATAACCTTCACAGAAGGTTTCACCTTATTCCTGAGCACTTGTTCTTTCCAGTCAACTTTCTGGATAGGAACCTCTTTATAAGATAAATCTTTATCGAACTGTAATGGTTCGTACTTGATCATATACTTGTAATCGGGTTTATACGGTCGTAACACCGAAACATGAAAAACATTGTGAATGTGTTCCAACTCTAGAGGTAGAGCTACGTCATAAGTCACTTCTCCTACTCTTCGCAACACTTCAAAGGGTCCAATAAACCTCGGGCTTAGCTTTCCCTTTTTACCAAAATGATTTTTTCCCTTCTAAGGAGAAACTTTTAAGAATATGTAATTTCCTACGTTAAATTCACGATCTTGTCTGTGTTGATCAACATACTTCTTCTGTCTATCTTGAGCAGCTACCAATCTTGTCCTGCTGAATTTGACAACTTCAGCAGTCTACTGTACTAGTTCTGGTCCTAATATTTAACGTTCACTGACTTCATCCTAGTACAGTGGAGTTCTGAACTTTCTACCGTATAATGCTTCATAAGGCGGCATGTCGATGCTTGCATGGTAACTGTTGTTGTAGGCGAATTCCACCAATGGTTAATGTTCATCCCAGCTCCCTTTGAAATCCATGATGCATGCTCTGAGCATATCTTCCAACGTCTGGATTGTTCATTCGCTTTGGCCATCTGTTTGCGGATGGTATACCGTACTCATTCTCAATTGTGTTTCCATGCATTCTTGTAGTCTCTTCCGTAAGTTTAATGTAAATCATGATCTCTATCCGACACAATTGACACTTGAACTCCATGTCTCAAAAATGATCTCTTTAACGTACAACTTTTCTAACCGATCAAGATCAATCTAATCTTTATTGGCAAAAAGTGTGCTAATTTTGTGAGCCTATCTACTATCACCCAAATCGCATCATATCCTCTCTAAGTAGTTGGAAAACCTACCACAAAATCGATTGTGATTTGTTCCCACTTCCATTCCGGCATTTCCAACGGTTGAAGTAATTGCTTTGTCTTTGATGCTCTACTTTACTCTTTGACATGTTAAGCATTTCGCAACACATTCTGCGACATCTCTTTTCATGTTTGGCCACCAAAAATGTCATCGTAAATCTTGATACATCTTCATACTTCCCGGATGAATCGAGTATCTTGAGTTATGAGCTTCGGTCAAGATTTCGTCTTTAATATTTGGTACTACTAGAACCTAAATTCTCCCCTCGAATCTTAGTAGCTCTTCGTTATCGATATTGTATTTCACTTCACTATCCTCAACCACTTTCTCTTTAATTTTTCCACATTCTTCATCTTTTAGTTGAGCATTCTTTACCTTGTCCACCAAAGTTGGACTAGCTTCTATTTGCAATAGTTGCTCATCGGATTCTTTTGGAAATTTGATTTCCAACTCTAGCTTTGTCATTGTTGAAATAAGCTCCTCGTGAGTGGTTATCAGCATCAACTTTTCCCTACCTTTCCTGCTTAAAGCATCTGCAACCACATTCGCCTTGCCCAGATGATAAAAAATCTCACAATCATAATCTTTTATTAATTCCATCCATCTCTTTTAACGCATGTTCAGATCCTTCCGAGTAAAAATATACTTCAGACTCTTATGATTTGTATATATCTCACATTTCTCTTCATAGAGATAGTGTCTCCATATTTTCAAAGAAAACACCACCGCAGCCAACTCTAAATCTTGAGTCGGGTATCCTTTCTCATAGTCATTTAGTTGTCTTGATGCATATGCAATAACTTTGTCGTTCTACATAAGAACATAACCCAATCCCTTATCTGAGGCATCACTATACACCACAAAGTTTCCTGTAGTATCTGGTAATGAGAACACAGGTGCCACACTTAACTTCTTTTTTAAGTCTTGAAAACTCTCTTTACACTTCTCCGGCAGCTTTCCTTGTCAAATTTGTTAACGGAGTGGCAATCTTGGAAAAGTCCTGAATAAATCGTCTATAATAGCCGGCCAATCCCAAGAAACTCCTCACCTCCGAGGGTGTTCTTGGTTGTTCCCAATTGATCACGGATTCAACTTTTGATGGATCCACTGAAATCGCATCTTTGTCAATCACATGTCCAAGAAATTGTACACGTTCTAGCCAGAATTCACACTTAGAGAATTTCGCGTATAAATTTTCCTTTCTTAGTGTCTCCAACATCAAACATAAATGTTCCACGTGTTCTTCTTAAGATTTGGAGTACACCAGAATGTCATCAATGAATACCCCCACAAACTTGTCTAAAAATGGTTTAAACACCCAGTTCATCAAAACCATGAATGATGCAGGGGCATCTGTCAAACCAAAAGACATCACCAAAAACTCATAATGTCCGTACCGAGTTCTGAATGCCGTCTTTGGTACATCCTCATTTCTTACTTTCAATTTGTGATACCCACTTCTCAAATCTATTTTTGAGAAGTATCTAGCACCCATCAATTGATCAAACAAGTCATCTATTCTTGGCAATGGATATTTATTCTTAATATCGACTTTGTTTAATTCCATATAATCAATACAAACACGCATTGACCCATCCTTCTTCTTTACGAATAACACTGGTGCTCCCCACGGTGATATACTCGGCTGAATGTATTTCTTGTCCAACAACTCTTGCAGTTGTACCATTAGTTCCTTCATTTCTACCAGAGCCATCCTGTACATGGCCTTTGATATCGGAGCAATTCCTGGCGCTAAGTCGATCATGAACTCAATCTCTCGGTCAGGCGGAAGTCCTGGCAAATCCTTCGGAAACACATCTACAATTTCCCTAACCACTATTATCTCTTCCCATTTCACCCCCTTCCTTTGAGTATCAACTATGTAAGCTAAATAACCCACATAGCCTTGACTCAATAACTTCTTGTCCTGCATAATCGTCAGACATCTCACATGTCTAGGCGATCTGCTACCATAGAAAACTACCTTTGATGGAGTCATAAGGTTTACACATTTCTTTTGGCAATCAATTATCGCTCCTTAATTAAACAGCCAATCCATTCCCAAAATAACATCAAACTCTCCAAGTTTTATTAGAATTAAATCTACCATCATGACATTTCCCTTAATATTCATTCTACAGTTCTTGTATACGAACCTAACAGGAATCACCTCCTTATTCGCAATTTCTATGTTTAAAGGGAAATTCAATTCTTCACTAGGCAATCCTAACCTCTTAACAAATTCATCAGATATAATCAAGCAAGTAGCACCCGAATCAAATAATATATAAGCATCTATATCATTGATTGGGATAATACCTGACACAACATCTTTTGATTGTACAACATCCTACACAGTCATATTGAAGGTTCTGGCTGTGGGTTTGTTTGATGACGTTGGTCCCGTAATTGTCAATGTGCCTCCACTACTACCTCTCTTGTTTCCCATTGTCTCTTCAGCTTTCTTCTTAGGGCACTCACAAGAAAAATGATCCTTTGACCCGCACGTGCAGCAAACATTCTTCTTGTGTTGATTAGAAATTTGGGCCAATGTGACCCTCCTGGCCACAGTTAAAACATACACGCTTCCCCCTTAAGCACACACCCGTGTGAAACTTCCCGCATGTAGCATATGCATCGAACTTCTTCTTCTACTAGTTACCCTGCTAGTTTCCAGCACCCACATTTCCATTCTATTTTCTCTTCAAGTTATTGTTACCATTTCCACCACTACTACCACCATTCTTACCTTCACCCTCATTCTTTTTCTTTCCCTGTTCTTGATTGTACTTTGTCACAGCCTTGCCTCCACCCTCAGTGAGAATTGCCTTCTCAAGCACCGCTGCAAATGTCTTCAGCTGAAACTGGGAGACTCTGCTGTATAACTAGGGTTTCAGCCCCTGATTAAACCTCTTAGCTTTGCACTCATCTGTGTTGACTTGATATGGCGCAAACCTCGCTAATTCGTTAAATTTTGTGGCATACTCCAATACCGTCATTGATCCCTGCTCCAGTTTTAGAAACTGTACCTCCATCTGATTCTTAAAACTCTCTGGGAAATAAGTCTCGAAGAATATCTCTTTAAACCTATCCCAAGTCATCACCCCTTGTCCTCCTAGAGTTTTATTGGCTGGCCACCAATAACTACCCTCTCCTTTCAACATAAATGTTACAAAAGTAGTCTTCTGATCCTCACCTACTCTAGCAACATCAAACAATTTCTCTATCTCCATGATCCAGGTCTGTGCCTCAACTAGATTTATGGACCCATAGAATTCTGGTGGTCCAACCGCCTTGAAGTCCTTAAATGTCACAGCTTGATTCTGCGGTTGATTCTGTAATGCTCCTGTCAGAAGTGTCACCAACTGCTGGACTGTGTTAGATTCAACGTTATTATTGTTGGTAGATCTCTCAGGGGTTTGTTGTCGTGGCTGACGTCTTCTTGGAGGCATTTTCTAATTAAAACACACTTATTAGATTATTACTCAATTCCTTTAAGTATTTTCTAATTAATTTTCACACCATAAAAGATCATCACATAACACTTTAAATAAGATAATAACTTTTATTCATTCATAATCTTTTAGAAAACATAATAACAATAGCATCACTGCTATTTACATTACTTTTCTGAACTACTAAAGTTCTAGGATAACATCATCATCATATCCCATAGGTTACACAACACTTGGGATTTACATATTATTTATCATATTATTAATCGCATATCAAGTACATTTATGATGACCTACTAAAATACTTGAAAGCCTTACGACGCTCTTCTTCCATAATACGGAACATTGTTAGGCAATCTAACATGTACGATGGCAGAGTCACAAACTGAATCGGATAACACATGACCCGATCTTGAGCCCGATTGATCACATTGTTGAAAACATTATTCATTTCTTCCATCTTGATCTTCTTTAATTGTACCTCTCTCTCTGCTACCCCAGCTCGCTGAGAAGCTTCCCCATATGTGTCTTCAACTATTGCCCTCTTAGTAGACTCTTCTTTCAATTTGTTCTTCAGCTCTGCGATCTCCTCTGTCAGCTGCTCGTTTCCTCCTTCACTGTGAATCAGATTCCCTTCGACGTTACTTAGACGTTCCTCTAGATCCTAGATCTCTTTATCCTTCTGCGCCATTGAGGTCTGCTGTTCAACTATTATCTCTTCTAACTCCTCGACAATATCCTGAAGTTCCACATTGCGGTCGTATACTTCGTCGTATATATGGTCAGCGATTGAGTTTAGTGGAATCTCTTCCTCCTCGTCCCCCTGATCCTCATTCGACTGTGGCAGCTCCACAGGGTCCTCCTCGTCCGTCTCTATTTCATCATCCTCATCAGGTAACCCTTCCTGCTCAACCACTGTAACCAACGGAGATGATTCTCGTGTCAGTAGTTGTTCCCAAACCACCTGAATATCTTGAGGCACTTCCTCCCTAGGCATCAGGGATCCTTCCTCTCTAGCCTGACTGGATTCTCCTACATTAGCCATCTTGACAACCAAAATTTTAAATTTTAATTACTACTCATTACTACTCAACACTCACGAGCACATAGGTTACAATCACATAAGCACATAAGTGTTATATTACTTCTTCCTTAAAACTCAATAGGAGTTTATCACCACTATCTTTTCAAAGGTTACTCCCTAAGACTTTTCCCCACCAAAGGTTCATAACCTAAGGCTTTGATACCAACTTGTGACACCCCCAAATCCGGGTACTTCATTCTCACAAGATTTGGTGTTCACGTGATAAAAACATTTATGTCTAACTACCCAAACATAATAAAATTTAATAATAAACCTTCCCATTAAAGGATTACATTAATAAGTTCAATAAAATATCCCAGGTTATCTAACCTTTAAATACAAACATCATGTGCGGAAAATTAAATAACTATATCACAAGATATAAAATAAAGTCTGACAATATAAAAGTCAACATGTTTACAAGTCTTCAATACTTGTTCATCTTCCCTTTCCCTTTACCGGTGGTAGATTCATCGACCTTCTCAACTTTAGCTGTAATATTTATATAAGCAAGAGTGAGCAAACAATGCTCACTTGAAATCACAATGAATAAAACATCATAACAACTGCCAAATGAATAGACTCAATAGAACTGAATAATGTGCTTTATTAATAATAATCAGGAATAAATTTTGAAATATATATCTGAGGGTCAAAAGACCACGAACTATGTCCATAGTTATAAGTATTCTTTCAACTTAAACTTTAACAGTCATAAGACTATAGGGACTCCTCGTACTTAGGGGATCAACCTTCATACAATGTATTGTGCACAAACATTTAAACGCTTATGCATAAATTATCCCCTATAATAGGGTTGTTCATCTCAAAGATTTAGAATACAAGTCCGCACCAAAGTAAGTTTGGTTTGGATAAGTTTCAAGGTAATTTAGAGTTTAATGAACATCAACTAAGGATTAGTTGAATAAGAATGTAATAATAACATGCTATGGAATAAATCATAATTGAATCAACATTGTATATTAAGGTCATGCTTAGAAATAAACTAAAAGCATAAGCATTGAATAACGTAACATACCTTGCTTGAACAATATTAAGCTAAGGTTAGAATTTTGTTTAGAATTGAGTATTGAGCATGCGTAATAAATAGTAATTCAAACAATAAAACTTGTTCAACATAAGTGCATCAGAGTTAAGAAACTTGTATACTAAGAAAAAAGTTAAAGATTAGAAAAACTTACTCAATATCAAGAGGTAAGGTTTAGAAACTTGCACGATATAATTAGAGTTAAGAAACTTGCACAATCATAACAATAGAGTTAGAGAACTTTCTCAAAGAAAGTTTAGGGTTAGAAAACTTGCCTTGCGTGTAAGCTAAACCGTAATAATTCGATTCACAATATCCTATACACATGTCATCATGACATAATTAGTTACTACATATACTTTGTATACAAATAAGTATCTATTTCTTGTATGGATTGGTTTTAATCACATAGTCAAGTTACATTAGTAACGTAATAACAACACTCGTTAATTGTTAATTATATGCTTATTCTTAGTACTATAATACCAAAATCACATCTTAACAGTCAAAACATTTCACCTTATCAACAATTACAGATTTTGTGTAATAAAAACAAACTTTCTGGTCATTATGCTAACCGGCACTGCGGCACCCAAGTTTACATTGGAATTAGTCTACTGCGTGTCATGGATCATGCAGAAGCATATAGTAGAATTGGCAAGGCTTTTTTGTCATGAAGCAAGGAGGCTTGGCGTTATGGCGCTAAATCACAACATCAAGCACACGAAGCGAAGAAGCACTAAACGAAGCTAATCTTAATTTCTAGCACCCAATTTAACACGTATAACTTACAGATATTTCACATAAGCATAACTTAAGATCTCTAGCATGTTTTTTTACCCACATAAATAACATAAACATCAAATTTAAAACCTTTCAATTCCATGTTTTATACAAAACTCCATTTTTTTGACATTGTTAACAAAGTTAACACTATAATCACAAATATACACCAAATTAATTTATTCAAACTACGTTCTCTTCGTTATTTACTGAATTAATACAATCAAGGCTCAATTTACCTATTAATTTACAATTAACTATCAATTTTGGTATTCCTACAAGTCATGCTAATACACATATTCACTATAAAACTATTTTCTTATTTTTGAACGTAAAGAAAATAATTGGTACACTAAATCCTTATCTAGATGTTAGTTCTAACATCACAAATACATATGAATACAATATTTTAGTTTATAACAACAATTTAAAAAAATGGAATTCACAGAACTTAGAAATTATGCCGTAAAACATATATAATAATAATAATAATAATAATAATAATAATAATAATAATAATAATAATAATAATAATAATAATAATAATAATAATAATAATAATAATAATAATAATAATAAGGTTATGTAAAAATACCTTCAATTTCTTGGATAATCTTGGATAAACTCATAGAATTGCTTGGGAAATCTCAGAAATCCTCTCAATTCTCTCTCAACTCTCTCAAACTCTCCCTCTATTCTCTGTAATCTTTTCTTTTCTCTCCTTAGGCCAAAAGCTTTTCACGTAAATAAAACAAATAAACGCGACTACAAACGTAATATAACCTAAAACCGACGCTACTATTATAATAATTATACGATCGGTTATAAAGTTATTATATATTATTTTGATTTATTTTATTTATTATAATTAAAATTAAAAATTCAAAAGTCATAAGGCTTTGTTTGGGAAAAACTCTTTAAAAATTAAAGACTTAATATTTTTAAGCCTTGTTTGGCAAAACTAAATTAAACTCCTTTAATTTCTTTTTATAACTCATTTATAGCATAGTTTATTGTCACACTTTTATTACCAAATTAAATTAAAAACATTATAATAATCCATTTAATCCCTATCAACTCTCTAACTTAATTATTAAATTAAATTAGAATATTATCTCATAATCATTAATTTCATTCACTCATTAATTATTTTTTAACAATTAAATAATCAAATCAAATCAAATTAAACAAATATTTATTCAACAATAAACACATCAATTAAATATTTATATAATTTAATAAATATTTGAAATTACAATTTAAATTTTGGATTGTTACACCAATCATCTTTGATGATAAAGTATATGCTTTGTAACAATCTTATTTATTTATTAATAAAAAGTATTAATTTATTAAAGGCTTATAATTATCTACATGATGTTGTTTTATAATATGTGATAAACCCATAGTTTTAAGCAATACTTTTAGAATTATGATGATGATCATTCTAATGAGATCTAAATTCTTAGAAAGCTTAAAACTAAAATAGTTCCTAATCGTTGAATTACTAAATTGGAGATTAGTGAATCCGGATAGATTGGTACATACGTTGCTTGCTCATTGGATGAGGATGATTGATCTCATGATCATTTGTGTGGAGACTAAAAGCAAAGCAGTATATAGGTGCTTATTAGAGAATAAGTTCACTAAACGTGGCTCGCTAAGGAATACCTAATGGATTCACTACTACAAAACAATAAATAGACAACACTTAAACCACAACGTTTTTAAACGTTGTGGTATTTTTTTTACAACGTTTTTTAAAAAAAAACGTTGTAGATATATATGCAAAAACGTTATCTATTTAAAAAGGTATTTTTTTGGTGTTAACTAGATAAAGTTTTTTTTTAAAACGTTGTCTATCAAGAAAAACACGGAGCTTTAAAAAATCTCGCTGAACTAAAAACTTAAATAATAAGTATCACTCTTATGCTAGGGCTTGCAGTCTCCAGGCTAGATCTAAAATTTCTCAGCCTTAACTAGAGGATTCTCCCTCGCGATTGCCTTTCTCCCTGCCGCCTTGAAATCGAAGGCGCAGCCGTGCTGTTCGGACAAGGACACCGCCGATGAAGACGACAAAACGACCGCCAGAGCTGGAGACAATTAAGGGTTCGGGTAGTGTATCGAAGTTACACCGCATGAATTTTCCAGATCCGTTATTTCGATATCAAGCTTACCTGATTTCGCTCGGCTCTACACCAAATCTTGGATTAAGGTAATACTTTACTTGATAATATGTAGTATTTGATTATTGTAGAGTTTGGGGGGTGAACTGTACGTGTAGTGAAGATAAAACATTGATTGAATATTTATTGAATCAATATTGTGTATGAGCTGAAACATTGATTGAATATTTACTGACAATTGTTTCCTCACACTAGGAATGGAGAACCCTTTTCAGGGAGTACTCATTTTTTCAGGGCAAAGACTTATTTTCTGACCTTACTCTGTGTTCTCAATAGCATTCTTCTGCTTTGCAAAGGCGCAGACAGATCATGTTAGGACTAATTTCTGTTTGTTATTGTTAATCAGGTAGTAAAGGAGAACATTTTGATGCAAATCACCAATGCCTCTCAAATGTTTAAGCTTGAAAAAGACCCCCATGCTGCATTTGCCTTAATAATCGATGGGAAAATACTAACTTATGCATTGGAGAATGATATGAAGCATCAGTTCTTGAATTTAGCAGTTGATTGTGCATCTATGATATGCTGTCGAGTCTCTCCTAAGCAAAAGGCATTGGTAAAATACTTATATTCATTGTGAAACATTTGTTCGGAATTCTCTCATTTCATTGAGTTTCTTGTACAAAAGTTCAGGCTCTCTTT
This sequence comes from Panax ginseng, assembly GCA_020205605.1. Lineage (NCBI taxonomy): Eukaryota > Viridiplantae > Streptophyta > Magnoliopsida > Apiales > Araliaceae > Panax > Panax ginseng. The sequence continues at coordinate 92,260,999 of CM035134.1, forward strand.
CTCAAAATTGTATTTACCTCGATGTTCTTTGTTCCTCATCACTTGTTTACTTATTGGTTCTTGTATGTCATCTGGAGCATTGTTGTTTCTGTTAATTTTGCAAGAAAATAAAAAAATTGAGATAGTTATATGGCTACAATATGGCCTGTAAAGATGATTTTTTTATCTTTTAATTAAAAATTGACTCTTTCATTACCATGACAAATATAATCCTACTTATGATTATATTTATTATTGTTAATTTATATGTTTATTATATATTTGAATTCTTAAGAAAAGTGTAGTACTGATACTTGGTATTTCCTATTTCTATTATGCGTACTATAATTAGTTTAGATTTAGACTTTGAGGAATAATAAAGATCTTGCGTGTAATACAATTTTAGTTACTATATCAGTCATAGAATTGTTGTTGTGCCATTGTCGACATTATCGAATTGGGTGAAAGAATTCAAAAAGTGGCTGCCTGACATGAATGTTATTATTTATGTTGGAGCTCGAGCAAGCCGAGAGGTATCTGATTGTTTGTGGTTCAGTGCATTTGTTTTCTTGTTTTATATTTATTGATTACGACATGGTGTTGCCAAAACGTTAATATATTTGGAACTAACATGCCTTTGAACATGTTATTTATCATCTTTGTTTGTGTTCTGTTATTTTTTTGGTTCTACCAGTTGACAGTATGAGCATGACTAGTTAGGCGATTACCCTCTTCTACTAGTATGTTCTGTTATTGTATTTCTACACTGATGAACTGAGGTCATCACATTGTATTCTTGTGTCCTTTTACAATGGTATCTGCAACATATATATGATATTATCCAGACAGCTCGTGTGCTTCTTGAAGTCCTCTGTGCTGTTAACATATCTGAGAAAGTCGAAGAAGTTGCTCCTGAGGTTAGTACTTTTTACACTATTGATTCAAATCGATCAATATGGTGTATGAATTGCATTAGGAGCCAAGGAATATATACCTTCATGAGCAGATTATTGCTTCAGCGAAAGATGTCCAGGCAAAGAAAAAATCTATGCTCCCTATAACATTCTTCCATTGGATTCCGCTGGGGCATCACAAGACATCATGCAGTTACAAGAGGTACCACAAGCACACACATGCATGAAGCCTACCTGGTGTGTTGTCAGGATGTTTAAGTTTGTCCACTCTCTTAGCCTCATTCTATACCAGGTTAAAGCAACTGTGGGTGCACTGCTAAACACGAGTGGCTTGAAGTGGCCAACCACATTTGATTAGCATAGGCAGAAAGAGGAATTGGATGTTCTTGATTGGCTAATGGCCATGTTTGGATTTTAGGCATGTGTTCTTGACTACAGAATGAGAAATTATTTGCCTATAGTTGCTGTATTACTTTTGTGATGTAATTACTTTTCTTTCGTGTATATTGGTGTCTGCAGAGAGATAATGTCAGGAACCAGAGGGAAAATTTAATTTTGCTTCTTTCCAATGTTCATATAAAACTTATTCCCAAGCCTGAGCCACTTAACAAGGCATGTTCTACTCTAGCGCATCAAACCATAACTATGTGCCATTCTGTATTTTCTCTAAAAATTTCATTGTTATGTGCACCTTCCATTATTAAGCATCCAAAACATTAAGTGAAATCTATACTTTTCTAGTTTTCTGTTCTTTTAGTATTCAGACTTTTAAGGTTCCTATTGAATGTTTGTGTGCTTAATGTCATTTTTTTCACCCGTCTCCTTCATCAAATTTCCTCATATATTTTTTTCACATGGGCAATTAACTGAACCTTCAACCCCATGTTGTCTGCAGCTTGACAATCGAGCAGTCAGTGAGTTACTGGCTTCTTTTATCATGATTAATACTGTTATGAATTTTGCTGCTGTAATTAGGGTCCATATGAAATTTTGTTGATGTGATTATTTGCTCTGCAGATTTGTGACATGGTTGCTATTGCAAGATATCTGAATGTCACTCTTATTGTGCCGGAACTGGACAAAACTTCATTTTGGGCAGATCCAAGGTGGGTTCAGTAGTTTTGTTCTATTAAGTGGACATAGTTGTAATCGTATATCATCTTGACTGCCATAGATTCTGTGTGGCTACTCTCTTCATATTTCCTAAGATTGTCTATCAATGTGGCAGTGAGTTTAAGGACATATTTGATGTTGATCATTTCATAACATCCTTGAGGGATGAGGTTCGAATTTTGAAAGAGCTTCCACCATGACTTAAGCTAGTTTTGTGTTGGAGTGGCTCAGATCAATGCTTCCTGCTAGCAGTGAAACTCAGGCTAGCGGCAGTGAGGGGACAAACACTTGTAGTGGACTGAAAAAATGGGTACCTCATTTATATGTGAACAACAGTGACTATATCTGCTGCTATTATACTGATCCAGCTGGAGCAGAAAGGAGCCAGGACGACAAGGAGAATATTGCTGCGAAGCTTTTTGTAACAACCTGCTTTAATGCTGTAACAACCTGCCTTAAACTCAGTCTCTAATTCCTTGAATTTATTTTGTGGATGTAGTAATTTGAAACTGTAAACGAATGGTATTATTGGGATGTATTTTGAATGGTTGATACATTTTGGGTTTAAATTTAAATGAGAATTTAGACCATTTACCTATATATCATGACATTAGCAGATTGCAGGTGCACTGGTAATATAGGTGAATCACAAATTTTTTTTCCAAGTCAATCTACAACATTTTAAAAACGTTGTGTAAATGTGCATAAACGTTGTCTGATATACTAAACAACAATATTTTTATCCAAAAAACGTTGTGGAATCATACCTTCTACAACGTTTTTAAGCATCTGCTAATTTTTGAAAAATAAATCTATAACGTTTTTTCCTAAAAAAATGTTGTGTATTGTGCTTAACTACAATGTTTTAAAAACGTTGTGTAAGGGTGTCAAATAGATAACACCCTTAATCACGACATTTTTCTGACTGAAACCACAACGTTTTATCCGCGTTGTCTATTTACTGTTTTGTAGTAGTGATTTTTACTTCCCTGCTAATAGGAATTCCTATAGTGATAGTAGTACAAGTGATCCTTGGACTTGAGATCATCATAGTATCTTGTGTGTAATGAGTTATACTTTGACTTATTTCTTAACCCTTAGGGTATATCAAATGGTATGCTTGGGTATAATAGGTTGTACATGGAGATAATGTATGATCAATAAAGAATCTACTGCTTCTAGTAAAAGAAGAGAAATGTCCTATGTGATTCGATAAATAACAACCTAGTAGTCCTTGGCCAAGGCAGAATAAAATTAGAAAGGAGTTTCTAATTTGCATTATTTGGTGTTGTGCATTTAAGAGTCGAAATACATATAATTAAATAAAATAAGACTTTATAGTAATTCCATGTCTTATATTTAATTGAGACATTGTATGGTGGAAGGATTGAATTGTACAGTAACTATTTACTCAAAGGTTCTTTTGTGATTAATGTTGAAATTTATATTATCTAGAAAGTCATTAATTGCTAGTGAGGCTTATCCCTATTGTAGAATATATATTATTTATTTAAATAAATTAATAGTTTTATTTATTTATTTAAATAAGATTAGAATTGTTCTAATTGATTTATTCACAACCGGTTTAATATGGAGAACCTAAAGGGTCAAACAATAAAAAGAAGAATAATTATTTAAAAAGTTAATGGCATAATCGTAATAATAAGTTAAGTATATTTAATTTAATCTATGGTGATAGAATAAATTAAATTGCTTAATATTTATTACTTAATATTTTAGAAATATTAAATATAAATTAATAAGAGGAGTCTTATCTTATTATTATTATTATTATTATTATTATTATTTAATTCCTAAATGAGTTTGGGAATTAATTAATAAAAGTACTCTCATATATTCCTAATAAGATTAGGAGGTAAAATTAATTAAAGGATTTTAATTAATTAAAATAAAACTCAATTCCTTAATTGTTAGGGAGGGTTGCCTACATCTATAAATAAGAAGAGTCTTATTATGGGTGGTGGTGGTTGTTAATTTTTTCACAACAGACGTGATTCCAATTGTTGGAGAGTACACTCTTTTTCTATAAGAGATAGAAAAACTAGGATTTTGCCAAATACACATCTTCTTGAATCTTTCTTCTTTCTTGGTGGACCATCTCTAGAGGACAAATACTTGGGTGGCTAACATTGATCAAAGGAAGGAACCAAACCCGGTGGATTCAAGTTGAACGCGAAAAGATTGGAGGTGAACTTGTACCTGAGGAAGCTCGAAACTTCAAGGGTTTGATTTTTGTTCTTTATATTTTCGTTTAATTAATAATTGTGCATAAAGGATGATCCGGGTATATGGTTTGTAAAATTTTAAAACTCTATTTTACCACGTTTCCGATTATTTTGTGTAATTTGATTGCGTTCATGAATCTTACAAACCTAACAGTGGTATCAAAGCCAAACTTTTATGAGAATTATTAATTGTTTTAATTTTATATGTATATTGATATGTGTTTAGAACAATTTAATTGGGCATAGTTTATTGTATAAAATTATTCTTTTATCAAATTAAAAAAAACGATAGTATGTTACGGTTTCGTGATTCGTGTGATATATATATATATATATATATATTATTCTTAATTATTTTAAAATTAAAATTAAAAGTTTATTTTTAATATTAAAATAAAAAGTTTATTTTAATCTTTAAATAAAAGTTTATTTTAATTTTAAAATTGGATTTCATGCTTAATAATTAGAGTTGGATTTTGATTCAGAAAGGGTGTGGTAAATTCTAACCTGGAGCTCATTAAATGCATATTATGTCTATATGCCTACATGCATTACTTTAACATACGACTATAGTAGAATTAAAAATGTATGATTCATTTAATGCCTAGACTCATAAAAAAATTTCACCAATCTCCTTTTTAAAAAGGACTATCCACATGCACGTAGGCATGACTAGGTGGCCATTCAGTAGTACACCAACTCACAATCATAAACAACTTATTGCATAAAAATGTCAAAGTCACAATCCATAAGGGTAGTCTAATTACTAGGATTACTTTGCTTTACAACCTTTGCTCATTTGTCCTCAAATAGGATAAGAATTAATTAGCAGTAAAAGGTGCCAATTTGACTGTTTCAAAAGTTAAATTTTTTCACATTAATATGTTAAGCATGGTTAAATACTAACATTTATATGTTAAATATTTTTTATCAAGTCATATGAGCATGCATATTCATTACTATGTGTTTAGAAGCATTTCATGTGATAACTCACTTTCCAACGGACAAAACTGGAAAAGAAGACATGCATAGGTTACCAGGATAATGCATAACACTTGTACTATGATGGATTTTGCAGAAAACAGCCCAAACTCAGTAGATCTAAAGAAGTACTCTCGGATTCTCTGTGTGGCATCAAGTAAAACTGACTTATGAAATGGAATGCTGCCAGAAATAGACCCATGGATGGCCGCGGGTATACCTGCGGCTGCCACAGGTCCACCTGCAGCAATCCCATGTGGACCCCACTCCCTCCGGCTCGATCAAATTTGAGTTGCAAAGGATGTGACACCCCCAAAATAGGTCCACACAACCCATTTCGAGTCGCCAGATACACGGTACAAAATTCAAATACAAACTTCATTTATACAACTGTTGAACTATCATGTAAAATACAACAACACATAAGCTGTGAGTTTCCATACAAATATTGTTATGTATATAATACGACAATATTCATACTCAAATTATTACAATGCCATATAAACTACAAAAACAAATATTTTAAGTCTCCAAAGGGGCACGAGATGATTTTTATCCTCCTCATTCTAATGAGGTGCACTTTTGATGATTTCAAAGCCGGGTTCTCATCACCCTATTGTTGTTCACCAAAATTAATTATTAATTAACGTATAATATACCACACACCCATCTTAGGTCCTCAATACAATTATATATTGTATGTCATGCAGTTTTATAATATATTGAGAAATTCCACAAACTCGGACCATCACACTAATCCCATGTTATCCTCGCTCGCCCCAACTACACTCTTAATGCCTGTAAGGAATTGTGAAGCAAAAGGGTGAGCATAAATAGCCCAGTAAAGAATACTATGACTAATATAATTAATTTATCAATATCCTTCATCAATAACAAATCAGAGATTTAAAACATATGGTAGATGATAAAAGTTTTTAACCACAATTGCAGTGGAATCAACAATCCATTAGAAGAGTCAAGTAGAACATAATGTTTTCTATCCTCTCCAAATTAAAAGTCCATCGTTAATAGTTCTTTTCTATAATACTCATCAACAGTTCTTTGTTGTACCCAAGACAAAGAGAACTCTCATCACATGTCTTCACCTGAACCACCAAAGGTTATAGTTAAATTCACAATTCATATTTATAATTAGGTAAATCAATAGTCCATCTTTGCACTACAAGCCAAAGACATACAACCAATAATCAATAGTCCATCTTTGCATACAAGCCAAAGATATACAGCTGTAAAACCAATAATCAATAATCCATCTTTGCACGTAAGCCAAAGAGGATTTTTACCACATCATTTGTCTGTAAAATAAATAATCCACATCACCGAATTATCCATGCACTATGGCCAAGGATATTCGTTAGTATCACATCCATGAACTATCCATGCAGTACGGGCCAAGGATATTCATTATTATAACATCCACGAATTATCCATGCACTACGGGCCAAGGATATTCATTAATATCACATCCATTAATTATCCATGCACTACGGGCCAAGGTTATTCATTATTATCACATCCACGAATTATCCATGCACTACGGGCCAAAGATATTCATTATTATCACATCTATGAATTATCCATGCATTACGGGCTAATGATATTCATTATTATCACCAGTGGTCATGATCATGCCAAACAATAATTCATCTTTGCACCCTTGGCCGAAGAGAACCCATGGTCATGATCATACCAACAACTGTCCATCAATGCACTACAGGCATATGGGGACTTTTATCGCAATATAAGCATGTAGATGATGACAATGATATAAGCATCAATCAAACGAAATCAAGAACAAATATTAAAGATTTTTAATTTATCAAAGTTTTAAAATGTCCAAATTGTCAACATGATAACTTCTTTGTGGAGTAAAATTCAAGAATAATATTCACGTATCAAAAATAATTTGGACAGAAAAGATATCAATTTTTGTCATGAATAGTACCCCAGGTGAATAGTACATGAGTGAATAGTATCTCGTGAATAGTACTTCGTGAATAGTACCACATGAGTAGTACTTCATGAATAGTACCCTATGAATAGTACCTCGGCATAAAAAGATCAAAATTTAACAAAAATATTCAGAAAAATATCCTTGTGAAACGATACTAGATGAAGCGCAAATTTCAAGGATATCCTACTAATTTCAAGGAGTATAAAAGCAATACTTAACAAAATAAGTGAAGAATTCGAAATCTGAAATGAAATAATATTACTTACATAATACAGAGTATGAAAGAAAATATTATTTCTTACGAATATTAAAAAAAAAAATCCCTTACAACTGTCGAACGAAAATAATATTCCTACGAATATTGAATAAAGATAATATTCCTTACGAATATTGAACGAAAATTTTATTCCTTACGAATATTGAACGAAAATAAAATTCCTTAAGAATACGAAAAATAATATCGGAAGCGAATATGAAATAAATAATACCCTTTACCATAATAATGATATCCCTTATCTTAAAAGGAGAGTATTTCTGACTGGTATAGTGGAGATATTCCTGAAGAAAAACTTGCACTATTTGCTACACTCAAAGTTTTCTTAACGCAAAAGAAATACGCTAAATATTGTAGAAGAAGAATTCTCTAATTCTGGTGTGATTTTCATTTCTAAACTGAGCATCCTATTTATCGGAGAATGGCAGGATATTATTTAGAAAATAAAATCACGGACGCACAATAACTTTCAAACGAATTCACGGGTGTTCGGCCGAATTTGTTTTTAAATTTTACTCTGCAGCACTATGCAAATACTATGCAGTACTATGCATATAATAAAATATAATATATTCTATTTTATATAAAACACAAAACTTTTATAAAAAATGAGTAAGTGGGGGTTCATATAATAAGTCAAATTTACAACAAATATTTCATAAAAAACCCCTCTATATTATTATAACTCACATTATTAACAACTAGATCATTCCTAGGAAAGAGGGAGCTTTCCGATAAGGACTTCTCCTTATTGGCGCGCAATTAGGTGACCAAACCCCTTTTCTCGATAGAACTTTCTAGACATCGTCAATAATATAAATAATAATATAAATAACTTTATCGTCTCAATTATTGATTTAATAATATAAAATATGATGACAATAATTGAATCAATAATGTGAGATACTATGCAGCAATTACTGTTATAATAATTGAATAAAACTGAGTGATTTCTCACGTAAGCATCAATAATCAATGATATTTGTATAATATCGTATTGCTACTATGCAACCACGCCAGACATCGTACTTTTATCACCGGGTATTTCAACAGTTAACGGTAAAAGTTTTGCTGTTATTTTTATAAAAAGATTATTTCTGTCACTTTCTAAACTCGACAGTAATTCCATTGTGGGGTCCACCAATGATTGTGTCGTCGTACGGATATTCTCCGACAAAAAGAATATTCCCCGACCAAACGAATATTTTATGACAACTTGCTTACTTTTATAAAATTTTCACATATCACCCTTAACTTTAACCTTTTATCAATTTAACCATTTACTAAATAAAATAATAATTATAAAAAAATTGAATACTTTCAGTTCATAAAATTCAGGGTCTTACAAAGGAGGTCCCACAAGCTAAAAAATGAAATCAGGAAAAAAGACGCTACGCGATTAACCGGAAAAGCCTGAAATTCTGATTTTCAGATACCAAACTGCGGGTCTACATATCACTCATTGGTATTTGCCTAATCACAGGGTTCACAAAGCCAATGAACACATCTATTGCAAGTTACACTTGGCAATACCCTGCGAAGGTCTGATGCCATCAACTTGGGGTCGTAACTCCAATCACAAACATACATTTCAGCAAAAGTTTCTCCCCAGCGGGATTTCATACATGTTCAGCCGTTGAAGTACATTTCAACGAAGGTCAAGCAGCCTTGACGTTGTTAGTCGTTGCCAAGTAAATCCAGTGAAGCATCGGAGGTGGTCCGATGATGTACAGTCGTTGAAGTACATTTCAACGAAGGTCAAGCATCCTTGACATTATCAACCGTTGGCAAGTAAATCTAGTGAAGCATCAGAGGTGGTCCAATGATGTTCAGTCGTTGAAGTACATTTCAATGAAGGTCAAGCAACCTTGACATTTTCATCCGTTGGCAAATAAATTCAGCAAAGCATCGGAGATGGTCTGATGATGTTCAGCCGTTGAAATACATTTCAACAAAGGTCAAACAACCTTGACATTATCAGCCGTTGGCAATTAAATCTAGCGAAGCATTGGAAATGGTCCGATGATGTTTAGCCGTTAAAGTACATTTCAACAAAGGTCAAGCAACCTTAACATTTTCAGTCGTTGGCAATTAAATCCAGCAAAGCATCGGAGATGGTCCGATGATGTCATCCATTAAAGCACATTTCAACGAAGGTCATGCAGCCTTTACGTTCTCAGCTGTTGGCAAGTAAATCCAACAAAGCAGCGGAGATGGTCCAATGATATTAGTCGTTGAAGCACATTTCAACGAAGGTCAGGCAGCCCTGACAACACAAATTGTTGGCAGTAACTCTGACAGAACACTGGAAAGACCTGGCGATACAAATCGGGAAAAACCATCCTCATCGGGAAAGACCGATGATGGATTCTGTTATACAAATCTTCATCAGACAGAGAAAAACTCCCCAAGAGTCTATCGTACATGAGAAGAACATCTTCAGTGGAAAGTCTGCACTGAGGGTTAAGGACTTTGGTCATAACCCCAATGTCAACATCCTCTGGTCTCATTTCTTGGAGCAGCCTCCATTCCATGCATTCAACATATATTTGCATCATGCTGCATTACATCGCATCATGTTTATCCTGTCATACTTCAAGTGTCTAGTAATCTTTATGATATCCATTCCATTGCATTGCATGAATATGATAAAGAGGGGCATCTGTAGACACTTGAAATTTTGCATTCCTGTTACTAACCTTGCAGGATGGAAAAATTTATCTTTTGGAGATAACCCTGGAAGTCAAATTAGATAAATCTCGGAGACAATCCCGAGATACTCAGTTCCAATCCTAGAGACAACCCTAAGATGCTCAGTTCCAAACCTCGGAGATAACCCCGCGAAAAGCAGTTCCAGTTCTGGAGATAACCCCAAAATAGTAAGTTTCAATCCCGGAGACAACCCCGGAAGGTCAAGAAGACCTCAGAGATAACCCTGAGGACATCCAGTACTCACAGAACCCCAATCTCAGAGATAACCATGAGCAACGACTACTACATCTGCATAGAGCCGGAGATAACCCCGGTGAGGGGAAAAATCATCATTTTGCCACCTCAATACTACATTCACACCATCTCAACAACATTTCAACCCAAATTTCACACAGAAGTGTCCCACAAGAACCATAGCTCAAATTCCCGACTGACTACTACACAAGATAACACATCAGATATTATTTAAAGACTTAAAGATCTTGTCATGGACACATCTTCATAGCTTCGTACAACCTTTTATCCCATGTCATTGTGTAGCTCTCGACAACAACATTCTAAAAAGGTAAAGCACGCCTCCATCGGATGCCTGGATTGAAAGTTATGAAGGTTCAAGCGGACAACACGTTGCACGAGTGCACATTCTTCGAGACGGCGGGATCCGCAAAGCCTGAGACACCCCAGGCAGCCGCGGGTAGACCCACGGCTCCCCGGTCTATAAATAGAGAGCTTGGGGTGGCCATTTTAAGAAGAGAAAAAGCGAGGAAACTCTTTCCATTTCAGTTCATAAACACATCTAGAGTGCTCTAAACTGAATGATTCTTCCTTCTAAACACTTGTAAGCTCGTTTTTTTGCTACATACTAAAATTTAATCGGTGGAAACTGAGTTTTCAGGCATCAAAAGCTATCTAAAGTCTTCTTGGTAGCCCACTTTAAGATATATCAGATTTTTAATCTTTTTCTTACTTCATTATATATATCTACTCATGTTGAGAGTCGCGTCGTGTGAGTATGCCCGGATCATCGATCCGTGGCTTTTTATTACTTATATATATATATATCTTGTAATCGAACTTTGTTCGATGGAGCCTGGATATACATCCGGTGCGTTTACTGCTTTTATATATATATATATATATATATATATATATACACATATATATACATTTCTGTCAGGCCTGGAGTTCTCTTTGTGGTCTTTTACTGCTTTTATATTTATATATATATATAATTGTTATTCAGCCTGCGGGTTAGATTTACCTAAATATGGCTATTTCTCACTTTAACCGGTTCATAGTGACTAAACTAGAACCGTTAAAGCTAGAATGGTTTAGATTTATTCAAATCTAGTACTTTTTCTAGCTTTTATTTATCTGCAGGTTAGATTTGCCTAAATCTGGATATTTCTCACTTTAACCGGTTCATGGTGACTAATCTGAACCGTTGAAGATGGAATGCTTATATTTATTCAAATCTAGTCCGTTTACTAGCTTTTGTACATATTGCTTTATCATGTGAGCCTAGCAATTAAGTGATCACAGATTCAGTCTTTAAATCATGATTCAATTCTCGTGATGGACATTTTCAGCTGCAGCCAGCTTATAAATTATTCACGGTGTTTGAATTTCCTTAGACGGCTCTATTGCCTATAAGGAGTTCGGCACTGCTATGTATAATATTTTCTCGAAGATGCTTCGCATCTTGAAAATAAAAGCAATCAAGACAAACACATAATAAAATGGAAGTATCAAAGGCCTCAATTACTATTGAGCACAAGGGTTTGAAAACCTGTTTTTACAAAATATCACTACCATATCTCATTAAAAATTAACTTTTATACAAAAGTCAAACCCTTTGTATATAGGTGCAAACGAGGCATAACACTACTTCCAGACAACTGCACAGAGACCTACACACACACATTCAGATAAAAGTTTAAATTGAAAAATGGTGGTAACCGTGTTATCATAGAAGTCAGGGGGTGCCTAACACCTTCCCTCCGCTTAATCAAGCCCCCGGACCCTAACGAATTTTAGTTTTGCAGACCAGTTAAATAGTGTCACATCACTAGGTCTATGCGCGAAACTTTTCTCGGTTGAGTTGGTGCAACCATTTAAAAATACCAATTAGCGACTCTTACAGTCAAATTGTCAACATATACATGTCAGACCTTTTCAAACTTTTTTTTCAAACAAATTTCACCTAACATTAGAGCACCAAAAGACAAGAACAGAAAGGGACAAATAAAAATCCCGACGTCGACAAAGTGTTTTATTATTTCTTTCTTAAAACTCAATAAAAGTTTATCACCTTTATCTTTTCAATCTCCTATAAGTTTACTTCCTAAGGTTTTCCCCCATCTAAGGTTCATAACCTATGGTTTTGATACCAACTTATGACACCCCCAAATCTGGGTAGTTCGTTCCCACAAGATTTTGTGTTCACTTTTCATTTATTCACTTCTACTACCAAACATGATAAAATTTAAACAATAAATCTTCCTGTTGAAGGGTTACATAACTTCATCAATAAATCTCCCAGGTTATCTAACCTTTAAAACATTCATCAAGTGCGGAAAATTAAATAATTGCATCACATTAATTAGAAACAAAGTCTGAAAATATAAAAGTCAATAGATTTACAAGTCTTCAACATTTGTTCATCTTTCATTTCCCTTTACTGGTGGTAGGTTCATCGACCTTCTCAACTTTAGTTGTAATGGTTATATAAGCAAGAGTGAGCAAAACAAATGCTCACTTGAAATGACAATGAGTAATAACAACATAGTAATTGCTAATGAATAAGCTCAATTAAACTGAATAACAATCTCTATCATAGATAATCAAGAACTGAAATCAGAATTTGAAATTTATCTGAGGGTCACAAGACCATGAACTATGTCCAAGGTTATAAGTATTCTTCTAACTTAAACCTAAATAGTCATAAGACTGTAGGGACTCTCCGTACTTAGGGTGATCAGCCCTTCGTACCATGTATTATGCACAAACATCTAAACACTATGCGTAATAAATCCCCTATAATAGGGTTGTTCATCTCAGTTTTAACATACAAGTCCGCACCAAAGGAAGTTTGGGTTTGATAGATTTCAAGGGTAATTTAGAATTCAACGAACATCAAATAAGGATTAGTTGAATCAATAAAGTTTGATATCATTTCAAGTTCTCGATAATAATATGATATGGAATAGTCATGAATCATAAGTGAATCAACATTAAACATCAAAATCATGCTATAGAAATGAACTAGAAAACATAGACACTGAATATTATAACAAACCTTGCTTGAATAACATTAAGCTAAGGCTATAATATTGCTCAATAAAAGAAGTGAGTTAATGAACGTGCATGATTACTAACAAGTTGAGGAATAAAACTTTCTCAACATAAGAATAACAGAATTTAGCTATTTGTGTAATAAGAAACAAGTTAAGGATAAGAAACCTTTTCAAAGTAAGAGCTAGGTTAAAGAACTTGCATGAACATAAATCAAGTTATATAAGTATAATTAGGAACTTGCTCAATTGTCAACAATAAGGTTTAGGAACTTGCATAAAATAAGTGAGATAGGATAACTCAATTAGAAATTTAGAGTTTAGAAACTTGCCTCGTGCGTAAGCTATTAAATTATAACTCATGTTCACCTACACATATCATTAGAATGACAACATCTATTAGGTATACCAACATTAACCTTACAAGTTAAATTCCATATTAGTTGAACTTGTTATCTTAGTACAAGTCCCAACCATTAACACAATTTTGGCATCATAAGTCTTAACAATACAACACTTAATTACCATCTCTAGACTTCAACAAATAATAACGTGAAGTTTTCCCAACTTACTAATTTAATAAATTTGGAATTATCAAGTACATGTTAACAATCTGTTATAGCGTCTTTGTTACACGCTCACCACATTATCATTTCTATTAGACTAGGTTATTATCATTTCCATTAGACTAGGTTATATTGACTTTTAAAGATTGAACAATCAACAGGGCATCACTTCCACTGTTCTGGTAATGGCGCAGCTGCGCCGTTTATAGCTCTAGAACCACCACACCTACGTCGTTTTTTTCGCTTTTGACACCAGCCAGAGTTTTACTAATCTTGTACAAAAACTTTTACAGATCGCTTCTCGATCTATTCATAGCCAAAACACTCGAATCTCACCATTTAAGCAGCAAATTGAACACATCCAAATCATATAGGCTTCGTATAAACATTACACAATATATATACACTGATTTAAAATAACAAAACAAGAATAACAATCAAATTAAATCCTTTAAATTCCATATTTTTGCAAAAACTCCATTTTTGATATCTTTAGCAAAATAATCACTGAAAATTCATTACTAGACCAAATCAATCCATTCAAATTGTCTTCTTTTGGTTTCTTCGTGATTTAATACATTGAAGAATCAATTTAAAATTTAATTCACGAATTAAACATAAATTTTGAATTCCAACAAGCCGTATTTATACATATGCTCACTATAACTAATTTTTTTTCTTTTTGATCGTGATTTCATGAATTAATATACAAAATTCGTGTCTAGATATTAGTTATCACATTACAATTATATACAATAATAGTCCATCAATTTATACATCAAAAGTTGCATTATAGAGAGTTTGAATAACCAATTTTCTTTTGCCGTGAAACTCAAGAACACTATTCCTCCAAATAAATCCCAAATTCTTGATTTAATTCCACATATAACAATTATAATCATCTAAATAACAACTTCTATTCTCCCAAATCATCAACCAAAAACTCAATTATAGATAATCTTTAGAAAATAAAAACCATAACTTTAAACTAAAAATTATACCTTTCATTATTAGTATGGATGATAGAAACACCTATTTGATTTTCCAATTCTCTTCTTCAACCTCTCAATTTATTCACTCCAAGTTCCCTTTTCAAAACTCTATTCTCTCTCAAATTCCTCTAGAGTTCTCCCTCTTTCTTTCTCTGCTATCTCTAACTCTTAGGCATAGAAATAACATACATCCATATAACTGTTATGCAAATAAAAAAAAATCATAAAACATAATATCTCTATTTAATTTATTTGTTAGTTTTTTTTAAATCAAAAGCCATTAAGCCTTGTTTGGCAAAATAAACCAATTTAAAATTAAAGACTTAAAATCCTTAAGCTTTGTTTGGAAAAACTGAATTAAAACTCTCTAATTTATTTTAATAAATCACTTGCTATATGGTTTAATGGTCACCCTCTAATTAATTAAATTTCAATATTTTAATTAATCATTTAAAATTATAATTTTACTTAACAAAACTTTAAATCTATAATTCAATTATTAAATGAAATTAGAACATAATTATTCAACAACTCATTTAATCATTACTAACTTTCTCTAACTTAATTATTAAATTAAATTAGAATATTACCATGATATAATGTGATAATTAGTTAACAACTCATTTAATTTAATTATCTTATTAAATTAAACTTCAACCCACAAAATTACCAAACATCAACTTTCTTAATACATTACACTTAATTATGTTAGTCCACAATTATTCATGAATTATTTATTTAACTAATAAATAATCAAATTAAATAAATATTTATTTAACAATAAACACATCAACTAAACTATTTATTTAATTCAATAAATATTTGAAATTACACATAAATTCTGGATTTTTACAAGTGAATAACGAGTTTGCTCCGCAAGTTAAGCATACAATAAAACATATGAATCAAGGATATTAGAGTCTAGATTCATTAGGACTTCAACAATGTTCAAAGAACTTCGAAATAGCTGAATAATTTATTTATCAATAACAAGAATTTATCAAATTTCAGGCTAAACAACAATTCAATGATGAAAGAGTAAAACTCTTTCGAAGTTTCAATAATGTTCAATTGATTATCAAGAGATAATACTACTGCAATAATAAAGTGGGATATTCCTAGATTTCATGCTGAGTGATCATAATGGATCTTGAACTAATAGAGGAATTATCAGACATTCAATACTTAATTACCTCAAGAGTATCAGTTAACGATAAAGATTAAATCATACTTTTCTGCAAGTACATGAAGTGATCAGCTTCATTGTACCCTATATTATGCATAATACTCAAAAATAACTCAATAGTCAGATGTTCGACAATAAAGTCCCCTTTTTATAAGGGTTGTTCATCTCAGTCTTACATCATGAGTCCGTACCACGAAAATATGGTTTGAATTGAATTCAAAGAAATGCTAAAGATTTCAACATATCAGATCCATATTAATGAAGCCGAACTAATTGGCATAGATTTTTCAATAATAACTTAGTTTGTATAATAGAACGTTTCATGCTCTAACAAATATTAGTCTTGCCAAAATAATTAGCTGAGACCTAGCTCATAAATTGTTCTATAATAGATAGAAATTAATTGCACTATGTACATACAACAATAATAATTATAGATATAAATAACCAACAATAGTTATTCACCAATCATGTTTTTGAAATTTAATACTCAATTTGAGTTAATGAACTTGCAATAATTGCGAATGCTCAATAAAAATTTTAGATGTGGAATAATCAGCAATAATTATCCACTTAACATGCTAGTAAAATAATAACTCAAGTTTGATTTAAGGAAACTTTCCTTGGTCGTTGACTACTGCTACACAATCTAATTTAGCTTTGTTTGAAAGACCTATCATCAATAATATTGGTCTCACAATTAGCGTAATACATCACAACACATAATACTATTATTTAAAGTCATTAACCTAGATACATTATCACGTATTCACAACAGTGTTTAGAACCTATAAAAACAATTATCAGGTCAAATTATTTTAGTCTGGTTGGACTTCGGTACTAATTCGGTGTCCCAATTAACTTATCAGATAATTAACGAGTTTATTTCCAATAAAACTCCACTCTAGGGCTTTAATATTATTTTAGATAATTAAATTATCCTTTATAATATTTTTCGAAAGCTCATAATAATTTTCAAATAATTATTATCTTTTATAATTTATTTTTCAAACACTGCTATCATTGTTAAATGATTTAAATACTGATTAATTCAATTATCATTAATACTTAAATAATTTAAAATATTAATGAAATTCTGTCAAAAAAATTAGAAGTTATTTATAATAACTCAAAATATTTTTAAAACAATAATATCACCTTTAAATGATTTTTAAAATATTTAAAATTATTTTAAATAATTACCATTAATATTCAAATATTAATGTATTTCTCATCAACATATTAAAAGTTATTTATTATAACTTAGAATATTTTAAATCCTTTATATCATTTTTAAAACATAAAAATCAATTTTAAACTATTTATTTAATATAATTATTAAATAAATTTATTATCATTGATATTAAGTTATTAATGAAATTTATATCAAAATATTAAAAGTTATGTATTATAACTTAAAATATTTTTTAACAATTTAATATAATTTTTAAATGATATTTAAAATTTTAAAATCATTTTAACTAATTTATTTAATATAATTATTAAATAAATTTAATATCATTAATATTTAAATAAATTAAAATAGTAATGAAATTTATGTCAAATTATTAAAAATTAATTTTACAACTTAAAATAATTTTTAAAACTCATTTATGAATTTTATTATTTATTTTCTATTTTTTTTCTTATTTATTGAAATTAATTAATTAATTTTATTAAAACTGTCGTTATAGGCTTTAGCGACGAAAACTGTCATAGTAGGTGTTTTTCATCAATGAAGAACAACCATGGTCAATGCCTTGGGGGCTACTTTGACCATGGTTAATGTGACGCCCCCAAAATAGGTTTACATCACCTATTTTGAGTCGCCAAATACATGGTACAGAATACAAATACAAACTAATTATACAACAGTCGTGTAAAATACGACAAAACATATGCTGTGAGTTTTAATACAAATATTGTCATATAGATAATATCCATACTCAATGGAGTCCTCATTACATTTATTATTACACTATTTTACAGAATAGTGAGGGCTACTAATACACCATCTAGGACCATCACTCTGTTCCCCGACTAGCCTCAGCTACGTTCTCATTTCCTGAAGAGAACAATGAAAGAAAGGGTGAGCTCAACTAGACCAGTAAGAAATATTATGACTAAGATAATGCAGAATAAATTATTATTAGCCTTTAACAGTGTTAAACTGTTACAATATAACAAACATCATGTTTAACGGCACCAGAACAAGCAATCCATTAGAAGAGTCAAGTAGAGAATAAAATCTACTATCTTCTATGATTTAAAAGTTTTTCATCACTTTTATCGCTGAGACTCAGCTTAATAAATAATCCACATCATCAAATCATCACCGCACTACAGGCCAAGGATATTATTTAGTATCATGACCACGAATTATCCATGCACCACGGGCCAAAGATAATCGTGTTTTCATCAACGGTCCTGATCATGCCATAAAATAATTCATCTTTGCACCCTTGGCCGAAGAGAATCTATAGCCATAATCATACAAAAAACTATCCATCAATGCACTACGGGCCAATGAGGACTTTTTTCACATCATTTGTAACATTACGGTCATGATTATACCGAATAATCCCTGGTCATAATCATACCAAGTCTATCTATGCACGTAAGCCAAATATGACTTTTACCACATCATTCGTCACATTACGGTCACGATTATACCGAATAATCCATGGTCATAATCACACCAAGTCCATCTATGCACGTAAGCCAAAGATGACTTTTATCACAATATAAACATGAAAATGATGTCAATGATATAAGCATTAATCAAACAAAAATAAGGATAAATATTAAAGACTTTAAATTTATCCAAATATTATCAATTACTTAATAAACTCATATTCTAATATTATTAATATTATAAAAATATTTTAATCACCTCTTAAACTTATAAACAATTTATTTCAATTGTTTACACTTTACCAAATAATGCATTTAATCATTAAAAAAATTGTCATACTCATAAGATTTCATCACTAATGATCAAATCCCTTATCAAAAATCTGCATATACCCTATATAGGATTCCCAAGCCATAAAATTCTATTTTTCAATTTTGTTACTTCACATAACATATTTAACTCATTTACTCATAACTAGACCATTTTCATGAAAATACCAAATCAGTCCCAAAAATATTTCTTTTTTGGGATTTAGCAGAATATAGTCCCATATTGAATATATATTTTTCTCAGAATTTTTAAAATTCATTTACTGTTTTTCAAAAATCAATTTCTAATTAATTCCTTAAGAAATTAGCTACCTCAAGTTTAACTCCAAAAATTCCCAAATCTTGGCAGGATCTTACACATGTTAACATGAGCTTCAGATTTAAATTTCATGGTCATCGAGTTATAGAACTTGATTTATAGCATTTTTCGTCAGAAAAACCTAAATATTGAAATGGTCATAACTTGCTCATTTTAAGTCGGAATGAGCTCATTTTTGGACAGGAGGTACTTTATACCATATATTTCCATGTCCCAAAAGGCTAGAATTTTTCTCACAAATTAAATGGCCAGAACAGCCCTTTTAAAAATATGGACAGTAGCTTTTTAAGCATTTCCAGATTTTTCATCCTTTACTAAAATCATTCCACACGAAAATCTACAACACCTATTCCAGTGATTCCACTTGGATAAGTTAGAAAACTCATAGATCTAACTCTAGAACTTGACCACACTCAAAAATTCGAAATATAATAGGAGATTGAATTTCATGTTCCATTTTTACCAAATTTTGATTTTCAACCCTTTGTGATTTCTAAGAAACTTTCATGTTTTCACGTAATAACCAACATAACTCATCATAACACTTACTAATACTACATATACCCAAGATTTTCATCAGTCCAATGCTTTTATTATGACTCTCATCATAATCAACGTAACCAGATTATTTCCACAATTTAATAAGGAATGAATATAAAGGATCATTCACCATGCATGTGGTAATCCACATAGACAGGTTATTCCAACAAAATAATAAAGAATAGAATAACTAAAGAATTCACCATGCATGCGATAGATCGCACAGACAGGTTATTCCCAATAGAACAATAAATAATGAAACCAGGTCATGCGTAAACGCACGGACAGGATATTCCGACAGAATAATAAAGAATGGAATAACAACAAAAATCACCATGCATGCGATAGATCACACAGATAGGTTATTCCAACAGAATAATAAATAATGGAACCCGAGTCACGTGCGCATGCATACAGACGAGAATATTCTCGGCGAATAATAAATAATGAAACCAGTCATGCGTAAAAGCATGCATGTGGGATATTCTCGAGAATAATAAAGAATGAAACCAGGTCATGCGTAAACGCACCGATAGGATATTCCGACAGAATAATAATGAACAAAATAATAGAAGAATTTCACCATGTATGCGGTACTTCGCATAAACAGGTTATTCCAACATAAAAATAAAGAATGGAATAACAAAAGAATTTCACCAAGTATAGGGTAGTCCGCGTATACAGGTTATTCCAACAGAATAATAAAGAATGGAATAACAAAAGTTCTCTTCATGAATACAAAAGAAATAATACCCCTTACGGGTACAACAAATAATATCCCTTACCTTAAAAAGAAGAGTATTCCGACGGGTACGGCGGGAAAATACTTGAAGAAAACTTGCACTATCTTCTACGCTCAAAGCTTTCTTAAACTCTAAAGAAATACGCTCAAGATTACAGAAGAAGAACTCTCTCTATAGTTTCTCTCTCTAGAGTTTCAGTGAATTCGTAAGAAATAATGAAGGAATGAGCTTCTATTTATAGAAGAGTAGACTGAATAGTAACTAATTCATGAACGATCCAGATTGATTTACTTTTAATCGAACGGTCCATATTGAGTTAATAAAATATTCAAATAAAACAAAATCTTTTAAATAAAATATAATATATTCTATTTATAATCTAATAAAATGAATAACATTATAAAATTATTCTGTTTTATATAAAAAGATTTTACTATGCAAAATACTATGCAAGCACTATACAACACTATGCATAATAAAATATAATATATTCTATTTATTGTCTAATAAAACAAATAACTTTATAAAAGTATTCTTTTTATAAAAATATTTTACTATGCAAAATACTATGCATAATAGAATATAATATATTCTATTTATAGTCTAATAAAATGAATAACTTTATAAAATTATTCTCTTTATATAAAAAGCTTTTACATTTTATTACATTAATAATACTAATAAAACAAAACTTCATCATCACTTACTTTGAAAAATTTTCAAATGTCACCCTTAACTTTAAACTTTTATCAATTTAACTATTCACCAAAATAGAAAAATTGAATACTTTTATTTCATAAAATTCGGGGTCTCACAGTTAATTCCTAACTGGTTATGATTTTGGGCATGGGAGTGTATTCATAGTGTAGTACTAGTGTAATATATACTACAAGTACTAACCACATTTAGGGTCTAACTACTTCATAGCATGAAGATCTAAGCATCCAAAGTAGTCATCAGATCGCTTACGGATTTACGGGTTACCTGTAAACCCGATGCGAAGCTAAGTAGCTACTTTAGAGCTTCAATAACTTGGTTTTTGTGTATTGTTTGAGTGTTAAAGTGTCACACTATTATAGTTTACATATCAAAGTACAAAATTACTACACTTAGGTAGCTTAACTACATCACATAAGTAAGATATGGGTTGGTCAAAAGCTTGTCAGAATCATGTTCTTCAGTTTTTTGGAAATTCCAAAAACCTAATTTTGTGCTTGGTCAACCTAATTTGACCACTAATATCTTGGATTCTGTTGATGTTTTAAGTGTTTTGATGTCATGGTTCTATAGTCCATATATCAGGGTATAACAATAATACACTCACATAAGCTAAACACATAACATATGGAAGATCTAAGCCCAACAAAACCTATCAGACCACTTCTGGGAATTTTCTAGGTTACCCAAAAATTTATATTCATGACTAGTCAACCATGTTTGACCATTAATAACTTGGAATTTGGACATGATATGAACATGATTCCCCTTCCAGTTTACTCTCCTTATAGCATACTACAACAATGATACATCTAGCAAGTCTAACACTTAATAGATTTGGATCTATGGCCTCTGACATTTGACCGTCAGGCCATAATTCTAAGGTTCTTAATAGTTTATAAAAACTTTATTTTCATCCTCTTAGATGTTATGAATCCATGATATATCATCATAGATCACTATATAACATCCCCTAACACATAAATAAACATAAAAACATAAAATTTTTCAAAGCACATAAGATCTAGCTTAGAGTTAGGGTTTATACCTTTCTTGAATATCCTTTGATCTTTGCTACCTAATCTAACATGGGTTGTTCTTGGCTTTTCTTGGGACTGAATATCTATCTAATTTTCTTGGCTTGAGAGAGAGGGAGAGAGACTTGGTTAGTGTATGGAACACAAATGAGGCTTTCTTTGATATTTCTCTTTGTTTAATCTCTCAATCCCTGATCTTGTGGTTGCTAATGTTGCTATGTGGCATGAAATGGCTTATTCGGGTTTGATTTTGAACACATTGTAAATCTTGGATATGGTGAGTCATAAGATTTGGCTAAATCTCTTAACTTAAAAGTTAAGTAAAGGGTATTTTAGTAATTTTGCATCTAAAAAGGTATTTTGGTAATTTTCTACATAATTTTAAGAGTAGTTTAGTCATTTGACATGATTCTCTTTAAACATAACCCTTAGGGTTTGCTAATTAGGATTTAGGGTTCCCAAATAAGAAATTAGGGTTTCTAAAAATAGAATTAAGGTTCCTAACTAATCGTTAGGGTATACTAACTATAGATTAGGGTTGTTAATTATTGGGTAAAATATAATTACGCACAACACGCAAGTATATATGGTCAACAAGTAATAAAGTGAAAGTAGAGTATCGTTCCCACAAGGAATTATTAATACAAAATCACCAAGTACTAACCCGTAACCAACTCGGTCTTATTTAAATGAATGAATTTCAAATTATATAATTAAACTACTATTAAATTCCACTTGTTAAATTAAGATTATGGAGATTTAAGATCACAACTTCACTTATTGCTTCATTTAAGTTAACACACTTCTCATCAATTATTCTCTATCCTGAATTGTTAATCAAGAACACTAAAGCAGATAAAACCTCCTCTCGATGCATAATACCCATACTCACTTAAATCCACAGATGATAGAATTAAGCAAGACACCCTAATTAACTAATCCACTATATCTCTATGTGAATTATAATTAAAAAGGATTTAAAGCACAAGTTCTCTATAAGATTATATATGGTGTAAAGGAATATCTCTATCCTAAACACGAATCATGAATTCCATCTATGCAAAAATCACAAACACATGCTATCATGATCAGATCTAAATCAATACTTCATCTCTGAAGTTCATATAGATTATCACGGTAATTGTTAGCTAGGCAATTAAGCAATTAAGTCCAAATCACAATAGACAATCCTCACAATAGAACATAATAATTGATAGCAAAGAATATTAAAATAAACTATTGAATTAAAACTAAGAATCCACAATTGAATACACATTAAAAGACAAAGATAGACGAAGATAAGAAGATAGAATCTATTGTCTGTAGATCCGATGCTTTCTCCTTGCTCCTACTTTGAATCTTCAATGGTCTCCAAGTTGCTTCAATCTCCAAAACTCATTAGAACTAGTGTTTTGATCTAATCTACTCTAACCTAATCTAATAGAATCATCTTTCTAATCAAATCTATTCCCTCTCTTTTATGCCTCTCAACATGTATTTATAGGTTACAAGTCTAATTTTTAGCTTAGGAACAAACCCAATCCAATTTGGAGTCAAAAAGATTTTAAAATTCGACCCAAAACGCATAAAAAACGTGTTCTGGCCCATACCCCCGCCCCGACGGACTTCTTCTCTTGGCTAGGCTCACCCGTGGCTATGCTACTATTATTTTGCAATTGGTACCCCTGCCTACGTGGGTTTTCCTTAGTAGTAAAAAGCCATTTTGGGGAATCCATTTCTGTCACAACGTCCTCTGGTAAAACGGCTATAACTTTTGATCGGGAGGAGTTACGGGGTCTGTCACCTATCAAATCGAAGATATCGATGAGCTCTACAACTTTTATTCTTTGAGAATTGAGAAATAACAAACGGATGACGGTCGAAATTGGGCTGGAAGTGACTTCTATGCAAATGGCCACCCAAAATAGTGACATTCGACGTCCGTTGGTACAAATGTCATAACTCTTGCATCCGAACACCGATTGGAATGATTCAAGATGTTTCAGAAAGCTAAGAAGAAGCTCTACAATGTAATCCAAGTCCCAAGCCAAGAACATGAAATAAACATCAAAGCCCAAACTATGTTCGGATTGCTTTTCTTTGCGATTTCATACCAATTCTTTGCGATTTTAGCTCCCAAGCATACAATCTACAAAATGAACACAAAATGCATGAAAAGTAACTAAGAAACATGAAATTAATCAACTAATTCAAGTAAATGTTACCAGATAAGTAGGTATAAAACCTACTTATCAAATACCCCCAAACTTAAACAGTTGTTTATCCCCAAGCAACACAAAAAAACAAAAAATGCAATGCAATACAACTAATCTATATGCCTACGAATCTAGCAGTATTGATAAACACAAGTCTATTCAACCGGCCTTAGAGAGATCAAGTAAACATGATAATACATCATATCAAAACCATTAGTAACTTCCCAATCAATCATCAAATCTTAGACTGTTATCACTAATATAGTGTGTGTGCTCCACAACAATGTTAACTGATATAAAATCAAATTTAACACATAACAAGTCTCTTCGAAGGCATCATACAGTGTAAACTCAAGAAATCCAAAAACAAGCTAGATCCAACTAAAATCAAACAATTACCAATATCGAGGGTCAACATGGGATACTTATGCTTTATTTTCATCTATGGGGGATTTTTGCTCTTATTTCCTATTTTATTCATTTTTTTATATATACATAGCTATGCAATGTCTTATTCCTTTAGGCTTTTCAATGCTACCTTAACGAGCTTTCGACCAACGACTCCCATACCATTAAGACCTTAGGGCGCTAGGTGTAAAGACAATCCCCTCGGGCTTACTTATTCAAGTAACAAAGGCCACAAAACTAGATAAGCACTCCATGGTGTTTATTCATACTTCTTTTTTTATATAGCTTATATACCCCAAATATTCCCCCAAACTTAGGTTCTTGTCTAACTTTAGCCATCACTACTTATTCTTGTCATTCTTTCATTCAAACTAGCATCATCCGTTAGAGTCCCACTATGTATCAATTTAAACTCAATCAATCAACAAGTTATTTTTACTGTGATATCCTTATTATACAAGTTTCAAACAGAAAAAGACTCAATTCATAACAAGAAATCACATCAAAGCTCTAATATTCAATACTATACTTGTCTACCTAATTCCAATCTCATCATTGGCCAAAACAAACTGTAATATCAAACAGCTGGACTCATGCAAGATGAACATAAATGTTATATAAACATAGTCAACTAACTACTATTTTTGAATTTTTGATTTTATTTAATTTTTTTAACAAGAAACTGAATATAATGCTATTCAAACTATACTACTATGCAACTACTTATGCAGTTGTACTACATGAATGCAAACATAATGAACCTAAACTAAGTTAACAACATATGCAAACTAACAAAACATAAACATGAAACTAAATATGCAATAAAGAACTAAACTAAAATCCCCCAAACTAATCTCACATATCTCAAATACTTTGATTTCATTCAGACAAAATAGGTTTCTGAATTGGTTAACAACAAATTTATAGTTTAAATTTTCTATTACGCATTCGATAAACGTTCTTGAACGTCCATAGCTTGTTTCTTCGTTTTAAATTAAAATTTGACCATTCTTGGGTCCACGACTCTTAAATGTGAAGTTTTACGATACGCCATCGAAAACTAAGGTTTTCGAGTTGAACAACGACTTTTGACTATCGTTTCGGAAATCTTACAATTTCGGCGATTATCGTCTAATCTAGTAAATTTTTCCATAACTTCGTTACTCGAGATTTTTACTGCATTGAAAAATAGATTCATTCCATTATTCAAACATCTATCATCCTAACTAAGCATATAGCATCTAATCCTATAAACGATTGTTTTAAACTTGTCCATCAACGACATGTGCCAAGTTTTCATGTCTTCTTTATTACTTCTTACTTATTTTCTTATGATTCCACTTGTAACGTGGTTATTATTGTTTAATCCACTAATATTCATCCTTATTACTCCTTATAAAACATGCTCCACCAATAATCACTTGTCTATCAAATTCAAATTAAAGAGAGGAAGATTAAAAGTTCAAGGTTTATTACCTTTTGCATTCTTGGTGTTCTTGAGTTTTAGCTAACTTTTTATTCTCTTTGATCACTTGCAAATACTATCTTTTATCTCTCAATATATAGTTCTAGATGTTGGTGAAATTAGACAACCAACAGACGAAGACAATTCTCTCTTATTTATAGAATTTTGAAGTTTAGGGAAAAATAGTCTTAAAGACAATTGATGTTGGTTTAGGCTTTGGTCACTTAGGTTATGATATCTCATAATCACTCACTCAAGTTTCCATACAAGCACATCACCCCCTCATAAATCACCATTCAAACCTAACAAACCATCATCTACCATCCATTTTGCACCAACCACTTTTGTGTGTCATCAAAAGCACTAAATTCCACCTCCTTTGCTCCACCTCCTTACTATTCCACCAAACTTCTAAGAGAATCTTGGTCACCTCCCTTTGGCTAGACACATGGGGCTTGTGGGGCCCCCATAGGTTATTACCCACTCGATGATCCAACAGTTCGATCCACGAATTCGATTCTTGGTTCGGGCTTAGGTTTAATTCAATTTGGGCCTAACATTGGGCTTAAATTAAGTTCACATTCAAGTTTCACTAGTCCATTAATAATGGTTTGTGCTCTTATTGTATAATTCTCGTATTCTTCTTGTATATTAGTTCGTATAACATTCATCTTATATGTTATATTATCTTTCGTATATACTTGTACAATACCTTGTATTATACTCGTATTCTTTCCCATATAATAATTTCCTTATTATACATAACCATTAATTATTCAAATCTCCACTTTCCCTAGCATTCTCGAATTTAGTACGCAGGCAAAAAACTCTATTTGCCATAACTGAATTATTATTAGATAATCCATCCTTCCTTAAAATTCTATCATTACATATTTCCCGGAAGTTCAAAAATAATTCCCAAGTAGAAAAGGATGAATAGTGTTTTTTGGAGAATTTCTCTGAAAGCTTCTATTTTTGTCTTGAAAATTCAAACACTTTATTTCTAGCACCTAGCCAGAATACTACGATCATACATCTCTTCAAGGTTATGAACGACCTTCATCTTGCTTACTCATTATAAATAACATATAATATAATTTTATTCAATATATATTCAAATAAAATTAATTTACATTATAATCCGATTTTCTCGGTTGTTACAAAAGAAATCTCAAGCTGAGGCACCGAGAAGGTCCATTGATATCGAGATCCTTGTAAACTACCGTTCGAGTAAGCACCGAGAAGGATCGGTGATGATGAGACATTTGCACACTACCGTTTGAGTAGGCATTGAGAGGATGTTATGATAGTAATCATTGCAAGCTCTATCCCCGACAACAACTTCGACATCAACTGGATAGAAATCCAAACCATTGGAGATTGCCCCAGCGTAGCATCGGGAAGGATGCGATGATGTAAACCAGTGCAAGCTATGATCAGGATTAGCATTGGGAATCCCCCATGAGGTCACTCAGAAAAATAGGAATATCCCCATTAAAGGTAAAGTCAAGAAACATATCTGAAGACAAAGAACGTTAGTGGCAACCCTAACGTTGAATTCGGAAAGGTTCAATGGTATCAGCCAGGAAAATCATCCCCAGCAGAGAGTAGGGAATGGTCGTTGATACAACCTATGGTAGCTAACCCCACAGAGACATATAACATGCATAGCATATCATATCATGCATTGTATGACATTTACATTTATCATATTTCTAGTGTCTAGCAATCTTTATCTTGTTCATTCCATTACATTGCATAAACATGATAAAGATGGGAATCTGTAGACACTCGAAATTTTGCATTCCTGTTACTAACTATGTAGGAGGGCGAAATCGTCAAACCAAACCCCAGGAGACAACTCCAGGAAATCATCAAACCACCCCAGGAGATAAACCTGGGAAATCATCAAATCAAAACCCTAGAGATAGCTTTGTGCAACATCAAATCAAATTCAAAGACAACTCTGATGACAAACAAAAGTCAAAAATAGTCAAACCCCGAAGACAACCCTGAGGAAAGATAGCTGCATCACATCAAGCCTGAAAATCAACATGGAAGGGAAAAGAGTAATTTTGCCAACTCAACATAAAATCAAGTTAAATTACCATGAACAAGGTCATGTAGGACCATAACAACAATCCCGAGTGAAAACAACGGAAAATAGCTCAATGGACAGACTGCGAAGACTCGAAGATCTAGTTATGGACCCATCTTCTTAGATTTGGAAAAGGTCAAATACCATGTCATTGTGTAGCTCTCAGAAAGGGCTTTCCGAAGTTATATCACGCCTCCATCAGATTCCCGGATTGAAAGTTATGAAGGTTCAAGTAAACTACCCGTTGGTCGGAGTGCACGTACTTTGACATGACGGGACCCACCAGACCAAGCCCACCTGGGGTAGCCATAGGTAGACTCGCGGCTAATTGGGTCTATATATATCCCCTCCCCCCCTTTGGCTTCCAAGAGAAGATTAGGCAAGAAGAGGGCTCAGGCGAGAGAAATAGAGGCTAAAATAGCTAAACGGAGCTCGAATCGTGCTCTGATTCTTGTAAAACTTCAACATATCAAGTTTTAACAAGTGAAAACGAGTGCTGAAGGGTTTAATGTCATTCGATAGCCATTCTCGTGCCTAACTGTAAGATTTTGCAATATCTGGTTTCTTCGCTTGCTTTAATACGTATATAAGGGCTTTATATAGCTTTTTAACGGTTGATATTCGTTAAATCTGAAGTTTTAACAATTTATTTCTTGTAAATAGTCAATATTTGAGTTGTATTGACTAGATTTGTATTGGATCTAGCCAAATCTAGCTTTTAACCAGTTCAAAAGTTGTGAAACTTTAACCTGGAAGCTAGAATGGCTAAGATATGTACAGATCTAGTTTTCTTTCTAGTGTTTGTAAATATTTAGCAACCATGCAGCCCTAGATATGTATCTAGAGGACGCTGAAAGCTTTACCTATGCGCATGAAAGGATTTGACTGATGCATCCTTTATTTTGCGACGTTTAGTGTAAATATATATGTTTAGTTTTAGTATATTGGCTATGTAGGCTATTTATGTAATGTCATATGAGCCTAAGAGCCACGTGATCTAAGATCCAGCTGGTGGATCTAGATCTGGTTCCCATGATGGACCGTTTTCAATTGTACAACTAGCTTGCAAATTTTGTAATTGTAAATATAGGACCTTAAAACGGTTATCCAGATTTAAGGTCCCCATAATAATAAAAACCCTATGTGTGGTGCTCGAGCATACTTTAATGGCTTTCATGCCTATAAGGAGCCCTACACTTACACACACACACACACACACACACACATATATATATATATATATATATATATATATATATATATATATATATTTATTTTGTCAAAGATGTTTCAGCATCTCGAGAATAAAATCAAAATAAAAGCGAATCTGGAATAAAATGGAAGTATCAAAGGCCTCAATTACTATGTGAGCATAAGGGTTTAAAAACATGTTTTCAAAACATCATTTTATGTACCTTGTATTAAAATTGAACTTTTATACAAGTCAAACCCTTTGTAGATAGGTGCAAAAGTGGCATATCACTACTTTCAAATAAAGCACTTAGGCCCAATTAACTGCAATGAACACACATATACATACAAATTAGGGAACAAAAAGTGCGGTAACCGTGTTTCACGGAAGTCGGGGGGTGCCTAACAGCTTTCCACCAATTAATCAAGCCCCTGAACTCTATTAATATCGGTTTCCAAGACCAATTAAACAGAGTCCAATATTGGGCCATATTGCAAAAAATCTTTCAAAACACGGTTGAGTTGGTAAAACCATTTAACTCATGCCAACTGGCGACTCTATCTAATTCGAACTAATAAAAATCAAATCTTTTCAAATTATCGACATTATATGTCGGCCTTTTTCCTGAAAACCTCACCCTTCAAATCAAACTAATTCACATAGAAAATATAAAGGGTTAGAAACACATAGGAAAAGGGAGATAATAATCCTTTCCGGCGTCGACACCAGAAAATCAGATTGTCCTGAAAATTAAGTTTAAAGAATTATTAATTAATAAAATGAATTTTATTAATTATATTATGTGTTTATTAGTCGTTCTATAACCTAGGATGACTATAAAATGGGAGGATTCTGGCTAAGAGCTAGAATAAATGTGTATGAATTTTTAAGATGAAAATAAAAATTTTGTGAGGAAAGAAATTTTTTCAAGAATAAGACGAAATATGTATTATTCATCCGATGAATAGCCTAAGTCATTTTGACAGTTCGGTATGTCAGAATGACATTCCATTTAAAGATTTGATGGTAATATGTCGTGTAAAGTCATATTAGCCGATAAAGGTTTTTCTCGAAAAACGTACAAAAATCAGACGAAATAAAAATGACGAAAAGTATTATTATGTACTTTTTGATCGTTTAACTACGTTTTTAGAAAACGTGACAGAAACCACTATTCATCAAAAAGAGTTTTTTAGTTTTTTGGATTTTCGAAGAACGTAAAAGTTAATTTGTAGAGGAAAGACGAAATATCTAAAAATATTTAGATTTCGGATAACGTAGTTTTTCAAACTGTCGGACGAATTCTGAAAGACAGAACAACAAAGCTTCCAAGAGAAACTTCATGAATAGTAAGGAGATAGGGGCAAAATGGTAAAGAGTCAGCAAATGACCATTTAACCCCTAGTCTTGCAAAGCTTATAAAAGGAGAGCCTTGGATTATTTATTGGTTAATGAAAAATTAACTAACACTTAATTAGAGAGAGAGGGAACTATTGGATGGGAAAGGAAGAAGAAAGGCTAGCGATTCGCCAACTCTGTCAAAAGTAAGATAATTAAAGAAGAAAGGTAATCCAAAACCTAACTTTAATCAAAATTTTCTTTAAGTTTTGTATGTTATAATACATAGCTTAATGAAAATAGAAGTAAAAGATGATAAGAAATGATAATGATTATGGTTTAACCATAGAAATTTTAAGAAAGATAAACTAATAAGAATTTTAAGCTTTTCTTTATTTTTTTCTTTAATCCTTCATATGATATACAAAGTGTATGTTAATGAACGATTTGAATGAATATTATGAATCATTCAATGGATTGAAGAAGAATTATCAAACTTATAAAGTTAAATAATGCGTAATAAGTGAATAGTTGTAAGACCCCAACTTTTATGAATAAAGATTAGTTTTTCTCGAAATATATTTTTAAATATTTTGGGGTGGATTCGATATAATGTTATAGTTGTGGGTAACATTTACAAAATTTGCAAAGTAAGCAAGTTGTTATAAAATATTCGATTGGTCGAAGAATATTCATTTTAACAGGAAATATTCGTACGACAACACAATAATTGGTGGACCCCACAACGGAATTATTGTCGGAGTTAGAAAATAACATAAATATCTTTTTATAAAAATAACGGCGAAAATTTTACCGTTAAACTGTTGAATTACACAGTGGTAAAATTACAGTAATACGCGTGATTGCATAGTAGCACACAATATTGATTATTGATGCTTACGTGAGAAGTCACTCAGTTATACTCAATTATTGCTACCGTAATTGCTGCATAATATCTCTCATATTATTGATTCAATTATTGTCATAGTATCATCTGCATAATATTTTATATTATTAAATCAATAATTGAGACGACAAAGTTATTCATATTATTATTTTCATTATTGATGATGTCTAGAAAGTTCTGTCGAGGAAAGGGGTTTGGTCACCTAATTGTGTGCCAATAGGGAGAAATCCTTATCGGAAGCCCCTGCTTTCCTAGGAATGATCTGGTTGTTAAATATTATAAGTTATAATATTAATGATGAATAATTTCGTGTTGATTAAAGATGAAATTGTTGATAAAAAATATTTCCATTGTGTTGGGATTATTACTGTTAGTGGAAATCGACATTAATTTTGATAATAATTGATTTCTGGATGTTAAATTAACCAAACAGAGAATTAATCGGATAAATGAGCAATTTCTTGCTATAAGTTCACATGCTAATTATTGTTAGTTCACATGTATGGAACTATTGATTCGCATGCATGTACTATTAGGGGAGGTGGTGCAAGATTGATAATACTTGAAGGACTAAATTAAAAATAGAGGTATAGATGAAAGTACTATACTGTAATATTTCGAGCCCCTAATTGTGTAATTATCGAAACTATGTTTTCCTATAAATAGACGCTCATTCTTCTTTCATTCTCACCAATCTATAGAGAGAAAGAAAAAGAGTATTATGCTACTTCACTATTGCAGTATCCAACCTTCTACTAAGGTAAGTGATATTATTTTTGTTCAATATTCATATGAAATAATATTTTCTTCCGTACTCTATAGTATGTAAGTAATTTTATTTTGTTTCGTATTCCTAATTCTACACTCATTTGGTTAAAGTATTGCTTATATACTCCGTAAAATTAGTAGAATATTCTTGAAATATACGCTTCATCTAGTATCATTTCACAAGGATATTTTTCTGAACATTCTTGATAATTTTTAATCTTTTTTATGCCAGAGTACTATTCACGGGGTACTGTTCACAATGTACTATTCACAGGATACTTTTCACGAGATACTATTCACGAAGTACTATGCACGAGGTACTATTCATAAAGTACTATTTCCGAAGTACTATTTATGGGGTACTATTCAGCCGGGGTACTATTCATAACAAAATTTGATTTCTTTTCTGTCCAATTCATTTTTTCTACAATATTATTCTTGAATTTTACTTCAGAAAGCAGTATCATGTTGACAATTTGGACATTACTGAATTTTGGATAAATTAAATTATAAATCTTTAAAAATTTATCATCATGCTCATGCTTATATTGAATTATTATATCATTGTCATCATCCTCATGCTTATATTGCATAGAAAGACATCTTTGGCCATAGTGCATAGATGGACTGTTGATTGGTATGATTATGACCAGAAATTATTTGGTCTAATTATGACCCGTAATGTTACAAATGATGTGATAAAAGTCCTCATTGGCCCGTAGTGCATTGATAGATAGTTGTTGGCATGATCATAACCATTGGTGATTACACAAATATCCTTGGCCCGTAGTGCATGGATAATTCATGGACGTGATAATAATGAATATCCTTGGCCCGTAGTGCATGGATAATTCAGTGATTTGGATTATTTATTGATCTGAGTCTCAGCGATAAAATTGATGATAAACTTTTTAAATTATAGAAGATAGTAGATATCATGCTCTACTTGACTCTTCTAATGGATTTCTTATTCCACTGCAGTTAAACATGTTGTTTATTAGTTTAACACTGTCTAAGGCTATTGATAATTTATTCTGTATTATCTTAGTTATAATATTTCTTACTGGGCTTGTTGAGCTCACCCTTTTGCTTTCATTGTTCTCTTCAGGAAATGAGAACGTAGTCGGGACTAGTCGGGGAACGGAGTGATGGTCTGAGATAGTGGCTATAGTAGTCCTCATTATTCTATGAAATAGTGCGATAATAAATATAATGAGGACTCCATTTGAGTTTGGATATTGTCTAGAAGACAATATTCCTGTAAAAAATCTCAGCTACGCTTTTGTTGTATTGTATAAAAGAAGCTTGTATTTTATTTCTGTACCAAGTATTTGGCGACTCATAATGGGTGATGTATATCTATTTTGGGGGCGTCACAGTTGGTATCAAAGCTTAGGGATATGATCTCTGTTTGAGATGTGAGACTAGAACTAGGAGGGGAGAGATGGGTTAATCCTTCGCTAGTATGACTTACCTAAGTTATTTGTTATTTAATTGGTCGGTCAGAGTATAGGGATAATATGTGGCATATCAATTAACCCTTATTTTGTGGCAGTGTTTGAAAATGACATCTGAAAATGTTGAGATAAACAATGAAGCACATGAGACCATTGAGTCACCAATGATCAATACCCAAGATAATGTGCATCAAGAAGGCAATAATCCTCAGGTAAACAATAACACCGACCAAATAATGAACGATGGGATGTTCAGAGGCTTTATACAATTCATGCAACATCAGGCGAGAGAGACTCCTGTTCAAAATACAGGTAGAAACACTGGCAACTCTCGGATGGTCAATGCTAAGCAGTTCAAGGAGCTGGGACCACCGAAGTTTTTGGGAAAGCCAGAACAACTTAAGGCAGAGACATGGATAAAGCAGATCACTAAGATATTTGATGTTTTGGGATGCTCCGAGGAGCAAAAGGTTCCCTTTCCCACCTTCATGTTGAGAGGAGAGGCAGATTACTGGTGGGAATCTATAAAACGTACTCAACCTTCCGCACTAAAGATGTCTTGGGAGAAGTTCTGAGAACAGTTCAACGACAAGTACTTTTTCGAAAGTATTCATCACATGAAAGTGGTGGAGTTCATCAAGTCGGAGCAAAAAAATATGACCATATCGCAGTACGAGGCTAAATTTTCGGAGTTGTCCTAGTTTGCATCCCATTTGGTTGATAATGAAGAACGTATGACACGGATATTTCTAAGAGGTTTAAAACCTAAAATATGTCAATTCCTCATTTCTCACAGACTGTGTTTGTATTCAGATGTTGTAAATAGGGCTCAGTTATTGGAGCACGATAATGAGTCAACCCAACCAAGAGATAGTAGCTGGCAAAATGATAATACCAGTGGTAGCAGTCATCAAAGTGGTGACAACAAACGTGGAGGGAATCAACATGCCAGAAATGGTAACCACTTTGGTGGTAATCATGGCCAAGACAATAGAAGTGGAAATTTGAAGAAGAGGAGATTTAATAATAATGGAAAGACATCAGCACCAACAACTATTGTTAATGAAGGAGAATGGCCACCAACCGTATGCTTCAAATACGAAGGGGAGGGACACATCAGTCCAAATTGCACGATGTAGTCTAAAGCATGTTATATTTGCGGAAGAAAAGGTTACCTAGCTCGATTTTGTCATGCAGCGAAGCCAAGTCCAGTTGGGATGGTGACACCAAATGCCATCCCGAACAAGACAAAACCGGTAATTCAAGGGAGGCATTTTTTGTGACCTCCCAAAAAGCAAGGAACCCGAACGAGGTTATCACGAGTAAGCTAATCATAAACTCTTACAAAGTCTATACCTTATTTGATACTGGTTCTACCCATTCTTTTATTTCTCTTACTTGCGCTCAACATTTAAATTTGACTCCGGAGAAATTAGACTTTGACTTATCTGTTGAAACTCCATTGGGAGAAACCTTCATTGCATCCACTGTTTACAAGTCTTGTTTGATTCAAATCGGCAACCGTACGTTGCCTGTCGATCTTATCTACTTGAAAATACTTGCATTTGATGTGATTTTAGGGTTGATTGGTTAACTACTCATCATGTTAAAATTGATTATTTTCTCAAGGTTGTTAGTTTTCATATTCCTAACCAACCTATTATGTGAATTCAAGCAACCAAACCATTAAA
This sequence comes from Panax ginseng, assembly GCA_020205605.1. Classification (NCBI taxonomy): domain Eukaryota; kingdom Viridiplantae; phylum Streptophyta; class Magnoliopsida; order Apiales; family Araliaceae; genus Panax; species Panax ginseng. The sequence continues at coordinate 92,297,090 of CM035134.1, forward strand.
GTTAATCATTGTCATATCAAGTCATAAAGCTATTCGTTTATTGAAAAACGGATGTCAAGCTTTCTTAGCCCATGTCACAGATTTAAACAAAAATACATTATATTTGAATGATATTTCTATTGTTAATAAATTTCCTGACGTATTCCCTGAAGAACTTCCTGACCTACTCCTAGAGCGTGAAATCAAATTTTGTATCGACCTTGAACCCGGTACAAAACCCATTTCTAAAGCCCTATATCGAATGGCTCTTATTGAACTTCAGGAGTCAAAAACCCAACTGCAGGAATTTTTAGACATCGGTTTCATTCATCCTAGTACGTCTCCTTGGAGTGCTCTTATTCTATTCGTAAAGAAGAAAGATGGAAGTATTTGACTTTGTATTAATTATCGGGAGTTGAATCATGTCACCGTCAAGAAAGATGGAAGTATTTCCTCGCATTGATGACCTATTTGACTAGTGGCAGGCGCCAAATTCTTTTCAAAGATCAATCTTCCTTTTGGATATCATCAATTAAAGATTAAAACTGATGACATTCCAAAGACTGCTTTCAAAACTTGGTACGGGCATTACGAATTCCTAGTCATGTCTTTTGGATTGACTAATGCTCTGTCTGCCTTTATGGATATGATGAACCGAGTATTCAAGGAATATTTGGATCATTTTGTATTTGTCTTTATTGATGATATCCTCATATACTCCAAAAGTCGTGAAGATCATGAGCAACACTTGAGGCTGATACTCCAAAAGCTTTGTGAAAACAAGCTATATTCCAAGTTGAAGAAATATGAGTTCTGGCTTGAGGAAATGTAGCATTCCTTGGGCACGTGATACCAAAACATAGAATATCTGTTGACCTAGTAAAGATTGAAGCAATTTAAAGCAGGGAGCAACGTAAGTCAGTGACTGAAGTAAATAGCTTTCTCAGCTTAGATGGTTATTATTGGAGATTCATAGAAGGGTTTTCTTGAATCGCTACTCCATTAACTGTAACGCCCCGAAATCCAGTCTATCTTCACACCTGGATTTCGTACGTCATGAGTACATCATTCATCCAAACATACATCATTATATACTCAAATATAACAACATACATTCTAATTTCCAAGGTTCTAAAACCTTATAACTCCTTTCATTACAAATAATGATAATTACATTATTCTTTACATCTTACACGAATGACTTTCATCCTCCACTAAGGATACATAATAGTTCATTAAACTAATCTAATGTTCATTTAACTTATTAGTTCATTAAACTAATCCGGTCTATCTTTTAACATCATTCGCTGAAAATGTTTTTCATTTAAAGCAAGTGTGAGCATTCAATTGCTCAGTAAGTCATAGCAGTTGAACAAACAACTTCAAGAATTCAAACATTCTTTTAAGACTTCAATAACCGAACAAGGTTATGAAGCAGGTTGAATAATAGGAATAATCTCGATTCCTATCATTTTAAAACAATATTCACTTTTATTTTTAAATACTTTCATTCTTCTACCTTTTTTATATACATTTTGTCCAGCTAGAATCATTAGCACAGACTTAACAATAACGGATCATGTATAAATAGAGCATTCTCTTAGTAAACAGTTAAATCACAAAATAATTCATCTCATAAAAACACCGAAGTGTTCACATTGTGGCTCAAGGCCTCATACATTCTACAACCTTGTACAAATATCGCACATTCGCACATAGACAGAACTTCTCAAGTTCAACATCTGAGTAGTTTTAGAAACTAGTATTCATTTAAAATATGAATGAAGTTAAGAAACTTGCCTTACGCCCAGCTACAACTTATGCTGAACTGCTCATACCAGTTCCTATGTAGCACATAAGAAAAACAACACATACAACAATTAGTTATGTATATTTGACTTATGCATTAGTTTGCTTAACTTTACTTTTTAGGGTTTGCGTTCTTGCAACCTAAGTTTACGCAACCACTTTAATTATTGTTCTACGGTTCATGACATACGGAGATGTCTTACTTATACGTTCATCATCTTTGATGTTTTACATTCTTATCTTCTTCTTATAACTTCTCTAGAACTCAGCACACATCGCTTCTCTGCTAGTAGTCCATATGGTACTCTGAGTGGTTTCCCACAAACAGCTAACAAACAAGTTCCCATATCACTTACACTTCCATCATAGTGAGTTAGATCGGTTGCCAGTTTTGTATATACCTTCGCTCTCTAAAGGAATTGTTTAGCCCAACTCCCATATGTCAACCATCAAAGGTTACGATTGCACCACAACCTAACTTATCTTAACTTATCTGAACTATTAAACTATAATCTTTGTTAAGTCAATTTCTCATTCCTTATGCCTTCCTGGCAACTAAATGCCACAATTTAGGATTCACTCTTTATCGTCTAAGTTATACAGTCTTTTGTATACTTAGAGCGATCATTCAAGTTAATCATTACTCAGCTTTGTTACGTTAAACGTCATTGTCTTTAATTCAATCTTTTACCATTCATGCTTTAATCATTGATCTTCATTATCTTATGGTCAAACCATACACGGGGTGTAGGTTCTATCCGCTTAATATTTGCGTACACTCAACTTTCACATTAGTTAAAATGTTCCATACTTATAATTCATTCTATCATTTTCTATCCGAATCACGATCGGCTTTAATTAATCTTATTACCGTTCATTTTGGCTTTCTTGTTACCATTTTTATCTTACTTAATACTTTCGTTATCCATTACCTGAACCCCATGTTCATTACTCTTTCTTAATGTCGAAGCCATCTTTTGTTAGATTTGTATGCTAAGATCGCTTTAGCAAGAATCACGTTACATTTACGTTTACGTTTATTCTCTTCTTGATCGTTTAATCTCTTTCGATCATTCCATTCAACCTGTACTAAAGGTTTAATTCACTTGTTTAAGTGTTATTTTAGGTGAACTATATGCTCATATTTCTTTCTTGCACACCCCCTAGTAATTGAGCACTTAAAAGCTCATCACTGACTTTTTCCCTACATCGGTGCCGCGATGTCGGGTCCCTCTTTATCACTCATGCTATAGCACCACTCTGTAGTGTCTAACTCGCCGAAGTGCAGTCTTTGTCAAGCGCCTACTCCCCAAGGCACAGTTCATGACTATGCGCCAAACCCTTATCCCAGAGAATTTTTCTAAGACTTAAATCCAATTTGAGACGCTTACTTCACGCTTCCATAACTTATTCTTAATAACTCAGAACGAGGTCGTTCCAAAGTCATTCTCTTCCTTATCTTACGTACTTCAAGCCCCTTCAGACAAAACTTCATTCTAAATCTGTTAACGTGCCATTCGATTGGCTTAATCTTCACCTTTCGTTCATTTTACATTTTTAACGCTCTTCGTTCATTCGTCCGTAATTCGGTCATCCGAATCCAGAATTCTTTTGTTCTTGATTCCATGACTCACATTTTCTACATTCTCTTACATTCTTATGAAACCCTACACGTTCGGGTTCATTTACTAACTTTCTAATTCTCATTTTTCTTTTACAAAATTTTTTCCATAACTTCGTTATAGCTAAGTTTTAATCCATTCTTCATGAATGTTTCTCTTGTTCCTAACCAAGAAATAAGCATCTAACTTATACACGATGGTTTTAAAATTGTCCATCAACAAGAATTATCCTATGATGGTTTTAAATTTGTCCATCAACAACGTTCTCCGTGTTCTTCGCGTGTTCTTCATGTTCTTCGTTCGTTCTTCATTTTAATTGATATTTTGGATTACGATTTCACTTTTTATTGGAATTTGATGTTATAGAACATAATTCCTTACTTATTTCACTTACTTATTTATATAATCCACTCGGATCGTTCTAATTCATTACGAATCTTATGTTTCCTTAAGAAATTTATAAAATAAATTTCAAATTCTTATTTCTTCATTTTCTTACGATTTCAACCATATGAAATCATTCCTAACATCATTTACTTCTTATTCTTATTAAGTTATGTTATTAACATATAGGACTTAAAGAGAAATTAAATTCGACTAGGTTTTAGGTTACCTCTCTTTTTTATTTTTCTTCCGCTAGACAAAGCTGGCGGTTCGCAAGCTTTTCTATTTCACGCTCACCTTCGATCCGATCATCCAAACTCATTCTCTTCCTTCTTCTCTCTTCATCCGAACCCTCTCTCTCTCTCTCTCTCTCTCTCTCTAAGGTGTAGGATTTTCAAAATCCCAAATAAATGAATTAAGCTTCCTATTTATAGAATTTCTAAGCTAGGGGTATTTTAGTCATTTTGCCACCCACATCCTTACTATTCATGACTTAAGCATTAAGTTAACTTAGCCCTTAGGTTTACTTAGCCCTTAAGTTAACTTACTCCTTAAGTTTACTTAGCCCTTAAGGTTACTTACTCCTTAAGTCAACCTCCTTACTATTCATGAAACTTAGCTTGTAAGTTTCGTGGTTCCGTCTTTCGAGTTTCGTCCGACAGTTTTAAAAGTTGCGATTCTTGGAGTCCAAATATTTTTGGATATTTCGTCTTTCCTTTACCGATTTAACTTTTACATATTCTTCGAATTTCTAAAAAATTGAAAAACACTTTTTGGTGTTAAGCGTTTTCCTTCACGTTTTCCCCTAACGTAGCTAAATGAATGAAAAGTACATAACAGTACTTTTCGTCATTTTTAAGTCGTCTGATTTCTACACGTTTTTTGAAAAAAACTTTTATCGGCGTACTTAACTTTTCACGACATATTATCGTGAAATCTTTCGACGGAATGTCATTTCGATATACCGAACTCTCAAAAGGGCTTAGGTTATTCAAACCCTAACCCTTAGGTTTCGTTGGGTGAATAGTGCCTATTTCATCTTTTTCCCCGAAAATATTTTTGTTCCCAGAAAATTTTTATTTTTGTCTTGAAAATTATTACTCCTTCAATCTAGCTCCTAGCCAGAATCCTCCCGACTTATAATCATCCTATGTTCTAAAATGATTAATATACACATAGCACATAATATTATTAATAAAAATTCATTTTATTAATAATTAATTCTTTAAACTTAAATTCTGGACGATCCGAATTTCCGGGTCGTCACATTAACTCAGCTGACTCGAAAAGATACAAAATTCAGTTGGAACGAGGAATGTGAGAAGAGTTTTAAAGAACTCAAGAGCAGACTCATTTCAGCACCTGTTCTGACAATACCATCTGGTTCGGAGGGATTTGTCATATACAACGATGCTTCAGGCAAAGGTTTAGGATGTGTTCCCATGCAACATGGGAAAGTCATAGCATATGCCTCACGACAACTCAAAGAATATGAGAGGAATTATCCGACTCATGATCTAGAATTGGTAGTTGTCGTTTTTGTGCTTAAAATCTGGAGGCATTACCTGTATGGGGAGAAAGTGGAGATCTATATGGATCATAAAAGCCTCAAATATTTCTTCACCCAAAAGGAACTCAACATGCGGCAACGACGTTTGCTCGAGCTATTGAAAGATTATGATCACACCATTCAATACCATCATAAAAAAGCGAACGTAGTAGCTGACGCATCGAGTAGAAGATCATATGCGGGTACGAGTGCGATATTGTCAACGCAAAGGCCAATTTTGTATGACTTACAATGGATGGAGATAGAGTTAAAGACTCAAGGGACCCACGTGATGATGACAAATATACAAGTAGAACCAACTTTAATTAATAAAGTTAAAGCTGCTCAAGCTACAGACCTGGAGCTGATGCATATGAGGAAGAAAGTACAAGAAGGTGCTATCCCAGAAGAAAGAATCGATGAAGAAGGAATACTTTGAGTCAACTCCAGACTTTGTGATCTTAATAACTCTGACTTGAAGTATAAAATCATGATGGAGGAGCACAACACACCGTTTGCAATCCATCTTGGGAGTACTAAAATTTATCATGATCTTCGACATACATTTTGGTGGAGCAATATGAAGAGAGAGATAACAGAGTTTATCTCAAGGTGTTTAACTTGACAATGTGTCAAGGCAGAGCATCAAGTGCCAAAAGGTCCATTGCAACCGCTTGAAATTCCAGAATGGAATTGGGAGCACATTACCATGGACTTTATTACTGGTCTTCCCAATGTTTCTCAAGGCATAGATGCGATTTGGGTCATTGTCGATAGACTAACCAAGTCTACTCATTTGTTACCTATACGAGAAACTTATTAACTTGAACTTCTTGCTCGTATGTACATAAATAAGATTATAAGACTACATGGTATGCCAGTATCCATAGTTTCTGATTGAGACCCATGATTCACTTCATAATTTTTGGTTAGTTTGCAAAAGGCTATGGGCACAGATTTACGATTCAATTCTGCATATCATGCTCAAACGAACGGGAAGTCAGAGAGGACTATTCAAACTCTTGAAGATCTATTAAGACTCTGTGTCCTTGACTTCAAAGGAAATTGGGATAAGTTCTTGCCATTAGTGGAATTCTCTTACAACAACAGTTATCAAGCAAGTATTGGCATGGCTCCATTCGAGGCGTTGTATGGACGCAAGTGTCGTTCTCCAGTATGCCAAGATGAGGTGGGTGAAGCAACATTGTTGGGACCGAAATTGGTACGCATGACTAGGAAAAAGATTCAAATGATCTGGCAACGTATAAAGACCTCACAAGATCGACAAAAGAGTTATGTTGATCTTCATCGAAAGGACGTGGAATTCAATGTTGGAGAACATGTGTTGTTATGTGTGGCTCCATGGAATGGAGTTACAAGATTTGGAAAGAGAGGAAAGCTCAATCCTCGATTCATTGGGCCATTCAAAATCTTCGATCGAGTAGGAACTATGGCCTATAGACTTGCCTTACCTCCAAGTATGTTTCATGTTCATAATGTTTCTCACATATCTATGTTACGTAAATATGTGAAAGACCCGAACAACATTATTAATTTAGAACCGAACAAAATAACGGAAGATTTAATGTATAAAGAGGTACCTGTTTAAATCTTGGAAAAGAAGAAACATATTCTACGCTCCAAGGTTATACCTCAAGTCAAAGTTTTGTGGAGAAACCACGATGTTGAGGAAATGACCTGGGAGTTGAAATCTGAAATAAAATCAAGGTATCCTTACCTCTTTGACATACCAGGTACGTACCATAATTTTGAGGATGAAATTACATAAGAAGGGGAGGTTGTAAGACACCAACTTTTATGAATAAAGATTAATTTTTCTGGAAATATATTTTGAATATTATGGTGTGGATTTGAGATAATGTTATGGGTAGTATTTACAAATTTTGCAAAGTAAGCAAGTTGTTATAAAATGTTCGATTGGTCGGGGAATATTCGTTTTAATAGGGAATAATTGTACGACGGCACAATCATTGGTGGACCCCACAATGAAATTATTGTCGGAATTAGAAAATGACATAAATATATTTTTATAAAAATAATGGCAAAAGTTTTACCGTTAAACTATTGAATTACCCCGGTGGTAAAAGTACAGTAATACGCGTGGTTGCATAGTAGCACATGGTATTGATTATTGATGTTTACGTGAGAAGTCACTCTATTATAATCAATTATTGCTACAGTAAGTGTTGCATAATATCTCTCATATTATTGATTCAATTATTGTCATAGTATTATCTGCATAATATTTTATATCATTAAATCAATAATTGAGACGAAAAAGTTATTCATATTATTATTTGCATTATTGACGATATCTAGAAAGTTCTGTCGAGGAAAGGGGTTTGGTCACCTAATTGCGCGCCAATAGGGAGAAATCCATATCGAAAAGCCCCGCTTTCTTGGGAATGATCTGGTTGTTAAATATTATAAGTTATAATATTAATGATGAATAAGTTCGTCTTGATTAAATATGAAATTGTTGATAAAAAATATTTCCATTGTGTTGGGATTATTAGTGTTAGTGGAAATCGACATTAATTTCGATAATAATTGATTTCTGGATGTTAAATTAACCAAACAGACAATTAATCGAATAAATGAGCAATTACTTGCTATAAGTTCACATGCTAATTATTGTTGGTTTACATGTATGGAACTATTGATTCGCATGCATGTACTATTAGGGGAGGTAGTGCAAGATTGATAATACTTGAAGGACTAAATTAAAAATGGAGGTATAGATGAAAGTATTATACTTTAATATTTCGAGCTCCTTATCGTGCAATTATTGAAACTATGTTTTCCTATAAATTAAATTATAAATCTTTAAAAATTTATCCTTCGCTTCCTTTAAACTGAATTCTTATATCATTGTCATCATCCCCATGCTTATATTGTGATGAAAGTCATCTTTAGCCGTAGCGCATAGATGGAATGTTGATTGGTATGATCATGACCATGGATTATTCGGTATAATCATGACCCGTAATGTTATAAATGATGTGGTAAAAGTATTCATTGGCCTGTAGTGCATTGATGGACAGTTGTTGGCATGATCATGACCATTGGTGATTACACGAATATCATTGGCCCGCAGTGCATGGATGATTCGTTGACGTGATACTACTGAATATCCTTGGCCCATGGTGCATGGATAATTCAGTGATGGGGATTATTTATTGAGATGAGTCTCAGCAATAAATTGATGATAAACTTTTTAAATCATAGAAGATAGTAGATATCATGTTATACTTGACTCTTCTAATGGATTGCTTGTTCCGCTGCAGTTAAACTTGCTGTTTATTAGTTTAACACTGTTGAGGGCTAACAATAATTTATTCTGCATTATCTTAGTCATAATATTTCTTACTGGGCTAGTTGAGCTCACCCTTTTGCTTTCATTGTTCTCTTCAGGAAATGAGAACATAGCCGGGACTAGTTGGGGAACAGAGTGATGGTCCGAGATGGTGGCTATAGTAGTCCTCACTATTCTATGAAATAGTGTGATAATAAATGTAATGAGGACTCCATTTGAGTTTGGATATTGTCTAGAAGACAATATTTGTGTACAAACTCTCAGCTACGCTTCTGTTGTATAAAAGAAGCTTGTATTTGATTTTTGTACCAAGTATTTGGCGACTTAGAATGGGTGATGTATACCTATTTTGGGGGCATCACAATAGTAATCAAAATATTGATTAAAAATGAAGAATGAACGAAGAATACGAAGAACGTTACTGATGGACAAATTGAAAACCATCCTAATTTTTGCTTGTTGTTGATGGACAACTTTTAAACCATTATATATATATATATATATATATATATATATATATATATATATTGTCTAACATATGTTTGGTTAGGAAAAGTAGAATCGAAAGAAACTTTCATGAAAAACTGATTGAAATTAGACTATAACGAAGTTTTTGCAAAATTTCATAAAAGATTAACGAAAAGTAGAAAGTAAGTTAATAAACTCTAATTAGTTAAGTTTTATAAGAGTGTTGGAAATCATTAAAAATGTGAGTCATGTACTCAAGAACGAACAAGTTCTGAGTTTAGATGACTGAATTACGGACAAACAAACGAAGAACGTTAATAACGTAAAATGAACAAACAATGAAATTGGAGCTAAAGAAAAGCCTCGTTAACAGATTTAGAAAATTATTCTATCCACAAAAAATCTGAGTATGTAATGAAAGGAAGAAAATGGATTTGGAACGAATCTGTTCTGAGTTATAACGAAGAAGTTACGAGATTACAAAGTAGGTGATTCGTACGAGTTCTAACACTTAGAAAAGGTGCTGGAAAAACTAGAAAATTGGCATGGTGTTGCAGCCCCGGCCAAGCCTTGAAAGGAGGCGCTGTAATGCCTCCTTGGAAGCCAGTTTCATAAAGTAAACACAAAATATGAAATCGATATCCGGGAACCGTATTCACATTAAGTGAATGTTTAGGATTACAAAGGTTGTAATTCCTTGGACGTTGATTAAAGATGGTAACTTATGACATTTCAAATTTTATAAGGCCGTAAGAAAATTTAAAATGATAAACACAAGTAATTGCGTCAGACGATTGGTCTAAGCATACAATGAATTATATGACTCGGACGTTTAGAAATAAGAATGAACGCAATGTTCACATAATGAATCACAAGAATGAGTGGTTAAAAACTTAACTAAAGGTTCAATAAAAGTTTAAAAGACGGGAAAGGTAAACGCAAAGTACGTAAGCGATATTCGTGGATCATGCTCGCGTGGAACAAATGTCTTAGGATTACATAGATTGTAATACCTAGATGTTAAACAAAGAATGATTGAAAAATGTAAATGCAAAGTGCATAAACGTAATACATGATCCTGTATTCGAAAATACGGTGGACTATATTCAGGTAAAATGAACGTTTAAGGTTACTTAAGATGTAATCACTTCAACGTTGAGTATAATGTTATTAAACCGTAACGAATGGTTATGAGATTAATGAATGGTCCAAAATACATTCGGATAAAGAATGTTAGAAAGAAGTGTAAACGTAAAACGCTTAAACTGATGATGACATTTAGCGTGCGCATAAAATAGACGTGCTTAACCTACACCTCGTGTATGGTTTGAACGTGATATGATGAAGAGTAATGAATAACCTACAAATGTTGATATGATGAGTTAATGATAATAACTTGAATAATGTTCCGAGTCAAATAAACTGGACATTGTACGATATGAAATGAGGTAATGTAAAATGCTTGAACACAATGAACATATAGTATTAGCATTGAATGATCACTTTTAGAATACTAAATACTGTATGACTTAGACGATAAACAATAATCCTGAGGTATGACATTTATTTGTCTGAAAGCCATAAGGAATGATAATTGACGTAATGAACATCACAGTTGTAATGTTTTAGATAAGTTAAGCTATGAAGAAGGAAAATGGAATGTAAATCTATCGTAAAAGATGAATGTAAGAATTAAGACATCTCTGTATGTTGTAACGGTGAAAGAAGGTCAAGAAACTTGGTTACATGAACTTAAGATATAGAACTCAAACCATAAGAAGTAAGTTGATATAAACCAATGCATAAGTCAATTATATGACTAATTGGTATATGTTATTTCTTATGTAATATATAGGGATTTTGAATAGTCGTAGAGTGTAATCTGTAAGATGTGCTTAAGGCAAGTTTTCTAATTTCATTCATATTTCAAATGAATGCTAGTTTCTTAAAATTTTCTCAGATGTTGAACTTGAGAAAGTTTTACCTATGTGAAAATGTGTGATATTTGTGCTAGGTGTTAGTATGCATTAGGCTTTGTTCTAGAATTTTAACACTTATGTGTTTACGTGAGATGAACTGTTCTATGATTGCACTGTTCAATGTGAATGAGTTATGTTTATTCATGAACTATAAATGTTAAGTCTATGCTAATGATTCTAGCTAGACATAATGAAATGAAAAGAATATAAGAATTTGAAGTTATGTCAAAATGAATGTTTTAAAATGATAGGAATCATATGTATTCTTATTATTCGAGTTACTTCATAACCTTTGTTCGGTTATTGACGTATTTAAAAGAATATATGATTCTTGAGTTGTTATTATTCAACTGCTAGAACTTTTTGAGCAATTGAATGCTCGCACTTGCTTAAAATAAATAAAAAATTCAGCGAACAATGTTAGAATGAACTAAAGGATCATGTGAAGATCAAGTTGACCAGTATCCTGATGAGGTGCCATTCATTATATGAATGGGCGTGAAGATCAAGCCAAGACTTATAATGTAGAATAGTTTAATTAAACTATAGAGTAGTTTAATAAACTGTTATGTATCTGTTGTGGCGGATGAAAGTCATACGTGTAAAGAAGTAAAGAATAATGTAATTATCATTATTGTAATGAATGAAGATTTTAAGGTAATAGAATCTGGGAATTTAAGAAATATGTTGTTATATTTTATGATATAATGTTGTATAGAATAAATGGTAAGCACTTGTGATACACCAAAGTCAGGTTTCCAGATAGACCGAATTTGGGGGCATTACAAGTAGTCTGGGAGTGAGTGCAAAATCAAGTCTGGGCTCAACTCTCAATCCATGACAAAACCTATTGTCCTAATTATTCAATCAAATTGATCATGTTTAGGACATGTGTTTGTACTGTAGTGTCATTGGTCATTCTAGATGGGAAGAGCTCCTTAGATATCTTATATCTATTAGTCCTACTTTCCTCACAATTTAACTACTTGAAATGCAGGAGTCTAGTAGGAGAATCCATAGTTTCATGATGACGTTGAAGCTCGTTAGTCATAGATGCAAGAATGATGCATTGAACCAACTATACATCATCTTGCCACTTTCTAGAAGTAGCAATCTCTTCCTCAGAGGCATTTTCTGCCACTATTACAGGGATAGGCATATTAAGGACATAAGATAGCTTTTTCGTCTATGAGAAGTATTCTCAAATTCCTTAACTAATCCGTTTAATTCGGTACGGTTAAATAACATCTAAAGTGCTCTACAATGATAGCAATTCAGACATTGTAAAATTTTGTAAATAAATTTGTAATTAACAATATTTTAGCATACATTCTTTTATTAATTAATTAATTACCAAGATATATTAGGTATTGTTTTAAATTTGTATCTCCCACTATTTTTTTCAAACTATATTACCCTCAGTTATATAGTTCGGCAAAATCTAATTAAAGATTTTCTAGTGAGATTAAGGATCTCATTTCAAATGTATATAGCCTTATGGTGACACAACAAACTATATATAAATAAATAGGTAGACAACTCTTGTCAATTACATCATCATGTAACTCCTTTTATCTTGCCTCTTAGATTATTTTGATCAAGTGGTGACACATTCGAATCAAAATTGTCCAAGTTAAGTCCAACCCAACACTTCCATATATTGAAAAAGAAAAATATTGTCCTTGTGGTGACACAAAAAAATAGCATAATTCAATTTCTTTATAAGCATCAAATTTGATAACAATAATATCTCAAAAAATTAAGATAAGCCTTGTGATGACAAAATAAACTTATAGTAATTTATTGATATTCTATTATTTTTATCATGGTAGAAGGTGACATTCAATATTCCAAATATCTTTGAACGTTTAGGACTTAATATAAAATCTTTGAAGAGTTTGTTATTATTTGTCTCATCTTGTTTAGTGCGCATGCACACACACACACACACACACACACACACACACATATATATATATATACATAATATAAGATATATACATATATATATATATATAATATTAATTGACATGAAAAGCATGTTGTATAAACATATTTTTTTAAATCTTTATTCATTCATTAGGTTCTATGACCACTTTTCTCCTATAAGAACCTTTCTAAAATTATCGCATTTTGTGCATCTTTCTCTTTTAATAGTTTTACATTATCCTTTGATAACTTCATCCCTTCTCTCATCAGAATTTCTTTCATTTCTCGAAATTATTATGTTTTGCTAAATTTTTTCATCATCCCATGTCACAATCTGCAGCTTACCTCCTTCTAAGGAATATCTTCCTTTCCACTTAATTTCTCCTTTCAGAATAATAAGAATCTTCTACAATTGTTCAATAATTGGGAAAGAGTATGAATAACCCAAGAATTTAAAAGATTTCAAATCATGTCGAGGGGTCATAAGACCATGAAGTATTCTCCAGGTTTAATAGTTCATCACTACTGTAAACCATCTTTAAAAGAATGTTTAGCGATCACACAGACTGAAATCACTCTCTACAAGTACTCTAGGTGATCAGCCTATCGTACCCCTACGTCTTGCACAATGTATTATATTTTAACATCATAACGACTATATGCTTTACTTTCGGAACCATTATCTCTGATAACATATCCCCTTTCTATAGGGTTGTTCACCTCCGCTTCTTAACAAATGAATCTGTACCAAAAAAATTTTGTTTGGCAGAGTTTGACAAAAAACGCTCGAATTTCATATATATTTCTCAATATTTGTCTAGCTGAATCAAATAGCATAGACTTCTAGCAAAAATTTGGACATCAATCGAGATATATATACATACATTCTTAACCAACTCAATTGGCATACCTTTCTTAGCTTAAAGAAAACAAATAATCCTTTTTTTTAAACATCTTTTTTAGCATATCTTTTCGAAGTTTAGAGGAAACCAAAAATCATTTTTATATCACGATATCATATCGTCTTAATGCAATGTTGAGGATTCAGTCATGCTGCATCATACCATAGTGGGATGACGATCCTATGATCACATCCAACACTAGGTTCAATTGCATTGATGACTCCCTCGATTATTATTTCCACACCATATCAAACGATGCATATGATCACAAAATTACGTTTTGATAATTCCAAATCATTTTTGTCTAGCCGAAACTACTAGCATAGACACGGGAAAAAATAGCACTGTTTTAAAAAGCCATTGATTTAATCATCTGTTCCAACATTTTTCAAAAATAAAGAAGTGCAACATCAGTACGAAGTCAATTAAATTTCAAAAATCTAGCATAGCTAGAAGATTGAGAATATCCAATTTTCCTCCATCATCTTAAATCCTTACTCCACTGCTTTTTTACTTAATTTGTGACAACCCGAATTTTTATAAGTTATTAAAATAAGAATTTAATAATTAAAATTCTTATTATGGGATGTTTTGAGTTTGAGTATATATATATACGTGCTTTATATGTTGAAATATATGATATAGTGTGAAGAGAAATATATATTCATATATTGGAAAAGTGAGGTTTAATAGTTAAGTTAACTATTGAAGAAATTAAATGAATTTTGTAATTAATTTTAAATATTTATTCAATTAAATAAATATTTTAATTAATTTATTTATTGAGATAAATAAATAGTTGATGAATTATGGTGCATTAATTTAGTAACTAAATTGATTAATGTAAATTAAATTGAATAATGTTAATTTTATTTGAAGGATTTAATTTAAGGAAATAATTAAATTAAATCAATTGCTTAATATTTAAGAAAATAATTAAATTAAATAAAATGTTGTTTTGATCTAATTTATTAATTAAATTAGATATGTAAAGATTTATTAAGTATGTTACAATGGGATTTATAATTATTATAATTATAATTGCAAGTTATTTAAATGTTACATGTGTGACGAGTGAAACTATATAATTAAAGTATTATAAAAATAATATAGTTTGGCGGGTTTGTGGTAGCCAAACAAGGCTCTGTGACCTTTGGCTTATTCAATTGACGCCTTTTTGTTATTTTCTAACGGAAGAGTACGTGGGGGAGTGTCAGTTTATTTCTTCACATCTTATTTTCTAAGGCCAAAATAGCAAAGGGTTAGAAAGAGGGCTTGGAAGAAGAGAGGAAATACAGTGGAAATTGAGAGATTAAGCCTATGAGATTATGGCCAAGAGGAAGGAGATTCACCATCTTTTTGCTAAACATATAATCTAGAGGATTAAAGGTATAATTTATCTTAATTTTCTTTGCAATACATATTCTCTGTAAATTGGAAATTTTGTTGGATAGGGTTAAGATGTCGAATTCTATGTTTGTATGTTGTTGCTAAACTTGTTAGTTATCATATATAATCCTTGGTTGATGTTCAAATTCGTGAGAATTGGTTAGTAGGAAGAAAGGTAAAATAACAATGTTTATATTATAGAATATGGCTTAGAAAGTACAAAATTTCATGGTCAATACTTGTTATAATCTGTAAATTGATGTTGGATTATGTTAGTATGTGAAGAAACGAAAGCGGCATAGTTTAAATCGTGTCAATTGATTAAGAAACGAAGTCGTGGCGATCGAATTCGCTAAATATGTTAAAACATGAAAATAGAGTATGAACATGTGTTTTGGGTCAAATTTTAGGTTGGTTAATGTTTTTATAAATTGTTAGAATTCTATTATGTTGTAGTTCTATGAATTATGAATCCATAGAATCGAAAACAGACTAATTTGGATGTGTATAACTCAAGTTATGAAGATTAGTAGTAGAAAAAGGGTCAAAAATCGCGAAGAAACGGTAGCTTGAGTCCTGTTTTACGCTACTTGGTATTGTTGCTACTGCTGTGCCTAAGTCATTTGTGGCGTAGCTGCGCAATAGGGCATAGTTTGCGCTGTGCCCAAGGCTTAATTGGGCGCAGCTGCTCCCAAAGTGTGTTAGGTGTGACTGCTTTGACTTGTTTTAGTAAAATAGGCATAACCTTTTCATACAAACTCCGATTGAGGTGATTTAAGATGATTCGGAGCGAGGACGAATAGACCTACAACTTTTATTCTTTAAGTTGTTCAATTGGAGGTCGGAAACAGTAGTCAAAATGATCATCGTTGTGACTGATGCGTATTCAGAGGCAATCGGAGGGCGTCGGGCATGCACATACACAAGTATAGTGATGTTGATGATAATAGATGTAGTTCTAAGTTATAGAACATGAATATTATGAAGTATAATAATGTTTAACATTAAGAAATGATTAATTAGATAAGTTGAATACGCATACTAAGCACACATAAGAGAGACAAATTGGACGTGTGACGAATAAACGTCGAAACGCCATGATAAGTGTTAATGAACGTAAAAAGTGTTTTAAATTAAATGAAATTAATATTATAAGATATTTATTAGGGTTAATATAAAACCAATAATGATTCTTAGTAAGACTTAAACACTTAAATGAACTTCGAGTACGAAATATAGTGAGATATAAGTCAAAAGTTAACACAATCAAATTGAACATTGTGTATTGATTAATAAGAAGGGTTATGAGATGTAGAGTAAGTTTACATTATAACTACTATGCGTTGCTATGTAACTAATAGTTGATGTGCATGATTATATAATTGTGTAGGGCACGTGAAGTGCAGATAACTGTAAGCTGTTAAACTGTTATTGGCAAACAACGATCAAGGCAAGTCTTTCAGTTCCTATTTGCTATGTGAATTTGATTGTTTTAAATCTTTATTGCAAAGAGCATGATGTGTTATATATATGTTGAATGTATGAAATGTTAAAGTCAACTTATGACTACGTTGATTGAGTAAAGCATGCTGATTGAGTACGGAACTCAATCTTTATACTTGCTATATGAACTGTAACATGTATGTTATGTTAGTCCAATATTTATGAGATATATGTTGAGCATGCTATTATGTGCTATGTGATGCATGAAAACTGTTAGATTTTGCTGGGCTGTCTAGCTCAACCTTGCAAATAATCACTTTTGCAGGTTCAAGCTTTAAGGTAAAGTTATGAGTTACTTGAAAGACATGAATCAGATGTGATACTTGAAGATTTATACACTTTTGTGTTATTATTATTTGAACCATATTTAAGTTTCCGAATAATCTATTAATGTTGAATTGTAATATTATTTTGCAATGTAAACTATTGTAATATTAAAAATGATTCTGAGATATTTAGATGTAAAGATTGAAAGTTCTGGGAACGAGAATAGTTTGTAAGAGAAAATTTTAATTGTAATAGAAAATTTTAATTATTCCGCAAATTTCAATGGTTGTATTATGGTTTGATGATGTAAAAATTAGAGGTTGAATGTAATATTAACGACCGAAGTCGAGAATTAAATTGTATGAATTTTGGGGTCGTTACATAATCATTCTACTAATCTTTAGCACCATCAATGGTTACTATACCAAAAATTCTTAGTCCTTCCTTCACAACTTTTCTATACCCAATACAGTTCATCAAACTTACCACAATAATATGAGTTTAGGAACTTGTCCTAGCAATACGTAGTCGAAGAACCAATCAGAGACTGTCCATATGCTTAGGGGTTCAAAAATATACATATGATTATGAGTCATCAACTTACCATAAGCATGAGTTTTAAGAACTCGCACCTAATCCTAATAAAATCTTACTAATCTTAATAGTCTTTGACTATCAAATATACACATGAGAAAAGAATCACATTTTCCCCACATATACATTGATAGCGTGACACCAACATTCTAATGATTATCAATGTGATAAACTGAGTGCATGCACAAAACCGTCACCCGTACAAAGGTTTGTACAACTCAGCCATCACATGAGTCCTCAATTGAAATCCTACCTAACTCTATCTTTCTCTTAATTTTTATTTGCTCGATACAAATTTTTCTTATCTCATCATTTATAACTCCTCGTGAGTTTGCCTTGTACTATTTCATAGTACATTCTCTTATAGCATCAAACTGTAACTAATCATTCATTACAGATCATCTATCATTTTACAAATTAACCAGATCACGTCGTGATATTATTCTACAATCATCTTCTTTATGATTCCTTTCTTATATTATGATCATTTTGGTTTCATGATCCTCATTACTTCCTCTTTAATTATATTGTCTTATGATTATTCGACTCAATTTTAACTTTTCAGGTTCGTCTTTGAACCCAAACACATTATCTTAACTTTTTTTCATAAGCATTATCTGAATATATCATCAATTAAACTCTATTTGAGTTCATTATTATTATTAATTTAATCACTTTCATCTTGTAGACATTGTCTATTCATTAATGCTTAACATCTTATTATTGGAGTCAAGTAACTCCAAATTATTGTCTTGTATATGTCTTCAAGATTCTTCCTTGAATCTACTCATATATATTTTAAGCTTTTCCTTATAAATTTTTAAAATTTATTTCTTATCACTTAAACTCTATCTGAGTTTATTCTTTCATTATCTTCACCTTCTGTAGACACTCGAATTTTTTTGCACTCTTGTTACTAATATTGCAGGAGGGCAGAATCGTCTTTCAGAGATAACCTTGGAGGACAGCTCAGCTCAACCTCGGAGATAACCCTGGGATACTCAGTTCTTACCATCTCGGAGATAACCCCGAGATAATCAGTCCTATCCCAGAGATAACCCTGGGAGTTCCAGTTTTAACCTCGTAGATAACCCCGAGGGATACAGTTCAAGTTCCAGAAATAACACTAGAGAAAGCTCTTTCAACTCGGAGATAACCCCGAGATAACCAGTTTCATCCTGGAAATAACACCGGGAGTTTTAGATCTAACCTCGAAAACAACACCAAGGAGTGCAGTTTCATTTTCGGAGATAACCCCGGAAATGCTCATTTCAACCCTTGTAGTCAGCTTCAACCTCAGAGATAACCCCGAGTCACTCAGTTCGAACCCCGGAGACAACCCCGGGAGGTTAGGCATACCTCAGAGACAAACCTGAGGACCTTCAGTACTCACAACAGCCCAATCTCAGAGATAACCCTGAGCAACGACTGCTACATCAGCCCAATCCGGAGATAACCCCGGTGAGGGGCAAAATCATCATTTTGCCACCTCGATCCTACATTTACGCCGTCTCAACACATTTCAACATACATTCTACACAACAATGTCCTACACGAACTAATAGCTCCAATCCCATGTCATTGTATAGCTCTCGATAACAACACTCCGAAAAGGGCGTATACACCTCGATCTGATGTTCGGATTGAAGTTCTGAAAGTTCGAGCGGATAACACGTTGCATGCATGCTCATACTTCGAGACGATGGGACCCGAGGAGCTCGGGGAACCCCGGACACCTGTAGGTGCACCTGTGGTTTCCGTATGTACACCTGTGGCTCCCCCCTCTATAAATAGGGTTCTTGGGGTGGCCATTTTGTAAGAGAAAAAGGCGAGGAAGCCCTGTCCAATTTACTCTGTACACACTATAAATTGAGTGCTTTCTCATTTTAAACACTTGTGAGCTTATATTTTGCTATATTTTTACCGATAGGAACCGAGTGTTCATCTATTTAAAGTTATAAAAGTCTTCTTTGGCAGTCCACTGTAAGCCCTTTTACATCTTTTAAAGCCTTTCTCAACTATTGTGCACGCACAATTATTCACGTTGAGAGTCGTGTTGTGTGTGTAGACCCAGACTTCGGTCTATGACTTTTAATTTCTATTGTACATATATACTTATATATATATATATGTATGTATGTAAGACCCCGAATTTTATGAAATAAAAGTATTCAATTTTTCTTATAATTAATATTTAGTAAATTGTTAAATTGATAAAAGTTTAAAGTTAAGGGTGAGATATGAAATTTTTTTCAAAATAAGCAAGTGGCTATAAAATACTCATTGTTGTCGGGGAATATTCATTTGATCGTGGAATATTCTTGTTGTTGGGGAATATTCGTACGACAACACAGCCAGTTGTGGGCCCCATAAAAGAATAACTGTTGGATGAAGAAAAAGACAAGTTTGAGTTTTTATAAATAACGGCGTAATTATTACTGAATTAACACTTTGTTGGATTACACAGTGGTTAAAATCTGATGTCTGGCGTGGTTGCACAATAGCACACGGTATTGCACAATATTTTTGAATTATTGATTCTTACGTATGAAGGAACTACTCAATATTTTATTTTATTGGTTCAATAATTGTTGCGTTGATATTTTATATTATTGTTGTTTCAATAATTGTCATTGAACAGTATTTCCCAGTATCAGATCAATAATTTATATTATTTGAATAAAATTATTAGATAGCACTATTGGTAATGTCTAGAAAGTTCTGTTAAGGAGAGGTTTGGTCACCTAATTGCGCGCTAGTAAGGAGAAATCCTTATCGGAAAGCCCCCTCTTTCCTGGGAACCACCTGGTTGTCATTATTGTGATTCTACAATATCTTTTGTGAATAATTAACTATTAATAAGGAAATATTTATTTGATTCGGATATAATTGATGGATATAGTTATTTTTATGTGGTTATAAATGAAGGAAATTGGTCCAAAGGACTCATAATCCGAAAAATCAGTGTTCTTGAGATATATTGCGTGAGTTATAATTTTTAATCCGACCGTTGGATCGTTGTGATTTTTGGATATGTTATACATATGTAAGTTGAGTACATGTCTACAAATTTTGAATCGTTAAAAATTAACGTATGATTTGTTATGAATTTTAATAGGTGACTGATTCAGAAATTATGTTTATAAATGATTTTTGGTGGAAAATTCTAGAATGAGTGGGCCCCACTTTTTGTTGGTGAGAAATGTGGTTAAATTTTATTTCAAATGTGGTGGGTGGCAATAGTAGCAGGTAAAGCCATAAGGTAATAGGTCAAGTCTGATTTGGTGTGCTAACATTTTCCTATAAATAGAGTGTTGAGTTAGAATTGAAAATCACACCAGAAACATAAGTTTTCTCTCCCTATATTATCGAGCGTATTTTTATGAGTATTTTGATACTTTGAGAGTTGCTAATCAGTGCAAGTTTCTTTCAGCATCATATCTGATATTCCAGTCTGAAGTACTGCTCTTTTGAGGTAAGGGATTGTAAGGGATTTTTAAGGGATTGTAAGGGATGTTATTTTCTTCTTAAATGATATTATTTTCTTCAATATCATTATGCCAAATTATTTATATGAGTTTTAATGTGGAATTTCTACCTTTTCTATATCAGGGTTACTATTCACGTATACGGGACTATTTACGTATATGATATTATTTATGTATACGGTACTATGTACGAATACGGGTTACTATTCATGAGTTACTATTCATGAGTTATTATCCACGAGTTACTATTCACGAGTTATTATTCACGGGTACCATTCACGACAAATTAGTTTCTTTTTCTGACCAAATTATCGTTGATTTATGAATCTTACTCTTGAAATTAAATGCAGTTGTTGATCATATTGTTTTTATTCTCATATATAAAATTTTTATAACTCTAATGATGATATTTCTCTTTGACTTGAGTGTAAAGATGGGTAGATTATTGGTATGACCGTGACTATGAGTTCTCTTTGGCCAGTAGTGCAAAGATGAATTGTTGACTGGTATGATCATGACCATTGAATTTATAATTGAATATCTTTAGCTTAAGTGCAAAGGTGAATCGATCAACATGGTTGTAATTATTGTTTATATAAATTTGGAAATGATTATATATTTCTTTGAGATATTAATATCTTTGGCCCGTAGTGCAAAGATGACATGTTGTTGAATATCTTTGGCCTGTAGTGCAAAGATGACCTGTTGTTGAACATCTTTGGCCCATAGTGCAAAGATGACCTGTTGCTAAATATCTTTGGCATGTAGTGCAATGAACTGTTAATGAATATCTTTGGCCTGTAGTGCAAAGATGAACTTATTAGTATGATTATGAACATGAACTGTGATTTGGTATAACCATTATCTTTGACGTTTCAGGTAAAGACAGGTGATGTAAATTATATTCGTTCTGGATGAGAAGAGGAATTTAGAACCACAATTCTGGTTATGAGTTATTCACATGATTGTGAACAAGAACTGTTGATTGATGTTACAAGAATAAAACATTATTGGTGGACTTTTAAAATGGAGAAGATAATAGACTTTATGGTCTATTTGACTCTTCTCATGGATTGCTCGTTCTGCTACAACTATGGTTGAAAAGTTTTATCATCTACCATATGTTCTAAATCTCTGATTTATTATTGATGAAGGCTATTAATAATTTAATTATCTTTAGTCATGATATTCTTTACTATGCTAGTTGTGCTCACCCTTTTGCTTCATAATTCCTTTAAGGTAATAACAGTGTTTTCGGGTCGAGCGAGGATAACAGGGGAATAGAACGGTGGTGTATAGTTGTTGAGGTTCTCCCTAAATAGTATGGAAATAGTTTTATTGAGAACTTTAGATAAGTGTGTCATATTGTATACATCATATGATATTTAATTTTGGTGAACCGAATAGGGTGAGGTGAACCTAACTTTGGAAGGGTGTTTTGCCACTATCATACAAGATGTCTAATGACATACAAACTCGTGTTATCATAAGACAGGGTTGTGCACATCCACTTGCTGAGTATATCTACGAGCACTACCTATATGATCTTGGAGTTTGGTTGAAATATAATTTTCAATTGCAAATAGTGGAGATAGTTATATGTCAAGAGAAGGCTCACCATTGGAAAGAACATGATAGTAATCTTCTCGTTTTTCTTTGGGGTCTATTGGGTCAACCAAGGATAATTTTATGGGCATATGATATCTATCATAACCTAGACGCATGGCCTCCCATGTACGAAGGTTTTCTTGAGCATTTCCCAAAGATTTTAGTTTCAAAAACAGTTATTGACTGTACCTTTATGTAAGGTGCCATTGTGACGTCCTATCCAAGGTTGGGATGAGAGTCATAGTTGGTATATAATTGCATCAAAACTCACAACATATGTGTTGTTGTGTTTTGCACGACAATTGTAGTAATAAAGTTGTAGTTATTTTCTGTACCATGTATTTGGCGACTCAGAATAGGTTGGATGGATTGGACCTATTTTGGGAACGTCATAGTTGGTATCAGAGCATAGGGATATTGTCTCTGGTGGAGATCGGAGAATAGAACTAGGAGGGGAGAGATGAGTAAATCCTTCGCTAGTGTGTCCTACCAAAGCTTATTTGTTGGTCAATCATAATATCGGGATATTATGTATGTTCAATTAACCCTTATTTTGAAGCTATATTCTAGAATGATATCTAAAATACAGGAGATGAGCAATGAAGAAATCATGAGGACAAGGAATATGGAATCTGAAATGAAAGCAAGGTATTCTCAACTCCTTGAAATACCAGGTACGTAAATTTCGGGGATGAAATTTCATAAGGAGGGGAGATTGTAAGACCCCGAATTTTATGAATAAAAGTATTCAATTTTTCTTATAATTATTATTCAGTAAATGGTTAAATTGATAAAAGTTTAAAGTTGAGGGTGAGATATGAATTTTTTTTCAAAATAAGCAAGTGGCTATAAACCACTCATTGTTATCGAGGAATATTCGTACGACGGCGCAGCCAGTTGTGGGCCCCATAACAGAATAACTATCGGATGAAGAAAATGACAAGTTTGAGTTTTTATAAATAACGGCGTAATTGTTACCGTTAACACTATTGGATTACCTGGTGGTTAAAATACTGATGTCTGTCGCGTGGTTGCACAAGAGCACACCAGCAGATTGCATGATATTTTTGAATTATTGATTCTTACGTCTGAAGGCACTACTCAATAATTATTCTGATAATTCTTTATTCAATATTTTATTTTATTGGTTCAATAATTGTTGCGTTGATATTTTATATTATTTTTGTTTCAATAATTGTCATTGCACAGTATTTCCCATTATTAGATCAATAATTCATATTATTTGAATAAAATTATTAGATAGAACTATTGGCAATGTCTAGAAAGTTCTGTCAAAGAGAGGTTTGGTCACCTAATTGCATGTCAGTAAGGAGAATCCTTATCGGAAAGCCTTCTCTTTCCTAGGAACCACCTGGTTGTCATTATTGTGATTCTGCAATATTATTTGTGAATAATTAATTATTAATAAGGAAATATTTATTTGGTGCGAATATAATTGATGGATATATTTATTTTTATGTGGTTATAAATGAAGGAAACTGGTCTGAAGGACTCATAATCTGAAAAATCAGTGTTCTTGAGATATATTGCGTGAGTTATAATTTTTAATCCGACCGTTGGATCGTTGTGAGTTATACATATATAAGTTGAGTACATGTCTATAAATTTTGAACCGTTAAAAATTAACGTATGATTTGTTATGAATTTTAAGAGGTGACTAATTCAGAAATTATGTTTATAAATGATTTTTGGTGGACAATTCTAGAATGAGTGGGCCCCACTTTTGGTTGGTGAGAAATGTGCTCAAATTTTATTTCAAATGTTGTGGGTGGAAATAGTAGCAGGTAAAGCCATCAGGTAGCAGGTCAAGTCTGCTTCGGCGTGCTAGCATTTTCCTATAAATAGAGTGCTACGTTAGAATTAAAAATCACACCAGAAACATAAGTTTTCTCTCCCTATATTATCGAGCGTATTTTTGTGAGTATTTTGATACTTTGAGAGTTGCTAATCAGTGCAAGTTTCCTTCAATATATCCAGATATTCGAAATGACGTCTTTTGCTTCTTTTGAGGTAAGGGATTGTAAGGGATTTTTAAGGGATTGTAAGGGATGTTATTTTCTTCTTAAATGATATTATTTTCTTCAATATCATTATGCCAAATTATTGATATGAGTTTTATTGTGAAATTTCTACCTTTTTCATGTTGGGGTTACTATTCACGTATATAACACTATTCACATATACGACACTATTTACGTATATGATATTATTTACGTATACGGTACTATGTACGAATATAGGTTACTATTCACGAGTTAGTATTCATGAGTTACTATTCACGGGTACTATTTACGACAAAATTGGTTTTTTTTGACCAAATTATCGTTGATTTATGAATCTTACTCTTGAAATTAAATGCAGTTGTTGATCATATTGTTTTTATTCTCATATATAACATTTTTATAACTCTAATGTTGATATTTCTCTTTGACTTGAGTGTAAAGATGGGTAGATTATTGGTATGATCATGACTATGGGTTCTCTTTGGCCAGTAGTGCAAAGATGAATTGTTGACTGGTATGATCATGACCATTGAATATCTTTAACTTAAGTGCAAAGGTGAATTGATCAACATGGTTATAATTATTGTTTAAATAAATTCTGAAATGATTATATATTTCTTTGAGTTATTAATATCTTTGGCCCGTAGTGCAAAGATGACATGTTGAATATCTTTGGCTTGTAGTGCAAAGATGAATTGTTGATGAATATCTTTGGCCCGTAGTGCAAAGATGACCTGTTGTTGAATATCTTTGGCCCGTAGTGCAAAGATGACCTATTGCTGAATATCTTTGGCATGTAGTGCAAAGATGAACTGTTAATGAATATCTTTGGCCGGTAGTGCGAAGATGAACTTATTAGTATGATTATGAACATGAATTGTGATTTGGTATAACCATGATCTTTGATGTTTCAGGTAAAGATAGGTGATGTAAATTATATTCGTCTTGGATGAGAAGAGGAATTTAGAACCACAATTATGGTTATGAGTTATTCACATGATTGTGGACAGGAACTGTTGATTAATGTTACAGGAATAAAATATTGTTGGTGGACTTTTAAAATGGAGAAGATAATAGACTTTATGGTCTATTTGACTCTACTAATGAATTGCTCATTCTGCTGCAACTATGGTTGAAAAGTTTTATTATCTACCATATGTTCTAAATCTCTGATTTATTACTGATGAAGGCTATTGATAATTTAATTATCTTTAGTCATGATATTCTTTACTAAGATAGTTGTGCTCACCCTTTTGTTTCATAATTCCTTTCAGGTAATTAGAGTGTTGTCGGGTCGAGCGAGGATAACAGGGGAATAGAACGGTGGTCTATAGCTGTTGAGGTTCTCCCTAAATAGTATGAAAATAATTTTATTGAGAACTTTAGATAAGTGTGTCGTATTGTATACCTCATTTGATATTTAATTTTTGTGAACTGAATAGGGTGAGGTGAACCCAACTTTGGAAGGGTGTTTTGCCACTATCATACAAGATGTCTAATGACATACAAACTCATGTTATCATAAGACAGGGTTGAGCACATCCACTTGCTGAGTATATCTACGAGCACTACCTATATGATCTTGGAGTTTGGTTGAAATATAATTTTCAATTGTAGACAGTGGAGATAGTTATATGTCAAGAGAAGACTCACCATTGGAAAAAAACATGATAGTAATCTTCTCATTTTTCTTTGGGGTCTATTGGGTCAACCAAGGATAATTCTGTGGGCATATGATTTCTATCATAATCTAGACGCATGGCCTCCCATGTACGAAGGTTTTCTTGAGCATTTTCCAAAGATTTTAATTTTTAAAACATTTATTGATTGTACCTTTATGTAAGGTGCCATTGTGACGTGCTATCCAAGGTTGGGATGAGAGTCACAGTTGGTATATAATTGTATCAAAACTCACAACATAAGTTGCACGATAATTGTAGTAATAAAGTTGTAGTTGTTTTTTGTACCATGTATTTGGCGACTCAGAATAGGTTGGATGGATTGGACCTATTTTGGGGGCATCACAATATATATATATATATATATATATATATATATATTACATTTCTGTCAGGCCTAGAGTTTACTTCGTGGCCATTTACATCTTTATTTACGTTTTGTCCCGCTTGGAGTTTACTTTGTGGCGGTTGATCATTTCTCTCTCTCTCTCTCTCTATATATATATATATATATATATTTACAACTTTTATATATTTACATTTCCAATCCCCCATGGAGTTTCTTCGTGGTGGTAGATCCTTTGTATATATATATTTACAACTTTTATATATATAACTGCTTACAGCTTCCATACAAATTGCTACATCATGTGAGCCTAGGAATCTGTGATCACATATTCAGACTCCTAAATCTAGATTTGGTTCCCGTGATGGACATTTTTGGCTATAATCAGCTTGTACATTATTCATGGTATTTTAATTTCCTTAGATGGCTTTCATGCCCACAAGGAATTCGGCACTGCTATATATATTATTTTCTCGAAGATGCCTTGCATCTCGAAAATAAAAGCAATCAAGCCGAACATTATAATAAAATGGAAGTATCAAAGGCCTCAATTACTATTGAGCATAAGGGTTTGAAAAACCTCTTTTACAAAATGTCATTGCTATATCTTGTTAAAATTGAACTTTTATACAAAAATTCAAACCCTTTGTATATGAAAATGAGGCATAGCACCACTTCCAGATAATTGCACATTGATCCACACACACACACACACACATTCATATAACAGTTTAATTGAAAAGTGGCGATCACCGTGGTAACACGGATGTCAGGGGGTGCCTAACACCTTCCATTTGCATAATCAAGTCCCCAGACCTTAATGAATCTTGGTTTCACAGACCTGTTAAACAGTGGCACATCAATGGGTCAATGTGCTAACCTTTTCTCAATTGAGTTGGTGCAACCATTTAAAAATACTAACTGGCGCCTCTTAAAGTCCAATCGTCGACATATATATGTCGGACCTTTTCAGAACTTGTTTTTTTCAAACAAATCTCACCTAACATGAGAACAACAAAAGACAAGAACAGAAAAGGGATAATAAAAATCCCGACGCGACAGGTGGCGAGTCTGCTGGGGACATCCAATAAGGGGACTTAAGCCGCTACTACAAACCTTTCAAACTGTTATATGCTTGTGTGTGGATGTTGTAGTTACATTTACATAGATGTGTACGAATGCATTTACCTACTGAACTTAGTGCTTCGCACTGTATCTACTTGTGATATTAAAGTGCTTCGCACATGCCATCATTTTCTTAACGGTGAAAAACGTTGTATGTGAATGTATGTTGTGTGGTCCCTCCCTCAGGAGACTATCATGTTGGTGTTTGATTACTGGACTCGTAGGGAGACTAATTCCAAAGAGGCTTAGGAAAGGCACCACCCAGATTCGCTCCAATTGAAAGACCAGATTAACTTCCCGTCAAGTAAATTGCGATGATCTGTGAACCTTCATGCCAAAAAGCCGCGAGAGTAACCTAAGATAGGTCAGCCTCTGATAAATCAAACACGGAGGGAAGTCTCTTCATACTTTCCCATTTTCAATTACTTGTAATATCATACCATATCAATCTCATTTGAATGAGAAATATAAAGAAATATGTGTACATGCATAATTTATAACATGGCATGCTATCCTATATTACAAATAGCTAACATCCGTTTTGCAAGATAATACTCCTAAAACGAACATATCACATAGCATATAACATTTATACATTCCCTAAGACTAAACTACATAAGTTTTTTTATAGGGAAACAATTGGGCCTGTTACCCCCTAAAAGTCCAAAAAGGCAAGGAGCCTACAGCCAATTATGTCTTCATCTGACCAAACTAATCCTGCTCCTGTCTCTCATGAGGAGTTTGCCGGATTAAGCAAACAAATTACAGATTTGGTTATTCTGCTTAAAGAACTACACCAGTCTACTCAGGGTCCACGAATACCCATACATACAGAATCCTCTGCATAGGGAGGAACTCAAGGTTCTGACCAAGCAAATCCAGTACCTGAGCTTCAGTTGGATAAGTCCAACAAAACTCCTGAAATTACCCATCTTAAAGAAGATCCAGACACCAGTGATATCAGGAAGAAAGTCCTTCAAATGGAAGAGACCATTCGTTCTATTAAAGGAATTGGAGCACACGATAGTGTTTCATATGCTGACCTTTGTATATTCCCTGGTGTTCATTATCCAGAGAAGTTCAAAACTCCCAGCTTTGAAAAGTATGATGGGTTGGGAGATCCTTACACACATTTGAAGTTATTCGTTGGAGAACTTGGATCTTATACCGAGGATGAGAAGCTCGGAATGCAACTGTTCCTAAAAAGTTTGACTGGAGAAGCCTGATCGTGGTATACCAGATTAGACAACTCCAAGAATCATAGTTGGGAAGAGTTGGCTCATGCCTTCCTCAGGAAGTACAATTTCCAGTCTCGGATGGCTCCTGACCGGTACCAAATTACCAAAGTCAAGAAATAATGTAATGAGTCTTTCAAAGAGTATGCTCAAAAGTGGAGGTGCCTTGCTGCTCAATTTATTCCCTCTATGACTGAGTCAGAAATGGTGATGACCTTCATAGATATACAAGAAGCTCCCTTCTATTAGATAGTCTTAGCTGGCATTGGCAAGCCATTTTCTGAAATGATTAAACATGGAGAGATGGCTGTAATGGGATTGAAGTCAGGAAAGATTCAAGACCTAGCCGCTCTGAAAGCTGTTGTTGAGCACATCAAGTCTGGAAATTATGGAAACAACCCTAGGAGGGTCCATAAAAAGGAAGAGGAGGATGTTTCCATGATACTACAAGGCCAGAAAGGCAGTTAGAACATGCCTATCCAAAGGAGAAACTACTCCCCTTTTCAAGCACAGTCTTCCAACCCTACATTGCCAATGAGTGGAGAAGTCCGACGCAACCGAGTGTTCACACCCTTAGGGGACTTACTCGAGAATATTCTCTATCTTATAACTACTTAATAGAAAATTATTCATCTTCTTCCACCAGCCAACCCAAATGGGAAGGGTTTTAATGCTACCCGAAAATGTGCCTATCATGCTGGAGCGCTAGGACATGATACTTAGGATTGTTGGGCCTTAAAACATAAGATCCAGGATCTGATTGATAATGGTGAGATCGTGGTTACTAAACCCGACCAACCTCACGTGCAAGACAACCCTCTTTGTCAATACAAAGAAGAAGAGGTTAACATGATTAATTAGAGCAATGGACAGAGTTCCAATTATGGCAGCGAGTCCTCCCAAACTAGCAAGGAGAGTGCTGACAAATGGGATTATGTGCAGTTCTAGTTTCTGATGAAACGGAAGATGAAATCTCTTTGCAAGCAAGTTGAGCAATTGGCAGAACTAGTGATTCATCAGCACTAAGTCACATACCAATTAGTCTGCTAGGAGCATACTAGTCTCCTTCCTTTTGTTATAAATACTCCATCATCGTCTCCAAAAAGTGAAACAGTGGAGGATAAAATTGTAAAAAGAGCAATGATAAGGCTCGTAGGGATTTTTCCAACAAGAGGGAATTTACATACCTTGGCCAACCGATGGAGGAGATATTTTAGATGCTGGTTAATGAAGGAAGAATTATAGCTCTGCTACCTCCAATTAATCCCCATTCAAGTTGGTTTAATTCTAATGGAGTATATCAGTATCACTCTCATTCTTGCGGACACAACACTTAAGAATGATGGGCACTCCGCCATCTTATTCAGAACTTAATTGACAGTGGTGTCCTGCAGTTAGCAGACGATGACACTGTGTTACTCGAGAGTGGGGACACATTTCCTACAAAATGTAAGGAAGTCGTAGTAATTATATCCACTAAGGATGATTTGGCTGCCAGACCACTTACAATACAAGCAATTCAACTCAAATGTGTTGACAATCCTTTGAAAGTTGTTGTACTAAAGCCAATCACATTGCCATCTAGGCCACAGTATCCTGTTGTCATCTTGCAAAAAGTACCATGGAATTATGGATAGGATAAAGGATCCACATCCAACATAACTGCTATAGTGTTGAAGGAGAATCCACTGTATCTTCCCCACCGGGTGATGAAGCCTACCATCAAATCAAAGGGGAAAGTTCCCATTGAGAGAATTAAAGAGTTCCTCCATACTATGGGCCATAATGAAGCCAAGTTGGTTTTAAGCTTGAAAGAAGCTCCATAACAAATTTCTATACTGGACTTGGTTTTCTCTTTCGAAGATCACATGAAGGTTTTGCTAAAGGTTTTGGAAGAGGCCCATTTGCCGAAATCAGTGGATGTTGAAAAGTTCCAACATCTGGTTGATCACATTTTTTACAACAATGTGATATCTTTCACTGACGACGACATACCTCCCAAAGGGACTGGTCATTGCAAACCGTTACACATAGCGGTTCTGTCCTCCAGATATATGGTGGGTACAGTTCTGATAAATGGAGGTTCATCTTTAAATATAATTCCTTATGCCACTTTGGAGAAGCTGAACATCAATCTCAAGAGGATGAAAAGCAGTCATACGGTTATCAAAGCTTTTGATGGATCCCGACGTAATGATGTCGGAGAGATTGAATTACCTGTGGAGATTGGTCCACAAACTTTTTGTGTATCCTTTCACGTGCTCAAAATAGCCATATGATACAACCTGCTTTTGGGAAGAACATGGATTCATATGGCTGGAGCCATCCCTTCCACCCTACCAACAACTTAAATACATTATCAAAAATAGCCTAGTCACTGTTAATGCTTAGCTGGAATGTCCCAAATAAGGTGACATACCATTCATTAGATTTAATGCAGAAGTTGAACCGGTCAGTTTTCATGCCTTGGAGGTGAGCAACACTTACTATCATCTTATTGGGGCGCCACCTCTCATACCCAAGATTTCTGCCGAGGTAATGGCAGTAACTAAAGAGATGATATCGGTTGGCTATCAACCAGGATAAGGGTTGGGCAAAGATCATCAGGGCATTAAGTGCCCAATTCAAGTTCCCAGTCAAACCGAGACAGTCGGACTAGGCAATTCTTCCAGTTCCAGTCATAGGAATCCTCATAAGAACAAATAGATTCCTTCAGCTTCAGCCACACAACGATTATCTCAACCTACAGATCCTGAGCCTATACAGTCTCTTGTAAAAGTGCTTACCCATGTAATGGCTATGTTATTTCCCAAACTGATACTGGTCAAACGAAAAGAGGTCCTGATTCCAGATCCTGAAGTGGAAGAAAGGGAACGAAGACGTAAATAAGACATCTCCAGGAGATTGTCTCGCCTATGCGTTATTTTCCATGATGAGCACACAAATAGAGACACATCAGACGATGATTGTCCAGACATTATGGTCATCATTTGGTAAAAGAAGGACGATAATAGCCCCTTTATCACTGCAGTCCAACAAGACTTCACCCTTAGATAATTGGAGCAACACTCCTTGCATTTGTCGACA
Organism: Panax ginseng; assembly: GCA_020205605.1. Taxonomy (NCBI): domain Eukaryota; kingdom Viridiplantae; phylum Streptophyta; class Magnoliopsida; order Apiales; family Araliaceae; genus Panax; species Panax ginseng. The sequence goes on from CM035134.1 coordinate 92,329,393, forward strand.
AGGGTAAAAAAGGGAAGAAACTCCCTCTGCCCTGTAGATAGCTATAACTGCTTACTTTTCTGTACAGTATTAGCAGTTGTTTTGTCATTATAGGCTAACACTTTGTATTATTGAACAATTTCATATATTAAGTGAAAGCATATTTTGTTTCAGGACTCTGAATTTAGATGTACCTATCCTTGCAAGGACTGTAACTTTGATGAAAAGTTGGACTCAGACTTGATGGAAATACAAGAGGACACTGAGATACCTCAGGAGATCAAAGAATGGGTCGAGGATAAACCCAAATCAAATCTTGATCAAACCACCTCATTCAATCTCGGAACCTTAGAAAAGCTTATGCTAATCCATATTGGTACGGACCTAACTCCTAACCAAAGGAATGACATAGTTGCACTTTTAACCCAATTCCAGGATGTGTTTGCATGGTCTCATGAAGACAGGGTGGGCTTATCCACTGACATCATCATTCATCGTGTTCCCATTAAAGAAGGATTCAAGCCAGTCAGGCAGAAGCTCAGGTTATTAAAACCTAAGTAGAGTTTAAAGGTTAAAGAAGAAATTGTGAAACAATTTTGAGCAGGCATCATCAAGGTATCTACATACCCTGAATGGCTATCCAACATAGTCCTCGTACCTAAACTGGGAGGAAAGGTGTGAGTTTACGTGGATTACCAGGATTTGAATAAAGCTTGCCTTAAAGATAGCTTTCCCGTGCCATTTATCCACATTCTCATTAACAATACTGCTCAATACGACATGTATTCCTTTGCTAATTATTTTGCGGGGTACCATCAAATCATGGTTGCTGAGGAGGATCGTGAGAAAACTGCATTCATCACGCCTTGGGAACCTGTTGCTATAGACGTTTGTCATTCGGCCTTATTAATGCCGGAGCTACCTATCAGCGGGCCGTGATGGCTTTTTTCCACGACTTAATACATAAGGAGATAGAGATCTATATGGATTACATCATTGTCAAATCCCAAAGGGAAGAAGACAACTTAGACCATCTCAAAAAGCTCTTCAATAGGCTGCGTAAGTACAACTTGAAGTTTAATCTAGCCGAGTGCGCCTTTGGCGTTAAATCAGGTAAGTTTCTAGGATTCCTAGTCAGCCACAAAGGAATTGAGCTGGATCCCACCAAAATCCAGGCTATCATGGAAATGTCCATTCCTCAGACAGAGAAGGAAATACGGGGATTTTTGGGAAGGATCAATTTCATCAGCCGATTCATCTGCCAACTCACAACAACCTGTGAGCCTATTTTCAAGTTGTTAAGGAAGAACTCCTCTATGAAATGGAACGATGAGTGTCAAAAAGAATTCCTTACAATTAAAGAGCAGCTACTTAATGCTCCTATTTTGGTACCTCCCAGGGATGATGTTCCCCTGTTCATGTACATGTCCATCAATGACAATGCCATGGGCTAAAAAGATGATAGAGGCCAAGAGCGAGCTATCTAGTACCTTAACAAAAGATTCAGCAACAGTGAACTCAAGTACACTCTTATTGAGAAGACTTGTTGTACTTTAGCATGGGCTTCCATGAGGTTACACCATTACCTCCATGGTCACACAACCCATCTCATATCCCACGTGGATCCTCTCAAGTACATGTTCAGTAAACCCATGTTAAAGTGTCAGTTGTCCAGATGGAAGTTAATCCTACAACAATTTGATATCGTCTACGTGACGTGATATGTGGATTTTATATACATGAATCGGTGTCCATTTCATGCTAATTTGTTGCTAATTTCTTGTGTTCATGTTTGTTTTTACTTGTTTATGTTCTTTTATGTGTAGGATGGTTGTTGCGGCATTTAACGTATATTTGGAGTCAATTTGAACGATTTGGAGTCAATTGGTGCAACGTTATTAGAAGTCATGAAGCTCAGCCAGAATTTTAGTAGAACACACCCCCGCCGGGCGCGAGCCTAGGATAGTGAATTGGTGTAAACTGGAATAGTGAATTGAATTGGAATAAAGGTGTTAAAAAACAGAGTGAAGGTTAGGGTGAAATCATAAGTCTAATTCTCCATTAATTGTTTGAAGTTCCAGATTTTGATGTTTGTGAATGTTTTGTGGTAGTTTGTTATTCTTTAATTTAGAATCTCTAATTATAATTATTGAGTTGAATAGTTTAATAAAATTAGGATAATATGAAATTGGTACTTGTGAGTTTAAGATTATTGCTAGTTTATCTATGTGGGAACGATACTCTGCTTATCACTTTATTACTTGTTGACCACGTATACTTGCGTGTATTGCGTATATAGACTTTACCCAACAAGTTTTTGGCGCCGTTGCCGGGGATACAATTTAGTATAGATTTAATATTTTTACAATATAAGTTTAATTAATCCAGTTTTACTTAAATAATTTTTTTTATTTTTGTTTTGTTCCTCTTATTTCAGGTGTTTGAAGTAGTTTATGCAAACTCGGTCCAAAAATCCAGACATGATGCCTTTTGAGGACGACATTGAGAAAAGGTTCCAGAGGTTAAGTAAGTGGATCAAGGAAACGAGGCAAGAATTTGAAACATCTGAGAAAGAAGAGGAAATGGCAGCCAAAGATCAGAAAGCATTAAGGGACTTCGCCACACTCAAGGTGACTGAACTGTAGTCAAGCATTACCAGGCCCACAATAGCTACAAATACATTTGAAATCAAGCTTGGGACGATTCAAATGATTAAGAATTCAGTTTAGTTTGGGGGATTGACAAATGACGATCCGAATGAACATTTAGTCAGCTTTCTGGATATTTGCGACACCTTTAGGTACAATGTGGTGTTGGATGATGCAGTTAGACTTCGCTTGTTCTCATTCACTTTACGGGACAAGGCGAAGAGTTGGTTGCATTCTCTACCGCCCGGATCAATCACTACGTGGGAAGATTTAGCTCAGAAATTCCTCGCCAAATTCCTCCCACCGGCGAAAACTGCAAAGATGAGGAATGAGATAACGATGTTTGAACAGCAACATAGGGAGTCGTTAGATGAGGCATGTGAGAGATACAAAGAATTTCTTAGAAAATGACCACATCATGGATTGCCCAAGTGGCTGCAAATGAACACCTTTTACAACGGACTATATGGGAATCTCAGAACGATTATTGATGCAGCGTCGGGCGTTGCATTCATGGCTAAGAGTTACGAGGAAGCAATTCAAATTCTTTACCTGTTATTATTTCTGCTGCACTTAACGATTTGTAGGAAGAAATGTTGCTAAGGGTGCTTAGGGAACACAAATCAGCGATTGGATGGACGATTGCAGATATAAGGAATTAGCCCTTCATTTTGCATGCACAAGATTCTAATTAAAGATGAGGCAAAACCAAGGGTGGAGAAACAACGTCGACTTAACCCTATTATGAAGGAAGTTGTGAAAAAGGAAATTTTGAAGTGGTTGGATGCCGGTATCATCTACCCAATTTCCAACAGTAGGTGGGTTAGTCCGGTTTAGTGTGTGCCGAAAAAGGGAGGAATGACCGTGGTGCAAAATGAGGACAACAAGTTAATACCGACAAGAACAGTGACAGGATGGAGGGTTTACATGGATTATAGGAAGTTAAACAAGGCAACCCAAAAAGACCATTTCCCGCTGCCCTTTATTGATCAAATTTTGGATAGATTGGCGGGACATGAATATTACTGTTTATTGGATGGGTACTAGGGCTATAACCAGATAGTCATCGCTCCGGAGGATCAAGAAAAGATGACATTTATGTGCCCTTACGGCACATTTTCATTCAGGAGGATGTCATTCGGGTTATGCAATGCACCTGCAACCTTTCAACAGTGTATGATGGCCATTTTTTCAGATATGGTGGAGAAAAATGTGGAAGACTTCATGGATGATTTTTCTGTCTATGGGGACAACTTTGATACTTGCCTAGGGAATCTGGTCATAGTGTTGTAGCAATGTAAGGATACGAACCTCGTACTCAATTGGGAAAAATGCCACTTCATGGTTGAAGAGGGAATAATTTTGGGCCATAAGGTATCGGCTCAAGGATTGGAGGTTGACAAAGCAAAGCTAGAAACAATCGAGAAACTACCTCCACTGAGCTCAGTTAAGGGTATTAGAAGTTTTCTGGGACATGTTGGGTTCTATAGGAGGTTCATAAAAGACTTCTCTAAAATTGCAAAACCTCTATGCAGTCTTTTAGAGAAGGATGCTACTTTCAGTTTTGATGAGGAATGCAAGTTAGCGTTTGAATTATTGAAGAAGAAATTGACTACAGCCCCCGTGATCATCGCACTAGATTTGGAACATGCCATTCAAGCTAATGTGTGACGCGAGCGACTATGCGGTTGGGGCTTTGTTGGGCCAACGACGAGACAAGGTGTTTCATGCCATATACTATGCAAGCAAAACACTCATAGAGACTTAAATGAATTACACAACCATAGAAAAGGAATTGCTTGCAGTGGTGTATGCGTTTGACAAATTTCGGGCATATTTAATAGGGACTAAGGTGATAGTCTACACGGACCATTCAGCGATTCGGTACCTAATAGCGAATAAAGATGCTAAGCCACACCTTATCCAATGGATTCTCCTACTTCAAGAGTTTGACTTAGAAATAAAGGATAGAAAGGGGACGAAGAATCAAGTAGCCGATCACTTGTCTAGGCTGAAGAACTAAGGGAAAGCGAAAGAAGACAGATGTAAAATTAACGAATCATTCCCAGATGAGCAACTGTTTGGGATTTCTGCAGAAATTCCTTGGTATGGGGATTATGCAAATTTTCTTGTGAGCAACATTCTTCCACCTGACCTCACAAGACAACAGAAAAAGAAATTTCTTCATGATGTAAAATGGTACATGTGGGACGAACCGTATTGGTTTAAGTAGTGCGCCGACAAAATGATAAGACGGTGCGTGCCCTATAGTGAAGTGAAAAACATTATGCATGAGTGCAATTCATCTACATATGAAGGGCATTATGGTAGCGAAAAGACAGCAGCAAAGGTGTTGTAAGCCGGGTTTTATTGGCCTACGTTATTCAAGGATGCCCACCATTTTGTCAAACAATGCGATAGATGTCAAAGGGTGGGAAACATTTCAAAACGGAATGAGATGCCTTTACAAATGATTCTTGAAGTGGAAATATTTGATGTATGGGGCATCAATTTCATGGGGCCATTCCCTTGTCTTTGAACAATCAGTATATTCTACTCGCAGTGGATTACGTATCAAAGTGGGTTGAAGCTGCAACACTACCATCTAACGATGCCAAGGTGGTCTTCAAATTCCTACAGAAAAACATTTTCACGAGGTTTGGCACGCCAAGAGCAATAATCAGTGACGAAGGTAGTCACTTCTGCAATAAGTCCTTCACAGCTCTTTTGGCACGTTATGGGGTCAACCACAAGGTAGCAACAACGTATCACCCTCAGACAAGTGGACAGGCTGAGGTATCAAACAGAGAAGTTAAGAAGATATTGGAGAAAGTAGTAAATTCGAGTCGTAAAGATTGGTCGCTTCGATTGGATGATGCATTATGGGCATACCGGACTGCGTACAAGACACTAATCGGGATGTCACCATATCAACTACTATACGGGAAAGCATGTCACTTACCGGTCGAGCTACAATATAAGGCTTATTGGGCGGTTCAAAAACTCAATTTTGATCAAGCAGCTGTAGGGAAAAAAAGGCTACTTCAACTGAATGAGCTCGACGAATTTCGCCTTCACGCTTATGAGAACTCCAAATTATACAAAGAAAAGGTAAAAAGATGGCACGATCAGAAAATTATGCATCAAACTTTCCAATCAGTCCTTTTGTTCAACTCACGGCTACGATTGTTCCCAAGACAGCTTAAGTCAAGAAGGTCGGGACCATTCACTATAAAGCGGGTATTCTCGCATGGCGCAGTTGAACTCTTTAGTCGCAATCCGTTAGAAACATTCAAGGTCAATGTTTAGCGTTTAAAGCATTACTGGGGTAGAGAAACGAACACCGATGTGATCGCTATCACATTGGCCGACACAACATGAATAGGAAGTAGTCAGGCTGAACGACTTAAAATCAAGGGCTAATTGGGAGGCAACCCAATCTTTAGTTTATTTATAATATTTTTCATGCATATTTGTTAAAATATAGTTTTTATTAAATTATTAGGTAGTAGAATGCAATAAAAGTCTCGTTAATCTCTTCATAATACATTATGTTATCAAAAACTCACTAATTCTCATGTTTTATATCATGCAGGATGGACAAAGGATCATTAAGTGCGTATAATGAAGCAAGGTTGAGAAAATAGGGGATTTTGGCAGAAGACACACTGCACTTAAAGGTGGGGGGTCTCCCGAATTGTAACGATGAGACATGCCTGTGCAAGCGAGCTTCATAAGCCTTGCAACCCCCGCCGGGGCGGGGGTCCTCAATGTCAAATTGCAGTAGCTAAGGCTACCGGGCGGGCTTTTTAAGCTTAACACCACCCGCCGGGGCGGGGGTCCTAGAACTCAATTGATTTTTTCAGCAGTTATGCTAGACTCCACAGCTCCCATAACTTCTACCTCAATTAAATCTCCCTATAACCTTCACCCACCACCCACTACACCCACGAATTCCAATGCTCCACTACCTCTCCCCACCTCTTCAATCCACCAATAAAATACCTCACACCAGCTCTATATATTACCATATCTCATCCCATATTCTTCACAACACTCTTTAACTACACTCATCAAATTTCGAATTAGGGCATTCATAGAGGCTATTTGTGATCAATTGAGAGGCAAACATATCACTATTTTCAAGTTAGTCAACTTCAGTCACCATAATTGAGGGTCAATTTGACAAGTTTGGGGGATAATCAATTGTGCACACCAAGTGTTTGTCAGTGTGTATCAACCAAGTTGGAGGGGCAAAGTATTGTGAGTCAAGTAATAGAGAGAACATGTCTTATGCAACCAACTTGCCAAAGGAGAGAGTTCATGGCCATCACAACCAACCCGACCTTTGATCGCCGAAATTAATTGAGTCTTGTCGTCGTAAGCCAGACATTAATACATGCTCACCAAAGCCCTAACACCGGAGCGGGGGTTGGCACCAGATCCTAGTGATGGGGAGATGATGCCTCAAATCTATCAAAAGGGGTGGACAAAATTCACCGAAGAGCTGGGACCTGCCGTTGTCAACATTGTCAAGGAGTTTTATGCAAACGCTGAGGATAGAGCTCCATTCAACGCGTTTATGCGGGGTCGCTTGGTGCCATTAAGTGTCGATGCAATCAACACCTACTATTAACTGCGGGTACCTCAACAATGCCAATATGCTCCGTTACATGATTTTGATCCAGACTATGAGGCCATACTCAAGGAGATGACAAAGCCGAGAACAACTTGGATCAAAGGTCGGAAGGGAGGTACGGTGTTCCACAGCAAGGACCTCAGCCAGTATGGAAAAATTTGGTACCCATTCCTATGTCCTAAACTATATCCGTCCCAACACACCTCGGACGTGACAAAAGAAAATGCGTTATTGCTGTACGCAATTGTGCAAGACTTCATCATCAACGTCTGGGCCAATATCTGTTTCTCCATCCGCCGGTGTTTACGTGGAAATTTTTCGGGCGGCTTGCCACACCCTGCACTCATATGTGGGTTGTGTCGTCAAGTAAGGGTGCGATTGTCCGACGATGAGCCCACAAAAATTCTGCTTGCATTGCTTGATTCCAGAATGATAGCGTGGTATTCTGTATGGGCAAGATGCGATTCACATCCTCGTGGACTGGGATTTATTTTTCCGTCGGCTTCAGAAGACGAAGTTGATGCTATAGAGACGTCGGAGGATGAGGATGAAGCTATGGGAGATCAAGGGGCTGAGAAGGTACCGCAGACCGAGGCACTATCCAGTCCTCAGTTCCTTGATTTCCAAAATCAAATGAATGCACACACCAAGGCGTAACGTCAGGAAATGCGGCGACTTGCATTAAGGCAAGATCATATGTTTGATGCTATGAACACATCTTTTTCCTCACTCAACACAACCCTTCAAAGCTTCAAACCGGCGGCTCAATTTCCATATCAGCAGCCCATGCCAATGTCGAGGTTTCCACCAAGCGATTCAGACGAAGAAGATCAACAACCACCTCCTCAGACTTAAGCGATAACAGGGAAGTCCTTACATACTTAAATTTGATTATTCATCGAATGAGGACATTGTATAACTTATGTTTGGGGGATTTAAATTCATGTTTGCATGCATATGTAGTACTTAGGTTTAAATTTTGTCATTTTAATTTTAATGTTGCATAGTAATTTAGGAAGAATTGCATAGTAGCTTAGGTTATTTTTGTCATTGCATGGTTTTTAGTTTTGTAAATAGTGCATTTTGTTATCTATCTAAAAAAAAAATTATTAACTATTGTGTTTGCATATGTCCAGCAGTGTTGTAATTCATGTTATTTGTGGGCCAATGATGAGATTGATAATAAGTTAACCAATACAACGTTGATTACTAGAACTATGATATAATTTTTGTTATGAGTCAAATCTTGAGCTCGTTTGAAACTGGTATAGAAAAGGTTAGCACGATTAATAAACATCTTTGTTGATTGGTTAGTTCAAATTGATACATAAATAGTTTCTAAAGTATAATGCTAAAGTAAATGAGAAAACGATAAGGATAGACAGTGAAGGCAAAAATTAGGCAAGAACCTAAGTTTGGGGGATGATATATGGAGTATATAAGCTTTATAAGTATTATCTAAAAAATTTTTTATATATCGTGACTAGTCTTATTTTGGGGCCTTTGTTACTTAAGCAAGTACGCCCGAGGGGATTGTCTTTACACCTAGCGTCCTAAGGTCTTTTATGGTCTGGGAGTCGTTGGTTGAAAGCTCGCTAAAGGGTAGCACTGTCATCCTAATGGGATGAGACATTGCACAGTCATGTGTGTATATTAAAAAAATGATGAATAAAACGAGAAAAGAGCAAAAAGCCCCCGTATATAAAAAAAAGAAAAAATATATATATAGAAATAAAGTATAAATATCCTGCGTGAATCCCTAGGATTAGTAATTGCTTAGTTTTAGTTGGAACTTGTCTATTTTTGGAATTTTTAAGTCTGCACTGTATGATTCCTTCTAAGAAATTGATTATGTATTGAATTTGAGTTTGTAGCAGTTTTCATGGATGTTGATCACACACACACACTATACCAGTGATGATGGCTTGAGATTTGAGGATTAAGGCAGAATTGTAGATTGGTTTTGGTGATTGATATTGTATAGTTGCTTGTTTTCATTGAGGCCGGTTAGATAATCTTGATCCCGCGATACTGATGGATTCAAAAGATATAAATTAGATCATATTTATTTCATCTCGTTGCATTGCATAACATGTAGTTATTTTGTGCTCGAGGACTAGCATAGTTTAAGTTTGGGGGATTTTGATAAGTGGATTTTATATACACGAATCGGTGTTCATTTCATGCTTATTTGTTGCTAATTTCTTGTGTTCATGTTTGTTTTTACTTGTTTTATGTTCTTTTATGTGTAGGATCATTGTTGTGGCATTTAACGTATATTTGGAGTCAATTGGTGCAAAGTTGTTAGAAGTCATGAAGCTCAGCCAGAATTTTAGCAGAGCACACCCCCGCCGGGGCAGGCCTATTTGCTGTGTATATGATGAATGGGTAGTATACCCATAATTCGGATATATTTAGACTTAAATTATTGCATTCTTAAGTTATTTAGTAGCATTTTTATTGTGTTTATATCTTGTTTGGCAGATTTGGAAGCTGGAAGGGCAATTATGGGAATTTCAAGCATTGAATGGAAATTTGGTAATTTCAATGAAGTCCAAATGGCCAAGGTACTGAAATTATCTACCCTCGTCCAAAAGTACCGAGCCTCTCATTAGCGTTAACCGATTAAGCGCGTTTGACTTACGGTTGGACTTAATTTGTCTATTAAGGGCTAATAATAAAACCTAATTGGAGGAGGATTGTGGGGAGACTATAAAAAGAAACTAATTCTTTGAGTTAAAAGGGATTGGATTTATTTTTCGAGAGAGGATTGAAGGAGCTTTTCCATTGACGATTCAGAGAGAGATTACTTGGAGATTCAAGATTGGCTCTGAGTTTCTTCTTTTTTCTCCTTATTTTTAATTTGTAATTCTTTAAGGATGATTTGTCAACAATTAATGATTCTTATTTCCGTGATGAACTAATTCTTTAATTAAGATTTCAATTGAACCTTTTATGATTATAACTTAGTTATTCTGTCATTATAATTATTTATGTTGAAGTGGATTGTTTATCATGTTGTGATTTTAGTGATTAATTATTTGGCCAATAATTAGTGTGTTACTCTAGAAGGAATTGGGAGAGGAATTCTAGGGTTAGAACTAGACATGATAACATGTGACTCAGTTATTTACACGGTAAATAATTAGGTTTGTGAATTGAATGGAAATATCTGTTCACCGCATGTAACATATAAGGAATTGGGACTGGAAAGAGTTTAATCCAATTGTTTTGCATAGGAATATAGCAAGGTTAATCTGGGTTAGATAGAAGTCAATTGATCACTTGGAAGAGGGCTTTTGGCATTTGAAAATTCCTGTTAACAATCCATGAGACATAGTAATTGGGATGTTTAGATAACTGATTTATAATTCATAATTGGGGATATTGAAGTCTTAATATTTACCTACCGGAAGTCATTCACTCAAGTAATAGCTTAGTTAATTGTTTATCTTAGTACAGTGTCTTTAAGTGTTTAATTTTGAGTTGATAATTCAGAAAATCGCGATTTCTCATTGTTTGAATAAAATTGAATTGATATAGTATTAGTAGTTGGAATTTATTAATTAGGATTCCCTGTGGGAACGATACTCAACTTATCACTTTATTACTTGTTGACCACGTATACTTGCGTGCTGTGCGTAACTAGATATTACTCAACAAGTTTTTGGCGCCGTTGCCGGGGAATTTCTTTTATTAATATTAATTTCATATTAGTTATAATCAATTCGATTTTACTTTGAACACTACTTAATCTTTCTTCTTGGATTGGCGAGAATTAGGTGTATGCACACTAGATCGAAAGCTAGAAAGGAACTTCTTACGTATCTGAACAACCTTGAGAAGGAGTTCCAGACGGTCACGGTTGAATAGTGAGGTGATACATTTGGAAGAAGAACTGACAACCCAAGAATTACTAAATGAACATGGCGAGAAACGAATGCAAATCACTTAGGGATTACATACGCCAAATGTTATAGATTCTGATCAAGTATTAAGAGGCCAAGAATCAATGCGAATGGTTTAGAGATAAAACCGGATCAATTTAGATGCTTCTGAGAATACATGCCATTTTGGGGAAATTCGATGAAACGATCCTAATGAACATATCTTGAGTTTCTTGGAAGTTTGTGATACCTTCAAATTTAACAATGTATCGGAGACGCTTATAAGGTTGAGGATGTTCCGCTTACTTTAAAAGATAAAGCACGGAAGTTGGCTACACTCCTTGCCTCTGGTTCAATCACCACATGGGATGACTTAGCTCAAAAATTTTTAGCTAAGTTCTTCCCACCAAATAATCGGCAAAACTATGGAACGACATTCATACTTTCGCACAACTTGAGTCGAATCGTTATATGAGGCGTGGGAAAGGTTTAAGGATATGCTCCGTAAGTGCCCTCATCATGGAATTCCTCGATGGATGCAATTAGGGATATTTTGTGATGGTTTGCACGCATCCACGAGGTCTAGTATTGATCTTGCAAAGAATGGGGAGGAGCGATTATGTCCAAAAATTTTGATGAGGCGTATCAATTGTTAGAAACAATGGCCACCAACAACTATCGATGGCCCATGACGAGGACCAACCATCCAAAAGCATCGGGAAAATATGAAGTGGGCGCACTAATGATGATAATGAAGACAAGTGATCGCAATAGCTAAGCATATAGAAATATGGCATCCACAAGCCACACGAGTAGCGATGGTTTGTGAGTTGTGTCTTTGGGGTCATGCTACGGATCAATGTGCCATAAATTGAATCAAAGACAGTTAAGTAGGAAATTATAATCGCTCAACTCAACCGTATCCTACCCAAAATGCCTATACTCCGAGTTGGAAGAATCATCCGGGGTTCTCATGGAGTAACAATCAAGTCATGACTCAACCACCTGACAACAACACACCTCCGGATTCCAAAATCAACCTCAACAACCGAGAGGGTATCAAGTTGGGAAGCGACCTTGGAAAAATTTATTAGAGCCTCGACAAAAGAACGAGGAACAAGACAAGAAATTGAATCAATTAGATATGACGTTGCAAAGCCATGGGGCATCGTTAAAGAATCTGGAAAATCAATTGGGACGGATAGCACATGCATTGAATACCCGTCCACTAGGAACGCCTTAGGGTGATACGTAAATAAATCCGGGCGAAATGAGCATTGCAAAGTAGTAATCTTCTGAAGTGGGAAGGAGTATAAGCGATTAAGGATAAGGACAAGGGGATAACGCAACAACCAAAATGTAAGAAGTTGTGGAAACCGGAAAGATAAAGAGGAAATAGGAGAGGAAAATGCACCGGGGTCATCTACAACAATGCCACCCATACCATATCCGCAGAGATTTGAAATCCAAGTTAGATAAGCGCGATTTTTAAGATTTTGGATATTTTTAAAAATTGCATATCAACATCCCATTCATAGAAGCTTTAGAACAAATGCCGAAAGTTACGCTAAGTTCATGAAGGATGTCTATCAAAGAAAAGGAAATCGGGGATTTTGAAGCAATTAAGCGCTAATCAAGAATGTAGCGCAATTATTCGTAACAAGTTACCTCCTAAGTTGAAAGATCCGGTAGCTTTTCTATTCCATGCGACATTGGTAATCGGTTTTTGGGAAAGCGTTGTGTGATTTGGGGCGATATTAATTTGATGCCATTATCGGCCACCGTCAATTGGGCTCAAAGCACCAAACCGACAAATATCGCTTTATTGTTAGCGAGGCCGATCGATTACATATCCACGAGGTATCGTTGAAGACGTATTAGTAAGGGTGGATAAATTCATCTTTCCAAAGAGACTTCGTTATCTTGGATTGTGAAGCGGATATCTGGAACTTCCCATCATTCTCGGACGACCATTCTTAGCAACGGGGAGAACGTTAATCGACGTGCAAAAAGGAGAATTGACGATGAGAGTTGACGATCAACAGGTCACTTTTAATGTGTTTAAAGCAATGTCGTATCCAAAGGAAAAAGGTGAGTGTTTGCGGGTGGATGTAATGGAGGAGATAGTGAATCACAAGATTTGCTGTAATTACTCAGAGGATCCGATAGAATCCATGATGGTTAGAACAGACAACGATAGTGCGGATGCAGATAATGAGCAGGTCAAATGGCTAGACACACCATCATTCTACCGAAAAAATAATCAACCATTCGACACCCTTGAAAGGCCTAAAACGGAAGGTAAAAAGTGTAAACCCTCGATAGAAGCGCCACCGGTGTTGGAATTAAAGCCACTCCCCTCTCATCTTGAATATGCTTACTTAGGGAAAGACTCGACTCTACCAGTTATTGTTTCGACAACGTTAACTGACACCCAAAAAGAAAAATTGCTACGAGTTCTGCGCGAGTTCAAAACAGCGATTGGGTGGACTATAGCGGACATTCGAGGTATTAGCCCATCTTTCTGTATGCATAAGATTTTAATGGAAGAGGGATCAAAACCAACCATTGAGATGCAACGAAGGTTAAATCCCATTATGAAAGAGGTGGTGAAGAAGGAAATTATCAAATGGTTGGATGCTTGGGTATTATCTACCCAATCTCGAACGGTTCATGGGTAAGTCCATGCAAAGGTGTGTCTTTAGAAAAAAGGGGCATGATTGTGGTAAAAATGAAGCGCATGAGCTTATCTCGACTAGAATCATTACAGTTGGAGAGTATGTATGGATTACCGTAAGTTGAATAAAGCCACACGCAAGGATCACTTTCCTTGCCGCTTCATTGATCGAGATGTTGGACGGAGTTAAGCGGGACATCAATTCTCTTCGTCTGTTAGATGGATATTCTAGGTACAATCAAATTGCCATATGACCGGGAAGATCAAGAAAAAGACCACGCTCACACATGTCCATACTGTGCGTTTGCATTCCTAAGATATGTCCTTTGGTTTATGTAATGCGCCGGCGACCTTTCAACGCTGTATGATGGCAATCTTTTCCGATATGGTCGAGCAGAATTTAGAGGTGTTCATGGATGATTTCTCCGTGTTCGGCGATAGTTTTGACTCGTGTTTGAATAATCTGATCTTGGTGTTAAAAAGATGTGTGGAGACTAACCTGGTACTTAATTGGGAAAAATGTCATTTTATGGTACAAGAAGGGGTTATTCTGGGACATAAGGTTTCCGCATCCGGATTGGAGGTGGATAGAGCGAAGATTGATACAATTGAGAAACTGCCTCCTCCTTCATCTGTAAAAGGCATTCGGAGTTTCTTGGGACATGCAGGGTTCTATAGACGCTTTATTAAAGATTTTTCAAAAATCTCGAAACCCCTATGCTCACTCTTGGAGAAAGATGTACCGTTTAAGATGGATCATGCATGCATCGAGGCATTTGAGGTATTAAAGAAGAAATTGGTCTCTGCACCAATCATTGTAGCGCCCGATTGGTCTTTACCGTTCGAATTGATGTGCGACGCCAAAGGATTACGCTGGTGGGGAGCCGTATTGGGACAACGTCATGATAAGATTTTTCATACTATCTACTACTCTAGTAAGACATTGACGGATGCCCAGCTGAACTACACAACAACCGAAAAGGAATTACTTGCAGTGGTGTTTGCTTTTGACAAATTCAGAGCTTATCTCCTCGGCACTAAGGTAATTGTCTACACTGATCATTCAGCTATTAAATATCTGATTGAGAAGAAAGATGCTAAACCACGATTAATACGGTGGGTACTGTTGTTACAAGAATTTGATCTGGAGATCCGGGAGAAAAAGGTCTCAGAAAATCAAGTGGCGGATCATCTGTCTCGGTTGGAAAATAAAAAAGAACAGAAAGAAGACAACTTAGTGATCAATGAAGAATTTTCGAATGAGCAACTGTTCCGGGTAACTACCATATTGCCTTGGTATGCTGACTATGTCAACTATGTGGTTGCCAAGGTGTTACTGCGGTTGACATCACAACAATGGAAGAAGTTTCTCCACGATGCGAAAACAATACTTTTGGGATGAACCATTTTACTTTTAAAGCATGTGCAGATCAAATGATAAGACGTTGTGTACCTCACGAAGAAATGGATAGTATATTAGGCCACTGTCACTCCTCGATTACACGAGGTCATTATTTCAAAGATCGTCAATGAGCTAAGGTACTACTAATCGGGATTCTTCCGCCCTCTTTATTCAAAGATGCTTATCTCTTTGTGCTAAAATGCGGCGATGCCAACGCCAGTAGGTAATATCTCCAAGCGCAATGAAATGCCACTTAACACAATTCTAGAGGTGGAACTATTCGACGTGTGGGGTATCGACTTTATGGGACCATTTCCATCTTCGCTTAATAATCGTTATATCTTATTAGCAGTCGATTATGTTTCCAAATGGGTAGAAGCCGCAACGTTACCCACGAATGATGCCAACGTTGTCACCCGATTTTTAAAGAAGAACATTTTTACCAGATTTGGGACACCAAGGGCTATAATAAGTGATGAGGGAACGCACTTCTGTAACAAGCAGTTCACTAAATTGCTTGTAAAATATGGAGTTCGTCACAAAATTGCAGCTGCATATCACCCACAAACCAATGGCCAAGCAGAGGTGTCGAATAGGGAAATTAAGAGGATCCTGGAAAAAGTAGTCAATCCGTCGCGAAAAGATTGGGCGTTGCGTCTTGACGACGCTCTATGGGCTTATCGAACAACGTACAAAAACCCGATCGACATGTCCCCGTAAAGAATGGTCTTTGGAAAGGCGTGTCATCTTCCTACGAGCTAGAACACGATTACTGCTGGGCCATTCGAAATTAAACTTTGATCTAGAAGCGGCGGAAAAAGCAGTTCTGCGCAGTTGAACGAGATGGATGAATTCGGGTTCAACGCCTATGAAAACGCTTAAGCTATACAAGAGAGAAAGTCAAATCTTGGCACGATAAAAAATTCTCGATAGAACATTCGCACCGGCCATCAAGTACTCTTTATTCAACTCACGCTTGCTATTTCCGAAAAAATTGAAATCCGTGGTCTGCGGACCATTTGTAGTCATATCTGCCACTCCACACGGAAACATTGAGGTTGAGGAACCGAATTCAAAGCGTACATTCAAGGTCAACGGTCAACGTCTCAAACACTATTGAGCGGACCAATCGAACGTCAAGCTACGGTCCAAGACCTCTCGGAGACCAAAGTGGACAACCGACCAACACCGCAAAGTCGGGTGACGATCAGAAACCAAGCGCTTCTTGGGAGGCAACCCATGCAGTTCCATAACTTTTTCGTTTTATTTGATTTTATGCCTCTTAGAGTTAAACTTTTCTTATTTTCACCAAGTATTCCAGAGTAGAGAAGACTCCAAGTTTACTAAACTAATTCCTACTTTGGTCCGGTATGCACGTACATAGGTGAATTCCAGTACCCGGCCCACTAATCACTAAGGATCCCAGCCTTGGCCTGAGGCTCCGTAAAGTGAAAACAAGGCCCAGCCTTGGCACCGCTTCTAGTTCAATCCAGGCGCCCGCGCTATCCCGTCTCACTCGACTCTGCCCAGTCCAGTATTCCGGCGCTCATACAAGCAAACCCAGGCCCCCGGCCGAGGTCGAAATTAGCTCGGTATTTTAAACCCTCGTAGTGTCTTTTTAGCCACTCTTTCCCCAACGCCCAGCACGGTGGTCAGTCCCCCTCTCCATCTCCATAGCACAAAGTCATTAAACTTTGGATAATTGTCTTCCACCCATCCACCACGCATCAATCCCTTCCTTCCATATTGGTAAATGCATCTTGTGTCTTTGAATTCTACTCCTCCAACTTCTTTACAAGTAGCAAAAGGTATGATTTGATGTGTATTTTTCAACTATTGCAATTAAGATGTTCTTCATTCGTTATTCTTGTCATCTGAAATCTAATGGAGCATATAGATAACGCATTCTTTGTGTG
The DNA here is from genome assembly GCA_020205605.1 of Panax ginseng. NCBI lineage: Eukaryota > Viridiplantae > Streptophyta > Magnoliopsida > Apiales > Araliaceae > Panax > Panax ginseng. The sequence continues at coordinate 92,346,541 of CM035134.1, forward strand.
GACGTACTCCTACACACGAGATTCATGCACGCTAAATGCATGGCCTGAATAGACAGGGAATTAATAATGGATTGAACAAGTTCTCAGTTGGTGTCTAGGTGTTTAACAAATTGTCTGACTCAATAATCCTGTGTAACTTACATGCTCGCCAGTTTCATGCCTCACCCCCACCTGCGTTCTCACACTACCAGTATTTTATACAATTTCTATGTCTTCGCTAGGCGCACATTTATCCAACCGTACATTCTTTTAAAGCTAAACTATGAGTATGCTTTTATTTGCAGAATTCTCGACATGGCATCCAAACGTCATCGCAGCTCAGGGTCCGGGGCCGCTTCAACTTCCCCGCCAAAATTTGACAAAGAAGCGTTTTGTTAGTGTTGCTTGGCTCAAAACGCCTACTGATAGCATGCAGCCACCCAGCTCACTAGTCCCGAATCGGGGTCTCCGTCCCGATCAAACCAAGGATGGAGACATAGCAGATGATGATTCTTTGAATCAAACCGGTTCGCCCTCACCCAAACAACGACATATATAGCGATGATTGCAGTGGTCAAAGAATTCTATGCCAACTTGCCTGAGCATGACCATTATGGGGTGTTTGTCAGAGGTAAGACCGTGGAATTTGGCGAGGAGGATATCAATGGGTGCTATCAACTACCCTTAGAGGGCCTTCATGATGAATATGCTCGCTTTAGTGAGTAATGGGCGGACTATGAAAAAGATTATTCGGGAGTCAGGTCAACCGCACTACTTGGTCCATCCATGAGCGTGGCAGCATGACCTTCCCATTGTCTCACCTCAGTCTATATGGAAAGGCATGGTATGCCTTCATATGCGCGAAATTGATGCCCTGCACACATGTGAGTCACGTCACCAAAGAAAGGGTTGTGCTATTATACTCCATCATACAAGGCCTAAGAATCGATGTCGGCCATCTTATTCAGCAATCGATGCTCCGCGCATCTCGCGGCGGGACCACAGGAGGGTTACCACATCCGTCCCTGATCTGCGTCTTATGTGCTAAGTTTGGGGTCAAATGGAAATCAGACGAGATTATTCAAACTCCTATGCCCGTGTTGGATCACAACTTGATCCGTCGTTATAAAGTGTGGTCCGATGGCGCTTAATCACCCTAGGGGATGGGTTTCATTATCCCCACGTTACGTCTCCACGCCGCCCCCACCACCTCGGGCTACCCTCCTTACGGCCCCTCGACAACCGCTCATCGAGGTGTGGTCCCCGGTCGCCCGTAATGGAGATGAGGCACCGGTTTTACAACATTGAGTCCCGTAATGTGCGCTTATCGAACGTCAAGCGTGATTTTCAAGTATTTAGTTGACCAATTTGTTTGCACGCGAATGCAATCGACCATCCGGACCCATCCGAGCGTTCCACTTAGCCATTTCCCTCGGCTCTGCTGATTACGCGATTTCCGTCCGATCAAGAGATGAATGAGGACGATGATGCTCCCCGTAAGAATAAATTAAATGGGGAAGTCCTCTGCTTTATTTTGACTTATTTTTTTCGCATGAGGACATTGCTCTAGCTTAGTTTGGGGGTGGTTACGTTTTATTTTCACCAGTTGTAGTTTGTTATTAGTTTGTGGATTGATTATTAGTAAAGTTGCATTTAGGATTGCATGTTAATTCCAGTTTTTGAGAGTGCGTATATCTGGGGCCAATGATGAAAGTAGAATTGCATGAACACGTCTAGTAAGGATTGTTGATTCAGTGATATGATTTTCGTGACTTGAATTGGATCTTTATCTGTTTGACATTGATATTATAAGAAGGCACTTGGAAATAAAACGACCATGTTAGCTATGATAGTTTAAATGGTTAGAGAATAGAGTTCTAAAGGGGGATTGCTAGTGATATGGAAGAACAATTTGAATAACTAGATGAGACCTGAATTCATGCATAAACTTCGAGTTTGGGGGGAAACATTTGGAATAAAAAAAAATCAAAAAAAAAAAAAATATAATAAAAAAACAAATGTTGAGTCTTGTGGTTGGTTGAGGGGAACCACTCCCCATAAACACAAGCGTGAGATGGAGCGTAAAACGCACTCACCAACCATCTATAAAATATATATATATATATATATATATATATATATATATATATATAACTAATAATGATAATATACAATGGTGACTAGTCTTGTTTGGGGCCATGTTACTTGAGCAAATGCGCTTGAGGGGTATCTTAAAACCTAAGCGCCTAAGGTCTTAAATGGTCCAGGGAGTCGTTGGTCGAAAGCTCGCTAAGGGGTAACAATCATTAGCCTAATGGGATGAGACATTGCACAATCACATATGTAGAACTCAAAAAAATAAAATATATATATATATATATATTTCTAGTTTATTTATTGAATTCGGGTAAGTGTTTTGAGTTCAGATTGAAACAAGTTTATTTGATGAGTTCTCAAGTTCACAATCGTATATGATGCCTACTAAGAAAGTTATTATCTCTCATATTTTTGTCTTTCATGGGTTCGCATGGTGTTTGGACACACGCGCACAATATCGAATAATATGATTTAGATCCGATTGATTGTTGGGATATTGTTGATCTGCTTTTTACATGATGAATTAGCATGTTTACGTGATTTTCTCGAGGCATATGGATCTCGTGAGCTCTTGGATTCTTTGGAATTACGAATATATAAATATAAATAGTTTGCATGTGCATGATGTTTAGTTTTGTTTGGTGATCTTAGGCTTTGTCGCATGAGGACACGCAACGATTTAAGTTTGGGGGTATTTGATGAATGGGTAGTATACCCATAATTCGGATATATTTAGACTTAAATTATTGCATTCTTAAGTTATTTAGTAGCATTTTTATTGTGTTTATATCTTGTTTGGCGATTTGGAAGGTTGGAAGGGCAATTATGGGAATTTCAAGCATTGAATGGCAATTTGGTAATTTCAATGAAGTCCAATGGCCAAAATACTGAAATTGTACTACCCTCGGTGGGCTATTGAGCCTCATTGGCGTTGGCCCGGATTAAGCGTTTTGACTTACGGTTAGACTTAATTTGTCAATTAAGGGCTAATAATAAAACCTAATTGGAGGAGGATTGTGGGGAGACTATAAAAAGAAACTAATTGCTGAGTTAAAAGGGGATTGGATTTATTTTTCAGAGAGGATTGAAGGAGCTTTTCCATTGACGATTACAGGAGATTACTTGGAGATTCAAGATTGGCTACAGAGTTTCTTCTTTTTCTCCTTATTTTTAATTTGTAATTCTTTAAGGATGATTTGTCAACAATTAATGATTCTTATTTCCGTGATGAACTAATTCTTTAATTAAGATTTCAATTGAACCTTTTATGATTATAACTTAGTTATTCATCATTATAATTATTTATGTTGAAGTGGATTGTTTATCATGTTGTGATTTTAGTGATTAATTATTTGGCCATAATTAGTGTGTTACTCTGAAGGAATTGGGAGAGGAATTCTAGGGTTAGAACTAGACATGATAACATGTGACTCAGTTATTTACACGGTAAATAATTAGGTTTGTGAATTGAATAGAAATATCTGTTCACCGCATGTAACATATAAGGAATTGGGACTGGAAAGAGTTTAATCCAATTGTTTTGCATAGGAATATAGCAAGGTTAATCTGGGTTAGATAGAAGTCAATTGATCACTTGGAAGAGGGCTTTTGGCATTTGAAAATTCTGTTAACAATCCATGAGACATAGTAATTGGGATGATTAGATAACCGATTTATAATTCATAATTGGGGATATTGAAGTCTTAATATTTACCTACTAGGAAGTCATTCACTCAAGTAATAGCTTAGTTAATTGTTTATCTTAGTACAAGATATCTTTAAGTGTTTAATTTTGAGTTGATAATTGAAAATCGCGATTTCTCATTGTTTGAATAAAATTGAATTGATATAGTATTAGTAGTTGGAATTTATTAATTAGGATTCCCTGTGGGAACGATACTCAACTTATCACTTTATTACTTGTTGACCACGTATACTTGCGTACTGTGCGTAACTAGATATTACTCATCAAGATACCCCCTCAAGGCGGGGGTCTTCATCGAGAATTAGCGGAAGGGTAGCCACCTATGGGCTATTTAGCACATATACACACCCGTACGAAGCTGGGGTTGTCAAAATTTATGCGCCTTTTATTAAGCTTGAAACTCTTCTCGGGCATGGATTCTAGCTTATTGCATGGCAATGGAACTCTAGAGAGATGGAATTTCTGTTGGGACTTGTGTGTTGGACATCTATTACTCAATCAACAACAAATTATACAACACACAGGGCACATTACAACAATTAATCTGAGTTTTTCTAAGCAAGTGTTGGAGGAGTATTTCAAGGAGATTTTTGAGACGATTGCGGTTTTAGGCTACGAGAAGGGTGTTTTTCAATATTCTTCTTCTTAGGCTATTAATTGCAATTGAAAGAATGATTTCTATGGGTTATTCAGTGTTTATTTCGTTTATGATGAACTAATTCTCTCTTTAGGCTAATGATGGATCTTTGAGTGAATCGATGATTTTGTAACTTTGATTTCCAGTTCAATAATCTATTTCTAGTTTATCTATATTAATTTGAGCTTGAATTTATGAATTTCCTGATCAACAATTCTTTGTGGATTTGTATGGAATCGAGAGAGGATATTCAAATCTAGAATTAGTTAATATAGCATGTGTTCATGAATTTTGTGAATAGCAGAATCTTGATGAATGTTAAGGTAGAGATATGCTTGACATCACATGTAATCGGATAAAGAACTTAATCTTAAACCTTCTTTAATTGTAATTCACATAAAAAAATAGTGAGTTAGTTAATTAAGGTGTTTAACTTGTTTCTATCATAATTGTGGATTTAAGTTAATACGGTATTAGTGCATCGAGAGGTGGTTAGTACTACGTTTGTGTTCTTGATTAATAAACTAGGATAGTGAATTGAATTGGAATAAAGGTGTTAAAATCAGAGTGAAGCTTAGGGTGAAATCATAAGTCTAATTCTCCATTAATTGTTTGAAGTTCTAGATTTTGATGTTTGTGAATGTTTTGTGGTAGTTTGTTATTCTTTAATTTAGAATCTTTAATTATAATTATTGAGTTGAATAGTTTAATAAAATTAGGATTAATAGGAAATTGGTACTTGTGAGTTTAAGATTATTGCTAGTTAATCTTTGCGGGAATGATACTCTACTTATCACTTTATTACTTGTTGACCACGTATACTTGCGTGTATTGCGTATATAGATTTTACCTGACCGGACGCAAAAGTCTATTAAAGGTCAAGGAATTGCGGATCAACTGGCCGCCACACCTTCCGGGGATTTCGAACCCTTGGAAACATACTTCCCCGATGAAGGGTAATGATGATTCAAAGAACACCATCGATCTGATACACACCAATCATTAAAGATGTATTTTGATGGAGCTGTAAACATGGAAGGTTCTGGGGTTGGAGCAATTCTAGTAGCCATTACAGGGGAGCAATATCTCATCGTCGTCAAATTATAGTTTGTCAGCACCAACAACATAGCTGAGTATGAAGGCTATATTATGGGACTCAAACTTGCCCAATCAATGGGTATCAGATGGTTAACTATCTTTGGGGATTAAGAATTGGTAATCAGACAAACCACCAAAATCTATCACACTAAAGAACTACATTTACTGCCTTACCATCGGCAGGTTATCCAGATGGCTTCGGAGTTTGAAGAAATAACCTTCCTCCCCATTCCTCGGAATAGGAATGGCTTTGCGGATGTGCTAGAAATTTTGGCCTCTTTGATCAACATGTCTGACAAGAAAAACATGCCAAGCATCCCATTTGCCCTGCAAAAGGCTCTAGCCTATGGGAATTACATCGGAGAAGTATCGGATGAGCTACCTCCCATCCAGTACCCTTGGTATCAACACATCAAGGAGTATCTATGAGATGGATCTACACTCGCTGAGGCGAGTCCTGCTGAGAAAAAATGGATCCATTGAATGTCTATGAAATTTTACCTGAGCAGAGATGCACTTTACAAACGAGATGCAGGACTAGGTCTCCTCAGATGTTTGGACAAGGACAAAGCTCAGAGGCTCGTGGATGAAATCCATGGTAGAGTATGTGGCCCACGCATGAACGACCCTTTACTTGTCAAAAAGATCCTCAAAATAGGGCTTTACTGACTCTCTCTCAAGGCTGTGACTGTGATGATCACGTCAAGAGATGTTATCAATGTCAAATTCATAGGAATGTTATCCATTCTTTTCCATGGGAACTCCACAATATGAGTTCACCCTGGCCCTTCTCTATGTGGGGAATGGACGTGATCCAGCCCATCGAGCCCAAAGCCAGTAATGGGCATCAGTTTATCTTCACCATGATCGACTACTTCACCAAATGGGTAGAAGCACCCTCCTTCCCCAAGGTTACCAAAGAAGTCATCATTGATTTCATTAGAAACAATGTCATTTGTCGATATGGACAACCAGAGGTAATTGTTTTAGACAATGCTAAGAACCTCAACAATAAAATGATGGAGGAGTTATGAAGTAAATTCCATATCAAATACCTTAACTCCGTCATCTACCATCCAAAGATGAATGGTACTGTGGAAGAGGCTAATAAGAACATCAAGAAGATCATGGAAAAGATGTTCGCCAATCACAAAGGATGGCCTGACTTGTTGCATTTGACTCTATTAGTCTACAGAACTTCAATGCGTACTTCCATTGGGGAAACCCCCTACTCATTGACCTATGGGGTGGAAGCAGTGCTCCCCATAGAAGTGGAAATGGAATCCCTCAGATTGTTGATAGACGCTCAGCTGGATGAAGACCAATGGTTGCAAGACAAGTATCACCAATTGTCTCTAATAGACGAAAAGCGAAGCGATGCTATCTTCCATGGGAAATTATACCAACAGAGGATCGCCAGATCCTACAACAGGAAAGTCCAGCTACGGTAGTTTAAACAACATGACTTGGTTTTGAAGAAGATCATTGATAACCATGATCAGTTAAAGGGAAAATTCGCTCCAAACTGGGAAGGCCCGTTTATTGTCAAAGAGGTATTGATAGGAGGTGCTCTCAGATTACAAGAAATGGACGATGATGAATTTCTAAAACTTATCAACTCGAACACCGTGAAACGGTACTATGTCTGAGGTTACCATCAAGCAAACATCCTAGTTTTGGATCACCATATCCCCATTCATTTCAGGTTTTCAAACCTTTACTACATATAACCTCTCTTCTTACCCAGTTGCCCCATCATGGAAACACACTCTTCAAGCCAGCAGCTTGGTTTCAGATCAGCAGATCCTTCACTCCACTTCATTTCAAAACCTATCACACAATTTTGGTTATCCCACCAGGGATTGAACCTTTCACACCTGCAGTTTTGTCCCACTATGGATAAGACTTTTCACACCTGCAGTTTGTCCTGTACATGGGATCAAACTTTTTCCCCTGCAGTTTGTCCTGAACATGGGATCAAACTTTTTGGCTACATCTCGTCCTGCACATGGGGTGAACTATGTCGACCTGATCTCCCCGATACCTGGGAGTACGTAGGCAACCATTTTCTAATGGCCCGGTCACAATAAAAAAACAAAAAACAAAAACACCTCTACACCCTTTTACACTTCCACATCTTTCTACACCCTTTCATATGCAGCGTTGAACCTCTTACACCAGGTTCAAACTACACAGACCTGATCTCCTCTTCAATAGGAGTACGTAGGCAGCCATTTATGGTTCAGTCTGAACCCTTACCAAAACACAAAAACTTGTCACATGGTACTAGGATCATCCTTCAATCCACCACTTTTCATCGGCTTCAGACCAAAGGGATGGAACTAACTGATCTCCCCACACAGATAGGATAATTGGCAACCATATAAGTTATGGTTGAGTCCTCAAAGAGCAACACCAATCCATAAGAGATGGAACTACCTGGGATCTCCTCTTCAATAGGAGTACCGGCGACCATCTGTGGTGCGGTCAATCTCACAGAGAAAAGCCACATTCCTCTCCACGTCTACATATAGAAACCAGTCCTAAGACACCAAAAAAAAAGGTAGGGATACACACGGATCAATGATCCATTCTAAAAGATCCTGAGACATCTCAATGTCCACCCATCAAGGATGAGTTCAGAATATGTCAAAATCGCAAGCCCTGAAGAAATAGGCAAATATCAAGCAAGTAGCAAGGCACAACTAAAAGGGAAGTGAATCAAAACATATTTCCCTTCCATATATAATGTTGTTTGATATATACAATATGTAATGTACATGAAAATATGGCTAAGCTAGTCTGTGCAGGAAAATAAAGCCCATCTACAAATCGGTGTATATGCGAGCTATCAAATCTAGCATGGCATCTCTCCGAAGAAGGAGGTAACGTTGTGGTTTCCTACCCAAGGGTATCTACATGAGCCAATAGATCCACAGCCAACTGCATGGTGACATGATGCTCATTAATATATGCACTCATCTCGAAAATCATGCCAGTAATAAGGGATCTCACTATAGTACTATCTGTAACAGCTACATCCTGGGCAGATATGGCAGCATCCCACTCAACAATCAATTCATCTCTGGATGATCTAGCCTCATCCCGCTCAGCAATAGCGGTGTCTCTATGAGCTAAGGCATCCTTTCTCTCTAATAGAGAGCAATCTCTCCCAGCAAGAGCTGTCAACATTAAGGCCCTAGCTTGATCTCTCTCAAATATCATTAAATGAAGACTCCGCTCTAAATACTCTATTGAATGTGGGGTCACAGTAGCGGTCACACTGGGAGAATCCATCACAACTGCTGGTAACCCAGCAAAAAGCTCCTGCTCAACGGGAAAATCAATGTCCTACACGGGCTCTCCACCCTCCGAATCAATCCTCGGCTCTGTGGATACAACTGCAACAGATACAATCTTTGTCTCCATCCATGCAGAATACTCTAACGAACAGCCCGGATGGCTAACAGAAAACTCAGCTAGCTCATGTTGATCCCAATAGGCATACACCCTGGATCTGTCCTCTACTGACAGGTGGCGAGAAGCAAAATGTTGACCTAATGCCGCCTCAAAAGGATGGAAGTCCTAAAACTAGTCGAACTGTGACATCACAGCCAGTGGGTGGTAAGTCGTCATGCCCCTCAAACCAGCCAGAGGGAGATAATCCATGCCAGGTACATGAGTAAAGAAGTTGTAGGGTGAACTGATCCTTGTACACGATAAAATGCCAAATGGATCTCCGATCCCTGCCAAAAATACCGACAAGGAGGTAGTGTTTATACACCCTGCTGGCTGAAAGGAGTAGGACTTGTCTATCTCATGGGTAAAACAGTATCCATGTCGTCGAAAAGTGCCAATCGGTCTCAGGTGTGACATGAACCACACATACAACATGACCTAGCTGCATATGAATACCCCTGCGGGATATGTATGACAGTACGTGGCAGATCTCAATGTCTTTGTCACAATCATCGGCAAAATGGTATGACCATCCCTGAGAGCTCTCACAACCATGATAATACCGATGTTCAGTTCATCCATGTACAGTGGCATATACACATAAGCCACTATGTAAATCATAAGTACGTCTACCCTGGCCGTACGCCACTGATCCTCCGACGAGGTGAAATCCCCAGAGTGCCGTACATAACTGTCTTCTGAGCCAAATTTATCTATCAGAAAACGCTGGGACACAACATGGCCGAATGTAATCTCATCCTGTACTACTCTACGCCTCATCTCAATGAGGGTCATAAACTGATGGCTCATGTCGCCGATAACCATCCACGCGCAAGGTCTGTCCAATGGCAGTGTCGTCAACCACGCATACTCCTCTAAGGTGGGAGTCAACTCCTGGATCCCAAACCAGAAAACATGCCTCTCCGGTATCCAATGCTCCAGCATACCCTCTACAAATCCTACGGGAACCTAAAACATCAGGAGGGTCATAGAATGCTGTAATAACTGATATACAGCCACCATGTTTGGAGGTGGCAAACTATCATACCGTGACCTCAGACAGGAGGCTACCAATACTGGTGGGGTGTGATCAATGCGGCTAATTATTGAAGAAGATATATGTGCGGGTCGTATCATAAGACCATCCTGGGGTCAATGATGAATATCTTTAGACATATATATATATATATATATGCATACCATAATATATGCATGATAAATAATAGATAACAATATGATGTAGGGAATAACAATATATACATTCCTAAGTACATCATCATCTAATACATCTTTGTACAACTAAAAATATAGGGAAATGGGGCACATACGCCAAACAACTAATAGAGGCCTATCAAAAGATATAACGAGAATGGGGCACAACCACCTAGTGTCTAAAGAAGCCTATCAAAATATTTAGCGAGAATACACATTAGAAGAAGACAATGGTGTCAATATCTACATCATCAATCCTGTCCACCTAATGTAACTCCTCTTGAGTCACTGGATCTCCATCAACCGGGAAGTCAGGCCTATACAATGGAGGATCTTCACTGGAAAAACCATATGGGTTATCTGAGGGACCAACGCCTGAGCTAGAAGGATGAAAAGTATCTGCCTCTGAAGGATCTCCACCCAAAGGCCAGATAAAGAAATGTGCCCAGTCTAACTGTCGAGTCAAACTATCAATCTATGTCAAATGAGTCAGATCTCTGACACATGCCATCCAATCTATCATCATCACGGATCCAGGAACCATATCCCCCATAAACTGAGTGGCGCGGGTCTGGGCTCTGATGGTACGAGGGGACCACCAGCGATGGAACATATCTAGAGTATATGGACCCTTTGACAGTGTAAAGCCATCAACGCCCATCAATGGGATATCAATGACGGGCGACTGTGATACATGGCAATAACATCTGGCAGGAGGTAAGATCGGTACATGAATTTCCCCTGTATTGCTCTTAATATCACGCTCTCCCAAATAGAGCTCCCATCCTCCATCTGTGAAGAGTGGAATTCTATGGGTGGATATCACGTACTCGACACCAGTCGGGTACCCGTCCTCAAACCTGACGGTCAAATGCTCCCAAGAATAGGGAATCCAAGTGATATCATCAGCTGTAAACAACTCCAACTATAGACGACAATGGGTGAAACCCTCAGCTATAGGAACCTCCGTCAGTATGGAGTGATGCCATCGCCATCCTCATGGATAGGTATTAAAACCTAACACACTCACATGACGCAAGCATGAGAGCCTCTCATAGGCCCATAACTGCCAACACAAAGTTAAAACATCTGCTGTCAGTCAATACTCTTAACCTGTACATGGGAAATCAAAAGAAAAATACTCACCAGCAAAAATGGGTAAAATCCTAGCCAAGCCTCCGTCAAGCCTTGCAAACGCATGCGCATGCCCATGAAGAAATAGGCGAAGTTGTAGGAACCCCAATCATACTCTCCGATACGGTCCACATCTCGTGTGGCGCTGACTAAAGCGAATGATACCATTGAAGAGTTATCCTCTATGAAGTATCCCCTAATGATTCTCACGAATAATCACCGAAGAATGCGATCCTTGACTCTCACGTCATCGGGTATGGGCTCACTCAATAGCTCACTCATAGCATCCATGTTCAAAGGACCTGTACGAACTGTCCTGCCTTTGAGCGCCTCAGTCAGGACTCCTAGCAAGGATCTAATGGTAGTCGGGGTAATATCCGTCGTACAAGGCACTGGCGCCCCTCCAATCCATCGACGTCATCATCACCTCACAATCTAACAAATGGAGAGACTGAGTCTGGTGAAACTAACACTCAGACAACGCCCTAAGATAACCCTAGGGACAACGACGGGGGAGGATGAAAAAGAACGCCTCGACGCCCCAGCTATGCACAATAGCTCGATAATCAGGATGCAGAGCCTGATATGTAGAGTGAATGCTGAACTAGTTCCCTTGAGGCTGCGTAAAACCGGGAACCTATATCACAAAGCAAATCAACATCAGAATCCTTGCTCCTCATCAATAGGAAAAAGGAAGGTCAAATCCAACTTGTACCTCATTTGCATGCAAGTAAACTGAGGGTTATCGACTTAAATTACCCAAAAACTCCGGGATCGTCACCTGAATGCCTGGAAGATCCCTATGGGGAACATAAGCAGCAGGAGTGGGGTCCGTAACTAGTACATCCTCCTCCTCATCCTCAACATCTGGTACCTCAACCCGGAAAGGAAGTATCACCGTCTCTGCCAGACGATGAGGCTTTCTAACTGAACGGGGTTGAGACACATCAGAAGCCCTCCTCCACACACCTGAAGTGGTCCTGTGGGAACTACTCAGTTGATTCGGATCCATATATCTAGACACAAGTCTCCAAATCACCTCAGAAAGGGTGTGGTAAATTCTAACTTAGAGCTTTTTTAAATGTATTGTATGACTACTTGCATGCATGTATTACTTTAACATACGCCTACAGTAGAGTTAGAAATGCATGACTATCCAATGCCTACATTTTGGAAAATTTTTCCATAGTCTCCTTTGTAAACAGGACTATCCACATGCACATAAGCATGACTAGGTGGCCATTCAGTAGCACACCTACCCATAGTCATAAACATCCTATATGCATAACACTATAAAACTCAAAATCCGTAAAGGTAGCCTAATTACCAGGATTACTTTTCTTTACCACCTTTGCTCATTTGTCCTCAAATAGGATAAAAAATAACATGAAAAAGGTGTCAATTTGACTGTTTCAAAAGTCAAATTTTTCACATCATTATGTTTAGCATGGTTAAATACAAACATTTACAGTGTTGAATATTTTTTATCAAGTTATATGAGCATGCATATCACTACTATGTGTTTAGAAGCATTTCATGTGATAACTCATTTTCCAATGGATAAAAACTGAAAAAGAAGACATGCATATGTTACCAGGGTAATGTAGGATACTTGTACGATGACATAATTTGTAGAAAGACGCATGAACTCAGTATATCTAAAGAAGAGCTCTCAAATTTCGACACATTCATGTCGGACCTTTTCACAACTTATTTTTTCAAACAAATCTTACCTAACACGAGAACACCAAAAGACAAGAACAAAAAAGGGACAATAAAAATCTCGACGTCAACACCTTCCTTCTTTAAGGTTATAGCCTAATGTACTCGTACCTAAGATTTATAACCTACATCTTTTATACCAATTGTAACGACCCCAAAATTCATACTATTGAACTATCGACTTTAATCGTTAATAATACGTCTAACTTTTGGTTTTTACATCATATTATTCGATGTTAAACTTAATAAAATGTGAAAAAATTTAAACTTTTTTGTCTTCTTACTTTAATTCCCTGAATCAAAACCTTTATAATTTACACATCTCTGAATCAAGTTATTTTATGATTCGCTTCATCAAAGTTATTATATAAAATCTAACATCTCAGCTCTATATCCCTTATACATTGGGTAGCTCAAACATTACAACTAAATATGAAGTTTCACATCATAAATTAAAAAGTATATTTCTCAAAACCTTTATCTTTACCTACATTTGAACCATACTTAGTTTATTACTTACTTGATCAGAGTTAATAAATAAAACTCACATCTAGGTTCAACACCCTTTATACATCAGACAAAATTTAAACTTTATAACTCAACATCTATTAAACATCATCCGGAACATTAAACATGGTTCAAATAATAAAAACTCAGCCAAAGTACATAAATCTTCATGCATTGCATCTGATTCATGTCTTTCAAGTAACACTTAGCGTTACCTTGAATTCTTAACCTGCAAAAGTGGTTATTTGCAAGGTTAAGCTCAACAGCCCAGCAAATCTAACAGTTTTCATGCATCACGTAGCACATAATAATATGCTCAACATATATCTCATAATCATTGGACTAACATAACATACATGTTGCAGTTCACATAACAAGTATAAAGATTGAGTTCCTTACTCAATCAACATTCTTTATTCAATCAATGTAGTCATAAATTATCTTTAATGCTTTATACTTTCAACATATATAACACATCATGATCTTTGTAATAAAGATTTAAAATATCTCATCATCAAGTTCACATAGCAAATAGGAATTGAAAGACTTTCCTTGATCATTTTTCACCAATAACAGCTTACAGCTATATGCACTTCACGTGCCCTATAAAATTATAGTCATGCACATATAATATTAGTCACATAGCAATGCATAGTAGTTATAATATAAACTTTACTCTACATCCCATAACCCTTCCTATTAAATAATACACAATGTTCAATTTGATTGTGTTAACTTTTGACTTATATCTCACTATACGTCTTGTTAGTCATACTCAAAATTTATTCAAGTGTTTAAGTCTTTCTAGGACTCCTTATTGGTTTTATATAACCTCATTCCATACCTTATAATGTTCATTTCAATTGAATTGAAACACTTTTTACAATCATTAACACTTGTCACGGTGTTTCAACATTCATTCGTCACACGCCCGATTCGTCTCTTTTGTGTATACTTAGTATATGCTTATACAACTTATCTAACACATTATTTATTAATGTTAAGCATCATTATATTTACTAATATATGTGTTTTATAACTTAGAACAACATTTTTTATCATCAGAAGCACTACACTTGCATACGTGCATGCTCGACGACCTCCAATTGCCTCAAAATACACATTAGTCCTAATGATGGCCATTTTGACCCCTGATCTCGACCTCAAATAAAAAAACTTAGAGAATGAAAGTTGTAGGTCTACTCATTTTCTTTTTGAATCATCCTAAATTGCCTTAATCAGAGTTTGTATGAAAACTTTATGGCCATTTTACTACAAGAGGTCAAAAAAGTCACACCTGACATGCCTAGAGTGTAGTTGCGCCCAATTAAGCCTTGGAAATAGCGCATTTGTGCCCAAGAGGGTAGTTGCACCCCAATAGACTTAGGGCACAGCACAGCTGCGCCCATTAGCAGAACTAGATTTAGTAGCTTACTATTCTTGCGATTTTTGACCTTTTTCTTCTTCAAATCTTCATAACTAAAGCTATGCATATCGAAATTAGTTCGTTTTTTATTATATAAATTTGTAATTCATAGATCTAAAACATACCAAAGAATCAACAATTTACAGAAACATTAACTTACCCAAATCTTGACCCAAAACTCATGTTCATATTAGTTTTACATGTTTTAACATGTTTAGCATAATCATTCACCATGGATTCAATTCCTTACCAAATCGATTCGTTTAACCTTCGTTGTTTTTGTAATTCAATATACTAACAATATCTATCACCAATTTTAGATTCTATTCATGAACTAACCCTCAATTTTGACTCCAACATAAGTCAAAATGTACATATTCAACCAAAACTCAATTCCTTATTTTAAAACATTATTGCATGAGTATTATTGCTGAAAACTCATCTTTAGATGACATAGAATGAATTATACATATCTAAGAACATGTACAATCCAATTTCTTGATAATTCCTCAATCAAAATCCATTTACAAGAGTTTTAAGGTTAGGTTAGTACCTTTGATTCCTTCTTAGTTTAATTAGATGATCAACTACTTGATAAACCTTCTTCTTTTTCCTTTGATTCTTAGAATTTCTCCTCTTTCATTTCACATAACTCTCCAACCTTCTCTAAGTCTCTACTCCTTTATATTTTGCAAATATAACTGATACACACTTACGTGTTTTTATTTTCCTCTTTACTCGGCTCTCAGTTATATAAACTCAAAAGGTTTTAACTGATAAAAATGCCAAAGGTCTCAAGACCTTGTTTGGCTAGCTTCAATCTAATTCCTTTTAATTCATTTTTATAATTCACTTATTATATGTTTACAAATGTCACACCCAATTTAATTAAATCATATTCCTCATTTGGCAAACACAACATTCACTTGGCCAATATATTTATAATTTTATTCAACAAATCGATCCTTTAATTTAATTATTAAATTAAATTAGAATATTTCCATCAAATATTTATTTTACTCAATAAATATTTCAATTAAAATATATATTTTATTTAATAAATATTTTAACTATTTAGGAAATTCACAATCATATTACATTAACGTACCACATTTATATGTATTATATTACTCTCTCATTTTATTAAAACAAATATATTCACATTAATTCATTATTTGAATTAAGTGAATTACTCACATTATTTATGAGATTTAATTCATAACAATTCTAGTGCTAGCAAGGCATAATAATCAAATTATATTATTTCATAATATACTTTTAACTTAATTAAATTAACTAATCTTATTCGGTTAATTTTTTTCATAAAAATTTTATTTAATTTCTTCAATAGTTAAATTAAATATTAAACCTTATCAACTCAATATATGAATATACATGTTTACTTAAACGCAAAATACGTCATAATAAGAATTTTATTCATCAAATTTTTATTTTAACAATTTCTGAAAAGGTCAAACCTAGGGTGCAAGAATTAATTTTAAATATAATTATTCCATTTAAATCCCGAGCTCCATTACAAATGAATTTTCAAGTTCTCCTTGCTTCTTGATCTCCAATTCTTCAAAATTAATTCTAACTATTCCTATTACAAAAGAATTTACAATAAATAGAAACCTTGATCAACAGTCAAGGGGAAGTATATAAAAGGGAGATAAAATTTACATTAAGAAAAAAAATTAGAGAAGACGATGTACGCAAATCCCATTGATAAAACTCATAAATTCATGCTTCTAACTAAAATAAAATTCAATCATATTGTTCAATAGTCCATATTCAACCACATTTATTATCATACATGTCACCATATGCATCAATAAATAACATTCATCTCATGAATAAAGAAAACCATTCCATATATGCACTGATATCAATTTATTGGTCAATTAAAAGTTTACTAGAAATCTAATTTTGAAACAAAAAAAAACTCTTTTATTTTAATCAAAATTTAAATCACAATAAACTTCTTTATTTTATTTTATCAAATTTTGAGTAAAAATAAACTCATTTATTTTTAATCAAATTCGAAATCAAAATAAACTCCTTTATTTTAATTTACATGGAATCCAATTTTAAGTACAAAACAAACTCCTTTAACTCCTTTATTTTAACTTAAAATTGCTGAAAAAATAAAATATGTTGAATCCAATTCTTTATCAAAATTAAACATCTTTAATATTAGGAAACATGGAATCATATTCCATATGTGAATAAACTCCTTTATTCTAGAAAACATGAAATCTTATTCTACATATGAATAAACTCATTTATTCAAGTTAACGTGGAATCCAATTCTAAGTTAATATAAAACTTTTATTTTTAATCATATTCCATTTTAAAATAAACCTTTCATCTTAATAGAAATAAATAAAAATAAAATTAAAATTTTAAATTACGGTGTTGGTAACTACGCCTCGTAATGAATCGGGACACGGCGCCATGGTCACTACTGCAACCTCGAAGCGTTTTACAGGTAAGGTGCGGTCGCTCCATAATGAACTAGAGGCGGGGCGGCCGCACCGTGTAATAAAATCAAAAATTTTATTCCTTTCCTAGAAAATCTGATATAATTGTATACCATACATACATGGAAATCATCAAGATCGATAATTAACATAAAGTTGGGCTTTGATACAACTGTTAGGTTTGTATATAGCGTGATCATGCAATCAAATTACTTAAAAGGTGTGGAAGCACGATAAAATGGAATTTAAAACCTTCCATATAAACCATCACCTTGATCATACTTTGTGCATAATTATCAATCAATAGAGAAGAGAAGGGGATCAGATTCTTACCGTTGTAGAAACGAGCTTCCTTTAGTACGAGTTCACCTCCAATTCCTTTCACATTCCACTTGAATTCACCGGGTTTGATTTCCTCCTTTGATCAACGTTAGCCACCTAAGTGTTTGGCCTTTAGAGGTGAACCACCAAGGAAGAACAATTATTCAAGAAGATGAGTTTTAGGAAAATCCTAATTCTATCTCTATACAAATTGTGTACTCTCCCAACTCTTGGAATTGTCATTCACTTGTCTAACCCTTACCCATAATAAGTCTCCTCTTATTTATAGATGTAGGGAACCCTCCTAAAGTATTTAGGAATATGGATTTATTTTAATTAAGTAAACTCCTTTAATTAATTAGGCTTCCCAATCTTATTAGGAATAATTAATTAAATACTATTAATTAATTAGCCTCCTAATCTTATTAGGAATATATGAGAGTACCATTTATTTATTAATTCCCAAACTCCACGAGGAATTAAAAAATAATAAAACTACTCTTATTAATTTATATTTAATATTTCCAAAATATTAAATAATACATATCAAGCTATTTACTTTATTCTATCACCATAGATTAAATTAAATACATTTAACTTATTATTACAATTAATCATTTTACTTCTTAAATAAATATCTTTTCGTTTATGTTGTGACCCTTTAGGTTCTCCATATAAAACCGATTGTGAATTAATTAATTAGAACAATTCTAATATTATTTAAATTAATTAATTTATCTATTAATTTATTTAATAAATAACATTTATTTTATAATAAGGATAAGCCTCCTTATCTACCAACGACTTTTCAGATAATATAGATTTCAACATTAATTGTAGACACTCGAAATTTCATTTTCCTGTTACTAACTATGCAGGAGGACAAAAGCATTTTTTTACTCTCCAGAGATAACCTTGGAAGACCACAACATGAATTCTAACCCCAGAGATAGCCACAGAGATCCAGTTTCAACCTCAAGATAACTCAAAATCGGTTTCAACCCCGGAGATAACCTCTGGTAAAATCGGTGCAACACTGGAGATAACCCCGGGGGATCAAGTTCAAAGCCTGGAGATAACCCCAGGAGGTAAAGCAAACCTCAAAAATAACCCTGAGGACATTCAAAGTCAACAGCATGACAATCTCAGAGATAACCATGGGAAAAGATCTGCTCTGGCTACCAAAGTCGAAAATAACCACAGGAGGGGCAAAAGGGTCATTTTGCCACCTCAATCTCAACTCAACTCAAATCAACTCATTTCAACTCAAACTTGTTCAAAAGAAGCCCCACGAGAACCAAGGACTTGCAATCCCGAGTGACTACTACGCAAGGCAGCACACAGGATAGAATTTGAAGCCTGGAGAGATAAGATATGGTTCCATCTTCCTGACTTCGTATAACCTCTAATCCCATGTCATTGCGTAGCTCTCGACAACAGCAGTCCGAAAACAGGTCTTATACAACTCAATCGGATGCTCGGATTGAAGTTCTGTAAGTTTTAGTAGACATCACGTTGCACGCATACACGTACTTCGAGACGGTAGGACCCGCGGAGCTCGCGGCACTCCGGGCAGCCGCAGGTGCATCTACTACTACCGCAGGTACACCTGCACCTCCCAACTCTATAAATATAGTGCTTGGGGTGGCCATATTTGCAATAGAAAAGGCGACAAAGCCCTTTCAAATTTGCTCTGGACACACCCCATATTGAGTGCTTTCTCATTTTAAACACCTTTTAGCTCACATATAGCTATATTTTTACCGGAGGGAGCCGAGTGTTCATCCACTTAGAGTTATAGAAGTCTTCTTTGGCAGCCCACTCTAAGCCTTCTTACACTCTATAAAGCCTTTCTCTCCATCTTTGTACACATTATTCTTCACATTGAGAGTCGCGTTATGTGTGTATGCCCGGACTTCGGTCCATGGTTTTAATTTTTGTCTGTATATATATATATATATATATATATATATATATACTTATATATGTATATATTTATATATATGGACTAACATTATCGAGTTATACCTCGTTTGAGCCTAGGCCCGATGTCCGGAGCGTTTATTTGCTTATATATATATATATATATATATATATATATATATATATATATATATATATAAGAAGTAATGGCTTCTCAGGATATAAAATCCAGAGCTCATCGGACATAATCAAACAACAGTTCATATATATATATATATATATATATATGAACTATTATCGAACTTCATTCAATGAGCACGGATTTTATATCCGATCGTTTACCGCTTATATATATATATATATATATATATATATATATATATATATATATATATATACTTACTATTTTTATATAAATCTGCGGCATCATGTGAGCCTAAGAATCATGTGATCACCGATTCAGTCCACTGAATCTAGATTCGGTTCCCGTGATGGACATTTTCAGCTGTAAGCAGCTTGTAAATTATTCACGGTGTTTGACTTTCCTTAGATGGCTTTCATACCCATGAGGAGTTCGGCACTGCTATATATTATTTTCTCAAAGATGCATCGCATCTCGAAAATAAAAGAAATTAAGCCGAACATTTAATAATAAAATGGAAGTATGAAAAGGTCTCAATTACTATTGAGCAAAGGGTTTGAAAAACCTCTTTTACAAAACCTCACTACTATATCATGTTTAAAAACGAATTTTTCATATAAATTCAAACCCTTTGTATATAGGTACGAACGAGGCCTCGCACTACCTCCAAATAAATTGAACATTGATCCACATACACGCACACCCACATATTTATATAACAGTTTCTTGAAAAGTTGCGGTCACCGTGGTAACACGGATGTTGGGGGGTGCCTAACACCTTCCCTCCGCATAATCAAGCACTCGAACCCAAAATGAATCTCGGTTTCACAGACCCGTTTAGCAGTGTCACATTATTGGGTCAATGTGCAAACCTTTTCTCGGTTGCGTTGGTGTAACCAGTTAAAAACACCAACTGGAGACTCTTACATTCAAATCATCAACATATATATGTCAGACCTTTTTCAGTTTTTTTTTCAAACAAATATCACATAAAATGAGAACACCAAAGAACAAGAACAAAAAAGGGACAAATAAATATCCCGACGTCGACAGGTGGCGACTCTGCTAAGGACTCCAGTAAGAGGGCTTAATCCGCTACAACAAGTTTTTCAAAACTGTTATATGCTTGTGTGTGAATGTTGCATTTACATTTTTTGATGAATGTGTACGAATGCATGTTTACTTACTGCACTGCAAAATATCTATCTGTGATATTAGTGCTTCGCACATGTCATCATTTTCATAAATGGTGAGAGACGTTGTGAGACCCCAGATTTTATGAATAAATATTTAATTTTCTCGAAATAATTTTTTGAATATTATGGTGTGGATTTGATATAATGTTATAGTTGTGGGTAGTATTTATAAATTTTGCAAAGTATGCAAGTTATTATATAATATTCGATTGGTCAGGGAATATTCGTTTTAACAGGGAATATTCGTACGACGACACAATCATTGGTGGACCCCACAACGAAATTATTGTCGGATTGAGAAAACGACAAATATATTTTTATAAAAATAACGACGGAAGTTTTACAGTTAAAACTGTTGAACTACTCATTAGTAAAAACGAATGTCTGGCGTGGTTGCATAGTAGCACACGGTATTGATTATTGATACTTACGTAAGAAGTCACTCGATTATACTCAATTATTGCTACATAATTCTTTGCATCATATCTCTCATATTATTGATTCGATTATTGTCACAAAGATCATCTCGTGATAATATGTTATTTTATTAAATCAATAATTGAGACGACAAAGTTATTCATATTATTAAATTATAATATTTACAATGTGTAGAAGTTCACAAGGAGGAGGTTTGGTCACCTAATTGCGCGAATAGGGAGAAATCCTTATTGAAAGCCCCTCTTCCTAGAACGACCGGTTGATAAATATTGTGAGTTATAATATTAATGATGAATGTTATTAAAATTGAAGTTGTGCTCGGAGTTGAATTTGGAGACGCGGACGTGATATTTGATTTCGAAACGATGAAATTAGTAAAAATAGTCTATAAACACAAAAATTTTCGGGATTCACTATTTGGTCAAAAAGTCAACAATTGACTTTTTCGAGAAAAGTCAAACTTTGAAATTTCAAAATTTATATTGTTGATAAAAATAGTTTCATTATGTTGGAATTATTTGTGTTAGTGAAAATCGACATTTATTTCTATAATAATTGATGTCTGGAGGTTATATTGACCAATCAGGTATTTAACATGATAAATGAGCAATTGATTGCTATTATTTCACATGATTATAACTATTTGTTCACATGTGTATACTATTGTTTCGCATTCTTGTTACTATTAGGGGAGTTGGTGCAAGATTGATAATACTTGCATGACTAAGTTAAAAATAGAGGTATAGATGAAGGTACTATACTGTAATTCGTATTTTCACATGTCTGGAACTATTAATTCACATGATTTACTATTGAATCACATTATTTACTATTAGGGGAGGTGGTGCAAGTTTGATAATACTTGCATGACTAAATTAAAAATTAAAGAAAAGTTGGAGGTATTGTACTGTAATATTTTGATCCCCAAAACATGCAATTATCGAAACTATATTTTTCTATAAATAGAAGGTCATTCTTCCTTCATTTCTCACCAATTCACAAAAGCTATAAAGCAATTATTATAGAGAGAAATTGTAGAGAGAAAATCTGTAGAAGAAGAGAAGCCTGCTGACAATTTGGATGTTATTAGTTCCTGGATAATTTAATTCTTGAACTTGTTTTATTGAATTCTTATATCATTATCATCGTCCTCATGTTTATATTATGTTGAAAGTCATCTGTGGCCTGTAGTGCATAGATGGACTTGGTATGATTATGACCGAGGGATTATTCAAGATAATCATGGTAGTAATGTTACAAATGATATGGTAAAAGTCCTCATTGGCCCGTAGTGCATTGATGGACAGTTGTTGGCATGATCATGACCATTGATTAATACACGAATATCCTTGGCCCGTAGTGTATGGATAATTTGTGGTCATGATACTAATGAATATCCTTGGCCGTAGTGCAGGGATGATGTGGATTATTTATTAAGTTGAGTCTCAACGATAAAAGTGATGAAAAACTTTTTAAATCATAAAAAATAGTAGATTTTATGCTCTACTTGACTCTTTTAATGGATTACTTGTCCCGTTGCAGTTAAACTTGATGTCTATTGTATTTTATCAGTTTAACATTGTTGTAGACTAATGATAATTTATTCTACATTATCTTAGTCATAATATTTCTTTCTGGGCTAGTTGAGCTCACTCTTTCTTTCACTATTCTCTTCAGGAAATGAGAACATAGCCGGGACTAGTCGGGGACCGGAGTAACGGTCCAGTTGATAGTATTAGTAGTCCTCACTATTCTGTTAAATAGTGTGACAATAAATGTAATGAGGACTTATTCTTAGAGTGGATATTGTCTAGAGGAGAATATTTGTATTGAAACTCTCAGTTTATATTTTGTCGTATTTTACATGACAGTTGTATAATTAAGTTGTATTTGATTTATGTACCATGTATTTGGAGACTCAGAATAGGTGATGTATACCTGTTTTGGGGGCGTCACATTTGGTATCAAAGCTTAGAGATATGATCCCTGGCTAAGATGTGAGACAAGAACTAAGAGGGGAGAGAGGGGAAATTCCTTCGCTAGTATGACCTACCTAAGTTTATTTGGTATTTAATTGGTCGGTCAGAGTATAGGGATAATATGTGATATGTTAATTAACCCTTGTTTTGTGGCAGTATTTGAAAATGGCATCCGAGAATGTTGAGAACATTTATGGAGCACAGGAGACCGTTGAGTCTACACAGATCAATAACCAGGACAATGTGCGTCAGGAAGGCAATAATCCTCATGCAAACAACAACACTGACCAAATGATCAACGATGGAATGTTCCGAGGCTTCATGCAATTCATGCAACATCAGGCAAGCGCGGCTCCTGTCCAAAATGCAGGTGAAAACACTGGCAACTCTCGGACGGTCACCGCTAAGCAGTTCAAGGAGCTGGGACCACCAGAGTTTTTTAGAGAGCCAAAACCACTTAAGGTGGAGACGTGGATAAAACAGATCAACAAGATATTTGATGTCTTGGGTTGCTCTGAGGAGGAAAAGGTTCCCTTTGCCACCTTCATGTTGCTGGCAGAGCCAGATTACTGGTGGGAATCTGTAAAGCGTACTCAACCTGCCGCACTGAAGATGTCTTGGGAGAAGTTTCAAGAACTATTCAACAACAAGTACTTTCCCAAAAGTATCCATCACATGAAGGAGGTAGAGTTCATTAAACTGGAGCAAAATAACATGATCGTGTCACAGTACGAAGCCAAGTTTGCCAAGTTGTCCCGGTTTGCGTCCCATTTGGTTGATAATGAGGAGAGAATGACGGATGTTTCTAAGAGGTTTGAAACCCGAGATACGTCAATACCTCATTTCTCATAAACTTTATTTGTATTCAGATGTTAATAGGGCTCATTTATTGGAGCGCGATAGTGAGTCAACCCAGCCAAAAGAGAGCAGCCGACAAAATGATAATACCAGTGATAGCAGTCATCGAAACGGTGACAATAAGCGTGAAAGGAATCAACATGCCAAAAATGATAACCACTTCGGTGGTAATCATGGCCAAAACAATAAGAATGGACATTTTAAAAAGAGGAAATTCAACAATAATGGAAAGACGTCAGCACCAGCACCCGTTGTTAAGGAAGGAGAACGACCACCTGTCATATGTTTCAAATGCGGAGGGGAGGGACATATCAGTCCAAACTGTGCGATGTCATCCAAATCATGTTATAATTGTGGAAAAGAAGGTCACCTAGCCCGAATTTGTCATTCACCGAAGACAAGTTCAGCTAGGATGGAGGCACCAAAGGTTGTCCCATAAAAGTCAAAACCGGTAGTGAAAGGGAGAGCGTTTTTTGTGACTTCTCAAAAAGCGAGTAACCCGAACAAAGTTAGCATGGGTTAGTTAATTATAAATTCTTGCGAAGTCTATACCTTATAAGATACTGGTTCTACCCATTATTTTATCTCTCTTGCTTGCATTCAACGTTTAAATTTGACCACAGAGAAGCTAGACTTTGACTTATTGGTTGAAATTTCGTTAGTAGAAACCTTCGTTGCATCCACTATTTATAAATCTTGTTTGATTCAAATCGACACTTTCACGTTACTTGTCGATCTTATCTCTTTGAAAATACTTGCCCTTGATGTGATTTTAGGAATCGATTGGTTAACTACTCATCATGCCAAAATTGATTATTTTTCGTAAGGTTGTTAGCTTTCATATTCCTAACCAACCTGTTATGAGAATTCAAGCAACCAAACCACTAAAGTCAACAATTGTCATATCAAGCCATAAGTAAAAAGCCCCTAGCCTTTCGCTGGTGACTTCCAAGTCTTGGAATACACCGAAGCCAGACTTTCTCTAGGCGACGCCGTGAATGATGATGGCAAGTTGATAGGAATCAATGTAACGTACTATCCAAGTCTTGGATGAAAGTCACAGTTTTTAAATGATATTCCTATTGTTAATAAATTTCTTGACATATTTTAGAAGACTTCTTATCCTACCCCTAGAGCGTGAAATTGAATTTTGTATTAACCCCAGTACAAAACCCATTTCTTCAACCCTTAAATATTTCTTCAACCAAAACGAACGTATAAGGCGCCAAAGACGTTGGCTCGAGCTATTGAAGATTACGATCATACCATTCAATATCATTGTGGAAGAGAGAACGTTGTATCTGACGCGTTGAGTAGAAGATCGTATGCGTTTACGAGTGCGATGTTGTTAACATAAAAACCCATTTTGTATAACTTACAAATGATTAAGGTAGAGTTAAAGACTCTAGGGACCCACGTGAAGATAGCGAATGTACGAATAAAATCGACTTTAATCAATAAAGTTAAAGCCACTCAAGCTACACACCTGAATCTGATGAATGTGATGAAGAAGGTTCAAGAGGGCGTTATTCTAGAAGCAATAATCGACGAAGAGAGGAAATCTCAACCCTCAATTTTATTGGCCCATTTGAAATCCTCAATTGAGTAGGAACTGTGACTTATAGACTCGTTTTACCGCCAAGTATGTTGCGTGTTCATAAAGTTTTTAACGTATCGATGTTACGTAAATATGTGGACGACCCGAACCACATTATTAATTTAGAACCGGACGAGATAGTGGACGATTTAACGTACGAGGAGATACGTGTTAAAATCTTGGATAAGAAGGATTATATTCGACACTCAAAGGTTATACCTCAAGAGTTAGAATCTGAAATGAAGTCAAGGTACCCTCACCTCTTTAAGGATACCAGGTACGTAACGTAAATTTTGAGGCGAAATTCCATAAGGAGGGGAGATTGTGAGACCCCATATTTTATGAATAAATATTTAATTTTCTCGAAATAATTTTTTGAATATTATGGTGTGGATTTGATATAATGTTATAGTTGTGAGTAGTATTTATAAATTTTGCAAAGTATGCAAGTTGTTATATAATATTCGATTGGTCGGGGAATATTCGTTTTAACAGGGAATATTCGTACGATGGCACAATCATTGGTGGACCCCACAATGGAATTATTGTCGGATTGAGAAAACGACAAATATATTTTTATGAAAATAACGGTGGAAGTTTTACAGTTAAAACTGTTGAACTACTCGGTAGTAAAAGTACAGTAATATACATGGTTGCATAGTAGCAGACGGTATTGATTATTGATGCTTATGTAAGAAGTCACTCAGTTATACTCAATTATTGCTACAATAATTTCTGTATCATATCTCTCATATTATTGATTCGATTATTGTCACAGTATCATCTGCATAATATGTTATTTTATTAAATCAATAATTGAGATGACAAAGTTATTCATATTATTAAATTTCAATATTTTCAATGTCTAGAAGTTCTGTCAAGGAGAGGTTTGGTCACCTAATTGCGCGCCAATAGGGAGAAATCCTTATTGGAAAGCCCCCTCTCTCCTGGGAACGACCTGGTTGATAAATATTGTGAATTATAATATTAATGATGAATTGAAGTTGTTCTCGGAGTTGAATTTGGAGACGCGGACGTGATATTTGAGTCCGGAACGATGAAATTAGTAAAAATAGTCTATAAACACAAAATTTTCCGAGATTCACTATTTGGTCAAAAAGTCAACAGTTGACTTTTTTGGGAAAAGTCAAACTTCGAAATTTCAAAATTTATATTGTTGATAAAAATAGTTTCATTATGTTGGAATTATTTGTGTTAGTGAAAATCGACATTTATTTCGATAATAATTGATGTCTGGAGGTTATATTGACCAATCAGGTATTTAACCGGATAAATGAGCAATTGATTGCTATTATTTCACATGATTATAACTATTTGTTCACATGTGTATACTATTGTTTCGCATTCTTTTTACTATTAGGGGAGTTGGTGCAAGATTGATAATACTTGTATGAATAAGTTAAAAATAGAGGTATAGATGGAGGTACTATACTGTAATTCGTATTTTCACATGTCTAGAACTATTAATTCACATGATTTAGTATTGAATCACATTATTTACTATTAGGGGAGGTGGTGCAAGTTTGATAATACTTGCATGACTAAATTAAAAATTAAAGAAAAGTTGGAGGTATTGTACTGTAATATTTTGAGCTCCAAAACGTGCAATTATCGAAATTATATTTTTCTATAAATAGAAGCTCATTCTTCCTTCATTTCTCACTAATTCACAAAAGCTATTGAGCAATTATTATAGAGAGAAATTGTAGAGAGAAAATATTTAGATGAAGAGTAGCCTGCTACCTCACTACTCCTATATCCAGTTTCTTTCAAAGGTAAGGGGTATTATTTCTTTCTTTTGTATTCATGAAGAGAACTTCTGTTATTCCATTCTTTATTATTATGTTGTAATAACCTGTTTATGCGACGTACCGTATACACAGTGAAATTCTTCTATTATTCCATTCTTTATTATTCTGTTGGAATATCTTGTCTGTGCGTTTTACGCCGGACCTCGTTCCGTCTTTATTATTCTATTAGAATATCCTGTCTGTGCGTTTTACGCCGGACCTGGTTCCGTATTTATTATTCTCGCTGGAATATCCTCGTACAATGCTTTTACGCCTGACCCGGACACCGCTTTTTATTATTCTATTGGAATATCTTATTCATGCGTTTTCTGTGGGACTTGGTTCCGCCTTTATTATTCTCGTTGAATAACTCACCTGTCGGGATCTATCGCATGCCTGGTGATTTCTTTTGTTATTCCATTCTTTATTATACTCAGTTGGCTAAAGTTTTGACTTCTATACTCGTCATGAAATATCATTTTATTTGGTACTTTCTGTTATGAGTTACTATTCACGGATTACTATTCACTCAGTTACTATTCACTCTAGTATTATTCACTCGGGTATTTGGGGTACTTTTCATGCCGAAATACTATTCACGAGTTACTATTCATGGGTTACTATTCACCAAAATAACTATTCACTAGAATATTATTCACTCGGGTATTTGGAGTACTTTTCATGTCGGGGTACTATTCACGAGGTACTATTCCCAAAGTACTATTCACGGGGTACTATTCACGAAGAAAAATTGATTCTTTTTTGTCCAAATTATTTTTCTGTGCATGAATATTATTCTTGAATTTTACTCTACAAAGAAGTATCATGTTGACAATTTGGATGTTATTAGTTCCTGGATAATTTAAGTCTTGAACTTGTTTTATTGAATTCTTATATCATTGTCATCATCCTCATGTTTATATTATGTTGAAAGTCATCATGGCACATAATGCATAGATGGACTTGGTATGATTATGACCGGGGTTTATTCGGTATAATCATGAATCGTAATGTTACAAATGATGTGGTAAAAGTCCTCATTGGCCCGTAGTGCATTGATGGACGCTTGTTGGCATGATCATGACCATTGATGAATACACGAATATCTTTGGCCCGTAGTGCATGGATAATTTGTGGTCGTGATACTAATGAATATCCTCGGTAGTAGTGCGGGGATGATGTGGATTATTTATTGTTTGAGTCTCAATGATAAAAGTGATGAAAAACTTTTAAATCATAAAAGATAGTAGATTTTATTCTCTACTTGACTCTTTTAATTGATTTCTTGTCCCGCTACAGTTAAACTTGATGTCTATTGTATTTTATCAGTTTAATATTGTTGTAGACTAATGATAATTTATTCTCGCATTATCTTAGTCATAATATTTCTTCTTGGGCTAGTTGAGCTCACCCTTTCTTTCACCGCTTTCTTTGTGAAATGAGAACGTAGCCGGGACTAGTCGGGGAACGGAGTGATGGTCCAGATGATAATATTAGTAGTCCTCACTATTCTGTTAAATAGTGTGACAAAAAATGTAATGAGGACTTATTCTGAGAGTGGATATTGTCTAGATGACAATATTTGTATTGAAACTCTCAGTTTATGTTTTGTCGTATTTTACACGACAGTTGTATAATTAAGTTATATTTGATTAATGTACCATGTATTTGGGGACTCAGAATAGGTGATGTATACCTGTTTTGGGGGCGTCACACACGTTGTATGTGAATGTATATTGTGTGGTTCCTCCACCAGGAGGCTATCATGTCGGTGTTTGATTACTGGACTCGTAGGGAGACTAATTCCAACGAGGCTCGGGAAAGGCACCACCTAAATTTGTTCCAGTTGAAAGACCGAATTAACTTCCCATCAATTAAATTGCAATGATCTGGGAACCTTCATGCCAAAAAGTCGCGAGAGTAACCTAAGATAGGTCAGCCTCTGATAAACCGAACGCAAAGGAAAGTCTCTTCATGCTTTCCATTTTTAATTACTTGTAAAGACAATTACTTGTAATTTCATTCCATGTTAATTTCTTTGTAATGGAAAATATGAAGAATATGTGTACATGCATATTAAGGCTTGACATGTTATCAAATGACACCCATTTTGCAGGATAATATTCCTAAAATGGACACATTATGATAGCATGTAAAAATTTTATACATTCCCTAAGATTAAACTACGTAAGTCTTTTTTGTACGGAAGCAATTGGTCCCGTTTCCCGTTCAAAGTCCAAAAAGGTATTAAGCCCACAGCCAAACATGGCTAAAAGTGCCCAGCCTAATCCTACTCATGTCTCTCGCGAGAAGTTCAAAAGATTAAGCTATCAAATTACAGAGTTGGCTGTTATCCTCAAAGAACTACACCAATCTACTCATGGTCCATAAATACCCATCCACACAGAATCCTCTGCATATGGAGGAACCCAGGGCCAAACAATGCCTACTCAATCACAATCATTCATACCAGGGGGAAGTCAGGGTATTGGTAAAAAGATGGAAACCCATATACCTAAACTTCATTCAAATTAAGGAACCAATAAAACCCCTAAAATCACAAAACTCAGGGATGATTGAGAAACTGGGGATATAAGAAAGAAAGTTCAACAAATGGAGGAAACCATCCAGTTAATTAAAGGGATTGGAAACTATGGTAGTGTCACCGATTTAGATCTCTGCATATTCCTAGGGGATCGATTTCCTGACAAATTCAAAGTCCCAGAGTTTGAAATTTACAATGGGGCAGGCGATCCCTATACGCAACTAAAAGTATATATTGGCAAGTTGGGATCTTATGTTGAAGATGAAAGCCTCAAAATGCAGCTTTTCCAAAAGAGTCTCACTGGAGAGGGTAAAGCATGGTATGCCTGACTTGACAATGAAAAAAATCTACAACTGGGAAGAATTTGCCCACACCTTTCTAAATCAGTACAATTTTCAGTCACAAATGGCACCAGAATGATACCAAGTGACTAAAGTCAAAAAGCAAAGTACTGAATCTTTTCGAGAATATGCCCAAAGGTGGACGCATCTAGCAGCGCAAGTCATTACATCAATAACAGAAACTGAGATGGTAATGACGTTTATTGATATCTAAGAGGCTCCTGACTATGAGAGGATCCTAGCAGGCATAGAAAAGCCATTCTAAAAAATGATCAAACACGACGAAATGGCAGAGATGGGTCTAAAGGCAGGCAAGAATAAAGACTTTACTGCCTTGGAAGCAGCCGCCAAGCATATACAGTCTGGAAAGTATGTGAGCGATCCCAAGGGGGTACTCGATAAAGGCACTGAAGATGTATCCCTTGTTGTAAAGGGGCAAGCTAGTAGACTAACCTACAGTCCCCCCCTCCCATTTGGAAAAAGCAAGACAATCTGTCATTTCAACAACAGGCTACATTTAATAAATTCCAAGATAGGAAAAGAAAATTTGAGAGAACGGAAAATTGGGTGTTCACTCCACTAGGCGATTCTCTTGAAAATGTATTGTCGATATTGATGGATCATAAGAAAATTACTGAACTGGCTCCACCTCTAGAACCAGGGAGCAAAAGGTACAATCCAAGCTAGAGATGTGCTTACCACTCAAGGTCTCCAAGACAAGATACACAAGATTGTTAGTCCTTAAAGCATAAAATTCAGAATCTGATCGAAAGTGGCAGTATTGTGGTCCAACAACCTGACCAACAAAATGTCAACACAAACCTTCCGATGCAGCTTGATACGGAGGAAGTTAACATGATCGGGTCAGGAAGTGTTGAAATGTATCCAAATCGTAAGCACATAAAAAGGATAGAGGAATACCCCCAAAGGCATAGATCAAATATCTTAAAGTGGGAAAACTCGGAGGAGTGTATGATAGTAATGCAAAAAATTAGAGACGATCCAGAATCAAGTAAATTTGCTTGCTAAGCTAATAGTGCGACAACATCAGGATACAAGGCAGTTTTTCACTCAACTATTAGAAATCCAAGAGAAAAAAGAGGTCAACCATAATGCAAACCCATATCTCACCATGATGAGCCAGCTAAATGAAGAAGATCAAAGCAGGCTAAAAGGAGAAGAAAAGGGGATTGATAAAATTGCTAGAAGATCTCGCCAACGGAAAAATCAATCGGGGGAATGCAAATTCTTAAAGAAGAAAGATCAAACAACCTCCACAAGAGCCCGAAAATTCACCCCTTTGAGCAAATCAAATTAAGAAATGTTATACTTTCTAATAAGCGAAGGATGGATTACTGAGTTGATGCCTCCTATAAATCCCAAGATAAAGAGTTATAATTCCACCAAGACGTGTTTCTACCACTCTAACTCACTTGGACATACGATTGAGGAAAGTTGGTCTTTGCGACATAAAATCCAGGATCTCATTGAAAATGAAGATTTGAAGATAGAATTCCTCATCACCAAAAAAGGCAAAAAGAAAATAAAAAGCATAATATGTACACTCGAGACAGGAAATTCGAAGGAGGTAAAGGCCATGAGCATTAATCCTTGCAGAACACAAGATGAATTAATCATAATCCATCGAATGAAAGAGGAGACACATGAATCCCTAAAGGATATTCCTCCGCCAACATCGAACATCTTCTGGTACAAAGATAGGAACCACGTTCCTAATTTTATCACCTTGGATGATGAGGAGGAAATACTAATACTGTCCAAGGAAGGAAAATTGCTTGCAAGAAATGCAACCACAGTTCGAGGGAGATTTCATGGTCGAATCCTCTCAAGCCCAGGAAAAATATGAAGGAACAGATGAAAGAAAAGATGGTGAGATTGTTGGGGAAGCCAACCCATTGAAGAATCCAGAGTTCATCCCTTTTTGTGATGGGTACAGTTCAAGCGTCCATGAGGAATGTATTGCATTAGGGGGCGATCAAGTTATGGCCATAAGCGAAGATATTCAGAATCAAGATGTAACCTTTATCGCGAGTCTTGAAGGCAACATCACCACTGACAACTGGACTATCAGGCCTCAACTGGACAAGAAGATGTAGATCCAGGGGTTAAAATTGTGAGTTAAAGAAGATGTTGAGACGGTATCACTCTCTTCGTAGTATGCCTTTTATTTTCCATGCATGTAAATATTGAAAAAAAAATCAAAAAATTCAAAAATTAAAAATCAAATCAGTTAGGTTTCAACTCATGGGGCAAACTACTTTAACCTGATCTCCCTGATACCCGGGAGTACGTAGGCAACCATATTCTATATGGCCCGGTCATAAATACATTTCTGCCCTTACTCTACAAAAAACAAAAATAACAAAAACACTTCTACCCTTTTTCTACATAATAAAAAAAAACAAAAACATTCATACTCCTTGTTACATTTAGCGTTGAACCTCTTACACCAGGTTTGAACTACACAGACCTGATCTCCTCTTCAATGGGAGTACGTAGCCAGCAATTCATGGTGCGGTCAAATTAAACAAAAATCCAAAAAACCCAAACAAACACTTCAATGTCATTCCATTAAATCTGACACAAATTCCAGAAAAGAAGAAACAACAATACACCAAGACAACTAGCAGCGAGGACATTCAAAGAATTGACACCCTCAATCATAATTCTTCATCAAATCAGAAGAAAACCATCAAGGCTAATTGTGAGAACAAGTCAGGAATAATGATTGAGGGCATCCAAAGCCCAAATCTACTATCTGTTCACCATATAGTATAAAGGTAAAAGGCTCTTGCGACCTCGGTATCTTATCAGCCCATCTGTCAAAGCAACTATCCCAGACAACAAGCAAGGCTGGGGAAATTTCAAAATCGGTGAAAACCCGATGTTGCGATTCTTACAACCAGACCGGTGCAATCTCGGAAACAGCGACAACTCAACACTGGGGCATTTATCAATAATCCTAAAGAGGAAAATGCACCAGTCAGCACCATCAGTATGGTACATCATCATCAGGGTTTCCCTCACATCGTCTCACCAGCGATTTGGTACGATCATTTAGTCTTTTTCAATCATACTGTTCTCAGAATTAATAATCCATATTTGAGGTATGACTCTTTCATCTCGTTATGAGCCTTTAGTCTCCATTTACGTACATTATCGATAATATACATGTTAAGTATTCTTAGAAAAGGATTTTGCTTAACTTGTTATGAATGGGATTAATTTTCATAAGTGTTCGTGGGGCGAGAATTACGGGAATGATTAGAGATTTAAGACTATTCAACCTTTTGATTGGGCACGATATCCTAGTTTAAAGCACTTTTTGGAACAGACTTGACCTTATATGCATGTCTGCACTTTGTGATTGCCCTGACTCTTAGTTGTGGGGTATGAAACTATGGCTAAAATAATGGCAAATAATGAAAAGATAAAAGATAAGTTTCCAGCCTAATGTCTCAAATCGTGGCCTAGGTTGCTCGAGTTATTAAGCCTGAGTGGTGTCTTTACACCTGGTGCCCTAAAGCCATCTAGTTTGGGAGTCATCGACCTAACGCTCGTTACATTGGGTAACTTAGTGCCTAAGAAAATGAGCATTGCAAAAGGAAAAACTTGAGAAGATCCGAATCGTGGCGTAGGTTACTCGAGTAATTAAGCTCGAGGGGTGTCTTTACACCTGGTGCCCTAATGCCCTTTGGTTTGGGAATCATCGGCCAAACGCTCGTTACATTGGGTGACTTAGAGCCTAAGAAAATAGACCTATAAAACTCAGGCAAAGAAGCGAATAGAGTTATCGCCTAACTTAGCTCGAAGCTTGGCCTTTATTACTCGAGCCAGTAAACCCGAAGGGGTGTCTTAACACCTGATGCCTTAAAGCCCTCCGATTTGGGAGTCATTGGTCCAGAACTCGTTACATGGGTAATTCTGAATAGCCTAAGAAAATGAGACAAGATTACGCAAGAAGAAGAAAATTTGCCAAGGCATAGAAGTAAATCCCTTGCTAAGAGTTGCGTCACTCATAAGGCATGTGTCATATGAAGTCAATTATGCGAAAAATAACGTCTAGAGCGAAGATGAAGTTTCTCTAATAAAGGGAGATAAGTCTTTTAAAATATAATCCTGCCCATGAATAATGACCATGGATGTTTACAAATTTCCTTGCGATTTCATAACTCATTCCATTTCATAATTTGTACTTCAAATAACTTATTCACAAGAGTATACTAATCCTGACGGCCAAGCCGTCAAGCTTTTCGTTCATTTGGCTCTTTTGATGTACAGGATATTGCTCACTTGTGACTTGGTCAACAAAGAGAGTTTCCCATATAATAATAAAATACTATCAAAGCAATATATACCATGCGACAAACAAGTAACCTCTTAAGCATTAGAGGATCCAATTTGTGAGTATAAATCTCACTCATCAAACACCCCCAAACTTAAGTCTTTGTTTGTCCTTAAGCAGAACTATCTAAAAAAACAACAAAAGTAAAATATAAACGTGAATCAAGTTAAATACTCTACACCTACATCACGGCTTCTAAGCTCAAAACAACTACTCTTAGAGAATAAGAAAAAACACAGTTATGAATAAGGGTTCAATCAATCTCAAACATAAGACTTTACTCGATCCATTTTATGTGTGAGTGTGAATACTAACTATCATAACTAATCATAGTTCAAAATAAGCTCACACAATCGATTGCGATAACAAATATGCTAACTCCGCAAACTCAAACAACATCAAGCATTAAGAAAAAGATACAGATGCAAGAAAGGATC
Source organism: Panax ginseng (assembly GCA_020205605.1). NCBI lineage: Eukaryota > Viridiplantae > Streptophyta > Magnoliopsida > Apiales > Araliaceae > Panax > Panax ginseng. The sequence continues at coordinate 92,381,954 of CM035134.1, forward strand.
AAAATAACTACTCTTAGAGAATAAGAAAACACAGTAATGAGTAAGGGTTTAATCAATCTCAAGCATAAGACTCTACTCGATCCATTTTATGTGTGAGTGTGAATACTAACTATCATAACTAATCATAGTTCAAAATAAGCTCACATAATTGATTGCAATAGCAAATATGCTAACTTCGCAAACTCAAACAACATCAAGCATTAAGAAAAAGATATAGATACAAGAAAGGATCAAAAGGCATTTGCATGAGGACATTAAAATTTGACTTGTGCAATGCTTAATTACCTTAGGCTATTCAAAGTTACCCGTTAATGAGCTTTTGATCAATGACTCCCAAGCTAGATGACTTTAGGGCACTAGGTGTAGAACACCCCTACAGATCTAATTACTCGAGCAACAATGGCCACGTAATCAAAGTTAGACCAAATTAGACTTTTATTCTATACATTTTAACAATCAAAACCTTTATGTTGACTGTGTAATGCTTAATTATATTAGGCTATTCAGAATTACCCGTTAATGAGCTTTTGATCAATGACTCCCAAGCCAGATGGCTTTAGGGCACTAGGTGTATAATACCCCTAAGGATCTAAGGACTCGAGTGACAAATGCCACATAATTAGGCTTAGTCAACTAAGGTTCTTGCTATTCTTCCTTTCATTTTTTTAACATGAAAACATGCCAGAATCCAATATCTGAATTTGCATAAGCATCTAAGTCTTTTATTACCTTGTATTCGTGTAAGTTCAACAGTGTTAACGCATTTTCAAAACAATAACCACACAAACTATATAAAACCCTTGCATAACAGCTCAAAATAGGGTAATAAAGCCATTAACATAACATCAAGTATACCAATTTGTATAAGTACCAAAAGGTGACTATAAATCAAACATACTGTCTGATAATAATAAAATCATCCATAAATAATAATAAAAACTATTCATTCATCCATCCATAATGAAACCAAAACATAATAAGTCAAAAGCTACTCAAGCCCAAAAGATGTCAAAACACAGTTCATACATAACAACTCATATATAATAATAAAATTAAATAAAAATTTCCCCCCAGACTTGAATATTTCAATGCCCTCATTGTCCAGTAATGCAACAATCATAATGTGAGGGCCTATCATAAAGAGATAGTCATTTGTCGCCACCATGGTCATCGTTGTCACCTTCGTCATCGCCATCTGCATCAAGAGATGGTGGTGGATATGGAGGAAAAGCAGGAGAATCCGGTAACTGGAATGGCGTGAAATCAGCATCCTTGCCACTATAGGATGTGTAGATGCTCTGCATAGTGTTGACTAGCTCAGCCTAATACTGCATCATGATGTCCTGCCTCTGGGCAACCGTTGCTATGTGTCTCTGGTGCCTCTAAGCAACTTCATTTTAGTTCTAATGCAAGAGGCTAAGGGATGTGAGAATCTCTACCAATTATAACATCCCCAAATTTGGGTACTTTTTATCTCAGATCTGGCACGTTACGATACATCATTTCTATAACTATTGTGGAAGATATAAACTTAAATTGTTTATACAATAACCTTTACACATAACTCCCAAGGTCAGTAACCTTAACTTAATATATACCTTCAATATATTAACAGATTTACAATGCTATATGCATTAAATACTTTTACAATTTTAACTTCATATCGGTCCAATTATGTAATTTTCCTTTGCCTTTGCATGCATCCGAAGTTTTCATCTTAATCTGAAATGTTTATCATGATATAGCAAGGGTGAGCAACAAGTTTGCCCATCAAGTTTTAAATACAAGAAAAATATATCATGATTGAAAGAATGAATAATAAGCTGATAAACTTTCAATAATATAATAATTGTGAATGAATATGAATCAATTTCTATAACTGAAAGACCGAGTCAATAATGATGAATGGCCAATAATGAACATGAATAAATTTAACTGAACCAAATGGTAATGAAGGTGATCAGCCTTTTATACCTGATGAACATATGCAACATGCACAACGTGCGAATCAATAATCGAAGATGTGGTGTAATCAACAATGATTAACCACTAGCATGCTTGAAAAATCATAACTTAGGTTTGAGTTAGAGAACTTGTATGTGCCATCGATTACTATTAAGAAATCTAATTTAATCTCTTATGAAAGACCTATCATTTATAATATTGATCTATCAATTATCATAACGTACATTATCCATAATACAACTACTGTATCAATAAATTAGCTAACACTTAACCACATAATCAAATATTAGATTACTCCTTAAAACATCATTATTATTATCGTCCTTTGATAATTTTTTAATAACTAAATCATATACATTAAGATTTAACAGTTACTCTTTCATTTTATAAGTTCTTCTTTAAAATCTAATAAGTCAAATACTAATCCAGCAACTTAGATTATTAAAACTGAGCAATCCAGCAAACCTATATTATTCAAACACATCAATCCAGCAACCCAAATAGCAATCCAGTAAACCAGATTGCCAATCCAGTAAACCAGATTGCCAATCCAGTAAACCAAATTGCAATCTAGTAAACTGGATTCCAATTTCAGCAACCAGATTGTAATCCAGTAAATTGGATTATAATTCCATCAACCAGATGGCCAATCCAGCAAACCAAATTACAATCCAGCAAACTGGATTCAAACTAAGTTTTAATTTAGTAAACTGTTTTCCATTCCAGCAAACTAGATTCAACTAATTTTCAATCCAGCAAGCCTGGATTCATTAATTTATCAATCCAGCAAGCTGGATTCATTAACTCTTTTCACAAAAATACCAAACTAACTTATTATTTTTCTATCCTTTGTCCAAACATATATACATATATTCCATACACAGAAAAAAATTTCTATAATTTTTCAACTCTCTTTAGTATTTTTCAAAAATCATTTTTAGCTTGTACCTTATGAAATTAGCCCTATTATGCTCAACTCTAGAAATTCCCATCTCTTGTAATAATCTTACACATGTTAACATGAACCTCAAGTTTAAATTTCATGACCATCGGAGTTATAGAACTCCAGTTATAGCCATTTTCGTCAAAAAATCCCAAAAATTGAAATGACTATAACTTGGTCAATTTAAGTTGGAATGAGCTCATTTTTGGATAGGAGCTACTTTATGTCATATATTTTCATGTCCCAAAAGGCCATAATTTATTTCAAATTAAATGGGTAAAACATCCCTTACAAAATCTTGGGCAGTTTGTTTTTTGAGATTTTCACATTTTGCCTACTTTGCCAAAAATATTCCATACAGAAATCAACAACTCCTTTTTTAGTGATTCCACTTATGTTTGAAAGATAACTCACCATATTCTCATCCAAATTTTTTCTAGAATTTTTTAATATCAGAAAAATGATGAAATTGCCCCTGGAAGTGACTGGCCAAAAATAGTTTGTTTCTCTTTAGAAAAAACAAAACTATTTTTGCTAAAACAGTCACTACAGACTGAGAACTAAACATTTTTGAGTGCTACCACTTGGGTTTAGTAGTTAACTTACATATCTAGCACCTCTCTTTGGCGGATCTCAAAAAGAAGGTGTAGATCAAAAATGGTGGAAATCCAAAGTACATAAAAATTATGGTTTTGTAAACAAGAAAAAATATCATTCTTTTCTTTTGATTTTCAAACAAATCAACACCCTATATGGGTATATCTAAACATAAAACACTCATTAAAAAGTAGATATAAAGTTTGTGATTTTAGAAATATAGGTTCAAGTTTTGATTTAGAATAATCAAAAATACATAAACAAAAGGTATTTATACATTTGATTCTCATGCTCTCCTTCTTCTTCTTCTTCTTCTTCTTCCATGGATGATCATTCTCTCTCCTCTCTATCTCTCATGGCTGCAGACCCTCTTCCGTTTCTCTCCCTCGTCAGTTTCTTTTGTTAGCTAAATGAAGGAGATGAAAGAGAAAGAAATAAGATAGCTTTCTTTTATTAAAACTAGATATTATATATATATCTCCACACCTCTCCTTTTCTCTTCCTACATAACCAGTCATGTGGCTCCTTTTAACCCACATTTTGGTTTTATTTCATTGTCCAAAAATATCCCTCCTTTTCCTTTCCTTATGGCCAAATATTGGCCCCTCCTTTTTTCCCTCAATCAACCGGCCATGTGCCCCTTTATTTCTCCCATTTTTTTTTCATTTCATTGTTCTATTTAGTATACTAAATGTCCAAAATGCCCCCCTTCAATTGGCCTAAGCTTGGGCCATTTTATTTGATAAATTTACTTAGTCAAATGACTGTAAAATCCTTCCTAGGTTGGGCTAAAGATTTGGGCTCCCAATTAATTCTTTAGGTCATGAATAATTAACATATTCCAATACTTTCCATTTTTTCCTACCCTAATTATTTAATTAGGGTTTCCATTTCTTTAATTATAATTTAAATCCTTATTCATGTACACTTAATTTCTTATTAGACTTGCTATAGTTAGGTTATAAAATTAATAAATTGAGATGTATAAAATAAATCTCTTAGAATTATTATATATTTTAAATACTATTATTCTCCCATACCATAACCTTTAAGTTATTTAATTTTTTTCCATTCCTATTATAAAATTAGGTTACCTTAGTTTCTTTTATTTGTTTATATAATAAACAAATAAAAACAAACACATAATATTCATATTCACTTACTCACATATTCACACAAATTAATTTAGTAGGTGGAGACATGATCCATAAATCTCTTAGATTAGGTCACTAGTATATAATTAAATACTAGGACCACTAAATAAAGATAAACATTTAGGTTATTTAATTCCAATACCTAATTTATAATTATGTTATGTAACTTTCTATTTAATTTTTCTTTAATAAATAAATATATATACTTAATATATTTATTTATTTAATTGCATACATACATCACATAAGTCAAAAAGCATTTATCCTTATCATTCCTCTTGCTAAAATATATAGCACATCACTAAATATATATATATATATATATATATATATATATATATATATATATATATATATATATATATTCACTTTATCATTATAATATCTCTTCATTACATAAGTCAAAAAGCATTTATCCTTATCATTCCTCTTGCTAAAATATATAGTACATCACTATATATATATATATATATATATATATATATATATTCACTTTATCATTATAATATCTCTTCATTAAAATTTATTTCCTTAATAAATTTCCCACATTCATAATCTATTTCTTTCTTTTTCAAAATTTAAATCATTCTCATAATTAATTCACATAAAGTTAAAGGTAATATAATATCTTATTCTTAACATACTTCCAAATATAATTTTATTCTAGGTTTTGAATTTTGTATAACCTTTTTTTTTCTCAATTCTATTCAAATAGTAAACCATATAAGTTCTTCTTTAAAACTTTTAAATCAATCCTCTATTTTCACTCTAGGTTTTATTCTTTAACCTTTAATATAATAATTCAAGATCTTCTAAATTTTTGAGATATCACACCAATGGTCCTTGTGAAGACGAGCCTGACTCTGGTGGCTGAGATGTCACGGCCTCTGAAGTAGGAAGAGGCTAAGTAGGTGGCCCGTACCCCTCACCGCTGAAATGCGAGGCCGCATCGTCCTATACGTTGAAGCGTGAGATGATGTGATGGTCGATGACTGACATAGGAAGCAAAGCTATCTCCTCTAGGCCCCACTGAATTCCTGCCCAGGATGAACAACTTGGTGATCAAGGATGGATGCGAAAGTCCCCCAGAAGTGGTACTCTTGATCGCCTTTAGGATAAACTCCTGAATGAGAACTCCAATATCCACGTCCAGACCCGTGACAATGGTGAATAATAGGATCGCTCGATCTTTAGTCACGTCGCTAAGGTGGCGAGTAGGGATCATATTGGCACAAAAAAAAATTATACCATGTCTTCCCAAAGCTACTGAGTGCATGCTGAGGAAAACTAGTCTTCTCATTCCAGGCGTTGTGGCACCGAAGGATAGGGTTTTAGAGGTGTTTTGGCGCGGGTCTAATATTCTTAGCTTTAGGAAAGTATTTGCAAATACGAACCGTAGTTCAAAATTATGGTAGCCAAGCAAATCACCGGCCCCGCATCGATAAAATTTTTATTTTTTTTTTTACCAAAAGGCATATATAAACAAACTATAACTTAATAAGAATGAACTAACAGTTAAAACCCAAAAGATGACCTCTATGGATCTCCATGTAGCTAAATAACACACATAACCAAAAATTTACCTATTACCCAAAATGTACTATATTACTATAATAAACAAAAACATACTTAATATCATAATAAAAAGCTAAAAGGGTAAAAGAATGATACTGAGATGGGGGTGCCCCCCCACCAAGCCCTTATTTTAAAGTCATCTTCTTGACTATATTCTTGCAGCTCAATCTGGCTCAAACGCAAAAATAACCATTACATGCTGCCTATTTGTTAATTCCTTGATGTTAATGGCAGACATGGACGATTGGCTACACCCAAACTTCACTTCATCCGTCGGCACTAAGAATCGTTCAGCACTTGAATTATCCACTAATTTGCCTTTCTCATCAAACTAAAATAGTTCTTTGTGAGCTAGTGGGCCCTCTAGGGTTTCAACAACCTTGTGTGTGGGTTTCAACTTCTCATCATTCTCGTTTATACACCCACTCGTGATCCTTTCTTTTGCTACGTCAGAATCAACAGATTGTTCAATACGCACTCCAACATCTCCCTCAATAACTTCATGAGACTTATCACCTTTTCCTTGTGTATCCACCGTACAATGTTCTTCACCCACTTTGTTGTGATAAGTAACGATAGGTAGACTAATTTACGGTGAATTTATGATAGCATTAACGAGTTATCCTATTTAACTCTCGAGGTTCCGCAATAAGGCATCTTGGTTCGCCATCCAAACCTCATTTTTATCTATGAAGTTGGTAAGGAGCTTCTCAAGCCTTCTCTCTTCTTCTCGTTTGAAGTATATGGAAAGGCTCTCATCCAACTGAGATATCACCTCATCCTGTAGTGGATACTGATATTCATATTCTGCCTGATAGGGAAAATTTGGATCATAATAATACTCTTGACTGTAGTCCCATGAGTTTGGATAATCTTGATAGCCTGGACGATAGTAAGTCAGTTCATCGTCAGCTCATTCCTGACAGTAGGCATTTTGAGTGGAATGACACTCAAGATTGTCAAAAAAGCTTAAGAGGTTTGTAATTTGATCTTCCAATTGCTCAAGTCTTTCTTCCTATCTTAGTTGTGCCATCCTCCCAAGAGGCCATTGATAACAATGATCATCCATAACCTGTAAGCTTAAAAAATACAAAGGAGGATCAAACAAATAAAAGATAAATATATACGTTGAAATTAAGACTAAATTGATTGAAAGCAATATTGTACAATATTAGAATAATAGTTCCCCGGTAACGGCTCCAAAAACTTGTTGGTCGGATTACCGATCACTAAACACGTGCAAGTATACGCAGTCTAACAAGTAATACAGTGATAAGATGAGTTGTCGATCCCACGAGGAACTGTCACTAATATTTACCAAATACAGACTTTATATCGCTTAAGTCTTATTTAAACGACAGAATAAAAGATGTGTAATTAATCTAGTTAAATCTAATCATCAAAGAAAGTAAATGGCTAATGACTGGTATCTAAGGCGCTACAAGCTAAGATCATAACTTTACCCCCACACTAGCATTTTGTCAAACACTTGGTGTGCTATGTTTCATCAAACTTCCTAACTTTCTCTCTTTGGTCTTAGAGGTCACCGTGGACTGTAGACTGAGAAAACACAAGTGTTTATACACTTCTTCTGAGGTATGTATAAACCTATCCTTTCTAGATCCACCCGATAGGGAATAAAATAGAAAAGAACATCCAAGTAAGGCAACAATCCTACACATTCCTATGCAAATTAACCATAACAAGGAATTAAAGCATAGGCTCTCCACTAGGTCACACATGGCGCACAGGTATATTCATATCCCATACACAAATTATGTAGTCAAATCAAGTACACAAATCATAATCACATGCCAATATATAAAGGTATAAATCTATAATCCACTTTCCAATTTCTTATAGATTACCAAAATCATCATTAATTCCTTAGCAAGAATCATTAAGCATAAATATATTGATCCAAACCATATGGCGTCAACCAAAGAGATAAGATATTCAATTTAAATTAAAAAAGGGTTCCATTATAACCTTAGAGCCAATAATTAGCTTATAGCTCTTAAACTAAACATAAATAGCAATATAAACAACATTTATATAATATAATCTCAAAGGAAATACTAGAGAAGAATAAACTTGTCAATGTTTCTTCAATCTCCAAGAACTCCCTTCGATTTGTGTTTTTCGTTTCATGTTGCTATAATGCTCTTGAGCTACAAGGAATCCCAATCAAAGCCATAATCTATTTCCTAGTTATATGTACAATAATTATCTACTAGAAAATGGAGAAACATCTAGCTAAAAGAGAGAGAAAGAGATTATCAGAGTGAATTCCTCCATTAAGGAGGCTACTCAATATATATGTACAATAATTATTGTAGACACTCAAAATTTTGCATTCATATTATTAACCTTTCAGGAGGGCAGAGTCGTCTTCCAGAGATAACCCTGGAGGTCAAATCAGCTCAATCCCGGAGATAACCCTGGGATACACAATTTTCCATCTCGAAGACAACCCCGAGACACTCAGTACCAATCCCAAAGATAACCCCAGGAGTTTCAGTTCCAACCTCAGAGACAACCCCGAGGAATATAGTTGCAGTTCCGGAGATAATCCCGAAAAAGTCCGTTTTGATCCCCAGAAGTCAGCTTCAACCTCAGAGATAATCCCAAGGCACTCAGTCCCAATCCTAGAGAAAACCCTGGGAGGTCAGGCACACCTTAGAGTTAACCCTGAGTACATTCAGTACTCACAGCAGCCCAATCTCAGAGATAACCCTGAAAAACGACTACTAAATATGTCCAGAGCCAGAGATAACCCTGGTGAGGGGAAAAATTATCATTTTTCCACCTCGATCCCATATTCACGCCATCTCAACAACATTTCAACCTACATTCTATACAAAAGTGTCCTACAAGAAACATAACTCCAATCCCGAGTGACTACTACACAAGATAGCACAACGGATAGAATTTGAAGACCAGAAGATCTTGTGATGGACCCATTTTCCTTGCTTTGTACAACCACTTATCCCATGTCATTGTGTAGCTCTCGACAACAACATTCCGAAAAGGTATTATACGCCTCAATCGGATACCCGGATTAAAAGTTATGAAGGTTCAAGCGGATAACGCATTGCATACGTGCACGTACTTTGAGACGGCGGGGCCCATAGAGCCTGGGGCACCCCGGGCTACCGCAGGTTGACCTACAACTGTCGTAGGTAAACCTGCAGCTCCTTCTATAACATGAGGGCTTGGGGTGGCCATTTTAAAGAGAGAAAAGGCGAGGAAGCCCTACCCATTTTGCTTTGTACACACTTTAAACTGAGTGCCTTCTCTTTCCAAACACACGTGAGCTTGTGTTTTGCTATATTTATTGGTGGAAACCAAGTATTCATTCATTTAAAGCCATCTGAAGTCTTCTTGGTAGCCCACTATAAGACACCTCACATTTCTTAAAGCCTTTCTCCACTTTTATTCACACACAATTATTCACGTTGAGAGTCGTGTATGTGGCTTTTATTGTTTTCATATATATATATATATATATATATATATATATATTATCGAGTTATGCCTCGATTGAGCCCAAATATAATATTCGGAGTGTTTACTGCTTTTTTTTATATATAAATACTTATATATATTTTGTTCTCGAACTCAAAACTACAAGATGAATAGGTTATGCTAAACGAATGCAAATACTAAATGAATGCAACTAAATAACTATAATACAACTAGAAGAATGCACCCCCAAACTTAATATATGCAATGTTTTCATTGTATATAAAAAATAACATATGAAATTAGGCACTGAGGACTTCCCTAAAAGATCAAAGCCTACTCCTTATAAATATCCTCTGCTTCTTCTTCATCAACCTCATCCTCAGGGGGTAAATAAGTCGAGGGGTAAATAGGCAAGGGCGGAGGTGGTAGGAATTGGTAAGAGCGCCTGCTGGATTCATGCAGTTGAACATCTCTATGAATGATGCACTACAGTTTTTATATATCTCCGCTTGTCGCTGAGCCAGTCTATCCTACTTCCTATCCACCCGGTCAAAACCTTGTTGAACTTAGGTAGCGACCATGTTAATCCGTCTAGTTTTATGTCTCAATTCTCGATGAATATCCTAAAAAAATTCAGTAGTGGCCCATAACTCCCTGCTGCAGTAGGATTATCATTTGACTGTTGATTAGGCTTGTCAGCAGGCTCTGGAGGCATAATAATGAAACCTAACCCTCTCGGGTGTGGATTACCCCTAACCCATACCTTGTACTTTTTTATAACCTAGTGGTCAATTGGGGGCTAAAGGAGGTTGTTTAGCTTCCTCAGCATCCCACTTTACTCGAACTTGTTGATATAGTCTAGTAATCAAAGATGGATGAGGCAGTCCACCTGAAGTCCCTCCTTGAATTGCTCTATTGATTGAATCATGAATAACTTGACCCACATCTATAGTTTTTCCTTTTGTAATACAGAAAAGCAATGCTACCTGTTGATTTATGGCATCACTCATATGCCTACAAGGCATCAATTTAGCACAAATAAAGGCATGCCATGCTTTCTCGTAACTGCTTAGTGTGGATGCAGGAAAAAGAACTGCTTCTTTCTAATATGTTAATTTCTATTTTGTTCCAGGTACACACAATGCTTGAATGACATCACTATAGTCCAGCTCGTGCTCTAGATATTGCATGTAGGCATTATTAGGTATTCTGTCCAAGCCGTAGTAAGCATTTATTATCGTGAAACTGACATGCACTAATTTTCTACGAATCCAAACCATGTTATCAACAACATCTTTTTCATTGGCGTAGAATTCCTTAACAATTTTAATAACCGACGGATCCGATTGAGCTATAAAATTCACCCATCTTCTACTTCCAATAATATATAGTAACTCCCTATCTTTTGCCTTTGGCAATAATCCGAGCTCAGGAATTAGCATTTTACTTAAAAGCAAATTGTAATATCTTTCGGACGCACTAGCACTTGTGAATCTCTTTTTGTCAAACTTTGTCGAAATGCCCAAAGTCTCTCCTCTATGACTTTTGGGAGCCATAAGTCCTGTGTTAAATCCTTGCCCAACAAATGATGTTCAAGGGCTTAGTATGGGCAAATCCTCTTTGTGACAAATTATTGAACACTTGGTGTGTAAGAATTTTGAACATTGTAGTAAAGCACTCCCCCGAACTTAATTTTCACCAAATTTGTCAATTATCTAAGTAAACTAGCCTTCCAATTCAATAAAAGCAACAATTAAGAGTGCCCAAACCCACTTGAGCCAACACAATTAAAGAAACTGAACTTGAAATTACTTACTTAGCCACTATCCAAATAATTCGCAATAAAATCTTGCACACTTACTTGGTTCGAATGAGCCTAGATAAACACATCTGACGCGTATTATCGCTATATATATATATATATATATATATATATATATATATATATATTTACACTGCAGTCAGACATGGAGATCACTTCGTGGCCATTTATCGCTTTTATATATATTTACGCTTCTACATGGAGTTTATTTCGTGGCCTTTTACAGCTTTATTATATATATATATATATATATATATATATATATAACACTCTTCACAGCTTGTAAGACCCCAACTTTTATAAATAAAGATGAATTTTCTATAAATATCATTTTTGAATATTAAGGAGTGAACTTGATATAATGTTATAGTTGTGCGTAATATTTATAAATTTTGCAAAGTACGCAAGTTGTTATATTATATTCGATTGGTTGGGGAATATTCATTTTAACAGGAATATTAAATGACGACAAAGACAATCATTGGTGGACCCCACAACAGAATTATTGTCAGAATGAGAAAATGACAAAAATATCTTTTTATAAAATAACGGCGAAAGTTTTACCGTTAACTATTAAAATACACGGTGTTAAAAGTACAGTAATACGCATGGTTGCATAGTAGCACACGGTATTGATTATTGATGCTTACGTGAGAAGTCACTCAGTTTTGTTTAATTATTGCTACGATAATTCTTTGCATAAGATGTCACGTTATTTGATTCAATTATTGTCTATATTTTATATATTATTAAATCAATAATTGAGACGATATAGTTATTCATATTATTATTTGCAATATTGACGATGTTTAGAAAGTTCTGTCGATGAGAGGTTTGGTCACCTAATTGCGCGCCAATAGGCAGAAATCCTTATTGGAAAGCCCCCTTTCTTGGGAACGATCTGGTTTTTAATATTGCGAGTTATAATAATGATGAATAAATGTTGTTAAGAATATTGAGGGGATTTTTATGAAGTATTTGTTATAAATTTTGGCGTATTATTTGGATCCCTACTTACACATTTTTCAAAATAATTGGTAGAAAGTTATTCAATATATATATATAAGTATTATATATAAGTGGTGGGGCCCACGTTTTGAAAATGACATTTGGGGCGGGGGGAGAAATTTTGTAATGTCACGGGAGGAGTACTGACATTATTGTTAAGTATATATATATATATATATATATATATATATATATATATATATTATAATAAGTTTTTGTTTTTTATGAAAAATAGAATATATTATATTTTATTCGCATAGTATTTTACTATGTAGTGCATAGTAACAAAACTTGTGAATTTTGAAAATCAGCCAAACAAATTCGGCGCTGGTGACCCACTGTGTAGTTCGTAAAAATTCAAATAGTATCATTTACATTCTCCTATAAATAGGATGCTAAGTTAGAATTGAAAATCACACCAAAATCAGAGAATTCTTCTTCTATAATATTGAGTGTATTTCTTTCACGTTTTAGAAAGCTTTGAGCGTAGAAAACAGTGAAAGTTTTCTTCAAGAATATCCCCGCTATACTAGTTGGAATACTCTTCTTTTCAAGTTAAGGGATATTATTTTTGTTCAGTATTCATATGAAGTACTATTTTCTTCTATACTATGTAGTATGTACGTAATATTATTTCATTTTAGATTTTGAATTCTACACTCATTTTGTTAATGTTTTGGCTTCTATACTCCATGAAATTAGTAGAATATCCTTGATATTTGCGCTTCATCCAGTATCTTTTCATGGAAATATTATTCTGACCATTCTTAATAAGTTTTAACTTTTTCATATCAGAGTACTATTCACGGGGTTACTATTCCCGAAGTACTATTCACTCAGTTACTATTTACCCGGGGTACTATTCATGATAAAAATTGATTTCTTTTTGGTCAAAATCATTTTTGATACAATATTATTCTTGAATTTTACTCCACAAAGCAGTATCATGTAGACAATTTGGACATTATTGAATTCTGGATAAATTAAATTATAATTCTTTAAAAATTTATCCTTTGCTTTCTTTTAATTGAATTCTTATATCATTGTCATCATCATCATGCTTATATTGTTATGAAAGTCATCTTGGCCGTAGTGCATAGATGGACTTGGAATGATTATGACCAGGGATTATTCGGTATAATCATGACCATAATATTACAAATGATGTGGTAAAAGTCCTCATTGGCCCGTAGTGCATTGATGGACAGTTGTTGGCATGATCATGACCATTGATGAAAACACGAATATCCTTGGCCTGTAGTGCGAGGATAATTTGTGGCCTTAGTGTAGGGGTGATTCGATGATGTGGATTATTTATTAAGCGGAGTCTCAGCGATAAAATTGATGATAAACCTTTTAAATCATAGAAGATAGTATATTTTATGCTCTACTTGACTCTTCTAATAGATTGCTTATTCCGCTGCAGTTAAACTTGATGTTTATTGTATTTTATCAGTTTAACACTATTGAAGGCTAACGATAATTTATTCTGCATTACCTTAGTCATAATATTTCTTACTTGGCTAGTTGAGCTCACCCTTTGATTTCATTATTCTCTTTAGGAAATGAGAATATAGCTGGGACTAGTCGGGGAATGGAGTGACAGTCCAAATGTTTGCATTAGTAGTCCGATAGTGTGATAGTAAATGCATTGAGGACTCCATTTGAGTTTGAGTATTGTCTAGAAGATAATATTCGTATTAAAACTCTCAGTTTATGTTTTGTCGTATTTTACACGACAGTTGTATTTGAGTTTTGTACCATGCATTTGGCGACTCAAGATGGATGATGTATACCTATTTTGGGCCCGTCACAGTTGGTATCATAGCTTAGGGATATGATGCCTGGCTGGGATGTGAGACAAGAACTAGGAGGGGAGAGACAGGGAATTCTATTGCTAGTATGACCTACCTAAGTTTAATTGGTATTTAATTGGTCGGTCAGAGTATAGGGTTAATATGTGTTATGTTAATTAACCCTTGTTTTGTGGTAGTATTTAAAAATGACATCCGAAAATGTTGAGAATAACAATGGAGCACAGGAGACCGTTGAGTCACCACAGATCAATACCCAGGATAATGTGCAACAAGAAGCCTATAATGCTCAGGTAAACAACAACACCGATCAAATGATGAACGATGGGATGTTTGGAGGCTTTATACAATTCATGTAACATTAGGCGAGAGCGGCTCCTGTCCAAAATGCAGGTGGAAACACTGGCAACTCTCGGATGGTCACTACTAAGCAGTTCAAGGAGCTGGGACCACCAGAGTTTTTGGGAGAGCCAAAACCACTTAAGGCAGAGACGTGGATAAAACAGATCACCAAGATATTTGATGTCTTGGGATGCTCCGAGGAGCAAAAGGTTCCTTTGCCACCTTCATGTTATGCGAGGAGAGCCAGACATTCGGTGAAATCAGAAGCGTACCCACCGCCAGACTCAAAATTTATTGGGAGAAGTTTCAAGAACTGTTCAACAACAAGTACTTTCCTGAAAGTATTCGTCACATGAAAGAGGTAGAGTTCATCAAGCTGGAGAAAAATAATATGACCGTGTCGCAGTACTAAGCCAAGTTTGTCGAGTTGTCCCGGTTTGCCTCCCACTTAGTTGATAATGAAGAGAGAATGTTGCGAATGTTTATAAGAGGTTTGAAACCCGAGATACGTCAATACCTTATCTCTCACAAACTATGTTTATATTCAGATGTTGTAAATAGGGCTTAGTTATTGGAGCGCGATAATGAGTCAACCCAACCAAGAGAGAGCAGCCGACAAGTCGATAATACCAGTGGTAACAATCATCGAAGCGGTGACAACAAACGTGGAAGGAATCAACATGCCAGAAATGGTAACCACTTCGGTGGTAATCATGGCCAAGATAATAAAAGTGGACATTTCAAGAAGAGGAGATTCAACAATGATGGAAAGACGTCAGCATCAGCGCCCGTTGTTAAGGAAGGAGAACGACCACCTATCATATACTTTAAATGCGGAGGGGAGGGACATATCAGTCCAAACTATGCGCAGCAGTCCAAAACTTGTTACAATTGTGGAAGAGAAGGTCACTTAGCTCGATTTTGTCGTTCATGGAAGCCAAGTCCAGCTAGGATGGAGGCACCAAAGGCCATTCCAAAAAAGTTAAAACCAATAGTTCAAGGGATAGTGTTTGTTGTAACCTCCCAGAAAGTAAGGAACATGGGAAAGTCATATCATATGCCTCTCGACAACTCAAAGAATATGAGAGGAATTATCTTACTCATAATCTAGATTTAGCAGCGTTGTCTTCGCACTTAAAATTTGGAGGCATTACTTGTATGCGGAGAAAGTGGAGATCTATACAGATCATAAAAGCCTCAAATATTTCTTCACCCAAAAGGAACTCAACATGCGGCAACGACATTTGCTCGAACTTTTGAAAGATTATGATCATACCATTTAATACCACCCTAGAAAAGGGAACGTGGTAGCTGACACATTGAGTAGGAGATCATATACAGGTACGAGTGCGTTATTGTCAATGCAAAGTCCAATTTTGTATAACTTGCAAAGGATGGAGATAGAGTTAAAGACTCCAGGGACCCACATGATGATGGTAAATATACGAGTAGAAATGACTTTAATCGATAAAGTTAAAGCTGCTCAAGCTACAGACCTGGAGCTGATGCGTATGAGGAAGAAAGTACAAGAAGGTGCTATTCCAGAAGCAAGAATCGATAAAGAAGGAATACTTTGAGTCAACTCCAAACTTTGTGTTCCTAACGATTCTGACTTGAAGTATGAAATCATGATGGTGGTGCACAACACACCATTTGCAATCCATCTTGGGAGTACCAAAATGTATTGTGATTTTCGACATACATTTTGGTGCAGCAATATGAAGAGAGAGATAGCGCAGTTTATCTCAAGGTGTCTAACTTATCAACGAGTCAAGGAGAAACATCAAGTGCCAAAAGGTCCATTGCAACCACTTGAAATTCCATAATGGAAGTCAGAGCACATTACCATGGATTTCGTTACAGGTCTTCCCAAGGTTTCTCAAGGCATAAATGTGATTTGGATCATTATTGATAGATTGACCAAGTCTGCTCATTTCTTACCTATACGAGAAACTTATACACTTGAACGTCTTGCTCGTATATACATAAATGAGATTGTAAGACTGAATTGTATGCCAGTATCCATAGTTTCTGATCGAGACCCAAGATTCACTTCATAATTTTGAGTTTGTTTGCAAAAAGCTATGGGCACAGATTTACGATTTAGTTCGGCATATCATCCTTAAACGGACGGGCAGTCAGAGAGGACTATTCAAAATCTTGAAGATCTATTAAGACTCTGTGTCCTTGACTTCAAAGGAAGTTGGGACAAGTTCTTACCATTGGTGGAGTTTTCCTAGTATAACAGTTATCAAGCAAGTATTGGCAAGGCTCCATTTGAGGCGTTGTATGGAAGAAAGTGTTACTCTCAGATATGAAGGGATGAGGTGGGTGAAGCAACATAGTTGGGACCGGAGTTGGTACGTATTACTACGAAAAAGATTCAAATGATCCGACAACGTATAAAAACCTCACAAGATTGACAAAAGAGTTATACTGATCTTCATCGAAAGGACGTTAAATTCATTATTGGAGATCATATGTTGTTACATGTTGCTCCATGGAAAGGAGTTATGAGATTTGGAAAGAGAGAAAAGCTCATTTCTCGATTCATTGGCCCATTTTTAATCCTCAATCGAGTAGGAACTGTGGCCTATAAACTCTCTTTATCGCCAAGTATGTCTCGTGTTCATAACATTTTTCACATATCCATGTTACGTAAATATGTGGAAGACCCGAACCACATTATTGAATTAGAACCGGACAAAATAGCGGAAGATTTAATGTATGAAGAGGTTCCTGTAAAAATCATGGATAAGAAGGAACATATTCTACGCTCCAAGGTTATACCTCAAGTAAAAGTTTTGTGGAGAAACCACGATGTTGAGGAAATGACCTGGGAGTTAGAATCTGAAATGAGATCAAGGTATCCTTACCTCTTCGACATACCAGGTATGTACCCAAATTTCCAAGGCGAAATTTCATAAGAATGGGAGGTTGTAAGACCCCAACTTTTATGAATAAAGATGAATTTTCTATAAATATCATTTTTGAATATTAAGTAGTGAATTTTATATAATGTTATAGTTGTGAGTAATATTTATAAATTTTGAAAAGTACACAAGATGTTATATTATATTCAATTTCTCGGGGATTATTCGTTTTAACAGGGAATATTCGTACGACGACACAATCATTGGTGGACCCCTACAAATTATTATTATCATTTTAATGAGAAAACGACAAAAATATCTTTTTATAAAATAACGGCGAAAGTTTTACCGTTAACTGTTGAAATACCCAGTGTTAAAAGTACAGTAATGTGCGTGGTTTCATAGTAGCACATGGTATTGATTATTGATGCTTACGTGAGAAATCACTCAGTTTTGTTTAATTATTGCTACAGTAATTGCTGCATAGTATCTCACGTTATTTGATTCAATTATTGTCGATATTTTTATATATTATTAAATCAATAATTGAGACGATACAATTATTCATATTATTATTTGCAATATTGACGATGTCTAGAAAGCTCTATCGAGAAGAGGTTTGGACACCTAATTGCGCGCCAATAGGGAGAAATCCTTATTGGAAAGCCCCCTCTTTCTTGGGAACGATCTAGTTGTTAATATTGCGAGTTATAATAATGATGAATAAATGTTGTTAAGAATATTGAGGGGATTTTTATGAAGTATTTGTTATAAATTTTGCAGTATTATTTGGACCCCCACTTACCCATTTCTCAAAATAATCGGTAGAAAGTTATTCAATATATATATATATATATATATATATATAAGTATTATATATAAGTGGTGGGGCCCACGTTTTGAAAATGACATTTGGGGGGGGAGAAATTTTGTAATGTCATGGGAGGAGTACTGACATTATTGGTATATATATATATATATATATATATATATATATATATATATATATATATATATATATATTATAATAAGTTTTGTTTTTATGAAAATAAAATATATTATATTTTATTCGCATAGTATTTTACTATGTAGTGCACAGTAACAAAACCTGTGAATTTTGAAAATCGACCGAACGAATTCGGCGCAAGTGACCCACTATGAAGTCCGTGAAAATTCAAATAGTATCCTTTCCATTCTCCTATAGATAGGATGCTTAGTTAGAATTGAAAATCACACCAGAATCAGAGAATTCTTCTTCTATAATATTTAGCGCACTTCTTTCAAGTTTTAGAAAGCTTTGAGCGTAGAAAACAGTGAAAGTTTTCTTCAAGAATATCCCCGCTATACCAGTTGGAATACTCTACTTTTCAGGGTAAGGGATATTATTTTTGTCCAGCATTCTTATGAAATAATATTTTCTTCCATACTCTGTAGTATGTAAGTAATATTATTTGGTTTCAGATTTTGAATTCTACACTCATTTTGTTAAAGTTTTGGCTTTTATACTCCATGAAATTAGTAGAATATCCTTGATATTTGCGCTCCATCCAGTATCTTTTCATGGAAATATTATTCTGAGCATTCTTGATAAGTTTTAACTTTTTCATGTCAGAGAACTATTCACGGGGTTACTATTCCTGAAGTACTATTCACGGGGTACTATTCACTCAGTTACTATTTACCCGGGGTACTATTCATGATAAAAATTAATTTCTTTTCGGTCCAAATCATTTTTGATACAAGATTTGTCTTGCATTTTACTCCACAAAGCAGTATCATGTTGGCAATTTGGACATTATTGAATTCTGGATAAATTAAATTATAAATCTTTAAAAATTTATCCTTTGCTTTCTTTTAATTGAATTCTTATATCATTGTCATCATCATCATGATTATATTGTTATGAAAGTCATCTTTGGCCGTAGTGCATAGATGGACTTGGTATGATTATGACCAGGGATTATTCGGTATAATCATGACCGTAATGTTACAAATGATGTGGTAAAAGTCTTCATTGGCCTGTAGTGCATTGATGGACAGTTGTTGACATGATCATGACCATTGATGAAAACACGAATATCCTTGGCCCGTAGTGCATGGATAATTTATGGTCGTGATACTAATGAATATCCTTGGCTGTAGTGCAGGGATGATTCGATGATGTGGATTATTTATTAAGCTGAGTCTCAACGATAAAATTGATGATAAACCTTTTAAATCATAAAAGATAGTAGATTTTATGCTCTACTTGACTCTTCTAATGGATTGATTGTTCCGTTGTATTTAAACTTGATGTTTATTGTATTTTATCAGGTTAACACTATTGAAGGCTAACGATAATTTATTCTGCATTATCTTAGTCATAATATTTCTTACTGGGCTAGTTGAGCTCACCTTTTGATTTCATTGCTCTCTTCAGGAAATGAGAATATAGTTGGGACTAGTCGGGGAACGGAGTGACGGTCCAGATGTTTGCATTAGTAATCCTCACTATTCTATGAAATAGTGTGATAATAAATTTATTGAGGACTCTATTTGAGTTTGAGTATTGTCTAGAAGACAATATTCGTATTAAAACTCTCAGTTTATGTTTTGTCGTATTTTACACCACAGTTGTATTTGAATTTTGTACCATGTATTTGGTGACTCAAGATGGATGATGTATACCAATTTTGGGGGCGTCAGAAAAACGTTTTGCACATATTGCATCATCATGTGAGCCTAGGAATCATGTGATCACAGATTCAGTTCCTGAATCTATATTCGGTTTCCGTGATGGACATTTCCAACTGCTACCAGCTTGTAAATTATTCACGGTGTTTGAATATCCTTAGATGGCTCTCATGCCCACAAGGAGTTCGACACTGTCATGTACATTATTTTCTCGAAGATGCTTCGCATCTCAAAAATAATAAAAGCATTCAAGCCAAACACATAAAAAAATGGAAGTATCAAATGCCTCAATTACTATTGAGCACAAGGGTTTGAAAAACCTATTTTAAAAAACATCATTGCTATATATTGTTAAAATTAAACTTTTATACAAAAATTCAAACCCTTTGCATATAGGTGTAAACGAGGCATAGCACTACTTCCAAACAACAACACATAGACCTACACACACATTCAGATAAAAGTTTAAATTGAAAAGTGGCGGTAACTGTGTCACCGCGAAAGTCGGGGGTGCCTAACACCTTCACTCCGCTTAATCAAGCCCCTAGACCCTAATGAATCTTGGTTTCACAGACCAGTTAAAAAGTGTTACATCACTAGGTATATGTGCAAACCATTTCTCGGTTGAGCTGGTGAAACCATTTAAAAATACCAATCAAGCATAGATTCGGCCCATTTAAAAAGTTCGTTTGATTACTATCCATTTCTACCATTACAAATCATCGGACTCGTAGGGAGACTAATTCCAAGGAGGCTCAGGAAAGGCACCACCCAGATTTACTCCAGTTGAAAGACCAGATTAACTTCCCGTCGAGTAAATTGCGATGATCGGGGATCCTTCATGCCAAAAAGCCGCGAGAGTAACCAAATATAGGTCAGCCTCTGATAAACCAAACGCGGAGGGAAGTCTCTTCATACCTTCCCATTTTAATTACATGTAATTTCATTTCCATGTCAATCTCAATGTAATGAAAAGTATAAAGGCATATGTGTACATGCATTCCCTTTTATATCAAAACCTGTCATGCTATCTTGTCATTTAAACATCTGCCATCCGTTTTGTAAGATAATACTCCAAAAACGGACACATTACATAGCATGTAACATTCCTACATTCCCTAAGACTAAACTACATAAGTCTTTTTGTAGGGAAGCAATTGGTCCAGTAACCCGTTCCAAGTCTAAAAAGGTAAAAAGCCTACAGCCAAGCATGGCTACATCTGGTTAGCCTAATCCTACTCCTGTCTCTCATGAGGAGTTCGATGGATTAAGCAATCAAATTACATAGTTGGTTGTTCTTCTTAAAGAACTACACAAGTCCACTCATGGTTCATAAATACCCCTACATACAGAATCCTCTGCACATGGAGGAACCCAGGGTCCAAACAAAGAAGTTTTAGTACCTGAGTCTCAGTTGGACAAAACCAACAAAACCCGTGAAATCTCCCATCTCAAAAAAGATCTAGACACCGGTGATATTAGGAAGAAAGTCCTACAAATGGAAGAGACCATTCGGTCTATCAAAGGCATTGGAGCATACAGGAGTGTTTCATATTCTGAATGTAGACACTCAAATTTTTTTTGCCCACTTGTTACTAACATTGCAGGAAGTGTGGAATCTTCTTTCAGAGATAACCCTGGAAGACAGCTCAGCTTAATCCCAAAAATACCATCGGAAGTTTAGTTTCAACCACAGAAAATAAACCGGGAGTATCATTTCCCCATCTCAGAGATACCCCGAGGATAGCAGTGCAAATATCAAAAATTCCACCAGAGAAGGCCGATTCATCTTGGAGATAACCCCGAGATGTTCAGTCTCACTCCTGGATACAACAACGGGAAAGACAATGTCAACCTTGGAGATAACCCCAAGGAGTGCAGTTACAGTTCTGGAGATAACCCCGGAGATACTCGTTTCAACCTATGCAGTCAGCTTTAACCTCGGGACTCACACCGAGCCATTCAATGCACAAACTCGGAAATAACCCCGGGAGGACAGACACACCTTAGAGACAAATTATCCATGCACTACGGGCTAAGGATATTCTTTAGTATCATGACCACAAATTATCCTTCCACTACGGGCCAAAGACATTCGTGTTTTCACCAATGGTCATGATCATGCCAACACCTGTCCATCAATGCACTACGAGTCAATGAGGACTTTTACCACATCATTTGTAACATTACGGTCATGATTATACCGAATAATCCCTGGTCATAATCATACCAAGTCCATCTATGCACTACGGGCCAAAGATGACTTTCATAACAATATAAGCATGAGGATGATGACAATGATATAAGAATTCAATTAAAAGAAATCAAAGGATAAATTTTTAAAGATTTATAATTTAATCTATCCAGAATTTAATAATGTCCAAATTGTTAACATGAAACTGCTTTGTGGAGTAAAATTCAAGATTAATATTGTACCAAAAATGATTTGGACCAAAAACAAATTAATTTTTATCATGAATAGTACTCTGGGTGAATAGTACTTGAGTGAATAGTACCCCGTGAATAGTAATTCAGGAATAGTATCTCGTGAATAGTACTCCGACATGAAAAAGTTCAAACTTGTCAAGAATGTTCAGAATAATATTTTCATGAAGAGATACTGGATGAAACACAAAAATTAAGGATATTCTACTAATTTCATGGAGTATAGAAGCCAAAACTTTAACAAAATGAGTATAGAATTCGAAATCTGAAACAAAATAATATTTCTTACATACTATAGAGTATGGAAGAAAATATTATTTCATACGAATATTGAACAAAAATAACATCCCTTACCTTGAAAAGAAGAATATACTAACTGGTATAGCGGGGATATTCTTGAAGAAAACTTTCACTATTTTCTACACTCAAAGCTTTCTAAAAATCAAAAGAAGTACGCTCAATATTATAGAAGAAGAATTCTCTGATTCTGGTGTGATTTTCAATTCTAACTAAGCATCCTATTTATAGGAGAATAGAAATAATACTATTTGAATTTAGAAATCACTTGGTGAACAAAGAACTATCACTATTAGTAATTCAATCTCCACCAATTCTAAAAAATTTAATTTTACTATGATGCACTATGCAATAAAATATTCTAATAAAACGAAAACTTTAAATAAAATATAATATATTCTATTTATAATCAAATAAAACAAAACTTATATATATATATATATATATATATATATTATAATAAAATCCTTCCCTGATCATTTATTCCCCCCCCATTCCTCCCGTGATCTTACTTTAATATATATATATATAAAACAAAACTGAGATAACTTTCTCCGACGATTTTCAAAAATGGGTAAGTGAGGGTCTATATAATAAGTAAAATTTACAACAAATACCTCATAAAATTCCCTCAATATTTTTAACAACCTTTATTCATATTATTATAACTTGTAATATTAACAACCAGGTCGTTCTCAACAAAGAGGGGGCTTTTTTATAAGGATTTCTCCCTATTGGCGCGTAATTAGGTGACCAAACCCCTTTTCTTGAAAGAACTTTCTAGACATTGTTAATTAAGCAAATAATAATATGAATAACTTGTCATTATTGATTTAATAATATATAAAATATTGACAATAATTGAATCACGTAATGTGAGATACTATGCAGCAATTATTGTAACAATAATTGAACAAAATTGAGTGACTTCTCACGTAAGCATCAATAATCAATACCGTGTGCTACTATACAACCACACGTATTACGTACTTTTACCACCTGGTATTTCAATAGTTAACGGTAAAACATTTGCAGTTATTTTTATAAAAAGATATTTCTGTCGTTTTCTCATTCTGACAATAATTCCATTATGGGGTCCACCAATGATTGTGTCGTTGTACGAATATTCCCTGTTAAAATGAATATTCCCTGTTCCTCGACCAATCGAATATTATATAACAACTTACGTACTTTGCAAAATTTATAAATGTTACCCACAACTATAACATTATATCAAATTCACTCCTCAATATTAAAATTGATATTTATAGAAAATTCATCTTTATTCATAAAAGTTGGGGTCTTACAATAGAAGTCTTCTTTGGTAGCCCACTGTAAGCCTTCTTACACGTTATAAAGCCTTTCTCTTCATCTTTGCACACATTCTTCTTCATATTGAGAGTCGTGTTGTGTGTGTATGCCTGCATTTCTCGTCCGTGGTTTTTATTTCTACATATATATATATATATATATATATATATATATATATATATATATATATATATATATATTAGACGGATCCAAATCGAGTCCTGACCGAGTAAAATGCTACCAATTTTTTTTTTTTTTTTTGCTTTTTTTAAAACAACTAAAAAATAAAAATTAAAAATTATGGAACTGGAATTTTTACATAATCTGTTGTTTTTGGGTGTGATTTGGATACATATAACAAAACATGTCTCAGACAGATCAGATAGTCCACATTTTAAGAAAATGCGAGAGTCTGGATAGGAACTGGACCGTGTATATATATATATATATATATATATATACATTTCTATCAGGCCTAGAGTTTATTTTGTTGCCTTTTACTTCTTTATTTACATTTTGTCCCGCCTAAAGTTTACTGCTTTATTACTACAAATTCAAAGCCTGTGTATATAGGTGCGAACGAGGCCTCGCACTACTTCCAAATAACAGCACATTGACCCACACATATACACACACACATTCATATAACAATTTCTTGGAAAGTAGCGGTCACCGTGGTAACACGGATGTCGGGGGGGTGCCTAACACCTTCCCTCTGGATAATCAAGCTCCCGAACCCAAATGAATCTCTTGCTTCATTGCAGACCTGCTTAATGTTGTCACATCATCACTGGGTCAATGTGTAAACCTTTTCTCGGTTGCGTTGGTTCAACTAGTTAAAAACACCAACTGGCAACTCTTACAGTTAAATCATCGACATATACATGTCGGACCTTTTTCACTTGTTTTTTCAAACAAATCTCACCTAACATAAGAGCACCAAAGAACAAGAACAGAAAAGGGACAAATAAAAATCCCGACGTAGACAGGTGGCTACTCTGCTGGGGAAAGAAAGAGGGCTTAAGACGCTACTACAAGCTTTTCAAAACTGTTCTATGCTTGTGTGTGAATGTTGATGAATGTGTACGAATGCATTTTACTTACTGCACTGCAATATATCTATTTGTAATATTAGTGCTTCGCACATGTCATCATTTTCATAAACGGTGAAACACGTTGTATGTAAATGTATGTTGTGTGGTTCCTACACCAGGAGGCTATCCTATCAGTGTTTGATTACTGGACTCGTAGGAAGACTAATTCCAATGAGGCTCAGGAAAGGCACTGTGACGAATGATTTGCTTAAGTTGTGATTCTAGGGACAAAATCCTTGTAAGGAGGGAAGAATATAACAATCCAAAAATTTAAATTATAATTTTATATATTTATGGAATTATATAAATATTTAATTAATGTATTTATTGCAGAATAAATATTTGCTTAATTTGATTTGATTTTATTATTTATTTGTTGAATAAATAATTAACGAGTTAAGGAAATTGATCATCATGAGATAATATTTTAATATTTAGATGAATAAATAAAATTATAATTATAAAGAAAATTATAATTATGTTATATTGATGTATGTGGTAAATTTATTTAATAAATTGTTATTAGAATTAATTAAATTAAGTGTGACCTTAAACTATATTATAAATGAGTTATTAAAATAAGTTAAGGGAGGTTAATTCAGTTTTGACCAAAAAAGGCCTAATGAATGTAAAGTCTTTAATTTAAATCTATTTTACTAAACAAGGTGTAAGATTTAATGGGTTAGTATTTAGTTAGTTAGCCAAACAAGCCTTATGACTTTTGTGTTTCAAAAAAAAAACTGATGCCAGTTAATAGATATAATTATATTATATAATGAATACCTATATTATTATATATGTTATATTTTAGTACGTAAGATTAGAATAGAGAGGAAGAACTCAAAAGAAGAAGAAAAAGAAGAGAAGTTGCAGAAAAAGAAAATTGAGAGAGAGTTGGGAAAAGGCTAGGGAATTTGAGAGATAAATTGGGGAAAAGAAAGCTTTCAAAGAATAGCCATCATCTTCTAAAACTAAGGTATCATCTTACCCTTTTATTTTTAAAAGTTATAGTTTTATTCTCTTCCAAAATATTCTGTAAAATTTTTGTAGAGGTTGAATTATTTGTTATATATAGTTTACGTAAATGAGCATAACATTTTCATATGTACTCTGATTGTTGCGATTCAAGATGATTTGGAACGAGGACGAATAGGCCTATAACTTGTATTCTTTAAGTGTTTCAATTTGAAATCATTATGAAGTGTCAAAATGGCTATCTATAGGACTGTTATGTATTTGGAGGCAATCGGAGGGCGTCGGGATGCGCGGATGCAAGTGCAATCCTTTGTGTATTAGTATAACCTAATGATAACATGTTGGATATGTAATAGGTTGTTATATCAAGTTGTTAATGTGTATGTGGTGCAATGACATGATCACTTAAGTAGTTGTAATAAAGCTAAATAGTGATGTTCATGAAAAGATGTGATGTTGTTAGTGAGCTATATGAAGCTAATATTAGTGTAACTAATGTGTATTGTCAATACATATGGTATGTGTAGGACTTGTGGTGAACGTGAGTAGTGATTGTTTAACCTACGCACGAGGCAAGTTCTCTAACTCTACTTTTGTAATTGTGCAAGTATCTAAACTCTCTTTGAGCAAGTTTTTCTAACTCCAAGCTTTCTTTGTGCAAGTTTCTTAACCCTAATTATATCGTGCAAGTTCCCAAACCTTATCTCTTGATATTGAGCCAATCTTTAACTTGTTATTTAGCATGCAAATTTATGTATTCTAACACACTAATCTTGAACAAGTTTTATCATTCAACTTATTATTTGTTATGCATGCTTAAGATTTAATTCTAAATAAGGTTTTAACCTTAGCTTAACATTGTTCAAGCAAGGTATGTTACATTATTCAATACTTATGCTCCTAGATTATTCCTAAAGCATGACCTTAGTACACAATGTTGATTCACTTATGAATTATTCAATATCATAATGTTATTACAGTTTTATTCAACTAATCCTTAGTTGATGTTCATAAACTGTAAATTACCTTGAAACTTATCCAAACAAAACTTACTTTGGTGCGGACTCGTATTCTAAATGCTGAGATGAACAACCATATTATAGGGGATAACTTACGCATAGCGTTAAAATGTTTGTGCACAATACATTGTACGAAGGGCTGATCTCCCTAAGTACGAGGAGTCCTTATAGTTTTACGACTGTTAAAGTTTAAGTTGAAAGAGTACTTACAACTATGGACACAGTTCGTGGTCTTTTGACCCTCAGTTATATATCTCAAGTTCTGTTCTTGATTATTATTAATGAAGTACTTTATTCATTTCTATTGAGCCTATTAATTTGGTAGTTGATATGATGTTTATTCATTATTATTCAAGTGAGCTTTGTTTGCTCACTCTTACATATATACACTCATTGCAGCTAAAGTTGAGAAGGTCGATGAATCTACAACTAGCAAAGGAAAGGGAAAAATGTACAAGTGATGAAGACTTGTAATTTAATGAGTTTTATGTTAATAGACTTTATATTTAATGATGTGATGTAATTATTTTATTTCCGCACTTGATTAATGTTAAGGTTAGACAACCTTGGATATTTTGGATTTAATGATGTAACCCTTTTATAGGGAGGATTTATGGTTTAAATGTTATTTTATATGGGTAGATAGTATGAATGTATGGAAAGTGAGCACCAAGTCTTAGGGGAATGAAGTACCCAGATTTGGGGGTGTCACAGGCACCACCCAGATTCACTCCAGTTGAAAGACTAGATTAGCTTCTTGTCGAGTAGATTGCGATGATCTGGGAACCTTCATGCCAAAAAGCTGCTAGAGTAACCTAAGATAGGTCAGCCTCTGATAAACCAAATGATGAGGAAATTCTCTTCATGCTTTCCATTTTCAATTACTTGTAAAGACAATTATTTGTAATTTCATTCCATGTTCATCTCTATGTAATGGAAAATATGAAGAATATTTGGACATGCATATTAAGACTTGACATGCTATCAAATGACACCCGTTTTGCAGGATAATGGATACATTATGATAGGATGTAAACATTTATACATTCCCTAAGACTAAACTACATAAGTTTTTTGTAGGGAAACAATTGGGCCTGTTACCTGCTCAAAATCCAAAAAGGCCACGAGCCTATAGCCAACTATGTCTTCGTCTGAACAGTCTAATCTTGCTCCTGTCTCAAGAGAAGAGTTTGATGGATTAAGCAAACAAATTAGATATTTGGTTGTTCTTCTTAAGGAATTACACCAATCTACTCAGGGTTTGCGAATACACGTACATACAAAATCCTATGCACAAGGAGGAACACAAAGTTTAGATAAAACAAATCCTGAACTAGAGTTGGATACGACCAACAAAATTCCTAAAAACACCCATCTTAAGGAAGATGCAAACATCGGTGATATTAGGAAGAAAGTCCTTCAAATGGAGGAAACTATCCGTTCTATCAAAGGGATTGGAACATATGGGAGTTTCATATGCTGACCTTTGTATATTCACTGGTGTGCATTATCCAGAGAAGTTCAAAACTACTGACTTTGAAAAGTATGATGAATTAGGGGATCCTTACACACATTTGAAGATATAGGAGAACTTAGATCTTATGCAAAGGATGAGAAGCTCAAAATGAAGTTGTTCTAGAAGAGTCTGACTGGAGAAGCCCGATCGTGGTATACCAGATTAGACAACTCAAAGATTCATAGCTGGGAGGAACTAGCTCATGCCTTCCTCACTCTGTACAACTTCCAATCTCAGATGGCTCTTGACCGGTACCAGATTACCAAGGTCAAGAAATAATATACTTAGTCTTTTAGAGAGTATGCTCAAAGATGGAGGCGCCTTCCTGCTCAAGTCATTCCTTCCATGATGGAATTAGAAATGGTCATGACCTTTATAGACATACAAGAAGCTCCTTTCTACAAAAGAGTTTTAGCTGGCATTGGCAAGCCATTTTTTGAAATGATAAAGCATGGAGAGATGGCTGAGATGGGATTGAAGTCAAGAATGATTTAAGACCTAGCCGCTCTTAAAGCAGTTGTTGAGCACATCCAATTTGGAACTTATGGAAACAACCCCTGGAGGGTCCATAAAAAGAAAGAGGAAGATGTTTCCTTGATACTACAAGGTCAAAAAGGCAGTCAAAAAATTCCTATCAAGAGGAGAAACTACTCCCCTTTATAGGCACAATCTTCAAACCCTCCATTGCCTAAAGGTGGAGAAGTCAAACTCCCTCGAGTGTTCACACCCTTAGGGGACTCACTCGAGAATATCCTTACTCTTCTAACTACTTAGAAGAAAATTACACATCTTCTTCCACCATCTAACCTGAATGGGAAGGGTTTCAATGCTACTCGAAAGTGTGCTTATCATGCCGGGGCACCGGGACATGACACTCAGAAATGCTGGGCCTTGAAACACAAGATCCATGACTTAATTGACAATTGGGAGATTGTCGTGACTAAACCCGACCAACCTCATGTTCAAGACAATCCACTTCCTCAACACAAAGAAAGAGAGGTCAATAAGATTAATTGGAGCAGTGGACAGAGTTCTAATTACGTTGTTGACTCTTCCCAGACCAGCAAAGACGGTGTTGACATATGGTATTATGCGCAGTTCCAGTTTATGATGGAGCTAAAGATTAAGGCTCTTTGTAAATAAGTAGATCAGTTGGCAGAACTGGTGATTCATCAACACCAAGTCACACGCTAATTAATCATTCAGGAGCATGTTGGTCTCCTTCCTTTTGTCATGAATATTCCATCCTCGCCTTAAGAAAGTGAAACACTGGAGGATAAAGTTGCAAAGAGAGCAAGTGCGAAAGCCCGTTGGGATTTTGCCAACAAAAAGGAATTTACATACCTTGGCCAACCTATGGAGGAGATATTTCAAATGTTGATCAATGAAGGAAGAATTACATCTCTTCTACCTCCAATCAATCCCCAGTCCAGATGGTTTAATTCTGAGGGAGTATGCCAATATCACTCCCACTCTCGCGGTCACAACACAGAAGAATGTTGGGCACTCCGCCACCTCATTCAAAATTTAATTGACAGCGGTGTCCTGCAAATGGCAGATGATGACACTTTGTTACTCGAGAGTGGGAACACATGTCCTACAAAAATGGAAGGACGGCGTAGCAGTTATCTCCACTGAGGATGATTTGGCTGCCAACCCACTCACAATACAAGCAATTCAACTCAAAGGAGCTGACAATCCTTTGAAAGTGGCTGCACCAGAGCTAATTAACTTACCATTTAGACTACAGTATCCTGTTGTCAGCCAACACAAAGTCCCATGGAATTATGGGAAAGCTGAAGGATCTACTTCACATACTATTACTGCAGTGTCAAAGGAGGATCCACTGTATCTTCCCCATCGGGTGATGAAGCCCGCCATCAAATCAAATGGGAAAGTTCCCATGGAAAAGATTGAAGAATTCCTCCGTACCATGGGCCATAATGAAGCCAAAGTGGTTTTAATCTTGAAAGAAGCTCCACAACAAATTTCTATATTGGACTTGGTTTTCGCTTCTGTAGATCACATGAAGATATTGCTAAGGGTCTTGGAAGAAGCCCATTTACCAAAATTAGTGGATGTGGAAAAATTTCAACATCTGGTTGATCACATTTTCAACAATAATGTGATATCTTTCACTAATGATGACATACCCACTGAAGGGACCGGTCATTGCAAGTCGTTGCACATAGCGGTTTTGTCCTTCGAATACATGGTTGGAGGAGTCTTGATAGATGGAGGTTCATCTCTTAACATCTGTCCTTATGCTACCTTGGAGAAGATGATTATCAACCCTAAGAGGATCAAAAGCAGCCATACATTTATCAAAACTTTTGATGGATCCCGACGAAACGCCGTTGGAGTAATTGAATTACCAGTGGAGATTTGTCCACATACATTCAATGTATCCTTTCATGTGCTCAAAATAGCCATAAGATATAACCTATTGTTGGGAAGACCATGGATTCATATGGCTAGAGCCATCCCTTCCACAATTTATCAGCAACTCAAGTACATTATCAACAATAGCCTAGTCACTATTAATGTTGAGCCGGAATGTCCAGAACAAAGTGATATGCCACTAATCAACTTCAATTCGGAAATTAAGCCGATCAGTTTCTACGCCCTGGAGGTGAGCAACACTCATTACCATCCCATTGGGGCACCACCTCTTACACCCAAGATTTCTACCGAGGTTATGTCGGCCACTCAAGAGATGATGTCATTGGGTCATCAACCTGGACAATGGTTGGGCAAAGAGCATCAGGGTGTTAAGCACCCGATTCAAGTGCCCAGTGAAACAGGGACACTGGATTAGGCTATTCTGTTATCTCTAGTCACAGGAATCCTCATAAGCACAAATAGATTCCTTCAACTTCAGCCACACGGCAATTTTCTCCAACTGCAACTCCTAAGCTGATACAGTCTCCGATAAAGGTGTCAGCCCATATTATGGCTATGCTCTTTCCCAAACCAGTACCGATTAAAGCAAAAGAGGTCCTGATTCCTGATCTCAAAGTGGAAGAGAGGGAAGGGAAACATAAACAAGACATCGCCCTAATGATGTCAGGAATACGAATCATTGTCCATGATGAGCATACAAATAGATACACCCTAGACGATGATTGTCCAGATATCATGGTCATCATTAGGGAAAAGGAGGACGATGATAGCCCCTCCATCACTGCAGTCCATCAAGACTTTACCCTTGATAATTAGAATAGCACTCCATGCATTGGTCAACGAGGGTAAAAGGGGTAGAAATTCTATATGCCATGTAGATAACTTTAACTGCTTACTTTTCTGTACAGTATTAGCAGTTGTTTTATCAGTACATGCTAACACTTTGTATGATTAAAAAGTTTCATATATTAAGTGAAAGCATATTTTTTTTTAGGACTCTGAATTTATATGTGCTTGTACTTGCTAATGAGGTGCCTTTTCTCCACAAGGACTGTAACTTTAATGAAAAGTTGGACTCAAACTTGATGGAAGTACAAGAGGACATTGAGATACCTCAGGAGATTAAGGAATGGGTCGAAGACAAACCTAAACCTAACCTTGATCAAACTGCATCTTTCAATCTTGGAACCTTAAAAAACCCTAAGGTAATCCAGATTGGTTCAGACCTCACTCTAAACCAACGGAATGACATGGTTGTGCTACTAACCCAATTCTAGGATGTGTTTGCATGGTCTCATGAAGACATGGTGGGTTTGTCCACTGACATTGTCCTTCATCGCCTTCCCATTAAAGAGGGATTCAAGCCAGTCAGGCAGAAGCTCAGGCGATTGAAACCTGAGTGGAGTTTAAAGGTTAAAGAAGAAATTGTGAAACAATTTTAAGCAGGCAACATCATGGTGTCTACATACCCTGAATGGTTATCAAACATAGTCCCCGTACCTAAACCAGGGGGAAAGGTACGAGTTTGCGTGGATTACCAGGATCTGAAAAAGGCTTGCCTTAAGGATAGCTTTCCCGTGCCATTTATCCACATTCTCATTGACAATACTGCTTAATACGACATGTACTCCTTTGCGGATTGCTTCGCGGGGTATCATTAAATTATGGTTGCTGAGGAGGATCATGAGAAAACTTCTTTCATCATGCCGTGGGGAACATTTTGTTATAGACGGTTGTCATTTGGCCTCATCAATGCCGGAGTAACCTATCAGCGAGCTATGATGGCTCTTTTCCATGACTTAATGCATAAAGAGATAGAGGTCTACGTGGATGACTTCATTTTCAAGTCCCGAAGGGAGGAAGACCACTTAGACCATCTCAAAAAGCTTTTCAACAGGTTGCGTAAGTACAACTTGAAGTTGAATCCAGCCAAGTGCGCCTTTGGTGTTAAATTGAGCAAGTTGCTAGGTTTCCTAGTCAGCCACAAAGGGGTTGGGCTGGATCCCACCAAAATCTAGGCCATCAAGGAAATGCTCGTTCCTCAGACAGAGAAGGAAATATGGGGATTTTTGGGAAGAGTCAACTTCATTAGCAGGTTTATTTCTCAACTCACAGCAACCTGTGAGCCCATCTTCAAGCTGTTAAGGAAGAACTCCTCCATGAAAATGGAATGATGAGTGTCAGAAAGCCTTCCTTACAATCAAAAAGCAGTTGGTTAGTGCTCCTGTTTTGGTACCTCCTAGGGATGATGTTCCCCTGTTCATGTACATGTCCATTAATGACAATCCTATGGGCTGCATGCTGGGAAAGAAAGATGAAAGAGGCCAAGAGTGAGCTATCTATTACCTTAGCAAAAGATTCAGCAGCAGTGAACACAAGTACACTCTGATTGAGACGACTTGTTGTGCTTTAACATGGGCTTCCATGAGGTTACAGCATTACCTCCATGGTCACACAACCCATCTCATATCCCGCATGGATCCTCTCAAGTACGTGTTCAGTAAGCCAATACTAAATTGTTGTCTGTCCAGATGGTAGTTGACTTTGCAACAATTTGATATCGTCTACGTGACGCAAAAATCCATTAAAGGAAAAAGGAATTCCGGATCAACTGGCCGCCGCACCCGTAGGGGATTACAAACCCTTAGAAACATACTTCACTGATGAAGGGGTCATGACAATTCAGCAACACCATCAGTACAATTCATGTCATACGTGGAAAATGTATTTTGATGGAGCTTTTAACACGTAAGATTACTCGAGCCGAGCGCCTCTAGTATCCCAGACGGGAGAGCAAGATCCTATCATTCGTAGTCAAATTGAAGTTTGTCAGCACCAACAACACAACCGAGTATGAAGGTTGTATCATGGGACTCAAACTTGCCCAATCAATGAGT
The DNA here is from genome assembly GCA_020205605.1 of Panax ginseng. Lineage (NCBI taxonomy): Eukaryota > Viridiplantae > Streptophyta > Magnoliopsida > Apiales > Araliaceae > Panax > Panax ginseng. Next base: position 92,416,145 of record CM035134.1, read on the forward strand.
ATCCGACGGTTAACTGTCTTTGGGTATTTGGAGTTGGTAATCAAATAAACCACGAGAATCTATCAAACCAAAGAGCTACATATGCTGCCTTACCATCGACAAGTTTTACAGATGGCTTTGGAGTTTGAAGAAGTACACTTCCTCCATATTCCTCGGAATAGGAATTATTTTACCGATGCACTAGCAACTTTGGCCTCCTTGATCAACATATATGACAAGGAAAATATGACAAGCATTCCATTTGCCCTACAAAAGGCTATAGCCTATGCAAATTATGTTGGAGAAGTATCGAATGATCTACCTCCCATCCAACACCCTTGGTATCAGCATATCAAGGAGTATTTGCGAGATGGATCTACACCCAATGAGGCGAGCCCGACTGAAAAAAGGCAGATCTATTGAATGGCTATGAAATTCTACCTGAGCGAAGAGGCACTCTACAAAAGAGATGCATGACTAGGACTCCTTAGATGTCTGGACAAAGACCAAGCTCGGAGGCTTATGGATGAAATCCATGGTGGAGTATGTGGCCCATGAGTGGACCCCTACTTGTTAACAAAATCCTCAGAACGGGGCATTATTGGCTTACACTCAAAGCTGGCTATGATGATCACGTCAAGAGGTGCTATCAATGCCAAATGCATGGAAATGCTATCGACGCCCCTCTAAGGGAACTCAACAATATGAGTTCGCCATGGCCCTTCTCAATGTGGGGAATGGACGTGATCGGGCCCAAAGCCAATATTTGGCTTCAGTTTATCTTCACCATGATCGACTACTTCACCAAATGGGTAGAAGTCGCCTCCTTCCCCAGGGTTACCAAAGAAGTCATCATTGATTTCATCAGAAATAATGTCATTTGTCGATATGGACAATCAGAGGTAATTGTATCAGACAATGCTAAGAACCTCAATAACAAAATGATGGAGGAGTTATGCAGTAAATTCCATATCAAACACCTTAACTCCGTCATCTACTGTCCAAAGATGAATTGTACTGTTGAAGTGGCTAATAAAAACATCAAGAAGATCATGCAAAAGATGTCCACTAATCACAAAGGATGGCCTGACCTCTTGCCTCTGACTTTATTAGCCTAGAGAACTTCAATGCATACTTCCACTAAGGCAACCCCAGACTCATTAGCCTATGGGATGGAAGAAGTACTTCCCATAGAGGTGGAAATGGAATCCCTCAGAGTGTTAATGGACGCTCAGCTGGATGAAGACCAATGGGTACAAGACAAATATCACCAATTGTCTCTAATAGATGAAAGGCAAATCGCGACTATCTTCTATGGTCAGTTATATCAACAAAGGATCGCTAGATTCTACAATAGAAAAGTCCAGCTACAGCAGCTTAAACAACATGACTTGGTTTTGAAGAAGATCATTGACAACCAAGATCAATCTAAGGGAAAATTCACTCCAAACTGGGAAGGCCCGTTTGTTGTCAAGGAGGTATTGACAGGAGGTTCTCTTAGACTACAAGAAATGGACAGCGATGAATTTCCACAACTCATCAACTCGGACACTATGAAACGTTACTATATCTGAGGTTACCATCAAGCAAACATCCTAGTTTTGGAACATCAGATCACCAGTCATTCCGATTTTCTAACTTTTTTTACATACTCTTCTGCCCCTCAGGGAAACATACTCTTTAAACCAGTAGCCTAGTTTCACCTCATTTCAAACATTTCATACAATTTCGGTTATCCCACCAGGGATTGAACCTTTCACACCTTCAGTTTGTCCTGAACTTAGGATCAAACTTTTTCACGCTTGCAGTTTGTCCTGAACTTAGGATTAAACTTTTTCACACCTGCAGTTTGTCCCAAACATGGGATCAAACTTTATTTCCCCCGCAGTTTAGCTTGCACATGGGATTCAGACTTCTCTTCGGTTGCAAATCGTCCTGAGGGGCGAACTACATCGACCTGATCTCCCTGATACCCGGGAGTACATAGGCAACCATATTCTATATGGCTCGGTCACAATAAAAAAAAAACAAAAACATTTCTGCCCTTTCTCTACAAAAACAAAAACAACCAAAACACTTCTACCCTTTCTCTACATAAATAAAAACAACAAAAACATTCGTACACCCTTGTACACCATTCAGCGTTGAACCTCTTACACCAGGTTCGAACTACGCAGACCTGATCTCCTCTGTAATAGGAGTATGTAGGTAGCCATTTATGGTTCGGTCTAACCCCCTACTAGAACACAAATACTTTTTATATGGTACTGGGATCAAATTTCAATCCACCACATTTCATCAGCTTTAGGCCAAAGGGATGGAACTACCTGACCCCTCCTCACAAATAGGAGATCTGGCGACCATCTAAGCTATGGTTGTGCCTCAAAGAGCAACATCAATCCATAAGAGATGGATTTAATTGGGCTCCTCTTAAATAGGAGTACTAGCGACCATCTGTGGTGCGGTCAATCTCAAAGAGGAAAAGCCACACTTCTCTCCACATCTACATACAGAAAACCAGTCCCAAGACACCAAAGATGGTAGGAATACACACAGATCAATGATCCATTCTAAAAGATCCTGCGACATCTCAATGTCCACACATCAAGTATAAATTCAGAATACATCAAGATCACAAGCACTGAATAAACACGCAAATATCAAGCAAGTATTGAGGCACAACTAAAGGGGAAGTGAATCAAAATATATTTCCCTGCCATATATAATGTTGTTTGATATATACATATGTGTTGTACATGACAAAATGGTTAAGCTAGTCTATGAAAAAAAATACAAGTCTATCTATGGATCTGTATGTATGCGTACTATCAGATCTAACATAGCATCCCTCTTTGAAGAAGGATGTAATGTTGCAAGCTCCTACCCAACTACCCAATGGTATCTACACGAGCTAGCAGATTCGAGGCTAACTGCATGGTGGCATGATGCTCATCAATGTATGCACTCATATCGGCAAGGATGCCAGTCGTAAGTGATTTCACTGAAGTACTGTCTGGGACGGCCACATCCCGGGCAGATAGGGCAACATCCCGCTCTATAATCAATACATCTTTGGCTGATCTAGCCTCATCTCTCTCTAATAGAGCTGCGTCTCTCCCATCAAGAGCTGTTAACATCAAGGCCCTAACCTGAGCTCTCTCAAATGTCATCAGATGTAGACTTTGGTCAAGATACTATGTTGAATGTTGAATCACAGTAGCACTCGTAGTGGGAGAATCCATCACAACTATTGGCAACCCAGTAGACAAATCCTCCTCGATGGGAATATAAGTCTCCTCCATAGGCTCCCCATCATCAGAATCAATCCCCTGCACTATGGATACTGCCATAGTCAATGTCGTCTTTGTCTCCATCAATGCGGAATACTCTGCAGAACAACCCGGATGGCTGACGGAAAACTCAGCTAGCTCACGCTGATCCCAACAGGCATACAACCTGGATCTATCCTCTGCTGATAAGCGACGAGAAGCTAAGCACTGACTCAATGCCCCCTCAAAAGGATGGAAGTCCTGGAACTTGTCAAACTGGCACATCACGGCCAGTGGGTGGTAAGTAATAATGCCCTTCAAACCAGCTAAAAGAAGATAATCCATGCTCGGAGCATAAGTGATGAAGCTGTAGGGTGAGCTGAGCCCTGTACACGACAATATATCAAACGGATCTCCGATCCTTACCAGGAAAATAGACCAAGATGCAGGATCTGTACACTCTGCAGGCTGAAAGGAGAATGACATGGCTATATCATGGGTGAAACAATACCTATGCCGTCTGAAAGTGCCAGTGTTCTCAAGTGTGACATAAACCACACGTACAACATGACCGAGCTGCCTATGAATACCCCTGCAGGGTAAGTACTGCAATATGTTTCTGACCTCAGCATCTCTGCTATGATCATTGGTACAATGGTGTGACCCTCCCTGAGAGCTCTCACTGCCATGATAACTCCAATATCTAGCTCATCCATGTATCGTGGCATATATATATATGACAATATGCACAGTAGCAATACATCTACTCTGGATGAGTGCCAATGATCCTCAAGCATGGTGAAATCCCCATAGTGTATTGTATATGTGAAGCCCCCAAAATAGGTCCATTCCACCCAACCCATTCTGAGTCGCCAAATACATGGTACAGAAATAACTACAACTTCAATAATACACATGTCGTGTGAAATACGACAATACATACTGTGAGTTTAAATACAGATATTGCCGTCTAGACAATATCCACACGCAAATAAATCCCCATCATAATTATTGATACATTATTTTACAACAATGGTGAGGACTACTAAACAACTCTCCCTAGAACTTTCATTCCATACCCCGACTCGTACTCGCTATATTCTCGCCTCCCGAGAAGAAAAAATGGAACAAAAGGAAAAGGGTGAGCTCGACTAGCCCAGTAAAGAATATTATGACTAAGATAATATACAACAAATTATCGTTAGTCTTCAACAGGGAAAAATATAATAGAATACAATAGACAACCAATTTTAAATCAACAACTGCAGCGGAAACAACAATTCATTAGAAGAGTTAAGTAGAAAATGCAAACTACTATCTTCTATATATGAATTTAAAAGTTCATCGTCGATATTTTATCCCTGTAACATCAATCAATATATATCTAGAATCAAATATTCATCTTTGCACTATAATCCAAAGATATTCATCATAAATCATTCATCTTTGCACTACAGGCCAAAGATATTCAATAATATCATCATTTAAGACTGAGGATGATGAAAAATATTTTTTTTAAAGAAACGAATCTAGTGAAACAAAATGACAAGGATTAAGGATTAAGGATTCGTACTTTGTTTTATCCACGTCCAAAAATACCTAAAAAATAATCATAGTGGTGTAAAATTCAAGAAAGATCAAAACATGGATACAATCAAAGCTAGTATCCACAATAGATATTTTGAACAAAAAGAAGAAATTTCATTTTTTGGTGAATAGTGCCGTATTCATGAATAGTGCCGTATACGTGAATAGTTCCGTATACGTGAATAGTAACTCCGACACCAAAAGATAGAAATTTCACAAAAAACATCTTCACGCTTCGTGAATAGTTCTCGTGAATAGTAACTCATGAATAAGAACTCATGAATAGTAACCCCATACATGAAAAAGTTCCAAATTTGATAAAAAGTTCCAACTAATATTTCAAAGATAATGATATTGAAGAAATAATATCATTTGAGAAGAAAATAACATCCCTTATCTCGAAAGACAAGATTTCTAGTTGAAACACCTGATATAAAGCATGACTTGAACTTGCACCGTATAGCAATACTCAAAGTATACTCAAAATACTCACAAGAATACGCCGATAATATAGAGAGAAAAACTTCAGCTTCGTGTGATTTTCAATTCTAACCTAAGCACCTATTTATAGAAATTGCTTAGAACACCAAAGCGAAAAATTTAATATAACATTATTATTTATAATAATTCCTACGCACACCTTGAATCTGAATTTCAAAGAACTTGTCATGTGTTAAATGAGGGAACCAAATGAAAAAACGTTTTTGTAAATAAAATATTTTAAACTTCCAAAATCAATTATTTTGAGACTTCTAACTTCAATAATTCACAATAAATATCCTTTTGCCGTAAAAATTCAAATCTCATGTTTTTATAGGAAATTCAATTCTCTACAACTTTACAGTAAGAAAGTTTTTCCAAATTCCAAATGAAATTGACCAAAATCCACAAATGGGCGATTTTAGAGGTTATAATCAAATTTCAATCGATAAATGGGGTCCACCGACATGTTTAACATGTTTTAAACATTTATTGCAACAAAAATACTCTTCCTCCTCGTATACTCATATATCCCACATTCGTTGTAAAAATATCACCATTATTATATTATTAAAATATAATATTAAATATATTTAAATGAATTATTTTATCGTAAAAGATAAAATTTCAATTTTCAACAATTGTCACATTAAAAATTTTCTCCATCTATATCCACATAAAATCAATATTTTCCTCATCATATGAATCAATAATTAATTATTCACAAATAATATTACGAGAATCACAATATTGACAACCAAGCAGCTCCTCAGAGAAGAGGGGCTTTCAATAAGAATTTCTCCTTATCATGCGCAATTAGGTGACCAAACCTCTCCTTAGATGTAACTTTCTAGACATTGTCAATAATGTTATCTAATAATATTATTCGATAATATGAATTATTGGTTCGATAATGAAAAATCTTGTGTAATAACAATTTATTGAAACAATGAAGAATATAAAATATCAACGCAAAGAATTATTGAATCAATAAAATAAAATACCGAATAATAATTATCAGAACCATTATTGAGTAGTGCCTTCTTATGTAAGAGTCAATAATTGGTGCAATACTGCAGTGTCTACCGCAACAACGCCAGACATCGTGTTTTAACCACCGGTATTCCAACAAAGGTAAACAGTAATAACTACGCCTGTTATTTTTAAACAACTTATTTTTGTCGCTTTTCTTCCTCCAATCGCTTTTTAGAGTTATGGGGCCCACATGGGTCATACCGGCCGCATTTAATATTCCCTGACAAAGCATTTAATATTCCACGACCAAACGAATATTCTCCGACAATAATGAATATTATATCACCACTTGCTTATTTAAAATATTTGCGCATTTTACCCATAACTAACCACATTAATCAAATCCACCCTTACTATTTCAAAATAATAAATAAAGGAAATTCCTTTTTATTTTAAAAAAATTCGGGGTCTTACAGTATAACTATCCTTAGATCCAAATCTGTCCGTCAAAAAATGTTGGGATACAACATGACCGGATGTGATCTCATCCTTCATAACTCTCCGCCTCAGCCCAGTGAGAGTCATAAACTGTCCACTCATGTCGCCGTTGGCCATATGAGCGCATGGTTTGTCCAATGGCAGCGCCGTTAACCGTGCATACTCCTCCAGGGTAGGAGTTAACTCATGGATGCCAAACCAGAAATAATACTCTAGCATACCCTCTATGAAGCATGTGGGAAGCTGAAACATCAGGAGAGTCATAGTATGCTGTAATAACTGATCTACTGTCACCCTGTCTGAAGGTGACATATTATCATACCACAATCCAAGATGGGATGCCACCAACACTGGTGGGGTATGATCAATACGGCTAACTGTCGAAGAAGACATCTGTACGGGCCATGTCATAAGACCATCTAGGGGTCAATACTGAATATCTCTGGATATAAATATATATGCATAATATAATACATGCATGATGAACAATAGATGGCAATATGATATAGGGAATGGAAAACTGTACATATATTCCTAAGAGTATCATCATCTAATACATTTCTGTATAGCTTGAAATATAGGGAAATAGGGCACATACGCCCTACATCTAACAGAGGCTTATCAAAAGATATAACAAGAATGGGGGAAAGCCACCCAATGTCTAACAGATGCTTATTAAAAGAGATTATGAGAATATACATCAGAAGAAGAAAATGGTGTCAATGTCTACATCATCAATCTTGTCCACCTGATTTAACTCCTCCTGAGTCACTAGATCTCTATCCACGGGGATGTCAGGCCTATACAAGGGAGGATCTGCACCGAAAAAGCCATATGGGTCACCTGAGGGGCCAAATACCAGAGCCGAAGGATCAAAAGTATCTCGCCTCAAGGATCTCTCGCCCAAGTACCAGATAAAAGAAATGTGTCCGGCCCAACTCACCGTCAAATCACATCAATTTGTGTCAAATGAGTTGGATCTCAGACACAGGCTATCTAATCCATCATCATCATGGATCCAGGAACCATGTCCCCCATGAACTGAGTGGCACGGGTCTGGGCTCCAATGGTACAAGGAAACCACCAATGCTGGAATATCTCCTGAGTGCAGGAACCCTATGATAATGTAAAACCTTCAGCACCCAACAATGAGATATCAATGACGGGTGACTGCGAAATAGGCCAATAATGCCTGGCAGGAAGCAAAATCGGTATACGAATCTCTCCTGTGGTGCTCCTAATAGCACGCTCTCCTAAATAGAGCTCTCATCCTCCATCTATGAAGAGAAGAATCCTACGGGTAGAAATCACGTGTTTGACACTAGTTGGGTACCCATCATCAAATCCAATGCTCAAGTGCTCCCCTGAATAGGGAATCCATGTGATGACATTAGATGTCAACAACTCCAACTGTAGGCGGCAATGAGTGAAACCTTCAGCTGTAGGGACCTCCACCAGTATGGAATGATGACATCACCGCCCTCGTGGGAAGGTATCTAATCCTAACACACTCACCGGTCGTAAGCATGGGAGCCTCTTATAGGCCCAAAACTACCAACACAAAGGCAAACATCTGCTGTCAGTCAATACTCTTAACATATACATGGGAAATTATAAGAGAAATACTCACCAGAAGAAATGGGTAAAATCCTAGCCAAGCCTTTGTAAAGCCCTGCGAACGCATGCGCATTCCCCTAAGGAAGTAGGTAAAGGTGTAGGAACCCCAGTCATACTCTCCAATACGATCCATGTATCGAGTGGCGTTGATCAAAGTGAAGAACACTATAGAAGAGTTATCAGCTATAAAGTAGCCCCTAATGATCATCAGGAACAATCGCTGAAGAATACGATCCCTGACTCTTACATCATCGGGTATGGGCTCACTCAATAGCCCGCTCATAGCATATACGCTCAAAGGACCTGTGCGAACAGTCCTTCCCTTGAGCGCCTCTGCCGGAACTCCTAGCAAGGATCTGACGGCAGTCGAGGTAATATTCGCTGTACAAGGCACTGGTGCCCCTCCAAACTCCATACCTGTGATAAACCACCAATCCATCGGCATAATCATCACCTCATAGTCCAACAAATGGAGTGACTGAGTCTTGTGAAACCAGCGCTCAGAAAATGCCCTGAGGTAACCCCAAGGACAACGATAGGGAAGGATGGAAAAGAATGCCCCAAATCCCCAATCATGCACGATCGCTCTATAATCAGGATACAGAGCTTGGTACATGGCGTAAATGTTGAACCAGTTCCCTCTAGGCTGTGTTAAGCCGGGAACCTACATCACAAAGCAGATCAACATCAGAACCCTTTACTCCTCATCAATAGGAAAGAAGGAAGATTAAAATCTAGCTGTGTACCTCATTTGCATGAAAGTAAACTCAGGGATGTCTACTCAAATCGCCCAACAATTTTGGGTTCACCACCTAAATACTTGGGAGGTCCCTACGGGGAACATGTGCAGCAGGAGCAAGAGCCTCAACCAGTACATCCTCCTCCTCGTCCTCCAAATCTGGTACATCAACCCGGATAGGACGTATCATCGCCTCCGTCAAATAATGAGGCTTTCTAACAGAACGGGGTCGAGGCACTTCAGAAGCCCTCCTCCAAACACCAGAAGTGGTCCTACGAGAACTACTCGGCTGATCCGGATCCATATATCTAGAAAACAAGTCTCAAAATCACCTCAGAAAGGGTGTGGTAAATTCTTATCTGGAGCTTTTCAAAATGCAGTTTTATGACTACATGCATTCATTATTTTAACATGCATCTATAGTAGAGTTAAAAATGTAAGACTACCCAATGCCTACATATTGGAAAATTTTGCCATAGTCCCCTTTGTAAATAGGACTATCCACATGCACATAGGCATGACTAGGTGGCCATTCAGTAGCACAGCTACCCATAGTCATATACATCCTACTTGCATTAATACATCACAACAAAAATCCAAAAGGGTAGCATAATTACCAGGATTATTTTGCTTTTTTCACCTTTGCTCATTTGTTCTCAAATAAGATAAGAAATAGCAGAAAAAGGTGTCAATTTGACTGTTTAAAAAGTCAATTTTTTTCACATCATTATGTTCAATATGGTTTAATACTAACATTTACTATATTGAATATTTTTTATCAAGTCATTTTAGCATGCATAATCACTACTATGTGTTTAGATGAATTTCATATGATATTTCATTTTCCAATTGATGAAAACTGGAGAAGAATACATGCATACATTACCAAGATAGTGTAGAACACTTGTAGGGTGACAGAATTTATAGAAAGTCGTTTGAACTCAGCAGATCTGAAGAAGAGCTCTCAGATTTCCTTCACGATGCAGCTTAAAAATGACTTGGGAAAGCAATTAGCCCATTTAAGGGCAGTCACGGTTGGCCACAGGTCCACCTGTGACTGCTACAGGTGTACCTGTAGCACCCTTATGTGGGTCCCACCCCTCTGGCTCGGTCCAGTTCGAGTTGCAAAGGAGTTCTTACAAGCTAAAAAGGCCAAATCGGGAATAAAAACGCTACGCGATTGAGCGGAATAGCTTGAAATTCTGGTTTTCACGGGCCAAACTTTGGCTTTACATAACACTCGTTGGTCTTCGTCCAAACATAGGGTACACTATATCGATGATCTCAGTTGTTAAAAACTACATTCGATAATATATCACAAAGGTCTGATGTCGTTAGTGCAGGGTCATAGCCCTAAGACATGGTCCCCGATGGGGGCGTCATGCATTTTCAACCATTGATGTACACGTCAATGAAGGTCAAGCAGCCTTGACATGGTCCCCGGCAGGGGCATCATACATTTTCAACCATTGATGCACACATCAATGAAGGTCAAACAACATTGACATGGTCCCCGGTGGGGGTGTCACGCATTTTCAACCGTTGATGCACACGTCAATGAAGGTCAAACAGCCTTGACATTATCCTCCGCAGGGATCTCATCCATTGATACACATGTCAATGAAGGTTAGGCAACCCTGACAATACCGACTATTGGCAGTAACTCCAACAGGGTAGCGGAAGGACCTGGCGATATAAACTAGGGAAAAACATCCTCATCGGGGAGGACCGATGATGGAATATGTTGTACACATCCTCAACAGAAAAAATCTATCCCCACAGAGTCTCTTGTACGTGAGAGATACATCTTCAGGATAAAGTTTGTATCAAGGATTCAAGATTTGTTGATAGCCCCAACGTCAACAAAGCTGTGGATCAAGCGTCTGAGACAGTTCATCAAGCTGGTTATTTATTGTCGTCCCTGGTAGAAGCAACAGGGAGCCGACAATCATCCCATCATGTTGGAGGACAATCCAACAAACCACATACATTTGCATCATGTTGTCATGCATTGCATCATAATCATCTTGTTGCATTTCAAGTGTCTAATATTCTTTATCCTATCCATGCCATTGTATTGCATGAATATGATACAGAGGGGCATCTATAGACACTCGAAATTTTCCTGCCCGCCTGTTACTAACATTGTAGGAAGTGCGGAATCTTCTTTCGGAGATAACCCTGGAAGACAGCTCAGCTTAATCCTAGAAATACCACACGAAGTTCAGTTTCAACCCCGGAAAACACACCCAGAGTATCATTTCCCCATCTCGGAGATAACCCCGAGGATAGCAGTGCAAATATCAGAAATTCCATCGGAGAAGGCCGATTCATCTTGGAGATAACCCCGAGATGTTCAGTCTCAGTCCCAAAAATAACACTAGGAAAGGCAATGTCAACCTTGGAGATAACCCCAAGGAGTGCAGTTGTAGTTCTAGAGATAACTCCGGAGATACTCATTTCAACCCATGTAGTCAGCTTCAACCTCGAGACTCACACCAAGGCACTCAATGCACAAACCCAAAGATAATCCCGGGAGGACAGGCACACCTCAGAGACAACCCTAAGCAATGTTTTCTTTATCTGCCAAAACCGGAGATAACCCTAGTGAAGGGGCAAAGTCATCAAATTGAAACCTCAACCCCACATGGCGTCGTCTGAACAAACAACAATCAACATACATTCTACACAACAATTTCCCATAAGAACCAAGGAGTTGCAATCCCGAGTGACTACTACGCAAGGCAGCACACCGGATAGAATTTGAAGCTTGAAGAGATAAGACATGGTTCCATCTTCCTGACTTTGTACAACCTCTAATCCCATGTTATTGCGCAGCTCTCAACAATAGCAGTCCGAAATAGGTCTTATAAACCTCAATCAAATGCGCAGATTGAAGTTTTGCAAGTCCGACACGCGTGCACGTACTTTGAGATGATGGGACCCACGGATCCCAGGGCACCCCGGGAAGCTGCAGGTGCATCTGCGGCTACCGTAGGTACACCTTGGGCTCCCAGCTCTATAAATATAGATCTTGGGGTGTCCATATTAAAGAGAAGAAAGGCGAGGAAGCCTTGTCATATTTGCTCTGTACACCCCTCATATTGAGTGTTTTCTCATTTTAAACACTTGTTAGCTCACATATAGCTATATTTTTACCAGCGAGAACTGAGTGTTCATCCACTTAAAGTCATAGAAGTCTTCTTTGGCAGCCCACTGTAAGCCTTGTTACAAATTATAAAGCCTTTCTCTTCATCTTTGAACACACACTTCTTCACATTGAGAGTCGTGTTGTGTGTGTATGCCCAGACTTCGGTCTGTGGTTTTTATTTCTATCTGTATATATATATATATATATATATATATGGACTAACATTATCGAGTTATGCCTCGATTGAGCCTGGACTCACGTCCAGAGCATTTACTTGGTTATATATGAACTATTGTCGAATTTTGTTAGATGAGCCTGGATTTTACATCCGGAGCGTTTACTGCTTTTATATATACATATATACATATATATATATATAAACTATTTTTGGACTTTGTTTGATGAGCCTGAATTTCATATCTGGTGCGTTTATTGCTTTTATATATATATATATACATTTCTCTCAGGCCTGGAGTTTACTTCGTGGCCTTTTACTACTTTATTTACATTTCATCCCGCCTGAAGTTTACTTCGTGGTGGTTGATCATTTTTACTACTTTATTTACATTTCGTCCCGCTTGGAGTTTACTTCGTGGCGATTGATCGCATTTGCTACTTTATTTACATTTTCGATCCCCTTGGAGGTGCTTCGTGGTGGTTGATCATGTATATATATATATATATATATATAACGGCTTACTGCTTTTCATATAAACTACGGCATCATGTGAGCCTAGGAATCATGTGATAATAGATTCAGTCCACTGAATCTAGATTCGGTTCCCGTGATGGACATTTCAGTTATAAGCAGCTTATAAATTATTCACGGTGTTTAAATTTTCTTAGATGATTTTCATGCCCATGAGGAGTTCGGAACTGCTATATATTCTTTTCTCGAAGATGTTTTGCATCTCAAAAATAAAAGCAACCAAGCCGAACATTTAATAATAAAATAGAAGTATGAAAAGGTCTCAATTACTATTAAGCACAGGGTTTGAAAAACCTCTTTTATAAAACCTCACTACTATATCATGTTTAAAACTGAATTTTTCATACAAATTCAAACCCTTTGTATATAGGTGTGAATGAGGCCTCGCACCACTTCTAAATAACAGCACATTGACCCATACACACACACACGCGCGTTCATATAACCGTTTCTTAAAAAGTGGCAGTCACCGTGGTAACACGGATGTCGGGGGTGCCTAACACCTTCCCTCCGCATAATCAAGCTCCCGAACCTAAATGAATCTTTGTTTCACAGACCCGTTTAATAGTGTCACATCACTGGGTCAATGTGAAAACCTTTTCTCGGTTGCGTTGGTGCAACTAGTTAAAAGGTGGAAGTGCCTTGCTGCTTAAGTTATTCCATTTGTGGCTGAGTCTGAATTAGTGATGACCTTCATAAACATTCAAGAAGCTCCTTTTTATGAGAGGGTCTTAGCTGGCATAGGAAACCATTTTTCTGAAATTATCAAACATGGGAAATGGCTAAGATGGGATTGAAGTCTGGGAAGATTCAAGACCTTGTCGCATTAAAAGTTGTAGTTGAGCACATCTAGTCTGGAAGTTATGGAAACAACCCCAGGAGGGTCCATAAGAAGAAAGAGGAAGATGTTTCCTTGATACTACAAGGATAAAAAGGCAGTCAGAACATGCCTATTCAGAGGAGAAACTACTCCCCTTTCCAAGAACAGTCTTCAAACCCGCCATTGCGAAAAGGTGGAGAAGTCAGACGCACTCGAGTGTTCACAACCTTAGGGTACTCACTCGAGAACATTCTCAAACTTCTAACAACTCAGAAGAAAATTACTCATCTTCTTCCACCAGCCAACCCAAGTGGAAAGGGTTTTAATGCTAGTAGGAAGTGCGCTTACCATGCTGGAGCTCCAGGCCATGACACTCAGGATTGTTAGGCCCCGAAGCATAAAATCTAGGATCTAATTGATAATGGTGAGATCATGCTGACCAAACCTGACCAACCCCATGTGCAAGACAACCCTCTCCCTCAAAACAAGGAAGAAGAGGTTAACATGATTAGTTGGAACAGTCAACAGAGTTCCCGTTACGTTGGTGGATCATCCCAAACCAGCAAGGACATTGTTGACAAATGGGATTATGCCCAGTTCCAGTTTGTGATGCCCCCAAAATAGGTATACATCACCCATTCTGAGTCGCCAAATATATGGTACAGAAATAACTACAACTTTATAATACAATTGTCGTGCAAAATACGACAACATATAAAACTGTGAGTTAAAATACAAATATTGTCTTCTAGATAATATGCACACTCAGATAAAGTCCTCATTACAATTATTGGTACACTATTTTACAAAATAGTGAGGATTGCTAAACAACTATCTAGAACCATCATTCCACACCCCGACTACTTCCTGCTATATTCTCACTTCCTGAGAAGAAAAATGGAACAAAAAGGAAAAGGGTGAGCTCAACTAACCCAGTAAAGAATATTATGACTAAGATAATGAACAACAAATTATCATTAGCCTTCGAAAAATTATATAAAATATAATGGACAACAAGTTTTAGATCAATATTCGTAGCGAAAAAAATAATTCATTAGAAGAGTTAAGTAGAGAATGAAATCTACTACCATCTATGAATTTAAATGTCCATCATTAATATTTTATCCCAATAAAATCAATTAATATTCATCTTGCATCAAATATTCATCTTTGCACTACGGGCCAAAGATATTCATTTGTATCACCAGTTGGTCATGTTCATCTCAACACCTGTTCATCTTTGCACTATGGGCCAAAGACATTCATCAGGTAATCATTCATCTTTGCACTACAGATCAAAGATATTCATCAAATATCACCATTAAAGACTGAGGATGATGAAAAATATTTTAGAGAACGAATCCAGTGAGATAAAAGGACAAAGATTAGATATTCGTACTTTAGATAATGCAAGCTTAAAAATACTCCATAATAAACTATAATGGAGTAAAATTCAAGAATAAAGATCAAAACATGGATACAATCAAAGATAGTAACCATAATAGACATCTAGGACAAAGAAGAGAAAATTTCATTTTTCGGTGAATAGTGTCGTATTTGTGAATAGTGTCGTATACGTAAATAGTAACCCCAACACAAAAAGGTAGAAATTCCACAATAAAATTTATATCAATATTTCAGCATAATGATATTGAAGAAAATAATATCATTTACGAAGAAAATAACATCTATTACCTCAAAAGAACAGTACTTCTGACCGGAATATTGGATGAAATATTGAAGAAAACTTGCACTGAATAACAACTCTTAAAGTATCTAAAATACTCACAAAAATACGCTGGATAATATAGAGAGAGAAAGCTTATGTTTCTGGTGTGATTTTCCATTCTAACCTTAGCACCTATTTATAGAAAAATGCCAGAACGCCAAAGCAGACTAACCTGCTACCTAATGGCTTTACCTGTTACTATTCATGCCCACCGCTTTTGAAATAAATTTTTAGCACATTTCTCACCAACCAAAAGTGGGGCCAACCCATTCTAAAAATTTCCAAAAAATTTTACCATTTAAACAATAATCATAAACTTCAATAATTCATAATAAATAGCCCTTTTATCAGAAAAATATGAATTTTATGTCCATTCCATAGGAAATCGAATTCTCTACAACTTTGTAGATTTAAGTTTTTTCAAATTCCAAAGGAAAAATGCCCGAAATCCACATACTGACGATTTTTAATACCTCCATTCCGATAAAATATTGATAAAACACCTCAGCAATAATTCTTTCATTTATATCCACACAAAATAAATATTTTCCTATCCATCATTTATGTCCACATAAAATAAATATTTCCTTATCATATAAATTAATAATTAATTATTCACAAAAAATATTACAGAATCACAATTATGACAACCAGGTCATTCCAAGGAAAGAGGGGGCTTTCCGATAAGGATTTCTCCTTACTGACGCGCAATTAGGTGACCAAACTGTTAGGTTTGTAATATTCATAAACGCAATCAAATTGCACAAATAAGCGGAAACGTGTAAAAATCAGAGTTTAAAATTTTACAAACCATATACCCGGATCACCCTTTATGCACAATTATTAATTAAATGAAAAAGAAAGAACAAGAATCATACCCTTGAAGATTCAAGCTTCCTCAAGTACAAGTTCACCTCCAATCCTTTTCGCGTTCAACTTGAATCCACCGGGTTTGGTTCCTTCCTTTGATCAACGTTAGCCACCCAAGTGTTTGGCCTCTAGAGATGATCCACCAAGGAAGAAGAAGAATTCAAGAAGATGGGTATTTGGCAAAACCCTAGTTTTCTATCTCTATAGAAAAAGGCGTACTCTCCCAACTATTGTTACGTATTCACGTGTTGTGAAAGTGTCAACCCTCTCACCTATAATAAGACTCCTCTTATTTATAGATGTGGGCAACCCTCCTTAACAATTAAGAAATTGGGTTTTATTTTAATTAATAAAATTTCTTTAATTAATTAGGTTCCCAATCTTACTAGGAATAATTAATTAAACTCTTTTAATTAATTAGCCTCCTAATCTTATTAGGATATTTGAGAGTACTTTTATTAATTAATTCTCAAACTCCTTTAGGAATTAAATAATAATAATAATAAGACTCCTCTTATTAATTTATATTTAATATTTCCAAAATATTAAATAATAAATATTAAGCTATTTAATTTATTCTGTCACCAAAGATTAAATTAAATATACTTAACTTATTATTACGATTATGCCATTAACTTCTTAAATAATTATTCTTCCTTTTATGGTGTGACCCTTTAGGTTCTCCATATTAAACCGGTTGTGAATAAATCAATTAGAATAATTCTAATCTTATTTAAATAAATAAATTAAACTATTAATTTATTTAAATAAATAATATTTATTCTACAATAGGGATAAGCCTCCCTAACGATCAACGACTTTCTAGATAATATAGATTTCAACATTAATAATAAAAGAACCATTGAGTAAATAGTTACCATACAATTCAATCCTTCCACCATACAATGTGCCAATTAAATATAAGACATGGAATTACTGTAAAGTCTTATTTTATTTAATTATATGTATTTCGACTCTTAAATGCACAACTTCAAATAATGCAAATTAGAAACTCCTTTCTAATTTCATTCTCGCCAAACCAAGGACTCTTGGGTTGTCATTTATCGAATCACATAGGACATTTCTCTTGTTTTACTAGAAGTGGTAGATTCTTTATTGATCATACATTATCTCCATGTGCAACTTATTATACCCAAGCATACCCTTTGATATACCCTAAGGGTCTTAAGGAATAAGTCAAAGTATAACTTATCATACACAAGATACTATGATGATCTCAAGTCCAAGGATCACTTGTACTACTATCACTATAGGAATTCCTATTGACAGGCAAGTAAAACTCCATTAGGTATTCCTTAGCGAGCCACATTCAGTGAACTTATTCTCTAATAAGCACCTACATACTTGCTTTAGTGTCTCCACACAAATGATCATGAGATCAATCATCCTCATCCAATGAGCAAGCAACGTATGTACCAATCTATCCAGATTCACTAATTCACAATTTAGTAATCCAACGATTGGAAACTATTTTAGTTTTAAGCTTTCTAAGAATTTAGATCTCATTAGAATGATCATCATCATTATTCTAAAAGCATTGCTTAAAACTATGGGTTTATCACATATTATAAAATAGCATCATGTAGATAATTAAAAGCCTTTAATAAATTAATACTTTTTATTAATAAATGAATAAGATTGTTACAAAGTATATGCTTTATCATCAAACCTGATTGGCTTGTGTGCATACTACTTTCAATCTCCCACTTGCACTAAAGCCAATCGTCATGGTATCTCATACCCTTCTTCTCTAAGTGACGATTATCCTGCTATTGGATAAGCTTTAGTTAATGGATATGTAACGTTATTCTTGAGAGTCCACTATCTCTATAGTGATTTCCCATCTTTCAATGATTCCTATAATCAATTGAAAGTGCCATAATACATGTTTAGATTCAAGATGAGACTTAGGAACTATTCCTAGTTCTGTAATGAACTTTTCATCCAAACAATCAACTTGCAGCTTCATTTATAGCTATATAGTTTGTCTTTATCACTAAACCAGCAACTCTTTGCTGTTTGAAACCTTTCTAATTCACTGCACCACCGTTTAAGGTAACCTTTACCTTAAAGTGGATTTTCTGTTGTCTTGGTCTGTCTGAAAAAAACTTGAGTTTGTTAAGCCCTTTAGTTTTAATTCAGACCCTCCATGAATATGATCACATCCTTAGTGTCGGTTAAGTACTTTAAGATGTTTTTCACTGTCTCACAGTGAACTTCTCTAGAATATGACTAATCAACATCAGGTCTCGTACACTTCATTGCATACATGATAGTTACTCATGTGATCTCTCTTTTTGGAGTCAATGGGGACTATTAAGAGATATACACTCCATGTCTCATCAACATGAGATATCTCTTGGAGTTTGTCATGCTAAATGACTTTAGCATCAAATGAATATACGTTCCTTGGGTTAAGCTGAGCATCCTTTTAAATCTATCTATATAGATTTGTATCCCCAATTACGATACTCTTCCCAAATCATTCATGGAGGAATGTTTAGACAACTTTATCTTTACTGATTGTAGCATTGGTATGTCATTTCTTATCCGTAGTATATAAATATATAACACTAGGAATGACACGACGCTCCCACTGACCCTTTGTACACACTAGGTTCATTCTAATTTGTGAAGAAATCAAACTCTTTTGATTATTTCATCAAAACGAATGATTCATTTTTGAGAAGCTTGTTTCAATCCATTTCTCTGAGTGTCTACAACTCTTACCTCATCGTATGTAACGGGATCATCATCTTCTATGATGCGTACCTCATCATCATCATCTATGATGAATCCATACCTCTTAGGTATCCTCGGTACTATTCAGATTTATGATTCGGTTGTGGTACAATAGGTCCATCTACAGGTTCCTCTTATTTGACTTATATTTTTTTGTGGTTCTTGAACTCTTCAATATTCTATTATCCTCCCACTAGCCCTTTCAATGATAAACACCTTTATCTTAGAAGGCAGCGTGTTTCGTAACATACACCTTTTGCTAAGTAGGATTATAGAACATATGCCCTAAACTTAATTTAGGATGTCCCATAAATCTATACTTATCAAATCTTGTCCCAAACTTATCCCTTTGAAACCTTTTTCACATAAGTTGGACAACCCTTTATCTTAAAATAGTTAAGATTAGGAATCCTCCCTATCCATAACTTTTATGGAGTTTTGGGGCTGGATTTTGAGGTTACCTTTTTCGTAGATATGCAGCCATTTCTAGGACAGTACCCCAGAAGGATACTGGAATGTCGGTAAAATCATTATGGACCGTACCATATCCAACAAGGTATGATTTTTCCATTCAGATACATTAATTAATTATTGCGTATCAGAAGGCGTCCATTGTGAGAAAACCATTTGAGATGATTTAGAAACTCATTGCACAAGTATTCCTTCCTTGATTCGATCAAAGAATCTTAATACTTTGCCAATTTATTTCACTTCTGAATTCTTTGAACCATTCAAATAATTCATACTTGTATTTCAGCAAATACACACATTCAACTCTTTGAATGATCATCTCCTTTTCTTATACTAGTTTGTTCAATTTGTAAAATAATTTTTCATGTAAGTCAAGTACACAAAATCCATTAAGTGATATTCCAGTTCTATAAAAACATTATTATTATAAATAGAACAACAATTGTTCGGAAATATAATACCAAAGATTTTTATTGTCCAATAACAAAAATGGAAATAATGTTTCTAACAAGAACTGAAATACAATAACAACTTATTGAATTAATAGATTTGCCAGTAGGCATTGCTAAACTAAAAGTTTCTATGGCTAATGTGGCAACCTTTGCTTCATTTCTCACACATAGGATTCCTTATATTTGTTTAGCTTTCTACTTCTGCTTGGTCCTTTCATAAATCTATATTTGTGATAACCAAAGTTGGTATCCAATACCCAAGTAGAAAATTGACTTAAAGAAAAATTTATTTTAAATCATGAACAAAATTGTATTTGTAACCGAAACTTCACTAAGCTTCTTTGGTTAGCCTCTGCAAGATGCTTCTCGCAGTTTCTTTTCCAATGTCCTGGCTTATTGCAGTGGAAGCAAACTCCTTTGCTATCTGTATCAGTTTTGTTCTTATTATCCTTGTTTTTGCCTTTCTATTTACCTTCTTTGAATCGTTCTTCTTTGCAGAAGATCCTTTGGCCCCTACCAGTAAGACATGGTCTTTCTTGGTTGGAAAGTGACTCTCAACTTTTTTCAACATGTTAAGCAAATCAGCTAGGCTGATATCTAGCTTGTTCATATGAAAAATTCACAACAATTGTGAAAGGAGTCCGGGAGTAAGTGCAAGATCAAATTTTGGCTCAACTCTCCATCCATGACAAAACCTGTTGTCCTAATTGATCAATTAAATTGATTATGTTAAGGACTTTTGTCTGTACTGTGGTGTCATCGGTCATTCTAGATCGGAAGAGCTCCTTAGATATCTGATATCTAGCAGTCTTACTTTCATCACCATCAACTACTTGATGTACAGAAATATAGTAAGAGCATCCATAGTTTCATGCTGATGCTGAAGCTTGTTACTCATAGATGCGAGCATGATTCATTGAGCCAACTGTGCATCATCTTGCCACTTTCTAAAAGTAGCAATCTCTTCCTCAGAGGCATTGTCTGGAACCATTGCAGGGATAGGCGTATTAAGGACATAAGATAGCTTTTCAGCCATGAGAACTATTCTCAAATTCTTTAACCAATCCGTTTAATTCGGTCTGGTTAATTTAGCATCTAATATGCTACGCAGTGATAGTAATTTAGACATTGTAAAATTTTATAAATGAATTTGTAATCAACAATATTTTAGCATACATTCTTTTATTAATTACCAAAATAATTTAGGTCTTGTTTTAAATTGGTATCTCCCACTATTTTCATCAAACTATATTACCCTCAATTATATAGTTCGGCAAAATTTAATTAAAGATTTTCTAGTGAGAATAAGGATCCCATTTCAAATGTATATAGCCTTGTGTGTGCACAACAAACTATATATAAATAAATAGGTAGACAACTCTTGTGAATTATATCAACTATGTAACTCCTTGTATTTTGCCTCTTAAATCATAATGGTCAAGTGTGCACATCCGAACTAAAATGATTTAAGTTAAGTCAGACCCAGCATTTCCATATAAGTGAAGAGAAAACTACAGCCATTGTGTGTGCACAACAAAGTAGTAATGTTCAATTCCTTATAAACATCATATGTAATAAAAACAACATCTTAAATATTTAATACTTGCCTTGTGTGTGCACAACAAACTCATATTAAATATTCAATACTCTATTGTTTCTATCATACTAGAAGGCGATGTTCGATATTCCAAATATCTTTGAACATTACAACTTAATATAAAATATTTCAGGGGTTTGTTATTAATTTGTCTCATCTTGTTTAGCGCTCATGCACATATATATATATAAAATACGTGTCATATTAATGAACATGCGAAGCATGTTTGCATAATATATAATATATATAGTATAAGCATGCACATATAGAATACTATATTCTACCTGGATTGATTATGGATTTTTATTATAGTTTGGTTCACTAGAGCCACCAAGTGAACCAAAAGGTCAAACCTTAGGGGTGCAAGAATTAAATTTAAATATAACTATTACATTTAAACTCGGGCTCCATTACAAATGGGTATTTAAACGATCCTTGCTCTTTGATCTCCAATTCTTCAAAATTAATTCTAACTATTCCTATTACAAAACAATTTTAAAATAAATAGAAATCTTGATCAGCAGTCAAGGGGAAGTACATAGAAGGGAGATAGAATTTACATTAAGGAAAAATTAGATAAGACAAGGTACGCAGACCCCATTTAATAAAACTCATACATTCATGCATTCAACTAAAACAAAATCCAATCACATTGGTCAATAGTCCATAATCAATCTCATTTATTATCATACACATCACCATATGCATCAATAAATAATATTCATCTCATGAATAATAAACATTCAATATATATATTGATATCATTTAATGGACAAATTAAGTTAGTATAAAATCTAATTTTAAATCAAAATAAACTCCTTTATTTTAATCCAAATTTAAATCAAAATAAAACTCTTTTATTTTAATTTATCCAATTTTGAATAAAATAAACTATTTTATTTTAAACAAAATTTTTAATCAAAATAAACTCATTTATTTTAATTAATTATGAAATCCAATTCCAAGTTAAAAAAAACTCCATATTAAAGGAAACACGAATTCTCTTTCCTATTCACAAATAAACTCTTTTATTTTGAATAATATGAAATCTTATTTCATATCTAAATAAACTCCTTTATTTAAGGAAATTAGGATTCTTTTTCCTATTCACAAATAAACTCTTTTATTTTGAATAATATGAAATCTTATTTCATATCGAAATATACTCCTTTATTTAAGGAAACATGGAATCCAATTTCAACTTCAATTAGTTATTATGGAATCCAATCCCAACTCTAATTAGTTAACATGAAATCTAATTTTAAAATTAAAATAAACCTTTTATTTTAAGATTAAAATAAACTTTTTATTTTAGTTATAAAATTATAATAATATATATATATATATATATATATATATATATATCTGCATGAATTTTTGAATCCATATGATTACAATATAGAATCACGTGAAAAGCCGACTATAATACAGAATCACGCCCCTTGTTATTTGTTAACTATAATATCTGTATGTTATATATATATCACGGAATTAAACAAACTTCAATTAACAAAAAAAAACGTGGGCAACAAATTACTTAAGTGATGAGTAATCCTGTTAACCTGTACGGAATCTTGGAGGAGAAATTAACATAATATATATATATATATATATATATATATATATATATATATATGCTACAATCACGGATTCAACAAAATTATAATCGGCATCCGCGATTTTTTTTTTCATAAAATAAATTTTATACAACAATTTATGCCCAATTAAATTGTTCTAAACACATATCAATATACATATCAAATCTGAACAATTAATAATTTGCATAAAGGTTTGGCTTTGATACCACTGTTAGGTTTGCAATATTCATGAACGCAATCAAATTGCACAAATAAGCGGAAACGTGTAAAAATTAGAGTTTAAAATTTTACAAACCATATACCCGAATCACCCTTTATGCACAATTATTAATTAAATGAAAAAGAAAGAACAAGAATCATACCTTTGAAGATTCAAGCTTCCTCAAGTACAAGTTCACCTCCAATCCTTTTCGCGTTCAACTTGAATCCACCGGGTTTGGTTCCTTCCTTTGATCAACGTTAGCCACCCAAGTGTTTGGCCTCTAGAGATGATCCACCAAGGAAGAAGAAGAATTCAAGAAGATGGGTATTTGGCAAAACCCTAGTTTTCTATCTCTATAGAAAAAGGCGTACTCTCCCAACTATTGTTACGTATTCACGTGTTGTGAAAGTGTCAACCCTCTCACCCATAATAAGACTCCTCTTATTTATAAATGTGGGCAACCCTCCTTAACAATTAAGGAATTGGGTTTTATTTTAATTAATTAAATTCCTTTAATTAATTAGGCTCCCAATCTTACTAGGAATAATTAATTAAACTCTTTTAATTAATTAGCCTCCTAATCTTATTAGGATATTTGAGAGTACTTTTATTAATTAATTCTCAAACTCCTTTAGGAATTAAATAATAATAATAAGATTCTTCTTATTAATTGATATTTAATATTTCCAAAATATTAAATAATAAATATTAACTTATTTAATTTATTCTATCACCAAAGATTAAATTAAATATACTTAACTTATTATTATGATTATGCCATTAACTTCTTAAATAATTATTGTTCCTTTTATGGTGTGACCCTTTAGGTTCTCCATATTACAATTTGGTTGTGAATAAATCAATTAGAACAATTCTAATCTTATTTAAATAAATAAATTAAACTATTAATTTATTTAAATAAATAATATTTATTCTACAATAGGATAAACCTCTCCTAGCGATCAACGACTTTTTCGATAATATAGATTTCAACATTAATAATAAAAGAACCTTTGAGTAAATAGTTACCATACAATTCAATCCTTCCACCATACAATGTCCCAATTAAATATAAGATATGGAATTATTGTCAAGTCTTATTTTATTTAATTATATGTATTTCGACTCTTAAATGTACAACTCCAAATAATGCAAATTAGAAACTCCTTTCTAATTTCATTCTCGCCTTAACCAAGGACTCTTTGGGTTGTCATTTATCGAATCACATATGACATTTCTCTTGTTTTACTAGAAGTGGTAGATTCTTTATTGATCATACATTATCTCCATGTACAACTTATTATACCCAAGCATACCCTTTGATATACCCTAAGGGTCTTAAGGAATAAGTCAAAGTATAACTCATCATACACAAGATACTATGATGATCTCAAGTCCAAGGATCACTTGTACTACTATCACTATAGGAATTCCTATTGACAGGCAAGTAAAACTCCATTAGGTATTCCTTAGCGAGCCACGTTTAGTGAACTTATTCTCTAATAAGCACCTACATACTTGCTTTAGTGTCTCCACACAAATGATCATGAGATCAATCATCCTCATCCAATGAGCAAGCAACGTATGTACCAATCTATCCGGATTCACTAATCCCCAATTTAGTAATCCAACAATTGGAAACTATTTTAGTTTTAAGCTTTCTAAGAATTTAGATCTCATTAGAATGATCATCATCATTATTCTAAAAGCATTGCTTAAAACTATGGGTTTATCACATATTATAAAACAGCATCATGTAGATAATTAAAAGCCTTTAATAAATTAATACTTTTTATTAATAAATGAATAAGATTGTTACAAAGTATATGCTTTATCATCAAACATGATTGCATACATGATAGTTACTCATGCGATCTCTCTTTTTGGAGTCAATGGGGACTATTAAGAGAGATACACTCCATGTCTCATCAACATGAGATATCTCTTGGAGTTTGTCATGCTAAATGACTTTAGCATCAAATGAATATACGTTCCTTGGGTTAAGCTGAGCATCCTTTTAAATCTATCTATATTGATTTGTATCCCCAATTACGATACTCTTCCCAAATCATTCATGGAGGAATGTTTAGACAACTTTATCTTTACTGATTGTAGCATTGGTATGTCATTTCTTATCCATAGTATATCAACATATAACACTAGGAATGTCACGACGCTCGCACTGACCCTTTGTACACACTAGGTTCATTCTTATTTTTGAAGAAATCAAACTCTTTTGATTATTTCATCCAAATGAATGTTCTATTTTTGAGAAGCTTGCTTCAATCCATTTCTCTGAGTGTCTACAACTCTTACCTCATCGTATGTAACGGGATCATCATCCTTTATGATGTGTACCTCATCATCATCATCTATGATGAATCCACACCTCCCAGGTATCCTCGGTACTATTCAGATTTACGATTCGGTTGTGGTACAATAGGTCCATCTACAGGTTCCTCTTATTTGACTTATATTTTTTTGTGGTTCTTGAATTCTTCAATATTTTATTATCCTCCCACTAGCCCTTTCAATGATAAAGACCTTTATCTTAGAAGGCAGCGTGTTTCGTAACATACACCTTTTGCTAAGTAGGATTATAGAACATATACCCTAAACTTACTTTAGGATGTCCCATAAATCTGAACTTGTCAAATCTTGTCCCAAACTTATCCCTTTGAAACCTTTTTCACATAAGTTGGACAACCCTTTATCTTAACATACTTAAGATTAGGAATCCTCCCTATCCATAACTTTTATGGAGTTTTGGGGTTGGATTTTGAGGTTACCTTTTTCGTAGATATACAACCATTTTTAGGACATTACCCCAGAAGGATAATGGAATGTCGGTAAAATCATTATGGACCGTACCATATCCAACAAGGTATGATTTTTCCATTCAGATACATCAATCAATTATTGTGTATCAGGAGACGTCCATTGTGAGAAAACCATTTGAGATGATTTAGAAACTCATTGCACAAGTATTCCTTCCTTGATTCGATCAAAGAATCCAAATACTTTGCCAATTTATTTCACTTCTGAATTCTTTGAACCATTCAAATAATTCACACTTGTATTTCAGAAAATACACATATTCAACTCTTTGAATGATCATCTCCTTTTCTTATACTAGTTTGTTCAATTTGTAAAATAATTTTTCATGTAAGTCAAGCACACAAAATCCATTAAGTGATATTCCAGTTCTATAAAAACATTATTATTATAAATAGAACAACAATTGTTCGGAAATATAATACCAAAGATTTTTATTGTCCAACAACAAAAATGGAAATAATGTTTCTAACAAGAACTGAAATACAATAACAACTTATTGATTTAATAGATTTGCCTGTAGGCATTGCTAAACTAAAAGTTTCTATGGCTAATGTGGCAACCTTTGCTTCATTTCCCACACATAGAATTACTTATATTTGTTTAGCTTTCTACTTCTGCTTGGTCCTTTCATAAATCTATATTTATGATAACCAAAGTTGGTATCCAATACCCAAGTAGAAACTTGACTTAAAGAAAAATTTATTTTAAATCATGAACAAAATTGTATTTGTAACCGAAACTTCACTAAGCTTCTTTGGTTAGCCTCTGCAAGATGCTTCTCGCAGTTTCTTTTCCAATGTCTTGGCTTATTACA
The DNA here is from genome assembly GCA_020205605.1 of Panax ginseng. Classification (NCBI taxonomy): domain Eukaryota; kingdom Viridiplantae; phylum Streptophyta; class Magnoliopsida; order Apiales; family Araliaceae; genus Panax; species Panax ginseng. The sequence goes on from CM035134.1 coordinate 92,443,303, forward strand.
GTGGAAGCAAACTCCTTTGCTATCCGTATCAGTTTTGTTCTTATTATCCTTGTTTTTGCCTTTCTATTTACCTTCTTTAAATCGTTCTTCTTTTCAGAAGATCCTTTGGCCCCTACCAATAAGACATGGTCTTTCTTGGTTGGAAAGTGACTCAACTTTTTTAAACATGTTAAGAAAATCAGCTAGGCTGATATCTAGCTTGTTCATGTGAAAAATTCACAAAAATTGTGAAAGGAGTCCGGGAGTGAGTGCAAGATCAAATCTTTGCTCAACTCTCCATCCATGACAAAACCTACTGTCCTAATTGATCAATTAAATTGATTATGTTAAGGACTTTCGTCTGTACTGTGGTGTCATCGGTCATACTAGATCGGAAGAGCTCCTTAGATATCTGATACCTATCAGTCTTACTTTCCTCACCATCAACTACTTGATGTACAGAAATATAGTAAGAGCATCCATAGTTTCATGCTGACGCTGAAGCTCGTTACTCATGGATGCGAGCATGATGCATTGAGCCAACTGTGCACCATCTTGCCACTTTCTAAAAGTAGTAATCTCTTCCTCAGAGGCATTGTCTGCAACCATTGCAGGGATAGGCGTATTAAGGACATAAGATAGCTTTTCAGCCATGAGAACTATTCTCAAATTCTTTAACCAATCCATTTAATTCGGTCTGGTTAATTAACATCTAATATGCTACGCAGTGATAGTAATTTAGACATTATAAAATTCTATAAATGAATTTGTAATCAACAATATTTTAGCATACATTCTTTTATTAATTACCAAAATAATTTAGGTCTTGTTTTAAATTAGTATCTCCCACTATTTTCATCAAACTATATTACCCTCACTTATATAGTTCGGTAAAATCTAATTAAAGATTTTCTAGTGAGAATAAGGATCCCATTTCAAATGTATATAGCCTTGTGTGTGCACAACAAACTATATATAAATAAATAGGTAGACAACTCTTGTCAATTACATCAACTATGTAACTCCTTGTATTTTGCCTCTTAAATCATAATGGTCAAGTGTGTGCACATCTGAACTAAAATGATTTAAGTTAAGTCAGACCCAACATTTCCATATAAGTGAAGAGAAAACTACAGCGCTTGTGTGTGCACAACAAAGTAGTAATGTTCAATTCCTTATAAACATCATATGTATTAAAAACAACATCTTTAATATTTAATACTTGCCTTGTGTGAGCACAACAAACTCATATTAAATATTCAATACTCTATTGTTTCTATCATGCTAGAAGGCGACGTTCGATATTCCAAATATCTTTGAACGTTACAACTTAATATAAAATATTTGAGGGGTTTGTTATTAATTTGTCTCATCTTGTTTAGCGCATGCACATATATATATTTTTATTCTACAATAGGGATAAGCCTCCCTAGCGATCAACGACTTTCTAGATAATATAGATTTCAACATTAATCATAAAAGAACCTTTTAGTAAATAGTTACCATAAAATTCAATCCTTCCACCATACAATGTCCCAATTAAATATAAGACATGGAATTACTGTCAAGTCTTATTTTATTTAATTATATGTATTTCGACTCTTAAATGCACAACTCCAAATAATGAAAATTAGAAACTCCTTTCTAATTTCATTCTGCCTTGGCCAAGGACTACTGGGTTGTCATTTATCGAATCATATATGACATTTCTCTTCTTTTACTAGAAGTGGTAGATTTTTTATTGATCATCTCCATGTACAACTTATTATACCCAAGCATACCCTTTGATATACCCTAAGGGTCTTAAGGAATAAGTCAAAGTATAACTCATCATACACAAGATACTATGATGATCTCAAGTTCAATGATCACTTGTACTACTATCACTATAGGAATTCCTATTGACAGGCAAGTAAAACTCCATTAGGTATTCCTTAGCGAGCCACGTTCAGTGAACTTATTCTCTAATAAGCACCTACATACTTGGTTTAGTGTCTCCACACAAATGATCATGAGATCAATCATCCTCATCCAATGAGCAAGCAACGTATGTACTAATCTATTCGGATTCACTAATCCCCAATTTAGTAATCCAGCGATTGGAAACTATTTTAGTTTTAAGGTTTCTAAGAATTTAGATCTCATTAGAATGATCATCATCATTATTCTAAAAGCATTTCTTAAAACTATGGGTTTATCACATATTATAAAACAGCATTATGTAGATAATTAAAAGCCTTTAATAAATTAATATTTTTTGTTAATAAATGAATAAGATTGTTACAAAGTATATGCTTTATCATCAAACATGATTGGCTTGTGTGCATACTACTTTCACAAACCCCTTTCTTAGACAGAACTTTCTTAGACATTGCCAATAATGCTATCTAATAATATTATTCACATAATATGAATTATTGATCTGATAATGGAAAATACTATGCAATGGCAATTATTGAAACAACAATAATATAAAATATCAACGCAAAAATTATTGAATCAATAAAATAAAATATTGAACAGTAATTACTGTAACAATTATTGAGTAGTTCCTTCTTACGTAAGAATCAATAATTCAAAAAAGCATAATATAATGCATATTTAACTGCGGCAACCACGCCAGACATTCTTGTATTTTAACGACCTGGTATATAAGACCCCAACTTTTATGAATAAAGATGAATTTTCTATAAATATCATTTTTTAATATTAAGGAGTGAATTTGATATAATGTTATAGTTGTGGGAAATATTTTTAAATTTTGCAAAGTATGCAAGTTGTTATATTATATTCGATTGGTCGGGGAATATTCATTTTAACAGGGAATATTCGTACGACGGCAAAATCATTGGTGGACCCCACAATGGAATTATTTTTGGAATGAGAAAATAACAAAAATATATTTTTATAAAATAACGGCGAAAGTTTTACCGTTAACTGTTGAAATACCCGATGTTAAAAGTACAGTAATACGCGTGGTTGCATAGTAGCACATAGTATTGATTATTGATGCTTACGTGAGAAGTCACTCAATTTTGTTTAATTATTGCTACAGTAATTGATGCATAGTATCTCACGTTATTTAATTCAATTATTGTCGATATTTTATATATTATTAAATCAATAATTGAGACGATAAAGTTATTCATATTATTATTTGCAATATTGACGATGTCTAGAAACTTCTGTCGAGGAGAGGTTTGGTCACCTAATTGCGCGCCAATAGGGAAAAATCCTTATTGGAAAGCCCCCTCTTTCTTGGGAACGATCTGGTTGTTAATATTGCGAGTTATAATAATGATGAATAAATATTGTCAAGAATATTGAGGGGATTTTTATGAAGTATTTGTTGTAAATTTTGGCGTATTATTTGGACCCCCACTTATCCCTTTTTCAAAATAATTGGTAGAAAGTTATTCAATATATATATATATATATATATATATATATATATAGAGAGAGAGAGAGAGAGTTTGGTTCCTATTCGAACACCCGTATTTTCTTAAAATGCTGACTTCTTTTTTGGCTTTTGTTTAAAACAACTAAAAAAAATAAATAAATAATTATGGAACTGAAATTTTTACATAATACAGTGTTTTGAGTGTGATTTGGATATATATAACAAAACATGTCTGTACAGTCTGTGCAGATTGTACATACATTTTTTGGTATAGGTATCCAAATCACGCCCAAAACATTGTATTATGAAAAAATTTCAGTTCCATAATTTTATTTTATTTTTAGTTGTTTAAAAAAAAGGAAAAAAACAAAAAAAAAATTTGGTTAGCATTTTACTCCAGTCCGGACTCCCGGAATGGATCCGTTGTGCGTGTGTGTGTGTGTATATATATATATGTATATATATATATAAGTGGTGGGGCCCACATTTTGAAAATGACATTTGGGGGGGAGAAATTTTATAATGTCATGGGAGGAGTACTGACATTATTGTTATATATATATATATATATATATATATATATATATATATATATATATATATATAATAAGTTTTATTTTTTATGAAAAATAGAATATATTATATTTTATTCGCATAGTATTTTACTATGTAGTGCACAGTAACAAAACATGTGAATTTTGAAAATCAGTCGAACGAATTCGGCGCCCGTGACCCACTGTGAAGTTCGTGAAAATTCAAATAGTATCATTTCCATTCTCCTATAAATAGGATGTTTAGTTAGAATTGAAAATCACACCAGAATCAGAGAATTCTTCTTTCTATAATATTGAGCGTATTTCTTTCAAGTTTTAGAAAGCTTTGAGCATAGGAAACAGTGAAAGTTTTCTTCAAGAATATCCCCGCTATACTAGTTGGAATACTCTTGTTTTCAAGGTAAGGGATATTATTTTTGTTCAGTATTCAATGAAATAATATTTTCTTCCATACTCTGTAGTATGTAAGTAATATTATTTCGTTTCAGATTTTGAATTCTACACTCATTTTGTTAAAGTTTTGGCTTCTATACTCCATGAAATTAGTAGAATATCCTTGATATTTGCGCTTCATCCAGTATCTTTTCATGGAAATATTATTCTGAGCATTCTTGATAAGTTTTAACTTTTTCATGTCGAAGTACTATTCACGGAGTTATTATTCCCAAAGTAGTATTCACGGGATACTATTCACTCAGTTACTATTTACCTGGGGTACTATTCATGATAAAAATTGATCTTTTTTCGGTCTAAATCATTTTTGATACAATATTATTCTTGAATTTTACTCCATAAAGCAGTATCATGTTGACAATTTGGACATTATTGAATTCTGGATAAATTAAATTATAAATCTTTAAAAATTTATCCTTTGCTTTCTTTTAATTGAATTCTTATATCATTGTCATCATCCTCATGCATATATTGTTATGAAAGTCATCTTTGGCTCGTAGTGCATAGATGGACTTGGTATGATTATGACCAGGGATTATTCGGTATAATCATGACCATAATGGTACAAATGATGTGGTAAAAGTCCTCATTGGCCCATAGTGCATTGATGGACAGTTGTTGGCATGATCATGACCATTGATGAAAACACGAATATCCTTGGCCCGTAATGCATGGATAATTTGTGGTCGTGATACTAATGAATATCCTTGGCCATAGTGCAGGGGTGATTCAATGATGTGGATTATTTATTAAGCTGAGTCTCAGCGATAAAATTCATGATAAACCTTTTAAATCATATAAGATAGTAGATTTTATGCTCTACTTGACTCTTCTAATGGATTGCTTGTTCCGCTGCAGTTAAACTCGATGGTTATTATATTTTATCAGTTTAACACTATTGAAGGCTAACGATAATTTATTCTGCATTATCTTAGTCATAATATTTCTTACTGGGCTAGTTGAGCTCACCCTTTGATTTCATTGTTCTGTTAAGGAAATAAGAATATAGTTGGGACTAGTTGGGGAACAGAGTGACGGTCCAGATGTTTGCATTAGTAGTCCTCACTATTCTATGAAATAGTGTGATAATAAATGTATTGAGGACTCCATTTTAGTTTGAGTACTGTCTAGAAGACAATATTCGTATTAAAACTCTCAGTTTATGTTTTGTCGTATTTTACACGATAGTTGTATTATTAAGTTGTATTTGAATTTTGTACCATATATTTGGCGACTCAAGATGGGTGATGTATACCTATTTTGGGGGCGTCACAAGGTAATCCAACAGTGTTAACAGTAACAATTATGTTGTTATTTAAAAAAACTTAAACTTATCGTTTTCTTCATCCGACCGTTTTCCATTATAGGGCCCACAAATGGCTACACCGTCGTACGAATATTCCCCGACAGCAAGAATATTCCACGACCAAATGAATATTCCATGACAAAATTAATATTTTTTAGCCACTTGCTTATTTTTGCAGAATTTGCACATTTCACCCATAACCAAAGCATTATATCAAATTAACTCCTTATTTTTTCAAGATAATGAATAGAGGAAATTCAATTATATATATAATAAGTTGGGGTCTTACACAGTTTATGATAGAACGGAAAATGAAGGCTCTTAGCGAGCAATTCAACCAATTGGCAGAACTGGTGGTTCATTAGCACCAAGTCACACGTCAATTATTCAGCCAGCAGCATGCTAGTCTCCTTCCTCTTATTACAAGTACTCCACCACTTACTCCAGAAGGTGAAATCTTGGAGGATAAAATTACAAAAAAAGCAAAAGCTAAAGCCCGTCGGGACTTCGCCAATAAAAGGTAATTCACCTATTTAGGCCAACGGATGGAAGAGATATTACAAATGCTGATCAATGAGGGAAGAATCATAGCTTTGTTACCTCCAATCAGCTCCTGCTCAAGATGGTTTGATTCTAATGGAGTATACCAATACCACTCCCACTCTCGCGGTTATAGCACTAAGGAATGCTGGGCACTCCGCCATCTTATTCAGAACCTGATTGACAGCGGTGTCCTGCAGATGGAAGATAATAATGATGTATTACTTGAGAATGGGGACACATTTCCTACAAAATAGAAGGATATCATAGCAGTTGTATCCTCTAAGGAAGATTTGGCTGCCACCCCACTTACAATACAACCAATTCAGCTCAAAGGTGTTGAAAATCGTTTAAAAGTGGTTGCGCCAAAGCCAATCATGTTGTCATTCAGGCCATAATATCCTGTTGTCAGCCTCAAGAAAGTGCCATGGAATTATGTAGAGGTTGAAGGATCAACATCCAATACAACTGCTGTAGTGTCGAAAGAGAATCCATTGTAACTTCCCCACCGGGTGATGAAGCCTACCATCAAGTCAAAGGGGAAATTTCCCATGGAGAAGATTAAAGAATTCCTCCGTACTGTAGGACACAATGATTCCGAGGTGGTTTAAGCTTAAAAGAAGCTCCACAATAGATTTCTATATTGGACTTGGATTTCTCTTTAGAAGATCACAGGAAGGTCTTACTAAGAGTCTTAGAAGAAGCCCACTTACCAAAAACAGTGGATGTTGAAGAGTTCCATCGTCTAGTTGATCACATCTTTAATAGTAATGTGATATCATTCACTGATGATGACATAACTCCCGAAGGGATGGGTTATTGCAAACCGTTGCATATAACGGTTATTGTAAGACCCCAACTTTTATGAATAAAGAAGAATTTTCTATAAATATCATTTTTGAATATTAAAGAGTGAATTTGATATAATGTTATAGTAGTGGGTAATATTTATAAATTTTGCAAAGTATGCAAGTTCTTATATTATATTCGATTGGTCGGGGAATATTCGTTTTAATAGGGAATATTCATACGACGGCATAATCATTGGTGGACCACACAACAGAATTATTATCGGAATGAGAAAATGACAAAAATATTTTTTTTTTAAAAACGGCGAAAGTTTTACCGTTAACTGTTGAAATACCTGGTGTTAAAAGTACAGTAATACGCGTGGTTGCATAGTAGCACACAGTATTGATTATTGATGCTTACGTGAGAAGTCACTCAGTTTTGTTTAATTATTGCTACAGTAATTGCAGCATAGTATCTCACATTATTTGATTCAATTATTGTTGATATTTTATATATTATTAAATCAATAATTGAGATGATACAGTTATTCATATTATTATTTGCAATATTGAAGATGTCTAGAAAGTTCTGTCGAGGAGAGGTTTGGTCACCTAATTGCGCGCCAATAGGGAGAAATTCTTATTGGAAAGCCCCCTCTTTCTTGGGAACGATCTGGTTGTTAATATTGTGAGTTATTATAATGATGAATAAATGTTGTTAAGAATATTGAGGGGATTTTTATGAAGTATTTGTTGTAAATTTTGGCGTATTATTTGGACCCCCACTTACCCATATATATATATAAGTATTATATGTAAGTGGTGGGGCCCATGTTTTGAAAATGACATTTAGGGGATGGGGGAGAAATTTTGTAATGTCACGGGAGTCTTGACATTATATATATATATATATATATATATATATATATATATATATATATATATATATATATATATATATATTATAATAATTTTATTTTTAAGAAAAATAGAATGTATTATATTTTATTCGCATAGTATTTTACTATGCAGTGCACAGTAACAAAACCTGTGAATTTTGAAAATTAGCCAAACGATTTCGGCGCCCATGACCCACTGTGCAGTTCGTGTAAATTCAAATAGTATCCTTTCCATTCTGCTATAAATAGGATGCTTAGTTAGAATTGGAAATCACACCAGAATCAAAGAATTTTTCTTCTGTAATATTCATCGTATTTCTTTCATGTTTTAAAAAGCTTTGAGCGTAGAAAGCAGTGAAAGTTTTCTTCAAGAATATCCCCGCTATATCAGTTGGAATACTCTTATTTTCAAGGTAAGGGATAATATTTTTGTTCAGTATTCATATGAAATAATATTTTCTTCTATACTCTGTAGTATATAAGTAATACTATTTCGTTTCAGATTTTGAATTCTACACTCATTTTGTTAAAGTTTTGGTTTCTATACTCCATGAAATTAGTAGAATATCCTTGATATTTGCGCTTCATCCAGTATCTTTTCATGGAAATATTATTCTGAGCATTCTTGATAAGTTTTTACTTTTTCATGTTGGAGTACTATTCACGGTGTTACTATTCCTGAAGTACTATTTACGGGGTACTATTCACCCGGGGTACTATTTATGACAAAAAGTAATTTCTTTTCGATCCAAATCATTTTTGATGCAATATTATTCTTGAATTTTACTCCACAAAGCAGTATCATGTTGACAATTTGGACATTATTGAATTCTAGATAAATTAAATTATAAGTCTTTAAAAATTTATCCTTCTCTTTCTTTTAATTGAATTCTTATATTATTGTCATCATCCTCTTGTTTATATTGTTATGAAAGTAATCTTTGGCCCGTAGTGCATAGATGGACTTGGTATGATTATGACCATGGATTATTCGATATAATCATGACCGTAATGTTACAAATGATGTGGTAAAAGTCCTCATTGGCCCGTAGTGCATTGATGGACAGTTGATGGCATGATCATGACCATTGATGAAAACACAAATATCATTGGCCCGTAGTGCATGGATAATTTGTGGTCGTGATACTAATGAATATCCTTGACGTAGTGCAGGGATAATTCGATGATGTGGATTATTTATTAAGCTGAGTCTCAATGATAAATTGATGATAAATCCTTTTAAATCATAGAAGATAGTAGATAGCATGCTCTACTTGACTCTTCTAATTGATTGCTAGTTCTGCTGTAGTTAAACTTGATGTCTATTGTATTTTATCAGTTTAACACTGTTGAAGGCTAACTATAATTTATTCTGCATTATCTTAGTCATAATATTTCTTACTGGTCTAGTTGAGCTCAGCCTTTGCTTTCTTTGTTCTCTTCAGGAAATGAGAATATAGAGTGACAGTCCAGATATTTGCATTAGTAGTCCTCACTATTCTGTGAAATAGTGTGATAATAAATGTATTGAAGACTTATTTTGAGTTTGAATACTGTCTAGAAGATAATATTTGTATTAAAACTCACAGCTCATGGTGTATTTATGTTTGTATTTGTATTCTGTACCATGTATTTGGCGACTCAGAATGGGTGATGTATACCTATTTTGGGGGCGTCACAGTTGGTATCAAAGCTTGGGGATATGATCCCTGGCTGAGATGTGAGACAAGAACTAGGAGGGGAGAGACGGGGAATTCCTTCGCTAGTATGACCTACCTAAGTTTAATTGGTATTTAATTGGTCGGTCAGAGTATAGGGTTTATATGTGGTGTGTTAATTAACCTTTGTTTTGTAGCAGTATTTGAAAATGACATCCGAGAATGTTGAGAATAGCAATGGAGCACAGGAGACCATTGAGTCACCACAAATCAATACCCAGGATAATGTGCAATAGGAAGACAATAATCCTCAGGTAAACAACAACACTGATCAAATGATGAACGATGGGATGTTCAAAGGCTTTATGCAATTCATGCAACATCAGGCAAGAGCGACTCATGTCCAAAATGCAAGTGGAAACACTGGCAACTCTCGGACGGTCACCGCTAAGAAGTTCAAGGAGATGGGACCACCGGAGTTTTTGGGAGAGCCAAAACCACTTAAGGCGGAGACGTGGATAAAGTAGATCACCAAGATATTTGATGTCTTGGGATGCTCCGAGGAGCAAAAGGCTCCCTTTGCCACCTTCATGTTACGAGGAGAGGCAGATTACTGGTGGGAATTTGTACAGTGTACCCAGCCTGCCGCACCCAAAATGTCTTGGGAGAAGTTCTAAGAACTGTTCAACGACAAGTACTTTCCCAAAAGTATTCGCCAAATGAAAGAGGTAGAGTTCATTAAGCTGGAGAAAAACAATATAACCGTGTCACAGTATGAAGCCAAGTTTGCCGAGTTGTCCCGGATTGCGTACTACTTAGTTGATAATAAGGAGAGAATGACGCGAATGTTTCTAAGAGGTTTGAAACCCGATATATGTCAATACCTTATCTCTCACAAACTGTGTTTGTATTCAGATGTTGTAAATAGGGCTCAGTTATTGGAGCGCGATAATGAGTCAACCCAACCAAGAGAGAGCAGCCGACAAGTTGATAATTCCAGTGGTAGCAGTCATCGAAGCGGTGACAACAAACCTAGAGGGAATCAATATGCCAGAAATGGTAACCAGTTTGGTGGTAATCATGACCAAGACAATAAAAGTGGACATTTCAAGAAGAGAAGATTCAACAATGATGGAAAGATGTCAGCATCAACACCCGTTATTAAGGAAGGAGAACGACCACCTACCATATGCTTCAAATGCGGAGGGGAGGGACATATCAGTCCAAACTATGCGCAGTAGTCCAAAACGTGTTACAATTATGGAAGAGAAGGTCACCTAGCTCAATTTTATCCTTTAGGGAAGCCAAGTCCAGCTAGGATGGAGGCACCAAAGGCCATTCCAAAAAAGTTAAAACTAGTAGTTCAAGGGAGAGCATTTGTCTTAACCTCCCAGAAAGCAAGGAACCCGAACGAGGTCATCACGGGTAAGCTTATCATAAACTCTAGCGAAGTCTATACCTTATTTGATACCGGTTCTACCCATTCTTTTATTTCTCCTACTTGCGCTAAACGTTTAAATTTGACTCTGGAGAAATTAGACTTTGACTTATCTGTTGAAACTCTATTGGGAGAAACCTTCATTACATCCACTATTTATAAGTCTTGTTTGGTTCAAATCGGTACCCTCACATTACCTGTCGATCCTATTTCATTGAAAATACTTGCATTTGATGTAATTCTAGGGACTGATTGGTTAACTTCTCATCATGCAAAAATTGATTGTTTTCGTAAAGTTGTTAGCTTTCATATTCCTAACCAACCTATTATGCGAATTCAAGCAACCAAACCATTAAAATCAATCACTGTCATCTCAAGCCATAAAGCTATTCATTTATTAAAAAATGGATGTCAAGCTTTCTTAGCTCATGTCACGGATTTAAACAAAAATACGTCAGTTTTGAATGATATTTCTATTGTTAATAAATTTCTTGATGTATTCCCTGAAGAACTTCCTGGCTTACACCTAGTACGTGAAATTAAAATTTGTATCGACCTTGAACCAGGTACAAAACCCATTTCCAAAGCCCCATATCGAATGACTCCTATTAAACTTCAGGAGATAAAGACCCAACTACAAGAATTGTTAGACATCGGTTTCATTCATCCTAGTACGCCTCCTTGGGTTGCTCCTGTTCTATTCGTGAAGAAGAAGTATGGGAGTATGAGACTTTTAATTGATTATAGGGAGTTGAACCATGTCACTGTCAAAAAAAAAGTACCCGTTACCTCGTATTGATGACTTGTTTGACCAGTTGCAAAGCGCCAAATTCTTTTCAAAGATTGATCTTCATTCCGGATATCACCAATTGAAGATTAAAACTGATGACATTCCAAAGACGGCTTTCAGAACTCGGTACGGGCATTATGTATTTCTAGTCATGTCTTTTGGATTGACTAATGCTCCTGCTGCCTTCATGAATATGATGAACAGAGTATTCAAGGAATATTTGGATCACTTTGTAGTCGTCTTTATTGATGACATTCTCATATATTCCAAAAGTCATGAAGATCATGAGCAACACTTGAGGCTGATACTACAAAAGCGTCGTGAGAACAAGTTATATGCCAAGTTGAAGAAATGCGAGTTCTGGCTTGAGGAAGTTGCATTCCTTGGGCACGTGATATCAAATCACAGAATATATGTTGACTAGGCAAAGATTGAAGTAATTAAAGCTGGGAGTAACCTAAATCAGTGACCGAAGTACGTAGCTTTCTCGGCTTAACTGGTTATTATCAGAGATTCGTAGAATGGTTTTCTCAAATCGCTACTCCATTAACTCAGCTGACTCGAAAAGATACAAATTTCGATTAGAGAGAGGAATGTGAGAAGAATTTTTAAGAACTCGAGACCCAAGATTCACTTCACGATTTTAGGGTTGTTTGCAAAAAGTTATGGGCACGAATTTACGATTTAGTTTAGCATATCATCCTCAAACAGACATGCAGTCGGAGAGGACTATTCAAAAATTTGAAGATCTATTAAGACTCTGTGTCATTTACTTCAAGGGAAGTTGGGACAAGTTCTTACCATTGGTGGAGTTTTCCTACAACAATAGTTATTAAGCAAGTATTGGCATGGCTCCATTTGAGGCGTTGTATGGAAGAAAGTGTCATTCTCTAATATACTGGAATGAGGTGGGTGAAGCAATGTTGTTGGGACCGGAGTTGGTACGTATGACTACAAAAAATATTCAAACGATCCAGCAACGTATAAAAACCTCACAAGATCGACAAAAGAGTTAGGTTGATCTTCATCGAAAGGACATTGAATTCAATATTGGAGATCATGTGTTGTTACGTGTTGCTCCATAGAAAGGAGTTATGAGATTTGGAAAGAGAGGAAAGCTCAATCCTCGATTCATTGGCCCATTTTGAATCCTCGATCGAGTAGGAAATGTGGCCTATAGATTAGCTTTACCGCCAAGTATGTCTCATGTTCATAACGTTTTTCACATATCCATGTTACGTAAATATGTGGAAGACTCGAACCACATTATTGAGTTAGAACCGGACGAAATAGCGGAAGATTTAACATATGAAGAGGTTATTGTTAAAATCTTGGATACGAAGGAACATATTATATGCTCCAAGGTTATACCTCAAGTCAAAGTTTTGTGGAGAAACCACGATGTTGAGGAAATGACCTGGGAGTTAGAATCTGAAATGAGATCAAGGTATCCTCACCTCTTCGACATACCAGGTATGTACCCTAATTTTGAGGGCGAAATTTCATATGAAGGGGAGGTTGTAAGACCCCAATTTTTATGAATAAAGATGAATTTTCTATAAATATCATTTTTGAATATTAAGGAGTGAATTTGATATAATGTTATAGTTGTGGGTAATATTTACAAATTTTGCAAAGTATGCAAGTTGTTATATTATATTCGATTGGTGAGGGAATATTCGTTTTAAAAGGGAATATTCGTACGACGGCACAATCATTGGTGGACCCACAACAGAATTATTGTCGGAATGAGAAAACGACAAAAATATCTTTTTATAAAATAACGACGAAAGTTTTACCGTTAACTGTTGAAATGCCCGGTGTTAAAACTACAGTAATACGCGTGGTTGCATAGTCGCACACGGTATTGATTATTGATGCTTACGTGAGAAGTCACTAAGTTTTGTTTAATTATTGCTACAGTAATTGGAGCATAGTATCTCACGTTATTTGATTCAATTATTGTCGATATTTTATATATTATTAAATCAATAATTAATACGATACAGTTATTCATATTATTATTTGAAATATTGACGATGTCTAAAAAGTTCTGTCGAGGAGAGGTTTGGTCACCTAATTGCGCGTCAATAGAGAAAAATCCCTATTGGAAAGCCCCCTCTTTCTTGGGAACGATATGGTTGTTAATATTACGAGTTATAATAATGATGAATAAATGTTGTTAAGAATATTGAGGGGATTTTTATGAAGTATTTGTTGTAAATATTAGCGTATTATTTGGACCCCCACTTACCCATTTTTTAAAATAATCGATATAAAGTTATTCAATATATATATATATATATATATAAGTATTATATATAAGTGGTGGGGCCCACGTTTTGAAAATGACATTTGGGGGGGGGGGAGAAATTTTGTAATGTCACGGGAGGAGTACAAACATTATATATATATATATATATATATATATATATATATATATATAGAGAGAGAGAGAGAGAGAGCAAGGATCAAGAGTATTCTCCTTAAATAACATTCTTCCTTAAAATAGCACTCCTTTATTAAAACTACGTCGTTTTGGAGTCTTTTAAAAGAAAGTGGTCCCACTTGCTTTTCTTTTATTTACAAAAATGCCACCCACGGCCCCACTTGTTTTTTAAAAAAGACTCCAAAACGACGTAGTTTTAATAAAGGAGTGTTATTTAAGGAGGAATGCTATTTAAGGAGAATGCTCTTGATCCTTGCTCTATATATATATATATATATATATATATATATATATATAATAAGTTTTGTTTTTTATGAAAAATAGAATATATTTTATTTTATTCGCATAGTATTTTACTATGTAGTGCACAGTAACAAAACCTGTGAATTTTGAAAATCAGCCGAACGAATTCGGCGCCCATGACCCACTGTGCAGTTTGTAAAAATTTAAAAAGCAACCTTTCCATTCTCCTATAAATAGGATGCTTAGTTAGAATTGAAAATCACACTAGAATCAGAGAATTCTTCTTCTATAATATTGAGCGTATTTCTTTCAAGTTTTAGAAAGCTTTGAGCGTAGAAAACAGTGAAAGTTTTCTTCAAGAATATCCCCGCTATACCAGTTGGAATGTAACACCCCAGAAAATCGAACCTTTTGTAAATATTTTTAATAATGAATAAAATAATATTATTTTTTATTATTATGTGTTAGTAAGATGAATGTCGTTCTATAACCTAGAAACATCGGAAAGTCGTAGTATTTTACCTACGTGGGAGAATTAAAGTGTTTGAATTTCAAAAACAAAAATAAAAGTTTTTCGATAAATTTTCGAAAAGCATTATTTATCGATTTTCGCTCGGGAATTATTTTTGAACTTTCGAGAAATATGTAACTTTATAATATCAATGTAAGATAGATTATGTAATAATAATCTAAGTATTGAAAACTTAATATTTCGTATGCGGACTTAATTTGAGAACGCTAGGAATATTAAGCGTTAAAAAGAAAGAGTAATGATTGTATGATGCGTATGTATTTTATGAGGTATTGAATACGAAGTATTGTACGAATAGGTATGAATAATGAGATATCATATATTGTGAATGTTAGGTTTTGAGAAATTCAAAGAAGCAATCAAATTGCAAAAATTAGCGGAAGCAAAATAAAATTAGATTTTAAAATTTTTCACAAACCAATTACCCGGATCATCCTTTATGCATATTATTAATTAAAGGAAGAAAAAGAAGTTATGAAATCATACCCTTATAGAAACGAGTTTCCTCAGGTACGAGTTCACCTCCTACATCTCCGCGATCTCCTTGAATCTCCAAGTAGATTCCTTCCTTTGATCAATGTAAGCCACCCAAGTGTATGGCCTCTGTGACACCCCCAAATCCAGGTACTTCATTCCCACAGGATCTGGTGTTCACTTAATCAAACATTCATATCTAACTACCCAATCACAATAAAACTGGATAAATAAAACCTTTCCCCTTAAAGGGTTACATAATAAAATCTCCCAAGTTATCTAACCTTTAAATACAATCATTCAAATGCAGAAATTAAATGAACTTCATTAAAACCAAGTCTAAGATCATCATAATAAAAGTCTAAAGTAAAAAATTACAAGTCTTCATCACTTGCACATTTTTCCCTTTCCTTTGCTAGTTGAAGGTTCATCTACCTTCTCTTCTTTAGCTGCAATGGGTTTATAAATATGCAAGAGTGAGCAAAACAATTGCTCACTGGATATAATATGGAATCAACAAGAGTATAGCAATAATAACTGCCAAAATAGGCTCATCAACAATAAATAGTACTCTATCAACAATAATCAGAAACTGAAATCCCAAGATATGGAAAAAATATACATCACTGAGGGTCGTAAGACCATGAACTACTTCCACAGTTGCAAGTAATCTTTCAACTCCAACTTTAACAGTCATAAGACTATAAGGACCTCGTACTTAGGGGGATCAGCCCTTAGTACAATGTATTGTGCACAAACATTTTAACGCTATGCGTAAGTTAACCCCTAATCATAACAATAGGGTTGTTAATCTCAGTATTTAGAGTACAAGTCCGCACCAAAGGAAGTTTGGTTTGGATAAGCTTTCAAGGTAATTTAGAATTCAACGAACATCAACTAAGGATTAGTTGAATAAAACCAATAACATCATACTATAGAATAATCGTGATTGAATCAATCATATTAAACTAAAGTCATGCTTTAGGAATAATCTAAGAGTATACAATTTGAATAACTATAACACCTTGCTTGAACAATACTAAGCCAAGGTTAATTAGAATTGAATACTAAGCATGCATAGCAATTTGATCGATAAAAATGTTCAACATTAGAATATATAAATTTTGCATGCTAAACAACAAGTTAAATACAAGAATAACTTCCTCAAGAATAACTTACATCATTATATCATAATCTAATTGAAAACAGTAGTTGGATTAACAAGATAATAGATTAGAAAACTTGCTCAATGTAAAAAGAAAATTTAGAAAACTTGCTTCATTATATCGTAATCGAATTGGAAACCATAATTAGTTCGATAAGATAAAGGATTAGAAAACTTTCCTTGTACGTAGGCTAAACCGAATCAATACGAATCACAATATCCTATAAACATATGTCATCATGACATAGTTAGCCATTACCATTTTGCAACCATAACTAAGTAAGTACATCATTTAAAAATTGGATTTTTAATCACATAATCAAGTTATAACACAAGTTAATCCTTAATAACATAATTATTCATAGTATAGAAATACTAAAATCAACATTTTACAGTCCTACTATCATCACATAACTTTTCTTAAAATTTCGTGTACAAAAAGTACAATGTCAGACCATTCTGCTAACTCGCGTTGCGGCGTGAGCATGGCACTGCGGCGCGGTGGATAGACTACGAAGCCTTGCTGTGGCGTGGTGCCAGCGCTACGGTGCGAAACTAACACTACTTGGAATTCACATTATGCTGCATGAAACTGCGATTCGATGACGACTTGACAATAAGACAAAAAAGCCAATTTTGGCTTACAAGCTCGTTTCTAACAGACTAATTCACATACAATTCATACAAAGACTTCATGTAAACATAATTCAAGAATTCCTAACATGTTTCTACCCATACAACAACATAAAAAACAAAATTAACACATCCAATTTCACTATTTTTGATAAAAACTCACTTTTTGATATTCCAATGAAAATCAACACTGTAAATTTTGTTTTTCAACCAAAATAATTAGTTTAAAGCATTTTATCAAAGTATATACATACTCTAACAAATTGAATAGCCAATTTATCAATAAAATAACTAAACAACCCATAATTCTATTTTAACTAAACAATATAAAATCATAAAAACTCTATGTAAAATACTTTTCTTCTCAAACATATAAATTCATGGACTATTCTCAATCATAGCTTACGAAAACAGTTTAACTCACTAGATTATCATATAAGCTCACATACATAACAACTAATTTACCCTTACACATGGATTCTACAGAGAATTTGGGAAGAGAAAAACTAAATTTTTAAATCTAAAAGAATAGGTTTTAATACCTTGAAGAAGATGGTGATGATGATGACTATATCTTAAATTCTCAAGCTTCTTCTTCTCCAATCTCTAGCCTTTCTTCCTCTCTTCTTTTCTTCTTTTCTTCTTTTCTGAGTTTTTCTTTCTTCTCTCTAACCTTTCTCCTCTATTCTTACGTCTTTAACAAATAACGTATATAGGATATAATATATATTGATTATATAATATAAATATAAAACACATAACTGATGTAAGTTCAAATTTTTTGAAATCAAAAGCCATAAGGCTTGTTTGGCTAACCACTAAAAATATAATCAATTAATCCTTATGCCTTGTTTGGTAAAACACAATTATATTAAAGACTTAATAGGCATTAGGCCTTGTTTGACAAAACTGAATTAAACTCCCTTAATTTATTTTAGTAACTCCTTTATAACAAGGTTATTTGCCACACATTAACTTAATTAAATTAATTCTAAAAACAATTAATTAAATCGCTTTAACACATAAATCCATACCACAAAATTATAATTTTCTTTATAATCATAACTTTATTTAATCCACCAACACATCCTTTTAATTTACAAATTCACCTCCATTAAATACTTAAATATTTCAATAAATATTTAATATAACAAATAAAATTCTGGAATGTTACATCATTCCCTCCTTACAAGGATTTTGTCCCCAGAATCACAAATCAAACAATTCATTCGTCACATTTTCCCCTACTTGCAAAGATTCTGTCCCCAAAATCAAAGACATAGATTAAACAAATAACTCAGGGTAATTTTTCATCATTTCAGCTTCGAGTTCCCACGTAGCCTCTTCGACATTGTGGTTCCTCAATATTACCTTCACAGAAGGTATCACTTTATTTCTGAGCACTTGTTCTTTCCTGTCGACTATCTGGATAGGAACCTCTTCATAGGACAAGTCTTTCTCAAACTATAATGGTTCGTACTCAATTACGTGCTTGTAATCAGGTTTATACGGTCGTAACACCGACACGTGAAAAATATTATGAATGTTTTGCAATTCTGGAGGTAGAGCTACCTCGTAAGCTACCTCTCCAACTTTCCTCAGCACCTCAAAGGTCCAATAAACCTCGGACTTAGTTTTCCCTTTTTACCAAATTGAATCTTCCCCTTCCAAGGAGAAACTTTTAGGAACACATAATTTCTTACATCGAACACACGATCTTGTCTGTGTTGATCAGCATATTTCTTTTGTCTGTCTTGAGCAGCTATCAATCTTGTTCTGATGAGTTTGACAACCTCGGCAGTTTATAGTACCAGTTCTAGTCCTAACAGTTGACGTTCACCGACTTTATCCCAGGACAGTGGAGTTCTGCATCTCCTGCCGTATAATGCTTCGTAAGGCGGCATGCCGATGCTAGCGTGGTAACTGTTATTATAGGCAAATTCCACCAACGGTAATTGTTCATCCCATCTTCCTTTGAAATCCATTACGCATGCTCTCAACATATCTTCCAATGTCTAAATCGTTCATTCACTTTGGCCATCTGTTTGCGGGTGATATGCCGTACTCATTCGCAACTATGTTCCCATACATTCTTGTAGTCTCTTCCAAAAATTTGATGTGAACCTCGGATCTCTATCTGACACAATTGACACTGGAACTCCATGTCTTGCAACGATTTCTTTAACATATAGTTTTGCCAGGTGATCAAGATTGAATCTAATCTTTATTGGCAAAAAGTGTGCAGATTTTGTCAACCTGTCCACTATCACCCAAATCGCATTGTATCCTTTCTTAGTTGTTGGAAGACCTACCACAAAATCCATTGTGATATGTTCCCATTTCCATTCTGGTATCTCCAACGGTTGAAGTAACCCACTTGGTCTTTGATGCTCGGCCTTGACTCTCTGACATGTCAAGCACTTTGCAACGCATTCTGTAACGCCTCTTTTCATATTTGGCCACCAAAAATGTCGTCACAAATCTTGATACATCTTCGTACTTCCTGGATGAATCGAATATCTCGAGCTATGGTCTTCTATCAAGATGTCTTCTTTAATATCTGGTACTACTGGAACCCATATTCGTCCTTCAAATCTCATCATCCCCTCGGTATCAACTTTGTACTTTATTTCTTTTCCCTCGACCACTCTTTCTCTTATTTTTTTGCATTCCTCATCCTGCAGTTGAGCGTTCTTCACTTTGTCTACCAAAGTTTGTCTGGCTTCCATCTGGTACAATTTCTCATCGGATTCTTTTGGAAATTTGATTTCCAACTCTAACCTTGATATTGTTGTAATAAGCTCCTCCTTATCAGTTAACAGCATCAACTTTTCTCTGCCTTTCCTACTCAAGGCATCTACAACCACGTTTGCTTTGCCTAGATGATAAAAGATCTCACAATCATAATCCTTTATCAATTCCATCCATCTCATTTGACGCATGTTCATGTCTTTCTAAGTGAAAATGTACTTCAGACTCTTATAGTCTGTGTAGATCTCACATTTCTCTCCGTAGAGATAGTGTCTCCATATCTTTAGTGAGAACACAACTGCTGCCAACTCTAAATCATGAGTTGGATATCCTTTTTCATAGTCCTTCAACTGCCTTGATGCATACGCGATGACTTTTCCATTTTGCATAAGGACACATCCTAATCCCTTATGTGAAACATCACTGTACACCACAAAATTTCCTGTATTATCTGGTAATGACAACACAGGTGCCATACTTAGCTTCTTTTTCAATTCCTGGAAACTTTCTTCACACTTCTCCGTCCAAACAAATTTTACAAATTTCCTCGTCAAATTTGTCAACGGAGTGGCAATCTTAGAGAAATCCTGGATAAACCGTCTGTAATACCCTGCTAATCCCAAGAAACTTCTCACTTCTGATGGAGTTCTCAGTTGTTCCTAATTTATCACAGCTTCAACCTTTGATGGATCCACTGAAATTCCATCCTTGTCAATTACGTGCCCAAGAAATTGTACACGTTCCAGCCAAAATTCACATTTAGAGAATTTCGCATACAACTTTTCTTTTCTTAGCGTCTCTAGTTTTAGACGTAAGTGTCCCACATGTTCCTCTTGAGTTTTAGAGTACACCAGAATATCGTCGATAAACACCACCACAAACTTGTCCAAAAATGGTTTAAACACCCTGTTCATCAAATCCATGAACGCTGCAGGGGCGTTTGTCAAACCAAAAGACATCACTAAAAATTCATAATGTCCATACCGAGTTCAAAATGCCGTCTTCGGTACATCCTCCTTCCTTACCTTCAGTTGATGATACCCACTTCTCAAATCTAGTTTCGAGAAATATCTAGCACCTTTCAATTGATCAAACAAGTCATCTATTCTCGGCAATGGATATTTATTCTTAATAATAACTTTGTTTAACTCTCTATAATCAATGCAAAGACGCATTGACCCATCCTTCTTCTTTATGAATAACACCGGTGCTCCCCACGGTGACACACTCGGCTGAATGTATTTCTTGTCCAACAGCTCCTGTAGTTGTACCATCAGTTCTTTCATCTCCACCGGAGCCATTCTGTATGGAGCCTTCGATATCGGAGCAGTTCTTGGTGCTAAGTCGATCACGAACTCAATCTCTCTGTCAGGCGAAAGTCCTGGCAAATCCTTTGGAAATACGTCCCCAAACTCCCTAACTACTGGTATTTCTTCCAGTTTCGTACCCTTCTTCTGAGTATCGACTATGTAAGCTAAATAACCCACACAGCCTTGACTCAACAACTTCTTGGCCTGCATAATCGTCAGACATCTCATTTGTCTAGGCGATTTGCTACCATTAAATACTACCTTTGACGGAGTCATAAGGTTTACACATTTCTTTTGGCAGTCAATTATCGCTTCATAATTGAACAACCAATCCATTCCCAAAATAACATCAAACTCTCCTAGCCTAATCAGAATCAAATCTACCATCAAAATATTTCCTTAATATTCACCCTACGGTTCTTGTATCTCGAACCTAACAGAACTACTTCCTTATTCGCAATTTCTATGTTTAAAGGAAATTCAATTCTTCACTAGGCAATTCTAATCTCATAAATAATTCATCAGATATAAATGAGCAAGTAGTACCCGAATTAAATAATACATAAGCATCAATATCATTGATCGGGATAATACCTGACACCAAATCCTTTGATTGCACAGCATCTTGCACAGTCATGTTGAAGGTTCTGGCTGTGGGCTTATTTTTTGTTGTTGGTCCAGTAATAGCCAACGCACCTCCACTAGCATTTCCCTTGCTCCCATTTGTCTCACCACATCTCTTCTTAGGGCATTCACGAGCAAAGTGATCCTTGGATCCGCACGTGAAGCACACATTCTTCTTAGCTTGAGTGCAATTTAGGGCGATGTGACCCTTCTGGCCACAATTGAAGCATACTCATTTCCCCAGCAAACACACTCCCTTATGAAACTTTCCGCACGTAGCATATGCTTCAAGCTTCTTATTTTGCTGGTTTCTTTGCTGATTTCCAGCTCCTCCATTCCCATTCCACTTTCTCTTCAGGTTATTGCCATTACTATCGTTACCATCACTCTTAGCTTCCCATTCACTTTTCTTCTTTCTCTGCTCTTGATTATGCTTTGTTACCGCCTCGCCTCAACTTTCAACGAGAATCGCCTTCTCCATCACTGCTGCAAATGTCTTCAATTGGAACAGGGAGACCCTACTGTACAACCAGGGTTTCAGTCCCTGCTCAAACCTCTTCGCCTTGCGCTCATCTGTGCTGACCTGATATGGCACAAACCTCGCCAACTCGTTGAATTTTGTAGCATACTCCGACAATGACATTGTTCCCTGCTTCAACTCCAAAAATTGGACCTCTAGCTGACTCTTCGAACTCTCTGGGAAATATGTCGCTAAGAACACCTCCTTAAACCAATCCCAGGTCATTACTCCTGGTCCTTCCCGAGTTTTGTTGGCCTGCCACCAATAGCTAGCCTCCTCTTTCAACATAAATGTTGTAAAAGGAGTCTTCTGATTCTCCTCTACCCTAGCCACATCAAAAACCTTCTCGATTCCCATAATCCAAGTATGTGCTTCAACTAGATTCATGGATCCACGGAATTCTGGTGGTCCAACCGCCTTGAAGTCCTTAAACGTAGCACCTTGGTTCTGAGGTTGATTCTGCGGTTGATTTTATAGTGCACCTGTCAGTAACGTCACCAACTGCTGAACGAAGTTAGTTTCAGCATTATCGTTGTTGGTTCCTTCTGTGGTTCTCTGACGAGGTGGTTGACGTCTTGGAGGCATTTTCTGTTAAAAAAATACATTCATTAGATTATTACCCAACTCTTTTCAAGTAATTTTTGCTTAACTTACCCCCATGAAAGTAATCACTTCATAACACATAACACTTTGGATAAAGAAAATAATATCTTTAATTTATAACTTCTTTGAAAACATCATATCAATAGCATCACTGCTATTTACATCCACTATCCCAAGATAAAGAATCTACAGGATTTAAAACATCAAAATATTCCTTTGTTTATAAACACATCGGAATTTACATCATTAATTACCAAATAATTTTCACATAATTAAACTAATACTATCACCGTTATGCATTAAAGTATTTGAATAGCCTTGCTACGTTCCTCTTCCATGATGTGCGACATCGTTCTACGATCCAGCATATATGATGGTAGATCCTCAAACTGGATTGGATACTTCCTAACTCGATCTTGGACCGCATCCATTGCATTTTGTAGTGTAGAGTACGTCTCCTCAAGTTTAGCCTTCTTCGCACGGCGATCATCTTCTGCAAGATCAGCCCGACGTGACTCTCGTACCCAGCCCTCCTCTGCTATGGCAAGCCTCTCTGAGATCTCTTTTGGATCCTTCTTTAATTTTTCTATTTCTGTGGACTTATTCCTAAACGTGTGTGAAGAGTCACAATCTCCCTATCCCTCTGCTCAATAGTAATTTGCTGACTAACCGCCCACTCAGTCAGATCCCGGACAGTATCCTGCAACTCTATGTTACGATCATAAAGTGCATCATACATCTCAGCATCAATAGAGTTCGGTGGAAACTCCTCTTCTTCCTCAGGATCCTCCTCTGGATCAGTCTCAGTCTCAGGCTCATGCTACTGACCAACAACAGTGATCAATGGAGATGTCTCTCTCTGTACCAGCTGTTCCCTGACGACATGAATGTCTTGGCGCTCCTCCTCTATAGGTACTCAAGGTTCCTCCTCCCCAGCTCGACTAGCTCCTCCAACATCCGACATCCTGACAACAAAATTTTTAAGTTTTAGTTATTAATCATTACTACTCGACTCTCGCGAGCACATAAGTTGTAAACACATAAGCACATAAGTGTTTTATTACTTCTTCCTTAAAACCCGATAAGAGTTTATCATCACTATCTTTTCGAAGGTTACTTCCTAAGGCTTTCCCCCCACCTAAGGTTCTAAGGCTTTGATACCAACTTGTGACACCCCCAAATCCAGGTACTTCATTCCCATAGGATCTGGTGTTCACTTAATCAAACATTCATATCTAACTACCAAATCACAATAAAACTGGATAAATAAAACCTTTCCCCTTAAAGGGTTACATAATAAAATCTCCCAGGTTATCTAACCTTTAAATACAATCATTCAAATGCAAAAATTAAATAAACTTCATTAAAACCAAGTGTAAGATCATCATAATAAAAATCTAAAGTAAAAAATTACAAGTCTTCATCACTTGCACATTTTTCCCTTTCCTTTGCTAGTTGAAAGTTCATCTACCTTCTCTTCTTTAGCTGCAATGAGTTTATAAATATGCAAGAGTGAGTAAAACAATTGCTCACTGGATATATTATGGAATCAATAGGAGTATAGCAATAATAACTGCCAAAATAGGCTCATCAACAATGAATAGTACTCTATCAACAATAATCAGAAACTGAAATCCCAAGATATGGAAAAAATATACATCATTGAGGGTCGTAAGACCACGAACTACGCCCACAGCCAAAAGTAATCTTTCAACTCCAACTTTAATAAATCATAAGACTATAAGGACCTCGTACTTGGGGGGATCACTTCTTCGTACAATGTATTGTGCACAAACATTTTAACGCTATGCGTAAGTTAACCCCTAATCATAACAATAGGGTTGTTAATCTCAGTATTTAGAGTACAAGTCCGCACCAAAGGAAGTTTGGTTTGGATAAGCTTTCAAGGTAATTTGGAATTCAACGAACATCAACTAAGGATTAGTTGAATAAAACCAATAACATTATACTATAGAATAATCGTGATTGAATCAATCATATTAAACTAAAGTCATGCTTTAGGAATAATCTAAGAGCATACAATTTGAATAACTATAACACCTTGCTTGAACAATACTAAGCCAAGGTTAATTAGAATTGAATACTAAGCATGCATAGCAATTTGATCGATAAAAATGTTCAACATTAGAATATATAAATTTTGCATGCTAAACAACAAGTTAAATACAAGAATAACTTGCTCAAGAATAACTTACATCATTATATCATAATCGAATTGAAAACAGTAGTTTGATTAACAAGATAATAGATTAGAAAACTTGTTCAATGTTAAAAGAAAGTTTAGAAAACTTGCTTCATTATATCGTAATCGAATTGGAAACCATAATTAGTTCGATAAGATAAAGGATTAGAAAACTTGCCTTGTACGTAGGCTAAACCGAATCAATACGAATCACAATATCCTATAAACATATGTCATCATGACATAGTTAGCCATTACCATTTTACAACCATAACTAAGTGCGTACATCATTTAAAAATTGGATTTTTAATCACATAATCAAGTTATAACACAAGTTAATCCTTAATAACATAATTATTCATAGTATAGAAATACCAAAATGAACATTTTATAGTCTTACTATCATCATATAACTTTTTTTAAAATTTCGTGTACAAAAAGTACACTGTCAGATCATTCTGCTAACTCATGTCGCGGTGCCATAGTTTACACCGTGGGTCGCGCTACGACGTGAGCATGGCGTCATGGCTATGGCGGCGCCACAATATGATCTGAAACTAACATCTTGGTTGGCGTATGCTGCATGAAACTCTGATTTCAATCGACAACGACTTGGCAACAAAAAGACAGAAAAAGCCAATTTTAGCCTACAAGCTCGTTTCTAACAGACTAATTCACATACAATTCATACAAAAACTTCATGTAAACATAATTCAAGAATTCCTAACATGTTTCTACCCATACAACAACATAAAAAACAAAATTAACACATCCAATTTCACTATTTTTAATAAAAACTCACTTTTTGATATTTCAATGAAAATCAACACTGTAATTTTGTTTTTCAACCAAAACAAATAGTTTAAAGCATTTTATCAAAGTATATACATACTCTAACAAATTGAATAGCCAATTTATCAATAAAACAACTAAACAACCCAAAATTTTATTTTAACTAAACAATATAAAATCACAAAAACTCTCTGTAAAATACTTTTCTTCTCAAACATATAAATTCATGGAGTATATCTTAAATTCTCAAGCTTCTTCTTCTCCAATCTCTAGCCTTTCTTCCTCTTCTTTTCTTCTTCTTTTCTTCTTCTCTAAGTTTTTTCTTTCTTCTATCTAACCTCTCTCCTCTATTCTTACGTCTTAACAAATAACGTATATAGGATATAATATATATTGATTATATAATATAAATATAAAACACATAACTGATGTTAGTTAAAATTTTTTGAAATAAAAAGCCATAAGGCTTGTTTGGCTAACCACTGAAAATATAATCAATTAATCCTTATGCATTGTTTAGTAAAACACAATTATATTAAAGACTTAATAGGCATTAGGCCTTGTTTGGCAAAACTGAATTAAACTCCCTTAATTTATTTTACTAACTCCTTTATAACAAGGTTATTTGTCACACATTAACTTAATTAAATTAATTCTAAAAACAATTTATTAAATCACTTTAACACATAAATCCATACCACAAAATTATAATTTTCTCTGTAATCATAACTTTATTTAATCCACCAACACATCCTTTTAATTTAAAAACTCACCTCCATTAAATACTTAATTAATTCAATAAATATTTAATATAACAATTAAAATTCTGGAATGTTACATCCTCTAGAGGTGATCCACCAAGGAAGAAGAATTTTCAAGAAGAAGGGTGTATTGGCTCAAACCCAAGTTTTTCCTATCTCTATAGAAAAAGGGGCGTACTCTCCAACTATGGGAATTACGTATATTTTGATATCTGATATAAGACTCCACTTATAAAGATATCAGGTTACCCTATTAAAATAAGGTATTATTTATTTAAATAAACTCATTTAATTAAGTGGGCTCCCTAATCCTATTAGGGATAATTAATTAAACTATTTTAACTAATTTTCCTCCTAATCCTATTAGGAATAAATGAGAGTACTTATATTAAATTAATTCCTAAACTCTTTAAGAAATTAAAATAATAATAATTATAATAATATTAATAAGACTCCTCTTATTAATTTATATTTAATATTTCTAAAATATTAAATAATAAATATTAAGTTAATTAATTTATTCTATCACCATAGATTAAATTAAATATACTTAACATATTATTACGATTATGCCATTAACTTCTTAAATAATTATTCTTCTTTTATGGTGTGATCCTTTAGGTTTTCCATATTAAACCAGTTGTGAATAAATCAATTAGAACAATTCTAATCTTATTTAAATAAATAAATTAAACGATTAATTTATTTAAATAAATAATATTATTCTACAATAGGGATAAGCCTCCCGCTATCAACGACTTTCCAGATAATATCGATTTCAACATTAATCATAAAAGAACCTTTGAGTTAATAGTTACCGTACAATTCAATCCTTCTACCATACAATGTCCCAATTAAATATAAGACATGGAATTACTGTCAAGTCTTATTTTATTTAATTATATGTATTTCGATTCCTAAATGCACAACTCCTAATGAATGTAAATTAGAAACTACTTTCTAATTTCATTCCACCTTAGCCAAGGATTCCTGAGTTGTCATTTATCGAATCACATAGGACATTTCTCTTCTTTTACTAGAAGTGGTAGATTCTTTATTGATCATTTATTATCTTCATATATAACTTATTACACCCAAGCATACCCTTTGATATACTCTAAGAGTCTTAAGGAATAAGTCAAACTGTAATTCATTATATATAAGATACTATGATGATCTCAAGTCTAAGGATCATTTGTACTACTATCACTACAAGAATTCCTATTGACAGACAAGTAAAACTCCATTAGGTATTCCTTAGCGAGTCACGTTCAGTGAACTTATTCTCTAATAAGCACCTACATACTTGCTTTAGTGTCTCCACACAAATGATCATGAGATCAATCATCCTCATCCAATGAGTAAGCAACGTACGTACCAATCTATTCGGATTCACTAATCCCCTTTTTAGTAATCCATTGATTGGGAACATTTTAGTTTTAAGCTATCTAATAATTTAGATCTCATTAGCATGATCTCATCATGATTCTAAAAGCATTTCTTAAAACTATGGGTTTATTACATATTATTAAAATAGAACCATGTAGATAATAAATGCCTTTAAGAAAGAATTCTTTTATTAATAAATAAATAAGATTAATTACAAAGTATATGCTTTATCATTATACATGATTGGCATGTATGCATACTACTTTCAATCTCCCACTTGCACTAAAGCCAATCGTCGTGGTATCTCATACCCATCTTCTCTAAGTGACGATCAAATTGCTATTGTGTTAATGCTTTAGTAAATGGATCTACAATATTGTCTTGAGAGTCCACACGCTCCAGGGTGACGTCTCCTCTTTCAATGATCTCTTTGATCAAATGAAATCGCTGCAACACGTGTTTGGATTTCTGATGAGACATGGGTTCCTTAGCCTGCGCAACAGCTCCAGTGTTGTCACAAAATAAAGGCACGGATCCTGTAATGCTAGGAACCACACCAAGTTCGGTAATGAACTTCTTCATCCAAACAACTTCCTTTGCGACCTTCGACTTTTGCGCTATGTACTCTGCCTCACATTTGAATCAAGAATCGCTTGTCGCTTTGGAACTCCTCCAACTCACTGCGCCACCGTTTAAGGTAAACACATACCCAAAAATGGATTTACTGTCATCTTGTTCTGTTTAAAAACTTGAGTCTGTGAAGCCCTCTAGTTTCAATTCAGACCCACCGTAGACAAGAAATAAATCCTTAGTTATTCTCAAGTACTTTAGGATATTTTTCATTGCCTTCCAGTGTTCTTCTCCTTGATTCGACTGATATCTACTTGTTACACTAAGTGCATGAGCGACATCTGGTCTAGTACATATCATTCCGTACATAATAGATCCTATTGCTGAAACATAAGGAATCTTACTCATACGGTCTCTCTCTTCAGGTGTCTTTGGGGCCTATTTCTTAGAGAGATGTATTCCATGGCTGATTGGCATGAGACCTCTTTTGGAATCTTCCATGCTAAACCTCTTTAGCATTGAGTCAATGTATGTTCCTTGGGATAAGCCAAGCATCCTTTTAGATCTATCTCTATAGATCTTTAACCCCAAAATATAGGATGTTTCTCCCAAGTCCTTCATGGAGAAGTGTTTAGATAACCAGATTTTAATTGATTGTAGTATAGGAATATCATTCCCTATCAGTAATATATCATCAACATATAATACGAGGAATGAAACAGTGCTTCCACTAACCTACTTGTACACACATGGTTAATCCTAATTTTTGATAAAATCAAACTCTTTGATTGTCTCATCAAAATGGATGTTCCACCTACGAGAAGCTTGCTTCAATCCGTAAATGGATCGTTGTAGCTTATAGACTTGATTTGTTCCAACCTTTGAAATAAATCCCTCTGAATGTGTTATATACACATCCTCCTCAAGTTTCCCATTGAGGAAGGCCGTTTTCACATCCATCTGCCAGATTTTGTAGTCATGGTAAGCTGCAATTGCAAGCAAAATTCGAATGGACTTGAGCATTACTACTGATGAGAAGGTTTTGTTATAGTCAACTCCTTGTCTTTGTTTGAAACCTTTTGCGACCAGTCGGGCCTTATAGGTCTCTACCTTACCGTCTACTCCAGTCTTTCTTTTAAAGACCCATTTACACCCAATAGGCTTAATACCTTCAGGTGGTGAAACCAAAGTCCATACTTGGTTATCATACATAGAGTTCATCTCAGATTTCATGGCTTCTTGCCACTTCTCTGAGTCTTTAGTACTCATAGCCTGTTCGTAATTCAATGGATCATCATCATCTATAATGCGTACCTCATCATCATCTTCTATGACAAGTCCATACTTATCAGGTATCTTTGGTACTCTTCCAGATTTACGAATAGGGTGTGGTACAGAAGGAATATCTACTTGGACAGGTTCATCCATTTGATCTGTAGTGGTTTGTGGTTCTTGAATTTCTTCAAGATCTATTTTCCTCCCACTGACCCCTTCAATGATAAACTCCTTTTCCAAGAAGGCAGCATGTTTGGCAACAAACACCTTTTGTTTAGTAGGATTATAGAAATAATATCCTAAACTTTCTTTAGGATATCCCACAAAAGTACACTTATCAGATCTTGTCCCAAGCTTATCATTCTGAAACCTTTTCACATAAGCTGGACATCCCCAAATCTTAGCATGCTTAAGACTAGGCTTCCTCCCTGTCCACATCTCATATGGAGTCTTAGGGACGGATTTTGAGGGAACCTTATTTAGTAGATATGTAGCCGCTTCTAGGGCATATCCCCAGAATGATATCGGAAGATCGGTAAAACTCATCATGGAATGAACCATGTCCAACAGTGTTCGATTTCTCCTTTCAGACACACCATTCAGCTGTGGCGTCCCTGGTGGAGTCCATTGTGAGATTATACCATTTTCTTTGAGACAATTGAGAAACTCACTGCTTAAGTATTCACCACCTCGATCTGATCGAAGAATCTTAATACTTTTGCCCGTTTGTTTCTCTACTTCACTTCTGAACTCGTTAAACTTTTCAAATGATTCAGATTTGTATTTCATTAAATACACATATCCAAATCTTGAGTGATCATCAGTGAATGTAATAAAATACGAATACCCTCCTCGTGCATTTGTTATCATAGGTCCACATACATCCGCAGTTCCAACGCTAACAACTCAGAATCTTTCTCCTTTTCCACTAAAAGGAGATTTAGTCATTTTCCCATGAGACAAGATTCACAAGTTGGATATGATTCATAATCGATAGCTCTAGGAGCCCATCTTTATACAACTTGGATAATCTTGTTTCATTAATATAACCGAGTCTACAATGCCACATATAGGTATAATTAACATCATCTCTTTTACTTTTCTTAGTTTGTTCAATTTGAAGTATATTTTCATGCAAGTCAAGAATGTAAAGTCCATTTCGTAAATTACCAACACCATATAAAACATTATTATTATAAATAGAACAACTATTGTTCTTTATTATAATGTCAAAACCATCCATATCCAATACAGATATTGAAATAATGTTTCTAATAAGTGACGGAACAAAATAACAATTATTTAAATTAATGAACTTGCTCGTAGGCAGTGCTAAACAATAAGTCCCTACAGCTAATGCAACAACCTTTTCTCCATTTCCCACTCGAAGGACGACCTCATCCTTGCTCAGCTTTCTACTTCTGACCACTCCCTGCATATTATTACATATGTGAGAACCACAACCGGTATCCAATACCCAAGTAGAAGATTGACTTTCAGAAAAATTAATTTTAATCATAAACAAACCTTGATTAGGATATGAAGCTTCTCCAAGCTTCTTCTACTTTTGTTCCGCAAGATAATCCTTGTAGTTCCTCTTCTAGTGACCCGGCTTGTTGCAATGGAAGCAAATTCCTTTGCTAGCTGGATCAGGTTTCTTTTGATCCTTCACTTTCGCCTTTCCCTTAGCCTTCTTGGATTTCTTCTTTTTAGAAGATACATTGGGCCTCTTCCTTTTCTTGGAAGAATCATCCACCAGTAAGACATGGTTCTTCTTGGATGGGAAGTGACCTTCAGTAGTTTTCAACATGTTACGTAATTCAGGCAAGCTGACATCTAACTTATTCATGTGAAAATTCATAACAAATTGTGAGAAGGTGTTTGGGAGTGACTGCAAGACTAAATCTTGACTCAATTCCCCATCCATGACGAACCCAAGCTGTCCAAGACGTTCAATCAGATTGATCATCTTTAAGACATGAGTCTCAACGGTAGTTCCCTCACTCATCCGAGATCGGAAGAGCTCCTTAGATATCTCATATCAAGCAGTCCTACTTTGCTCACCATACAACTCTTGAAGGTGCAGTAACATAGTAGGAGCATCCATGTTTTCATATTGACGTTGAAGCTCGTTACTCATGGATGCGAGCATGATGCATTGAGCCACTGATGCATCATCTTGCCACTGTTTAAAAGTAGCAATCTCTTCCTCGGGTCATTTCAAGAACTTTTATAGTTACAGACAAATTTAGGACATAAGAAATCTTTTTAGCAGTGAGAACAATTCTCGATTCCTTAACCAAATTCATATAATTCGATTAAATTATTTGTTAGCATCAAGTATGCTACGCAGTGAAATTAGTGAATGTGACATTTTTAAAATTCTGCATGTAAAAAGACAATATTTTAGCAAACATTCATTTAATTAATTACCAAAATAAATTAAGTCTTATTTTATATTGGTATCTCCCATTATTTTATTAAAACTATATTACCCTCGTGAATATAGTTTAGTAATATCTAATTATAGATTTGCTAGTGAGAATAATGATCCCATTTCAAACGTATATAGCCTTGTGTGTGCACAACAAACTATATATAAATAAATAGGTAGACAACTCTTGTCAATTACACCACCATGTAACTCCTTATATTTTGCCTCTTAAATCATAATAGTCAAGTGTGTGCACATCCAAACTAAAATAATTTAAGTTAAGTCATACCCAACATTTCCATATAAGTGAAGAGAAAACTACAACCCTTGTGTGTGCACAACAAAGCGGTAATGTTCAATTCCTTATAAACATCAAATGTAATAAAAATAACATTTCAAATATTTAATACTCGCCTTGTGTGTGCACAACAAACTCATATTAAATATTCAATGCTCTATTGTTTTTATCATGCTAGAAGGCGACGTTCGATATTCTAAATATCTTTGAACGTTACAACTTAATATAATTTCATTGAGGGGTTTGTCATTATTAGTCTCATCTTGTTTAGCGCGCATGCAAATATAAATATATATATATATATATATATATATATATATATATATATATATATATATATATATAATACGCTTCATATTATTTAACATACGAAACATGTTTGCATAATATATAATATATATAATACTAGCATGCACATATAGAATACTATATTCTACCCGGATTGATTATGAACTTTTATTCTAGTTTGGTTCACTAGAGCCACCAAGTGAACCAAAAGGTCAAACCCTAGGGTGCAAGTATAAACATTTAAATATAACTATTACATTTAAACTCGGGCTCCATTATAAACGGGTTTTCAAGCGCTCCTTGCTCCTTGATCTCCGGTTCTTCGAAAAAAAATTCTAACTAATCCTATTACATTAAACTATTTAATTTAAATAGAAACCTTGATCAATAGTCAGGGGGAAGTACATAGGAGAGAGATAGAATTTACATCAAGAAGAAAACCAGAAAAGACGAGGTACGCAGACCCCATTTAATAAAACTCATTCATTCAAACATCCAACCAAAATAAATCCAATCACACTTGTTAATAGTCCATAATCAATCCCATTTATTATCATACATATCATCATATGTATCAATAAATAAAATAATTCCATATATATATGAATATCATTTAATGGGCATTTTTAAATTGCATGAAATCCAATTTCAAAATTAAAATAAACTCTTTTATTTTAATTATAAAATTATTATATATATATATATATATATATATATATATATATATATATATATATATATATATAACGTGAACAATGAGTCACAGTTAACCACGTGAACATAAATCACGTTTATTTGCTTCTGTTAACTATTAACAAAAAAAGATGAATCAAGTTCACCATTAATAAAACTTACCAGGATGAATAATATATATAATATATTATTATATTATAATATATTTATATAATTCATGCTAAATTTCTAGAATTACATATATACCTTATATATGAATCATGTTTCTCCTGCAAATTTTATAACATAACATGAAGCACGTGGATGACTATAACCCTTGCAACTATCACACGAATTACGGAAAGCTATTTTAAAACTTGTTTCGCGAATATCCAAAAAAAAAAACAAAAACAGTTCGCAATAAATAACAGGCTTCGCGAAATATTTTTTTTTCTTCATAAAATAATAATTTTATACAACAAATTATGCCCAATAAATTATTCTAAATACATACCCATACATATATGGAATCATAACAATTAATAATTTGCATAAAGTTTGGCTCTGATGCCACTGTTAGGTTTTGTGAAAATCAAAGAAGCAATCAAATTGCAAAAATTAGCGGAAGCAAAATAAAATCAGATTTTAAAAATTTTCACAAACCAATTACCCGGATCATCCTTTATGCATATTATTAATTAAACGAAGAATAAGAAGTTATGAAATCATATCCTCAGAAACGAAACTTCCCTCGCATGCGAGTTCACCTCCTACTTCTCCACGATCTCCTTGAATCTTCGGGTAGATTCCTTCCTTTGATCAATGTAAGCCACCCAAGTGTATGACCTCTAGAGGTAATCCACCAAGGAAGAAGAATTTTCAAGAAGAAGGGTGTATTGGCTCAAACCCTAGTTTTTTCTATTTTTATAGAAAAAGAGGCGTACTCTCCAACTATGGGAATTACGTATATTTTGATATCTGATATAAGACTCCTCTTATAAAGATATCAGGTAACCCTATTAAAATAAGGTATTATTTATTTAATTAATCTCTTTTAATTAAATGGGCTCCCTAATCCTATTAGGGATAATTAATTAAACTCTTTTAACTAATTTTTCCTCCTAATCCTATTAGGAATAAATGAGAGTACTTATATTAAATTAATTCCTGAACTCTTTAGAAATTAAAATAATAATAATTGTAATAATATTAATAAGAATCCTCTTATTAATTTATATTTAATATTTCTAAAATATTAAATAATAAATATTAAGTTAATTAATTTATTCTATCACCATAGATTAAATTAAATATACTTAACATATTATTACTATTATGCCATTAACTTCTTAAATAATTATTCTTCCTTTTATGGTGTGACCCTTTAGGTTCTCCATATTAAACCTTGCAGAATAAATCAATTAGAACAATTCTAATCTTATTTAAATAAATAAATTAAACGATTAATTTATTTAAATAAATAATATTTATTCTACAATAGGGATAAGCCTCCCTAGCGATCAACGACTTTCCAGATAATATAGATTTTAACATTAATCATAAAAGAACTTTTGAGTTAATAGTTACCGTACAATTCAATCCTTCTACCATACAATGTCCCAATTAAATATAAGACATGGAATTAGTGTCAAGTCTTATTTTATTTAATTATATGTATTTCAAGTCCTAAATGCACAACTCCTAATGAATGCAAATTAGAAACTACTTTCTAATTTCATTCCACCTTGGCCAAGGATTCCTGGGTTGTCATTTATCGAATCACATAGGACATTTCTCTTCTTTTACTAGAAGTGGTAGATTCTTTATTGATCATTCATTATTTTCATATATAACTTATTACACCCAAGCATACCCTTTGATATACTCTAAGAGTCTTAAGGAATAAGTGAAGGTGTAATTCATTATATATAAGATAATATGATGATCTCAAGTCTAAGGATCATTTATACTACTATCACTACAGGAATTCCTATTGACAGGCAAGTAAAACTCCATTAGGTATTCCTTAGCGAGTCACGTTCAGTGAACTTATTCTCTAATAAGCACCTACATACTTGCTTTAGTGTCTCCACACAAATGATCATGAGATCAATCATCCTCATCCAATGAGTAAGCAACGTACGTACCAATCTATCCGGAATCACTAATCCCCTTTTTTAGTAATCCATTGATTGGGAACATTTTAGTTTTAAGCTATCTAAGAATTTAGATCACATTAGCATAATCTCATCATGATTCTAAAAGCATTGCTTAAAACTATGGGTTTATCACATATTATTAAAACAACACCATGTAGATATTAAATGCCTTTAATAAATAATTCTTTTATTAATAAATAAATAAGATTGATTACAAAGTATATGCTTTATCATCAAATATGATTGGCTTGTATGCATACTACTTTCAGTGAATTAATATACGAATAAGAATACGATAATGATACGTATAGTATTTGTAATAAGGCTTTTAGCCAATTAAGTGGGACTTGTAGGATTGTTAACAAATTAGTAGAGTCCAATGAGGATTAAGGTGCAAGCCCAAGTGATTATTAATGCAAGCCCAAAGTTAGGTTAAGTTAATTAGACTTAAGCCCAATGTAATAATCCAATGAGTTAGACATGAAGCACAAAGACTCGCGTTGCGCTATACTGAAGTTCGGTCTTTAGCCATTTGTAGAGTGTGGGTTATGCAACGCACAGAGAAGAGAAGGAAGGGTGGCGCCGCAACGCCAACCCTAAGGTTTGAACAGTGAAGAAAGTTTTCAAGTATGAAATGAATGGTAACTCATTGGTAATGAATTAAAGAACTTAATGAAGCATTGTAAGGTATTGTTAAACCTTAATAATGTTTCCTAATGGATAAGGATAATCAATAAAACATAAATGTAATGTCAAAGTAAACTATATCAGAAAGCCGGAATCAGTAATAATGAATCTGAACCATAATTAGATTGAGAAGAAGGGTAAGATATAGTAGTATACATACTTGATTATATATGACCTAATGTGGTGCATTATGTGATCATGCATTGTATTTACTTAGAGACTTAAATTGTACGTGTTATAAACAGTAGCGGACGCTAAAGGCAAGTATTCTAACCCATGTTCCAGTTCAATCTGGACAAGTTTTGTAACTCATATATTCTTACACATTAAGTATTGTATGATGAAGTCAAAGCCAATTCTTTCGGCTAGACTGGTATTATGTTTCTATCAAAGCACGGTCAATGTTTACTAAGTTATATTGGTGTGGTTTTCAAACGAAGACTGAGTATACTAAAAATGTTTTATCGTTTAACGACAGCTACGTGAGGTTGCCACAACTTAAATGTACATACGTTTAATGAATGTAGTGTTGATCAACATAGAGTACTATAGGCTGATCACCTAGACATGCTCGTAAGAAATGTCGGACTTATGGACTTAGTGTCGGGATGTCCTTTTCAAAGAACTTATGAAATGCTCAAGGTCTTGGACCAGAATTGATGTTTTACTAAATATTGTTGTTAAAAAACATTTTGAATGAAAAGGAAGTGCTATTTTGAATTATCGATAGTACTTCGTAACTATTGTTCAAGTACTGAAGATATATGATTCCTTTGTTCAAGCATGTTGTTTATTAGAATTGTTGTACTTGTTGAGCTAGTCATGCTCACTCTTGCTTGAACCATATGAATACAGCTAAGATCGAACGAACCGAAGGCTCCGACAAAGATAAGGGCAAGGCAAAGACGAACCCGTAGAATTCTTATGCAATAGTATAGGGTGAATGATTGTAATATATTTGATATTATGACAAGAACAATGTAATGGTTATAAAGAACCTGGGGAAATGTTAATATTATTTTGAATATATAGAAGACATATTCGTTCTATTGAGGCTTATCAATTGAATGTATGTGTGAATGGTAGTACCGTGTAGCACCATATGTCGGGGTGGAAGATACCTGGATTTGGGGGCGTCACAGGTTGGTATCAGAGCATTAGGTTATAACACTTAAGGGGGGATTAAAAACCTTAAGTCATAACCTTAAGAGAAGTCAAAGAAGTAAAAGAAGAAAATAACCTAATAAAAATGCATTATGATTATGTTATGTGTTTTTATTATTCTATTTACGTGTACTAATCAACTTAATTGTTTTGTGTAGATCTCAAGAGTAAATGGAATGCAGTTAGATGTTCATGCAGTTAGTGAAGAGTCGGTGAACCAAATAGAGGTTATAAAGAACCCCATAGCGGCAAAGCTAGAAGTAGTTGTCATTGAGTCTGGAGACTCAGAGGATCCCGATCTCGTGTCAGTATTTGATGGTATGATAGAAGAGGAATTAGAGGTAGTGTCCTTCAATCTAGTAGCAATAGCAGCAGAGATGGCTCCTAGGGAATCAATGATGTCATTATTCATGTTAGTGTTGGATAAAAATATCCATTACTGTCAGGAGGTTAAGGAGCTGAAGGCAGAGCTCCAAGCTGTCATAGAGGACAAGACAGACGTGGAGTCCATGTGGGAACAGGAGCACGATGAAAGGGTTTTAGCTAAGGACAAGGTCCATGAGCTGAAACATGAGGTGTTTGAGCTCAAGGAGGAGCTAAAGACCAACCAACAGAAGATAGGGAGAATATCCTATATTCATAGGAGTTCTCATACAGATTTCCAGCAGTAGGTAGATGGTTATCCTGTAGAGGCAGGGCAGACGCGACATACTATCAGCCGTGATGTTATTGCCAGTCTTCCCAAAGCAGATTTTATTAATGCCTTGAGGCAGATGTAATTTAGTAGTGGTTAGAGTAGTTTAGATATGTAAATATGTTGTATCTAGTAGTGACGTAAAGCCCTCTTGTGTATAACAAAGGGTAGTCTTTTGTAAATCCTAATTTTTGGAAAGCAATAGCGGGATAGTATTGTAATTAGCTTAGGCTGTGTAATGGAACGATGTAGTATTATACTACAATGAATGAATGAATATAAGCCTTTTTACGGAACAAATGAGCAATGGATGTTGAAGTTATTGTTTAATCTTGAATAATAACTAACTTAAGAAGGAAATAATAACGCGATGTGTTATTTATTGTATCAGCAAAAATGCCGCCGAGAAGAGCACAACGTAACCAAGGAGCTAATGTAAATCAACCAGAGGGAAGTCCGGTTAACCCAATATAGGAGTTTGTTAATTTAATAATAGCTGCATTTAATAGAACAGGGGCTAATATCCCCGTAAATCCTGGAGTAGCGTGAGCTACTACCTTTAAGGATTTTAAGAGTGTTGGTCCACCGGAGTTCAAAGGAACTATGGACCCTATCGAAGCCCAAATGTGGGTGAAGGAAATAGAGAAGGCATTTATGATAGCAAATGTCGATGAGGCCTAGAATGTTGCCTTTACAACCTACATGATGAAGGGAGAGGCCAACTTTTGGTGGGAGGCCAATAAGGCCAGAGCGGATATTGGGA
This sequence comes from Panax ginseng, assembly GCA_020205605.1. Lineage (NCBI taxonomy): Eukaryota > Viridiplantae > Streptophyta > Magnoliopsida > Apiales > Araliaceae > Panax > Panax ginseng. The sequence goes on from CM035134.1 coordinate 92,482,564, forward strand.
AGGTAACGTGTGAGAGGTTCAAGGAGATATTCATCGAGAAATATTTTCCCATGAGCATGCAGAGAAGGATGGAGATGCGGTTTCTCGAGTTGAAATAAGAGGACATGTCAGTTCCCCAATACGCCGCCAAGTTTAATGAACTGGCAAGGTTCGCTCCACACCAAGTGGATACCGAGGTTAGGAAGGCGCGACGGTTCAAGAAGGGCTTGAAACCCTGGCTCTATAACCGTATTTTTGTGTTCTAGAGTACTTCATTTGGAACCATTTTAGAGAAGACAATAATCGTCGAAGGTGGTAGTGAGGCATTGAGCCAATTCCAGAGTACTTCATTTGGAACCATTTTAGAGAAGACAATAATCTTCAAAGGTGGTAGTGAGGCGTTGAGCCAATACCACAAAGAAAAGAAAAATAAGGGGAAAGTGGATGGGGGGAGTGAAGGTCGAAGGAGCCAGCGGTAGTGGCAAGGAACAGAAAAGGAAGGTGCTCAACTCTGGGAATACCGGAGTGAAGCAAGGAGACCCGAAGAGGAGGATGGAGGCCTGCAAGACCTGTGGGAAGACTCACTTAGGAGTCTGTCTCAAGGGGAAGGCCGTATGCTACAACTATGGATAGGAAAGGCATATCTCACCTAACTGTCCAAGTCCGAAGAAGAACCACAGATGCTTTGTGTGTGGGTCAACTAACCACATGGCAAAGAATTGCCCGAAGAAGGGGACGGATGGGAATCGGGGCACTAATTGCTGGAAGTTAGCTATTGGGGGTCCAGTGCAGCCAGGTAGACCAATGGGCCATACCTTTAATATGACAGTCCAAGATGAAGTTGCATCGGGGGACGTAGTCACAGATATTAATCTGATCAACGACTTCAATGCTTACGTGTTGTTTGATTGGGTGCTACTTGTTCGTTTATAGCTTGTGATTTTGCTAGACGATTAGGATTACTTCCCAAAAAGTTGCCTATACCTTTAAATATTAAGGTAGAAAACAAAGAAATAATTCCTGTGGAAGATGTTCATAGGAGTTGTTGTGTAGAAATACGGGGTTGTAAATTATCGGTAGATTTAATACCAATAAAGTTGGGAGAATTCGACGTAATTCTGGGAATGGATTGGTTGGTAAACCATGGGGCAATTATAGATTGTCAAAAGAAATGTGTGAGTATTAGAATGTTAAGACAACCTCGTGTAGTATTTTACAAGAATAGATCGCCGAGACGTTCGTGTTGTCTAACCATGACATAAACAAGGAAATTGTTGAGGAAGGGGTTTGTAGGTTATCTGTGTCATGTTGTTGATACTCAGAGAGTGGTAGCAACCATGGAACAAATACCTATAGTTAATGAATTCGCTGATGTATTTCCAAGTGAATTACTGGGTCTTCCATCGGATAGGAACTAAGTTTGCAATAGATATTGTGCCAGGAGTGGCACTAGTTTCCAGGGCACCATATCATATGGCGCCAGTGGAGATGAAGGAGTTGATGGTGCAGTTACAAGAACTGTTGGACAGGAAGTACATTAAACTGAGTGTTTCACCGTGGGGAGCACCGGTATTGTTTGTCAAAAAGAAGGACGGATCGTCAAGACTTTGTATCGACTATGAACAGTTGAACAAGTTAATGATAAAGAATAAATATCCATTACCCAGGATCGATGATCTCTTTGATCAGTTGAAAGGGGCTAAGTATTTTTCTAAAATAGATTTAAGAATGGGGTATCATCAGTTGAAGGTTAGGAAGGAGGATGTACCAAAGACAGCATTCAGGACTCGTTATGGTCATTACGAGTTTTTGGTGATGTCATTTGGGTTGACTAATGCACCAACTACATTTATGGATATGATGAACAGAGTGTTCAAGCAATATTTGGACAAATTTGTAGTGGTGTTTATCGATGATATTCTAGTCTATTCTAAGACGCCAGAAGATCATGCTGAACACCTAAGATTAGTGTTGGAGACACTAAGAAAGGAAAGGATGTATGCGAAGTTCACCAAGTGTGAATTTTGGTTAGAGAAGGTACAATTTTTAAGCCATGTCATTAATCAAGAAGGGATTTCAGTAGATCCAGCGAAGGTGGAAGCAGTGATGAATTGGGAGCAACCAAATACGCCGACTAAGGTGCGGAGTTTCCTAGGGTTAGCGGGTTACTATCGAAGATTCATCCAGGATTTTTCGAAGATAGCTACTCCGTTGACTGACTTAACAAGGAAGACGGTGAAATACGCGTGGACAGATAAATGTGAGGACAGTTTTCAAGAACTGAAGAAGAGATTGAGTGAAGCACCTGTTTTGTCATTACCCGATGACACGGGAAATTTCGTAGTTTATAGCGATGCTTTGCATAGAGGACTTGGTTGCGTGCTCATGCAGAATGGCAAAGTCATTGCATATGCATCTAGGCAGTGGAAGGATTATGCGAAAGTTTACCCTACTCATGATTTGGAACTGGCCACAGTAGTTTTTGCCTTAAAGATATGGAGACATTATCTTTACGGAGAAAAATGTGAGATATACACGGACCATAAGAGTCTAAAATATATCTTCACATAGAAGGAGTTGAATATGAGACAAAGGAGATGGTTGGAGTTGATAAAGGATTACGACTGTGAAGTCCTGTATCACCCTGAAAAAGCCAATGTAGTTGTCGACGCCTTAAGTAGGAAGGGTCGGGAAAAGTTATCTTTGTTAACGGCTCAAACTGAGTTAATAACAGAGATGGCAAGAATGGAATTGGAAGTGAAGTTTCTGAGTGAAGTAGGACAAATACTGTTTGCGACAGAGATGCAATCTACCATCGTAGAGAGAGTTAAGGGGGTGCAGCTCAAAACTGATGATTGTGACCGGATAAAGGAGCGACTAGCCAATGAAAAAGATATTAAGTATAGTCTTGATAATAAAGGATTATTAAGATTTGAAAGAAGAATTTGGGTTCCGAATGAGATGGAATTAAAGGAGTAGGTATTACAAGAGGCTCACAGTTCGAGGTTTTCGATTCATCCTGGTAGCACTAAGATGTATCAAGATCTTCGACAGAGTTTCTTGTTGCCGAACATGAATAAAGAGATCGCCGAGTATGTGAGTAGGTGCTTGACTTGTCAGAGAGTTAAGGCCGAACATCAACGACCAAGTGGCTTGTTACAGTCATTAGAAATTCTGAAGTGGAAGTGGGAGAATATCATGATGGATTTTGTGGTAGGACTTCCGACTACTCAGAAGGGGTATGATGCAATTTGGGTAATAGTGGACCGGTTGATGAAGTCAGCTCACTTTTTACCAATTAGGGTCAAGTACAACTTAGACCATTTAGCTAGACTTTATATTAAGGAAATAATTTTCAGACATGGAGTACCAGTATCGATTGTGTCAGATCGTGATCCACGATTCACATCGAACTTTTGGAGGAGTCTACAAGAGCAGTTGGGAACGCAGTTGAAGCTGGGTACGACGTATCATCCACAAACTGATGGACAAAGCGAGAGGACAATTTAGACGTTAGAAGATATGTTAAGATCTTGCATCATGGATTTAAGGGTAGTTGGGATGATCATCTACCATTAATAGAGTTTGCATATAACAATAGTTATCAAGCAAGTATAAGTATGTCGCCCTACAAAACTTTGTATTGAAGAAAGTGCAGAACACCATTGTATTGGGATGAAGTGGGAGAACGCCGAATGCTAGGACCTAAATTGGTGCAGAAAACAGCGGACATTGTTAAACTGATACAGATGCGTCTAGTAACAGCTCAAGACAAGAAGAAGAAATTTACTGATTCGCATCGAGAAAATAGAGAATTTGAAGTAGGCTCTTACGTCTTTCTGAAGGTATCTCCCTGGAAAGGAAAGATACGCTTTGGAAAGAAGGGAAAGTTATGTCTGAGGTTTATAGGACCTTCCGAAGTATTAAAATGGGTAGGTGAGGTAGCTTATATGGTAGCGTTACCTCCAGACCTAGAACGAATTCATAACGTGTTTTACGTATCGGTATTGCGTCCTTATAAGCCAGATTATAAGCACGTAATAGAGTATGAGCCTATTCATATCAAAAAGGACTTAATGTATGAAGAGATGCCGATTCAAATCATTGATAGAAAAGAACAAGTTTTGCAGAACAAAGTTATACCTTCGGTGAAGGTGTTGTGGAAGAACCGCGATGCAGAAGAAGCAACGTGGGAACTTGAAGAAAAAATGAAAAAGAATTACCCTCATTTTTTTTGTGTAATTTTTTTTTATATAGCGAGATTCTGGGGACAGAATCCTTATAAAGGGGAGAGAGTATAACGCCCCAGAAAATTGAACCTTTTGTAAATATTTTTAATAATGAATAAAATAATATTATTTATTATTATTATGTGTTAGTAAGATGAATGTCGTTCTATAACCTAGAAACGTCATAAAGTCATAATATTTTAACTACGTGGGAGAATTAAAGTGTTTGAATTTCTAAAACGAAAATTAAAGTTTTCTGAGAAATTCTTTGAAAAACACTATTCATCGATTTTCGCTCAGGAATTATTTTTGTACTTCCGAGAAATACGTAACATTATAATATCAATGTGAGATAGATTATGTAATAATAATCTAAGTATAGAAAACATAATATTTTGCATGCGGACTTAATTTGAGAACGTTAGGAATATTAAGCGTTAAGAAGAAAGAGTAATAATTGTATGATGCGTATGTATTGTACAAGGTATTGAATACGAAGTATTGTACGAATAGGTATGAATAATGAGATATCGTATATTGTGAATTAATATACGAATAAGAATACGAGAATGATACGTATAGTATTTGTAATAAGGCTTTTAGCCAATTAAGTGGGACTTGTAGGATTGTTAACAAATTAGTAGAGTCCAATGAGGATTAAGGTGCAAGCCCAAGTGATTATTAATGCAAGCCCAAAGTTAGGTTAAGTTAATTAGACTTAAGCCCAATGTAATAATCCAATGAGTTAGACATGAAGCACAAAGACTCGCGTTGCAGCACCGAGTTCGGTCTTTAGCCACTGTAGAGTGGGGTCGTAGCGCGGCATAGAGAAGGAAGGGTGGCGCCGCAACGCCAACCCTAAGGTTTGAACAGTGAAGAAAGTTTTCAAGTATGAAATGAATGGTAACTCATTGGTAATGAATTAAAGAACTTGATGAAGCATTGTAAGGTATTGTTAAACCTTAATAATGTTTCCTAATGGATAAGGATAATCAATCAAACATAAATGTAATGTCAAAGTAAACTATATCGTAAAGTCTCAATCGGTAATAATAACGAAATCAAACCATAATTAGATTGAGAAGAAGGGTAAGATATAGTAGTATACATACTTGATTATATATGACCTAATGTGGTACATTATGTGATCATGTATTGTAGAGACTTAGAGACTTAAAGTGTACGTGTTATAAACAGTAGCGGACGCTAAAGGCATGTATTCTAACCCTTGTTCCAGTTCAATCTGGACAAGTTTTGTAACTCATGTATTCTTACACATGAAGTATTGTATGATGAAGTCAAAGCTAATTCTTTCGGCTAGACTAATATTATGTTTCTATCAAATCATGGTCAATGTTTACCAAGTTATATTGGTGTGGTTTTCAAACGAAGACTGAGTATGCTAAAATGTTTTTTCGTTTAACGACAGCCACGTGAGGTTACCACAACTTAAACGTACATACGTTTAATGAATGTAGTGTTGATCAACATAGAGTACTATAGGCTGATCACCTAGACGTGCTCGTAAGAAATGTCAAACTTACAGACTTAGTGCTGGGATGTGTTTTTCAAAGAACTTATGAAATACGTAAGGTCTTGGACTGAGATTGATATTTTACTAAATATTGTTGTTGTAAAACATTTTGAATGAAAAGGAAGTGTTATTTTGAATTATCGATAGTACTTCGTAACTATTGTTCAGTTACTGAAGATATACGATTCCTTTGTTCAAGCATGTTGTTTATTAGAATTGTTGTACTTGCTGAGATAGTCATGCTCTTGCTTGAACCATATGAATACAACAAAGATCGAACGGACCGAATGCTCCGGCAAAGATAAGGGCAAGGCGAAGACGAACCCGTAGAATACTTATGTAATAGTATAGGGTGAATGATTGTAATATATTTGATATTATGATAAGAACAATGTAATGGTTATAAAGAACCTGAGAAATGTTAATATTATTTTGAATATATAGAAGACATATTCTGTGAGATCCTGAAATTATGAAATGAAAGTATTCAATTTTTTTATAATTATTATTTTATTTAATAAATGGTTAAATTGAGAAAGTGTTAAAGTTAAGGGTGATATTTGAAAATTTTACAAAGTAAGCAAGTTGTTATTCGTTGTGTCGGGGAATATTCGATTGGTCGGGGAATATTCATTTTCATAGGGAATATTTGTACGACGACATAATCATTAGTGGACCCCACAACGAAACTATTGCCGTAGTTAAAAAACGACTGAATTATCTTTTTATAAAAATAACGGCGAAAGTTTTACCGTTAAACTGTTGAACTAACCAGTAGTAAAAGTACAGTAATGCGCGTGGTTGCATAGTAGCGCGTGGTATTAATTATTGATGCTTACGTAAGAAGTCACTCAGTTATACTCAATTATTACTACAAAGAATTTACCGTGATCATATCTCTCATAGTATTGATTCAATTATTGTCACAGTATCATCTGCATAATATTTTATATATTATTAAATCAATAATTGAGATGACAAAGTTATTCATATTATTATTTGCAATATTGACAATGTCTAGATGTAATAACCCGAGATTTCCTAAATAAAATAAATAAGAAAATTTGCGTATAATTTTTTTTTATTTAATGACGAGAATAAGTGACCGATAAATACAAATATATTTATTACTTGAAAAATTAGAAATAATTTTGGAATAATCAATTACCACAAATTATATTGTTATGGTAATTAATTTCTGTAAGCAGAAATGTTTTATTAATTATTTTCCATGAAAATATGATTGGAAATAATATATGAAGTGACAATTAGAATTTATATAATAAATATTTTATTATATGAATTGTTCAGAATATTAAAGTTAATTATTTTAACTGATTATTGATGTTGTGTAAGAAAGAGAAGTCAGATATGAGATCCAAACCCTGGATTGGGATTGCGATCAAGGGATGAGAATAATAATATTATATTATTGATATAATGATTTTACAGTACAATAATTATGTACTGTGTATGTACAGATAGATAATATGGTGCAATGACGGTCAATTAGGTCATAGCATATTACCGTGCTGTGAAACCCTAATTATTAAACTCAGTTATGAGAAATGACTGAGTAGTGACTGTGCATATGAAGTTACTATGTACACGAATGTCGGTAATTAGAAGAAAACCCTAATTATTATTTTTACGCCGATAATTAGGACATACCCTAATTATTACAACCCTAATCGGTTGAAGTTAGAGACCGTAATGACTGTGTTAGTAACATACACAGATCATTAGAGAACCCTAATGGTCAATTAGAAACCCTAATTGATAGTGTTAAGAAACCCTAATTTTTCAATCGAAAACCCTAATTTTAAATTATCGGGTTTAATTACGATGTTAATGAACAAGTATTTTAATTTACCAAAGATAGAAAGTAATTGGTAAATGATAAGAATTACCATCTAGTGATTAAATACTACATTTAATTGCTATGTACAAAAATGCCCTTGAAATTATGCGAAATTACCAAAATGCCCTTTTGGTTTATTAGTGTATTATTAGTTGAATTATTGTTAGATTATTGCTAGCCAACACTCCTACCCTACCCATCTAGCATCCAATGCTCAATCATTCAAGTTGAATCATCCAATGTATCTAATATATTTTTATATAGATTAAAGAGTGGGGAAATGACCATTTTACCCTTTTTGTCCATCTTAGTGCATTATTTGTGCATTATTGTGCTACCAATCCCACCAAATCCGGCCAACCACTCCATAATTATCATGTGAGCTCAATTATACCAACCAAATCAGCATCCAAAACATCTAGCATGGCCTATAAATAGAGATCAAGGAGATTGAATGAATTCACACACTAATATTTTCTAAACTCTCTAGCCACACTCTCTCAACCTCTAGCCAACGAAATTATCTTACCCAAAAGCTCATAATCAAAGACCAACCATCACAAACCACAAATCAGAAGCATCAAGAAGCCAGAAATCAAAAATCAAGCTTGAAAAGGTAGGAAATCCTAAATTCTAGAAATCCTTCGATTCGATGTTAATTGATGCAATTGATTGTTTAAAGTTGTGTAATAGAGAGTCTATTAATGTTCTGGATTGTTAAATTCATGACCCATAACATCAAAGTGCTCAAAATCAAAGTTTTTCCAACTTTTGAAAAATCGAATTCTGTTATTTTTGGGCAAATGTGAAGCCTTATATCTCTGTGATTATTTACTGTTTGTGGTGTTTTAAAGATGATATGTGTAGCTTGTTATGTGGTCTTTAAGATAAAAAAAGAAACAAGTCTAAATCAGTTTTATATTGAGAGATATAAGCGGTCAAAACCCATTGACCAAATATGCCAAACTAGCGAAACTAGATTTTTCATGAACAAGTTCCGTGTTGCATTTTGACCAACGATTTTCGGTTAGATATTATGTTTTTATGATGATGTTAAGGTTTGAAGTTATATTCCTACATGTTTTCTACACACTGGAGTTGATAGATCACCAAAATATTACACGATCATCAAGTTATAGAGGTCCAAAGTAAGCACCTCAAACTGTTCTTCGTGAAGAACGGCTTTGGAAGCTACTTTGATGGCTGATTTCTCCCAGATCGGATGTTGTTTAAACGTTATGATTGTTGGTAATTGTAGTCTGGTATTTCGTCTACAAGATCCAATTTATAGATTGTCCAAATTCGTTCAGATAAGAGAGTTATACTCGGTCAAACGTGCCTACTCGCTAACTGCCTTATGAAATCTGGGTTGGTGAAGAACACCTATATGACGCTTCATCACTATATAGGGGCCTTTAGCGACAGTTATTATTATTATTTTCCTAAAATTGATTTAAAAATTAGAAAAATTAGATTTTAATTATTAAAAATACCAAATAAATTCTGAAAAATTCTTTTAAAAGTCCGAAAAATAGTTTTTAATTATTTTGAGTATATATCATAAAAATTTAATATTTTTGAATATAAAAGGTATTTATTTATTTAATTATAATATTAAATAAATAATTTAAAAATAGTTTTAATTCATGAAAAATCATGAAAAATTATATTATGGTATAAGAAAATATTTTAAGTTATTTTTCATGACTTTTAATATTTTGTGATGAATTTCATTAATTAATTAATATTAATGATATTAAAGTTATTTAATGATTATATTAAATAATTTAGTTTAAAAATAATTTTATTATTATAAAAATCATTTTAAATGAAATTAAGGTATTTAAAAATATTTTAAGTTATAAAATATAACTTTTAATATTTAAAGGATAATTTCATTAATAATTTAATATTAATGATATTAAGATAATATTAATGATATTTAGTTTATTTAATAATTATTATTAAATAAATAGTTTAAAAATGGTTTTAATTATTTAAAAATCATTTAAAGAGGATATTAAGGATTTAAAAATATTTTAAGTTATAATTAATGACTTTTAATATTTGGATAAATAGTACATTAATATTTAAATATTAATGATAATTATTTTAAAAAAATCATTTAAGGGTAATATAAAATAGTTTGAGTTATTATAAATAACTTTTATATTTTGGCAATGGTTTCATTAATAGTTTAATATAAATTAATTATTAATGATAATGGAATTGTTTAATGTTTAAATCATTTAATTATGATTCCGATATTTGAAAGTTATAAATTTACCAAACTAGTCGACTTGAGAACCGATTATGAAGTTCGAATTTGAAGAAGAACACATATAGTAACAGTTATATCACTATAAGCCCGTTAGTGATAGATTTGAATTATTTTAAATTTTTCAATTTCGGAAATTTCAAAATGGTTAAAAATAAGATGTCCGATATTTGCGAGATGTTGAGGTATAGAATAAGAGTCTTAGACTCAAATTATTTACCCAATAAAGTCGTTTGCAGACGCGGACAAATGTCGAACCTATAATAGAAAGAAAAGGCTATCAGTAAGAGCATGGATGAGATATTTGAAAAATGTATAAAAATATTTCAAGTATAGAATAGGAACTAAAAGTATGATCAACGGTGATTATGTCTTTGTTGTAATAGAGCGATACTATGTGTTAAGATATATTGTTCTAATTGAACGAATGATCCGATTATTGATAGGTTGTGATAAAGAGATAAAACCTAAGTTGAGATTTGTAATCAAATGAATCGGCAAGTATCCTACCTTTGCATTTCCTTTATGCAATGAACATGAGTAAGAAGTTTGAATTATTCTATTCTGTGATGATTATGTACGCTTTGATTATCAACATGTTAGCTCATATATATATTACGTTAAGTTGATTTCTAAATGGTTATACAAGTGTCCCCACTTGGATAATCATGGCATTTATTCACATGTTGATATACCTTTGTCAATTACCCGTATACATATATATGTTGAATTACATATTATTGTTGAGCAAGATTAAAACCTTCGGTTTGGAACCGTGGGCATGTATGAACATCCCTTTATGGGAAGATTTTTGCGCCCAAAGGCGATGACAGAGTGAGCGATGAATTTCGCTCAAGTTATGTAGTATTGATCAATGAGGTACAATGGGGCGATCACCCTCCGCACTGTAAGCTAGAGTGGTTTATGGATGAATTTCGCTAAACCTTTTCAAAATGAAAAGAATGTTCATAGTATGTTTCTTAAACCCTATTCATGGGTGGAGCCTAATTTCAAGAAATTGAAAGAGAGTTGTTATGTGAATTTTTTATCAAGATGATTACTTCACAACTTTCGATTCGTTGTAGAAGTGTTATGTAAAGAGAATACTTATATTCTTTCAAATTTTATATATATAATTGATATTACTTCTTGGGCACTCAAATGCTCATCCTTGCTTAAATTAAATGTTTTCGGTTATGTATGAGCAACTTTGAAGGTTCAACCCACGCATAAAAGGAAAGAAAAGCTGTTCGAATGAGAATTAGTATGAGTTAATGGTTATAGTTAGTAAGACAATGGAATCTATTGTCAGGTATTGTAAGGAATGTATTTTGAAGGTCACGTACCTGGGGAAGTAAACTTTGATGTATGTAAATTAAGTTTGAATTATATTATCATTTAGTATTATTCAACTTAAAGAAATGGTATCGTGGAGAACCGAGTTCGGGTTGCAAGTACCCGGATTTGGGGTCGCCACAGGTTGGTATCAAAGCTGTAGGTTATAAACGTTAGGAATGCGAAACCTAGGTTAAACCTTAGTAGAATGGAGGACGAAAGTTAAGATAGATATTTAGTGAACCATGAGACTAAGTACTCTGGTGAGAAGTTATAGGATATGATGAGTTGAAGAGATCCATCAAGTTTTAGCTGTACTAAATAAAATATTCATTCATTTTATCGATGAATATATTTTATTTCGGTACTGATGTTGTCTCGTTTATTGTGGTCATAGGATGAATGACGAAAGTTAAGATAGTAATTCCTTGACCCAAGAGACGATGGACTACAACGAGGAGTACACAGACAGTGAGATGATAAGAGATTTGTTAGTTAGGAGCGACTTTAAAGGTTAGAGCCGAAAGGTGCAGAGGCATAGAATCGTATTTCCGCATTTCTAACAAAGAAGACAAGGACGCCGCTCACCGAAACAGATGGAGTTAGCCGAAATTCTGAGGGAGGTTGGGCAGAGAGAGACGAGATAGGATAGTTGAAGGTTGAGATAGAAGCCAAAGACACCAAGATATATACCTTGGAGCAGGCTTTAGACATCGCCTTCATGCGATTCGACACGAAGTGGATGGAGCTGCCTTTCGACAGAGAAAGATAGGCGTTGATGAGAATTGAATAATTCATCGTCAAAAAAAATAAGAGACAACGATATAGAACTCTTGATTCTTTGTGTATGTATACTATATGTCGATCGGGGTAACTTATGTATGTAGATGTCTGGTGGAAAAGATATGTGGAATAAGAAGGATCAGATCCATGCCCCCGAGCTAATATCGAGGCCAACAGCTGAAATAGAAGCTCACCAAGAACTCAAATCGGACGAGGTGGCTATTGTGGAAAACGTAGCATCAGACCCAGAAATGGTGGATTTGACAGATAGTGATTCAGACACTAAAGTTGAAGCTGCTCAAGCATCAACAGAGGTGCAAGATCTGGAGAACAAGGTTTCTTCACTGGAAAGGTTGTGGGAGATAGAAAAGTTGTTGCGTCAGGTATTAAAAGAAACAATGGAAGAGCAAGATAAGCTTAAGATCCAAATTGATCAGATGGGAGCCTCAAGCAACACATCGTGTGTAGCTCCGAGAGGTAAGGGAAAAAGAAAGATAGAAGATCCTGACTTAGGAAAACCTGTTAAGAAGAAAGGGAAGAAGATATGTTATATTTGCGACTGTGAGGGACATACCTCTCCTCGTTGTCCCAACTATAAGAAAGGTGGATGTTTTAATTATGGAATGGAAGGACATCGAGCGAATGAATATCCGAGAAGAAAGGCTTGGTAAATAATTAGTATGCGTTATGTAATATATGTGATAAGTAATGAACTATTTTCAACTTTTATGTTGGTCAAGATTTTAAATCCCGACTTTCGTAGTCACAAAGGGATAGTTGATGTTTAAAGCAATATGTGCTATGATATGATAAGTGCTATGAATATGAGTCTATGTTGGATTAATGAAGTAAGTTGTTATAAAGATAGCAGACATTTATCTGAATATTGGTTAATATAGTAAACCAAGTTTCAAAATTTAATATTTTGGAATACATGATTATTTGAGTAGAAAATTTTGTGTTATATGTCGAACGTATACGATGAGGCTTAGAATATAAGGAAATGAAGAATAGTTTATGATTATGCCACCGAGACGAAAACAAAAACCAGCCGTGGAAGATCAACCAGATAATCGAACGACGAACGCCAAAGACTTCAAGGCAATCCTATTGCTAGGGTATAGAGGATTAAGTGACTCAGTAGAAGCGTTTATGATAGTTAGGATAACGAAAAGGGCAAAAGATAACTTTTATCACCTATACGATAAAAGGGAAATGAGATAAAGAGAAAATTTGTGGGCAAAAGAGATATATCTCTTCCAATTGTCCCAATTCAAGAATGTATAGCGAATGTTTTATTTGTGAATCAATGGAGTATAAGGTGAAAGATTATTAAAGAAGGAGAAGTGAGATAAGGAATGCGAATACGAGAAATGACAGCATGATATAGGCGACAACGAAACCAATCTTAACAAACAACCCAACTACGAGGGTCTATGACATAACGGTCCAAGATACGGTGGCAGCTGTAAACAGAACTCCAGGTGCTATTTGAATAACTTATGTGTCTTATATGATTTTCCTGTATATATACATATAGTAGATTACTTTATTAAAGAAATTTTGAGGAAGAAATTTGAGTTCTTTTAGAAATCAAATTTACTTTTTAGATAGATAAGCAAGCGTTATGAAGAATAATTAAAGATCAGTTCGATCAAGTATGATTGAGATCTACGTCAATGATTATATGTTATGTACCTTACGCATATGAGTTTTTAAAGCGGTGATTCCGGGGACTAATCCTTATAAGGGAGGTGAATGTAATAACCCGAGATTTCCTAAATAAAATAAATAAGAAAATTTGTGTATAATTTTTTTTTTTATTTAATGACGAGAATAAGTGAACGATAAATACAAATATATTTATTACTTGAAAAATTAGAAATAATTTTGGAATAATCAATTACCACAAATTATATTGTTATGGTAATTAATTTCTATAAGCAGAAATGCTTTATTAATTATTTTCCATGAAAACATGATTGAAAATAATATATGAAGTGACAATTAGAATTTATATAATAAATATTTTATTATATGAATTGTTCAGAATATTAAAGTTAATTATTTTAACTGATTATTGATGTTGTGTAGGAAAGAGAAGTCAGATATGAGATCCAAACCCTGGATTGGGATTCCGATCAAGAGATGAGAATAATAATATTATATTATTGATATAATGATTTTACAAAGACAATAATTATGTATCGTGTGTGTGTGTGTGATGTAGATAATATGGTGCAATGATTTCGGTCAATTAGGTCATAGCATATTACCGTGCTATGAAACCCTAATTATTAAACTCAGTTATGAGAAATTACTGAGTAGTGACTGTGCATATGAAGTTAATGTGTACACGAATGTCGGTAATTAGAAGAAAACCCTAATTACTATTTTTACGCCGATAATTAGGACAAACCCTAATTATTACAACCCTAATCGGTTGAAGTTAGAGACCGTAATGACTGTGTTAGTAACATACACAGATCATTAGAGAACCCTAATGGTCAATTAGAAACCCTAATTGATAGCGTTAAGAAACCCTAATTTTTCAATCGAAACCCTAATTTTAAATTATCGGGTTTAATTACGATGTTAATGAACAAGTATTTTAATTTACCAAAGATAGAAAGTAATTGGTAAATGATAAAAATTACCATCTAGTGATTAAATACTACATTTAATTGCTATGTACAAAAATGCCCTTGAAATTTTATGCAAAATTACCAAAATGCCCTTTTGATTTATTAGTGTATTATTAGTTGAATTATTGGTAGATTATTGCTAGCCAACACTCCTACCCTACCCATCTAGCATCCAATGCTCAATCATTCAAGTTGAATCATCCAATTGTAGCATCCAATGTATCTAATATATTTTTATATAGATTAAAGAGAGGGGAAATGACCATTTTACCTTTTTTGTCCATCTTAGTGCATTATTTGTGCATTATTGTGCTACCAATCCCACCAAATCCGGCCAACCACTCCATAATTATCATGTGAGCTCAATTATACCAACCAAATCAAAGATCCAAAGCATCTAGCATGGCCTATAAATAGAGATCAAGGAGATTGAATGAAAACACACACTAATATTTTCTAAACTCTCTAGCCACACTCTCTCAACCTCTAGCCAACGAAATTATCTTACCCATAAGCTCATAATCAAAGACCAACAATCACAAACCACAAATCAGAAGTATCAAGAAGCCAGAAATCAAAAATCAAGCTTGAAAAGGTAGGAAATCCTAAATTCTAGAAATCCTTCGATTCGATGTTAATTGATGCAATTGATTGTTTAAAGTTGTGTAATAGAGAGTCTATTAATGTTCTGGATTGTTAAATTCATGACCCATAACATCAAAGTGCTCAAAATCAAAGTTTTTCCAACTTTTGAAAAACCGAATTCTGTTATTTTTGGTCAAATGTGAAGCCTTATATCTCTGTGATTATTTACTGTTTGTGGTGTTTTAAAGATGGTATGTGTATCTTGTTATGTGGTCTTTAAGATAAAAAAAGAAACAAGTCTAGATAAGTTTTATATTGAGAGATATAAGCGGTCAAAACCCGTTGACCAAATCTGCCAAACTAGCGAAACCAGATTTTTCATGAACAAGTTTCGTGTTGCATTTTGACCAACGATTTCCGGTTAGATATTATGTTTTTATGATGATGTTAAGGTTTGAAGTTATAGTCCTACATGTTGTCTACACACATGAGTTGATAGATCACCAAATAATTACACGATCATCAAGTTATAGAGGTCCAAAGTAAGCACCTCAAACTGTTCTTCGTGAAGAACAGCTTTGGAAGCTACTTTGATGGCTGATTTCTCCTAGATCTGATGTTTTTTAAATGTTATGATTGTTGATAATTGTAGTCTGGTATTTCGTCTACAAGATCCAATTTATATATTGTCCAAATTCGTTCAGATGAGAGAGTTATACTCGGTCAAACGTGCCTACTCGCTAACTGCCTTATGAAATCTGGGTTGGTGAAGAACACCTATAGCGACGCTTCTGTCACTATAGGGGCCTTTAGCGACAGTTATTATTATTATTATTTTCGTAAATTGGTTTAAAAATTAGAAAAATTAGATTTTAATTATTAAAAATACCAAATAAATTCTGAAAAATTATTTTAAAGTCCGAAAAATAGTTTTTAATTATTTTGAGTATATATCATAAATATTTAATATTTTTGGAATATAAAAGGTATTTATTTATTTAATTATAATATTAAATAAATGATTTAAAAATAGTTTTAATTCATGAAAAATCATGAAAAATTATATTATGGTATAAGAAAATATTTTAAGTTATTTTCCATGACTTTTAATATTTTGTGATGAATTTCATTAATTAATTAGTATTAATGATATTAAAGTTATTTAATAATTATATTAAATAATTTAGTTTAAAAATGATTTTATTATTATAAAAATCATTTTAAATGAAATTAAGGTATTTAAAAATATTTTAAGTTATAAAATATAACTTTTAATATTTAAGGATAATTTCATTAATAATTTAATATTAATGATATTAAGATAATATTAATGATATTTAGTTTATTTAATAATTATTATTAAATAAATAGTTTAAAAATGGTTTTAATTATTTAAAAATCATTTAAAGAGGATATTAAGGATTTAAAAATATTTTAAATTATAATTAATGACTTTTAATATTTGGATAAATAGTACATTAATATTTAAATATTAATGGTAATTATTTAAAATGATTTTAATTATTTTAAAAAATCATTTAAGGGTAATATAAAATAGTTTGAGTTATTATAAATAACTTTTATATTTTGGCAATGGTTTCATTAATAGTTTAATATAAATTAATTATTAATGATAATAAAATTGTTTAATGTTTAAATCATTTAATTATGATTCCTGATGTTTGAAAGTTATAAATAACCAAACTAGTGACTTGAGAACCGATTATGAAGTTTTGAATTTGAAGAAGAACACCTATAAGTAATTTATATCACTATAAGCCCGTTAGTGATGATTTGAATTATTTTAAATTTTTCAATTTCGGAAATTTCAAAATGGTTAAAAATAAGATGTCCGATATTTGCGATGTTGAGGTATAGAATAAGAGTCTTAGACTCAAAGATTTACCCAATAAAGTCGCTTATGCAGCAGCCGACACAAAATGTCGAATCCTATAATAGAAAGAAAAGGCTACTGTAAGAGCATGGATGAGATATTTGAAAAATGTATAAAAATATTTCAAGTATAGAATAGGAACTAAAAGTATGATCACTGTGATTATGTGCTGACTGTAATAGACAGTACTATGTGTTAAGATATATTGTTCTAATTGAACGAATGATCTGATTATTGATAGGTTGTGATAAAGAGATAAAACCTAAGTTGAGATTTGTAATCAGCGAATCAGGCAAGTATCCTACCTTTGCATTTCCTTTATGCAATGAACATGAGTAAGAAGTTTCAGAATTATTCTATTCCTGTACAGATTATGTACGCTTTGATTATCAACATGTTAGCTCATATATATATTCTGTTAAGTTGATTTCTAAATGGTTATACAAGTGTCCCCACTTGGATAATCATGGCATTTATTCACATGTTGATATACCTTTGTCAATTACCCGTATACATATATGTTGAATTACATATTATTGTTGAGCAAGATTAAAAACCTTCGGGTTTGGAACCAGGCATGTATGAACATCCCTTTATGGGAAGATTTTTTTGCCAAGGCTGACATGAGTGAGTGAGCGATGAATTTCGCTCAAGTTATGTAGTATTGATCAATACAGGTACAATCGAAATTGATCACCCTCCGTGCTGTGTAGCTAGAGTGGTTTTGGATGAATTTCGCTAAACCTTTTCAAAAATGAAAAGAATGTTCATAGTATGTTTCTTAAACCCTATTCATGGGTGGAGCCTAATTTCAAGAAATTGAAAGAGAGTTGTTATGTGAATTTTTTATCAAGATGCATTACTTCACAACTTTCATTCGTTGTAGAAGTGTTATGTAAAGAGAATACTTATATTCTTTCAAATTTATATATAATTGATATTACTTCTTTTGGCACTCAAATGCTCATCCTTGCTTAAATTAAATGTTTTCAGTTATGTATGAGCAACATGAAGGTTCAGGCACGCATAAAGGGAAAGAAAAACTGTTCGAATGAGAATTAGTATGAGTTAATGGTTATAGTTAGTAAGACAATGGTATCTATTGTTAGGTATTGTAAGGAATGTATTTTGAAGGTCACGTACCTGGGGAAGTAAACTTTGATGTATGTAAATTAAGTTCGAATTATATTATCATTTAGTATTATTCAACTTAAAGAAATGGTATCGTGGAGAATCGAGTTCGGGTTGCAAGTAACCGGATTTGGGGTCGCCACACTAGAAGTTCTGTCAAGGAGAGGTTTGGTCACCTAATTGCGCGCCAATAAGGATAAATCCCTATCGGAAAGTCCCATCTTTCCTAGGAATGACCTTGTTGTTAAATATTGTGCATTATAATATTAATGATGAATAAGTTCGTTTTGATTAAAGATGAAGTTGGTAGTTCCATTGTGTTGAAATTATTAGTATTAGTGGAAATCAACATTTATTTTGATAATAATTGATGTCTGGAGGTTATATTGACCAATTGGGTAATTCACTGGATAAATGACAATTAATTGTTATTAATTCACATGTTTATAACTATGTTTTCACATGTGTGTACTAATAATTCACATGATTTACTATTAGGGGAGTTGGTGCAAGTTTGATAATACTTGCATGACTAAGTTAAAAATGGAGGTATAGATGAAGGTACCAGTCTATAATTAATTTTTTCACATGTTTAGAACTATTGAGTCACATGATTTACTATTGATTCACATGATTTACTATTAAGGGAGGTGGTGCAAGTTTGATAATACTTGCATGACTAAATTAAAAATGAAGGAAAAGATGAAGGTATTATACTGTAATATTTCGAGCCCCAAAATGTGCAATTATGGAAACTATATTTTCCTATAAATAGAACCTCATTCCTTCATTATTTTTCACCAATTCACTAAAGCTATAGAGCAATTATTATAGAGAGAAATTATAGAGAGAAAGAAGAAGAGAAGTTTGCTACCTCACTATTCCAGTATCCAGTTTTCTTCTAAGGTAAGGGATATTATTATTATAGTAAGGGGTATTATTTCTTTCGTATTCATGAAGAGAGTTATTTCTTTCAATATTCTTAAGGGTTGTTATACCATTCTTTATTATTCTATTAGAATAACCTGTCTCTGTGGATTACCGAATTCATGGTGACTGCTTCTTTGTATCCATTCTTTATTAAATTGTGGAAATGATCTGTTTACGTGGATTACCGCATGGCGGGTGAAAATCCATTTGTAGTTTCGTATATTCTATTATACTCGTATGAGATATCATTTCTTTTATACTCGTCATGGAATATCATGTTCTTTGGTATTTTTCTTTTACGAGATACTATTCATGGGTTACTATTCACCTGAATATTATTCACTCGGGTATTTGAGGTACTTTTTATGTCGGGGTACTATTCATGAGGTACTATTCCTGAAGTACTATTCATAGGGTACTATTCACGAGGTACTATTTACCCAAAAAATATATTTCTTTTCTGTCCATATTATTTTTGGTATATGAATATTATTCTTGAATTTTACTCTATAAAGCAGTATCATGTTGACAATTTAGATATTTTTAAACTCTGGATAAATTTAAAGTGGCAAAACTAATGATTTGGCCACCGAAGTTGGCACGTTTTACTGAATACTCGATTGAACTTCTAATTTTTCAAATTAAGTCACTGAACTAATTTTTATTTTCAAATTGGGTCATTCCGTTTAAAAAAGTTGACAGACGTTAATTTTTGTTTATGTGGCACTGACATAGCAAAAAATAAAAAATATTGCTTATGTGGCAACAAAATCAAAAAGCATTTTTAAAATAAAAAAATTAACATTTTAAAGTTTTAAAAATAACAAAAACATAATAAAATAAAAATGTAATTTAAAAAAATAGATTTTTGAAAAAAAAGATTTTTTAAAAAATTTGTTTTAAAATATAGTTTTTATAAAAAATGATTTTTTTAAAAATATACTTTTTTAAAAATGATTTTTTTTAAAAATAGATTTTTAAAAATATAATTTTTAAAAAATCTATTTTTAAAAACATATTTTTAAAAATCTTTTTTTTAAAAAAAAAAGCATTTTTAAAAATTTGTTTTTCAAAAAATCTTTTTATAACTTTAAATTGTTAATTTTTTTATTTTTAAAATCTGCTTTTTGAATTTTCAAAAAATTCTATTTTTGTTCAAAAAATTCTATTTTTAAAAAATTACATTTTTTTAAATAAATCTGATTTTTTTAAAAAATTATTTTTTTAAAAATTGCTTTTTTTAAAAAACTTGTTTTTAAAAGTATATTTTAAAAAAAAATTGTTTCTAAAAATCTATTTTTTAAAAATTCTATTTTTAAAAATTTGTTTTTTCAAAACAATTTTTTTTTAAAAAAAAAATCTATTTTTCAAAAATTTTGTTTTTATTTTTCTATGTTTTTGTTATTTTTAAAACTTTAAAATGTTATTTTTATTATTTTTAAAATCTGTTTTTGATTTTTTTTGCAACATAAGCAATATTTTTTATTTTTTTGCCACGTCAGCGCCACATAACAAAAATTAACGTCTGTCAACTTTTTTTTAATGGAATGACCCAATTTGAAAATAAAAATTAGTTCAGTGACTTAATTTGAAAAATTAAAAGTTCAATCGGGTATTCAGTAAAACGTGCCAGCTTCGGTGGCCAAATCATTAGTTTTGCCAATTTAAAGTATTTAATATTTATCCTTGATTTCGTTTGATTATTGCTTATATCATTGTCATCATCCTCATGCTTATATTGTGATGAAAGTCATCTTTGACTTACGTGCATAGATGGACTTGGTATAATTATGACTAGGGATTATTTGGTATAATCATGACCGTAATGTAACGAATGATGTGGTAAAGGTCCTCATTGGCCTGTAGTTCATTGATGGACAGTTGTTGGTATGATTATAACTAGGGATTAATCGGTATAATCACGACCATTGTTGAAAACACGAATATCCTTGGCCCGTAGTGCATGTATAATTCGTGGTCATAATACTAATGAATATCCTTGGTCGTAGTGCAGGGATGATTCGATGATGTGAATTATTTATTAAGCTGAGTCTCAGCGATAAAATATTGATTATACACTTTTAATTCGTAAAAGATAGTAGATATCATGCTCTACTTGACTCTTCTAAAATACAGTTGTATGTTTGTGGCCTGTAGTGCAAAGATGAATTGTTAATGAATATCTTTAGCCGTAGTGCAAAGATGAATTTATTAGTATGATTATGAGAAAGAATTGTGATTTGGTATAACCATGATTTTTGATGTTTCAGGTAAAGATAGGTGATGAAAATTATCTTCGTCCTGGGTGCGAAGAGGAATTTAGAATCACAATTATGATTATGAGTTATTCACATGATTGTGGACATGAATTATTGATTGATGTTACATATATAAAACATTATTGGTGGACTTTTAACATGGAGGAGATAATAGACATGATGGTCTATTGGACTCTTCTAATGGATTGCTCGTTCCGCTGCAACTATGGTTGAAAAGTTTTACCATCTACCATATGTTCTAAATCTCTGATTTATTACTGATGAAGTCTATTGATAATTTAATTATCTTCAGTCATGATATTCTTTACTGAGCTAGTTGTGCTCACCCTTTTGCTTCACAATTCATTTCGGTAATAAAAGTGTTTTGAATTGAGCGGGGATAACAGGGGAATAGAACGGTGGTCTATAGCTGTTGAGGTTCTTCCTAAATAGTATGGAAATAATTTTATTGAGAACTTTAGATAAGTGTGTCGTATTGTATACGTCATTTGATATTTAATTTTGGTGAACCGAATAGGGTGAGGTGAGCCCAACTTTGGAAGGGTGTTTTGCCACTATCATACAAGATGTCTAATGACATACAACCTCGTGTTATCATAAGACAGGGTTGTGCACATCCATTTGCTGAGTATATCTACGAGCACTACCTATATAATCTTGGAGTTTGTTTGAAATAAAATTCTTAATTGGAGAAAACAAAGATAATTATATGTCAAGAGCAGACTCACCATTGGAAAGAAGATGATAGCAATCTTCTTGTTTTTCTTTGGGGACTATTGGGTCAACCAAGGATAATTCTGTGGACATATGATATCTATCATAACCTAGACGTATGGCCTCCCATGTACGAAGGTTTCCTTAAGTATTTTCCAAAGATTTTAATTTCTAAAACAGTTTTTGATTATACTTTTATGTAAAGTACCATTGTAAGGTTGTGGTCGTGGCACCATGAGAGTTACATTCATTTGTATTTAAACTCACAGTTTAACTGTGGTCGTATTCTGCACGACAGTTCAACAGTTGTATAAATGAAGTTTGTATTTAATTTTTATAGTGTGATATCTGGCGACTCAGAATAGGTCGTGTGGACCTATTTTAGGGGCGTCACAAATGGTATCAGAGCTTAGGGATATGGTCGCTGGCGGAGATATGAGTCTAGAACTAGGAGGGGAAAGACGAGTAATATATTTTGCTAATGTCTGACTTACCTAAGCTGAAATTATTTACCTGATAAGTTGACAAATTGTGATATGTCAATTAACCTTTGTTTTGAAGATATATTCTAGAATGATATCTAAAACACAGGAGATGAGCAATGGGAAAATCATGATACAGAGGAAATAATCAGGAAGGTAAAATTCAAAAAGAAAGCAAGGTTTTCTCATCTCTTCGAACTACCAGGTACGTAAATTTCGAGGGCAAAATTTCATAAGGAGGGGAGATTGTGAGATCCCAAAATTATGAAATGAAAGTATTCAATTTTCTTATAATTATTATTTTATTTAGTAAATGGTTAAATTGAGAAAGGATTAACGTTAAGGGTGATATTTAAAAATTTTAAAAAGTAAGCAAGTTGTTATTCGTTGTGTCAAGGAATATTAGATTGGCCGGGAAATATTCATTTTCATAGGGCATATTCATATGATGACATAATCATTGGTGGACCCCACAACGGGACTATTGTCGTAGTTAGAAAATGACTGAATTATCTTTTTATAAAAATAACGATGAAAGTTTTACCGTTAAACTGTTGAACTACCCGGTAGTAAAAGTACAGTAATACGTATGGTTGCATAGTAGCACACGGTATTGATTATTGATGCATACGTAAGAAGTCACTCAGTTATACTTAATTATTGCTACAGTAATTGCTGCATCATATCTCTCATATTATTGATTCAATTATTGTCACAGTATCATCTGCATAATATTTTATATATTATTAAATCAATAATTGAGACAACAAAGTTATTCATATTATTATTTGTAATATTTACAATGTCTAGAAGTTCTGTCAATGAGAGGTTTAGTCACCTAATAGCGCGCCAATAAAGAGAAATCCTTATCGGAAAGCCCCATCTTTCCTAGGAATGACCTTGTTGTTAAATATTGTGCATTATAATATTAATGATTAATAAGTTCGTGTTGATTAAAGATGAAATTGATAGTTCCATTGTGTTGGAATTATTAGTGTTAGTGGAAATCGACATTTATTTCGATAATAATTGATGTCTGGAGGTTATATTGACCAATTGGGTAATTCACCGGATAAATGAGCAATTAATTGCTATTAATTCACATGCTTATAACTATATGTTCACATGTGTGTCTTATTAATTCACATGATTTACTATTAGGGGAGTTGGTGCAAGTTTGATAATACTTGCATAACTAAGTTAAAAATGGAGGTATAGATGAAGGTATCATTCTATAATTAATTTTTTCACATGTTTAGAACTATTGAGTCACATGATTTACTAT
The DNA here is from genome assembly GCA_020205605.1 of Panax ginseng. Taxonomy (NCBI): domain Eukaryota; kingdom Viridiplantae; phylum Streptophyta; class Magnoliopsida; order Apiales; family Araliaceae; genus Panax; species Panax ginseng. Next base: position 92,506,508 of record CM035134.1, read on the forward strand.
TGATTCATATGATTTACTATTAAGGGAGGTGGTGCAAGTTTGATAATACTTGCATGACTAAATTAAAAATGAAGAAAAAGATGAAGGTATTATACTGTAATATTTCGAGCCCCAAAATGTACAATTATGGAAACTATATTTTCCTATAAATAGAAGCTCATTCCTTCATTATTTTTCACCAATTCACTAAAGCTATAGAGCAATTATTATAGAGAGAAATTATAGAGAGAAAGAAGAAGAGAAGTTTGCTACCTCACTATTCCAGTATCCAGTTTTCTTCTAAGGTAAGGGATATTATTATTATTATAGTAAGGGGTATTATTTCTTTCGTATTCATGAAGAGAGTTATTTCTTTCAATATTCGTAAGGGTTGTTATACCATTCTTTAATATTCTATTAGAATAACCTGTCTGTACGATCTATCGCATGCCTGGTGAATTCATCTGTTATTCCATTCTTTATTATTCTGTTGGAGTAACCTGTCTACGCGGACTACCGCATGCATGGTGAATTTTTCTGTTATTCCATTCTTTATTATTCTATTAGAATAACCTGTTTATGCGGTCTATCGCATGCCTGGTGAATTCTTCTGTTATTCCATTCTTCATTATTCTGTTGGAATAACCTGTCTACGTGGACTACCGCATGCATGGTGAATTCTTTTGTTATTCCATTCTTTATTATTCTGTTGGAATAACCTGTCTGTGCGGTCTCTCGTATGCCTGATGAATTCTTCTGTTATTCCATTCTTTATTATTCATTGGAATAACTTTTATCTGCAGCGGTCTATCGCATGCCTAGTGAATTCTTCCATTATTCCATTCTTTATTATTCATTGGAATAACTTTGCCTCGTGGACTACCGCATGCATGGTGAATTCTTCTGTTATTCCATTCTTTATTATTCTGTTGGAATAACCTGTCTATGTGGATTACCGCATACATGGTGAATGATTCTTTGTATTCATTCTTTATTAAATTGTGGAAATGATCTGTTTACGTGGATTACCGCATGGCGGGTGAAAATCCATTTGCAGTTTCGTATATTCTATTATACTCGTATGAGATATCATTTCTTTTGTACTCGTCATGGAATATCATTTTCTTTGGTATTTTTCTTTTACGAGTTACTATTCATGGGTTACTATTCACCCGATTACTATTCACTCTAGTATTATTCACTCGGGTATTCGGGGCACTTTTCGTGTGGGAGTACTATTCACAAATTACTATTCACCGGTTACTATTCACCCAAATTACTATTCACCCGGATATTATTCACTCGGGTATTTGGGGTACTTTTCATGTTGGGGTACTATTCACGAGGTACTATTCCCGAAGTACTATTCATAGGGTACTATTCACGGGTACTATTTACCCGAAAAATATATTTCTTTTCTGTCCAAATTATTTTTGGTACATGAATATTATTCTTGAATTTTACTCTACAAAGCAGTATCATGTTGACAATTTGGATATTTTTAAACTCTAGATAAATTTAAAGTCTTTAATATTTATCCTTGATTTCGTTTGATTTGATTTTGTTTGATTATTGCTTATATCATTGTCATCATCCTCATGCTTATATTGTGATGAAAGTCATCTTTGGCTTACGTGTATAGATGGACTTGGTATGATTATGACCAAGGATTATTCGGTATAATCATGACCCTAATGTAACGAATGATGTGGTAAAAGTCCTCATTGGCCTATAGTTCATTGATGGACAGTTGTTGGTATGATTATAACCTAGGATTATTCGGAATAATCATGACCATTGTTGAAAACACGAATATCCTTGGTCCGTAGTGCATGGATAATTCGTGGTCATAATACTAAAGAATATCCTTGGCCGTAGTGCAAAGATGATTCGATGATGTGAATTATTTATTAAGCTGAGTCTCAGCGATAAAATATTGATTATACACTTTTAATTCGTAAAAGATAGTAGATATCATGCTCTATTTGACTCTTCTAAAATACAGTTGTATGTCGGCTATTCGTGTGCAAAAGATGAATTGTTAATGAATATCTTTAGCCGTAGTGCAAAAGATGAATTTATTAGTATGATTATGAGAAAGAATTGTGATTTGGTATAACCATGATTTTTGATGTTTCAGGTAAAGATAGGTGATGAAAATTATCTTCGTCACAGGTGCGAAGAGAATTTAGAATCACAATTATGATTATGAGTTATTCACATGATTGTGGGCGGGAATTATTGATTGATGTTACATATATAAAACATTATTGGTGGACTTTTAACATGGAGGAGATAATAGACATGATGGTCTATTGGACTCTTCTAATGGATTGCTCGTTCATTTGCAACTATGGTTGAAAAGTTTTACCATCTACCATATGTTCTAAATCTACGATTTATTCTTGATGAAGTCTATTGATAATTTAATTATCTTGGTCCATGATATTCTTTATCGAAGCTAGTTGTGCTCACCCTTTTGCTTCACAATTCATTTCGGTAATAAAAGTGTTCACGGGTCGAGCGGGGATAACAGGGGAATAGAACGGTGGTCTATAGCTATTGAGGTTCTCCCTAAATAGTATGGAAATAATTTTGTTTAGAACTTTAGATAAGTGTGTCGCATTGTATACGTCATTTGATATTTAATTTTGGTGAACTGAATAGGGTGAGGTGAACCCAACTTTGGAAGGGTGTTTTGCCACTATCATACAAGATGTCTAATGGCATACAACCTCATGTTATCATAAGACAGGGTTGTGCACATCCACTTGCTGATTATATCTACGAGCACTACCTATATAATCTTGGAGTTTGTTTGAAATATAATTCTCAATTGGAGAAAACGGAGATAATTATATGTCAAGAGAAGACTCACCATTGGAAAAAAGATGATAGCAATCTTCTTGTTTTTCTTTGGGGACTATTGGGTCAACCAAGGATAATTTTGTGGACATATGATATCTATCATAACCTAGACGCATGGCCTCCCATGTACGAAGGTTTCCTTGAGCATTTTCTAAAGATTTTAATTTCTAAAATAGTTTTTGACTGTACTTTTATGTAAAGTACCATTGTAAGGTTGTGGTCGAGGCACCATGAGAGTTACATACATTTGTATTAAAACTCACAGTTTAACTGTGGTCGTATTCTGCACGATAGTTCAACAGTTGTATAAATGAAGTTTGTACTTGATTTTGTTAGTGTGATATCTGGCGACTCAGAATGGCTCGTGTGGACCTATTTTAGGGGCGTCACATATTCGTTCTATTGAGGCTTATCAATTGAATGTATGTGTGAATGGTAGTACCGTGTAACACCATATGTCGGGTTGGAAGATACCCGGATTTGGGGGCATCACATGGAATACTCTTCTTTTTAAGGTAAGGGATAATATTTTTGTTCAGTATTTATATGAAATAATATTTTCTTCCATACTCTATAGTATGTAAGTAATATTATTTCGTTTCAAATTTTTTATTCTACACTCATTTTGTTAAAGTTTTGGCTTCTATCCAAAACTTTGCACTTCTTCCAGTATCTTTTCATGGAAATATTATTCTGAGCATTCTTGATAAGTTTTAACTTTTTCATGTCGAAATACTATTCACGGGGTTACTATTCCCGAAGTACTATTCACCCAGTTACTATTCACTCGGGGTACTATTTATGACAAAAATTGATTTCTTTTTGATCCAAATCATTTTTGATACAATATTATTCTTGAATTTTACTCCACAAAGCAGTATCATGTTGACAATTTGGACATTATTGAATTCTGGATAAATTAAATTTTAAATCTTTAAAAATTTATCCTTTGCTTTCTTTTAATTGAATTCTTATATCATTGTCATCATCCTCATGCTTATATTGTTATGAAAGTCATCTTTGGCTCGTAGTGCATAGATGGACTTGGTATGATTATGACCAGGGATTATTCGGTATAATCATGACTGTAATGTTACAAATGATGTGGTAAAAGTCCTCATTGGCCCATAGTGCATTGATGGACAGTTGTTGGCATGATAATGACCATTGATGAGAACACGAATATCCTTGGCTCGTAGTGCATGGATAATTTATGGTTGTGATACTAATAAATATCCTTGGCCATAGTGCAAGGATGATTCGATGATGTGGATTATTTATTAAGCTGAGTCTCAGCGATAAAATTGATGATAAATCCTTTTAAATCATAGAAGATAGTAGATATCGTGCTCTACTTGACTCTTCTAATGGATTGCTTGTTCCGCTGCAATTAAACTTGATGTCTATTGTATTTTATCAGTTTAACATTGCTGAAGGCTAATGATAATTTATTCTGCATTATCTTAATCATAATATTTCTTACTAGGCTAGTTGAGCTCACCCTTTGTTTTGATTGTTCTCTTCAAGAAATGAGAATATAGCTGGGACTAGTTGGGGAACGGAGTGACGGTCCAGATGTTTGCATTAGTAGTCCTCACTATTCTGTGAAATAGTGTGATAATAAATGTATTGAGGACTTATTTTTAGTTTGAATACTGTCTAGAAGACAATTTTGTATTAAAACTCACAGCTCATGTTGTGTATTTAAGTTTGTATTTGTATTCTGTACCATGTATTTGGTGACTCAGAATCGGTGATGTATACCTATTTTGGGGGCGTCACAGTTATGTCCTCCGGATACATGGTGGGAGGAGTTCTTATAGATGGGGGATCATCCTTAAACATCTGCCCTTATGCCACCTTAGAGAAAATGAACATCAATCTCAACGAGATCCGAAGAAGCCATACAATTATCAAAGCTTTTGATGGATCCCGACGAAATGCTGTCGGATAGATTGAACTACCTGTGGAGATTGGTCCACATACATTCTGCATATCCTTTCAGGTGCTAAAAATAGCTATAGGATACAACCTACTTTTGGGAAGACCGCGGATTCACATTGTTGGAGCCGTCCCTTCCACCTTTCATTAGCAGCTCAAATATATCATTAACAGTAGTCTGGTCACTGTTAATGCTGAGCCAGAATGTCCTGTACAAGGTGAGATATAACTCATCAGTTTCAATTCAGAAGTTGAGCCTGTCAGCTTCCAGGCCCTTGAGTTGAGAAACACTCACTATCAACCCATTGGGGCGCCACCTCTGAATCCCAGAGTTTCTGCTGAGGTAATTTCGACAAGTCAAGAGATGATATCCTTGGGTTTTCAGCCTAGACAAGGGCTAGGAAAGGATCATCAGGGCATCAAGCGCCCAGTTAAAATTCCCAGTCAAATAGAGATAACCGGGCTAGGCTATTCTTCTGGGTCCACTCATAGGAATCCTCACAAGCACAAACAGATTCCTTCATCTTCAGCCACACGACGATTATCTCAACCTACAGATGCTGAGCCGGTACAGCCTTCATTAAAGGTTCATGCCCATATGGTAGCTATGTTGTTTCCTAAGCTGATACCGGTCAAAGGAAAGGAAGTTTTGATTCCAGACCTCGAGGCAGAGGGAAAGGATCAAAGACGTAAACAAGATATTGCAAGGAGGTTGTCAAACATGCGCGTCATAGTCCATACGGAGGGTATGAACAGAGACATTCCTGATGATGATTGTCCAGACATCATGGTCATCATTCAAGAGAAGGAGGACGACAACAACCCCTTCATCACGGCTATCCATCAGGACTTCACCCTTGGCAATTAGAGAAGTACTCTTTGTATTTGCTGACAAGGGTAAAAAGGGCAGAAACTCCCTCTGCCCTGTAGATAACTATAACTGTTTACTTTTGTTATACAGTATTAGCAGTTATTTTTATCATTACATGCTAACACTTTGTATGATTGAACAGTTTCATATATTAAGTGAAAGCATTTTGTTTCATGAATCTAAAGTTAGATGTGCCTAAACTTGCTGATGAGGTTCCTATTCTCCACCAGGACTGTAACTTTGATGTAAAGTTGGACTCAGACTTGATGGAAATACAAGAGGATTATAAGATACCTTAGGTGATCAAAGAATAGGTTGAAGACAAACCCAAGCCAAATCTTGATCAAACCTCCTCTTTTAACCTCGGAACCTCAGAAACCCCAAACAAATCCAGATTGGTGTGGACCTTACTCAAGACCAAAGGAATGACATGGTTACTCTATTGACCTAATTCCAGGATGTGTTTGCATGGTCTCATGAAGACATGGTCGGTTTGTCAACTGACATCGTCATCCATCACCTCCCCATCAGAGAGGGATTTAAGCCAGTCAGGCAGAAGCTCAGGCGATTAAACCTGAGTGGAGTTTAAAAGTTAAGGAAGACATTGTGAAACAATTTCAAGCCGGCATCATCATGGTGTCAACATACCTTGAGTGGTTATCCAACATAGTTCCCGTGCCTAAACCTGGAGGGAAGGTGCGAGCTTGCGTGGATTACAGGGATCTAAATAAAGCTTGTCTTAAATATAGCTTTCTCATGCCATTCATTTACTCCTTTGTTGATTGTTTTGCAGGGTACCATCAAATCATGGTTGCTGAAGAGGATCGTGAGAAAACTGCATTCATCACTCCTTAGGGAACCGTTTGCTACAGACGGTTGTCATTCGGCCTCATCAATGCTCAAGCTACCTACTAGTGAGCCATGATGGATCTTTTCCATGATCTAATGCACAAAGAGATTGAAATCTATGTGGATGACATCATTATCATGTCCTGAAGGGAGGAAGACCACCTATATTATCTCAAAAAGCTCTTCAACAGGTTACATAAGTACAACTTGAATTTGAATCCAGCTAAATATGCCTTTGGCGTGAAATCAGGCAAGTTGCTAGGATTCCTAGTCAGCCATGAAGGGATTGAATTGTATCCCACCAAAATCCAAGCCATCGCGGAAATTCCCATACCTCGGACAGAGAAGAAAATATGGGGATTTTTGGGAAGAATCAACTTCATCAGCCGATTCATTTCCCAACTCATAGTAACCTGTGAGCCTATCTTCAAGTTGCTAAGGAAGAAATCCTCCATGAAATGGAATGATGAGTGTCAGAAAGCCTTCCTTACAATCAAAGAGCAACTAGTCAAAGCTCCTATTTTGGTACCTCCCAGGGATGGTGTTCCCTTGTTCATGTACCTGTCAATTAATTACAATGTCATGGGCTGCATGCTGGGACAAAAAGATGATAGAGGCCAAGAACGAGCTATCTATTACTTCAGTAAAAGATATAGCAGTAGTGAACACAAGTACACTCTGATAAAGAAAACTTATTATCCTTTAGCATGGGCTTTCATGAGGTTACAACATTACCTCCATGGTCACACAACCCATCTCATATCCCTCGTGGATCCTCTCAAGTACGTGTTCAGCAAACCCATGTTGAATTGTCGACTGTCTAGATGTCAGTTGATCTTACATCAATTTGACATAGTCTACGCGACTCAAAAGTCTGTCGAGGGTCAAGGAATTGTGGATAAAATGGTCGTCGCACCTTCAGGGGATTTCAAACCCTTGGAAACATACTTCCCCTATGAAGGGGTAATGATAGTTCAGCTACACCGTCAGGACAATACACACCAATCATGGAAGATGTATTTTGATGGAGCTGTAAACATGGATGGTTCTGGGGCTGGAGTAGTTCTAGTATCCATTACGGGGGAGTAGAAACCCATCGCCATCAAATTATAGTTTGTCAACACCAACAACACAGCTGAGTATAAAGGTTGTATCATGGGGTTGAAACTTGCCCAATCAATGGGCATCAGATGGTTAACTGTCTTTGGAGATTCTGAATTGGTAATTAGACAAACCACGTGGATCTATCACACCAAAGAGCTACATTTGCTTCCTTACCATCGGTAGGTTATACAGATGGCTTTAAGGTTTGAAGAAATAACCTTCCTCCACATTCCTCGGAATAGGAATGATTTTACGGATGCACTAGCAACTCTGGCCTCCTAGATTAACATACTTGACAAGGAAGACATGCTAAACATCACATTTTCCCCTGTAAAAGGATCCAGCCTATGGGAACTACATCGGAGAAGTATCGGATGAATTACCTCACATCCAACACCCTTGGTATCAGCATATCAAGGAGTATCTATGAGATGGATCTACACCTGCTAAGGTGAGTCCTACTGAAAGAAAGCGGATCCATCGAATGCCTATGAAATTCTACCTGAACGGGGATGCACTCTACAAAAGAGATGCAGGATTAGGTCTCCTCAGATGTCTAGACAAAGACCAAGCTCAGAGGCTCATGGATGAAATCCATGGTGGATTATGTGGCCCACATATGAGCGGCCCTCTACTTGTCAAGAAAATCCTAAGAATAGGGCATTATTGGCTTTCTCTCAAGGCTGACTATGATGATCACATAAAGAGATGTTACCAATTCCAAATCCATACGAATTCTATCCACGCCCCTCCAAGGGAACTCCACAATATGAGTTCGCCCCGGCCCTTCTCAATGTGGGGAATGGATGTAATTGTGCCCATCGAGCCCAAAGCCAGTAATGGGCATCGATTTATCTTCACCATGATCGACTACTTCACCAAGTGGGTAGAAGCAGCCTCCTTCCCCAAGGTTACTATACAAGTTATCATTGGCTTCATTAGAAATAATGTCATTTATTGATATGGACAACCATAGGTGATTGTGTCAGACAACGCCAAAAACCTTAAAAACAAAATGATGGAGGAGTTATGCAGTAAATTCCACATCAAACATCTCAACTTCGTCATCTATCGTCCAAAGAAGAATGATACTGTTGAAGCGGCTAATAAAAATATCAAAAAGATCATGCAAAAGATGTTTGCCAATCACAAAGGATGGTCTGACCTGTTGCCTCTGACTCTATTAGCCTACAGAACATTAATGCACACTTCCACTGGGGCAACCCCCTACTCTTTAACCTATGGAATGGAAGTAGTGCTCCCCGTAGAGGTGGAAATGGAATCCCTCAGAGTGTTGATAGATGCTCAGCTGGATGAAGACCAATGGTTACAAGATAGGTATCACCAATTGTCTCTAATAGATGAAAGGAGAGTCGTTGCCATCTTCCATGGTCAATTATATCAACAGAGGATTTCCAGATCCTACAACAACAAATTCTGGCTACGGAAATTCAAAGAGCATGACTTGGTCTTGAAGAAAATTCTTGACAACCAAGATCAATCCAAAGAAAAATTCGCCCCAAATTGGGAAGGCCCGTTTGTTGTCAAGGAGGTATTGACAGGAGGAGCTCTCAGATTACTGGAGATGGATGGCGATGAATTTCCGTAACTCATTAACTCAGACACCGTGAAACGGTACTATGTCTGAAGTTACCTGCAAGCTAACATCCTAGTTTTGGATCACCAGGTCCCCAATCAGTTCAGGTTTTCAAACCCATCACTACGTATAACTTTCATTCACATTTGTTTGCCCCATCAGGGACAAACATACCTTTTAAACCAGTAGCCTGGTTTCAGATCATCAAATCCTTCACTCAACTCAGGTTTTCAAAACCTTTCCCACCTTTAGTTTGTCCCACTCGAGATAAACATTTTATACCTTCAGTTTTGTCCCACCAAGGATTAAACTTTTCACATCTTTAGTTTGTCCTGTACATGGGATCAAACTTTTCATCTGCAGTCTATCCTTTACATGGGGCAAACAATGCAGACCTGATCTCCCCAATACATGGGAGAACGTAGGCAGCCATTTTTATGGTCCAGTCTAACTACATAAAAAATAAAAAACATCTCTACACCCTTTTCACATACAACTTTGAACCTTTTACACCAGGCTCGAATTACGCAGACCTGTTCTCCTCTTCAATAGGAGTACATAGGCAGCCATTCATGGTTCGGTCTTACACCTACCAAAACATAAAAACTTGTCAACGGTACTGGGATCATATTTCAATCCACCACACTTCATTGGCTTAGACCAAAGTGATGGAATTACCTGGTCTCCTCACACAAATTGGAGAATCGGCGACCATCTAAGATGTTGTTGAATCCTCAAAGAGAAACACCAATCCATAAGAGATGGAACTACCTTGGCTCCCCCATACAAAGGAGTATCGGGGACCATCTGTGGTGCGGTCAACCTCAGAGAGGAAAGCCGCACTCCTCTCCATAACCACATATAGAAACTAGTACCAAGACACCAAAGGGTAGGGAATACACACAGATCAACAATCCATTCTGAAAGATCCTGATACATCTCAATGTGCGTCCATCAAGGGGGAGTTCAGAATACATTAAGATCATAAGCCCTGGAGAAATAGGTAAATATCAAGCAAGTAACAAAGCATAACTAAAAGGGAAGTGCATTAAAATATATTTCCCTACCATATATAATGTTGTTTGATATATACAATGTGTATTGTACATGACAAAAATGGCTAAGCTAGTCTATGCAGGAAAATACATGCCCATCTACAAACCAGTGGATATGTGTGCTATCAGATCCAACATAGCATCTCTCTCAAAAGAATGGGGTAACACTGTGAGCTTCTACCCAAGGGTATCACCATGAGCTAACAGATCCACAGCCAACTGCATGGTGACACTATGCTCATCATTATAGGTGCTCATCTCTATAATGATAACAGTAGTATGAGACCTCACTGCAGTACTATCTATAACAGCAACATCTCGGGAAGATATAGTGCCATCCCGCTCAATAATCACTACATCTCTGGATGATCTAGCCTCATCCCGCTCAGGAATAGCAGTATCTCTATGAGCTAAGCCATCATCTCTCTGTAATAGACCGACATCTCTAATAGCAAGAGTTGTCAACATCAAGGCCTTAGCCTGATCTCTCTGATATGTCGCCAGATGCATACTCTGCTCTAAATACTCTGTCGAATGCGGGGTCACAGTAGTAGTCATAGTGGGAGAATCAACAAGAGCTGTTGCCAACCCAGCAAATAGCTCCTCCTTAGTGGGAGAATCAGCGTCCTCCATGGGCTCCCCAATGTTAAAATCAATCCCCGACACGGTGGATATAACCTCAGTCGATGTAGTCTCTGCCTCCATCCATGCAGAATACTCTATAGAATGGCCCGGATGGCTAACAAAAAACTCATCCCTCTCACGCAAAGCCTAACAGGAATACACCCTGGATCTATCCTCTGTTGACAAATGCCGAGAAGATAAATGCTAACCCAATGCCCCCTGAAAAGGATGAAAATCCTAAAACTGGTTGAACTACGCCATCATAGCCAGTACTGGGTGATACATGGTCATGCCCCTTAAACCAGCCAGAGGGAGATAATCCATGCCTAATGCATGGGTAATGAAGTTATAGGGAGAACTAAGCCCTGAACACAGCAAAATGTCAAATGGATCCTTGATCCCTGCTAAGAACACCGACCAGGATGCAGCATCTGTACACTCCGCTAGCTGAAAGGAGTAAGACATGGCTATCTCATGGGAAAAAAATACCCATGCCATCGGAAGGTACCAATAGGTCTCAAGTACATGAACCACACATACAACAAGACCGAGCTGCCTGTAAATACTCCTGCATAATGGGTATGGCAATACATGGTTGACCTCAATTTCTCTGCCATAATCATCGGTATAATGGTAAGACCCTCCTTGAGAGCTCTCATTGCCATAACAACACTGATGTCTAGATGATCTATATACAGTGGCATGTACAAATAAACCACTACACACATCATAAGTACGTCTACTCTGGCAATATGCCACGGATCCTCCGACGTGGTAAAATCCCCGGAGTGTTGCGTATAACTATCCACACGGCCAAATCTTTCTATCAAAAAATGTTGGCACACTACATGACCAAAGATGATCTCATCCTAGACTACTCTTCGCCTAAACCTGGTGAGGGTCATGAACTGTCGGCTCATATCGCTGATAGCCATCAGAGTGCAAGGCCTGTCCAGTGGCAAAGCCATCAACCGCTCATACTCCTCTAAGGTGGGAGTCAACTCATGGGTCTCACATTGGAACACCTACCTATCTGGTACCTAATGCTCTAGCATGCCCTCTACAAAACCCACAGGAACCTGGAACATTAGGAGGGTCATGGAGTGCTACAGTAGCTGATCCACAGTCATCCGATCTGGAGGTGATAAACTATCATACCATGATCTCAAACATGAGGCTACCAATTCTGGTGGGGTATGATCAATGCGGCTAACTGTCGAACAAGACATTTGTGTGGGTCGTATCATAAGACCATCCAGGGGTCAATGCTGAACATCTTTAGACACACATATGCATAATATAATACATGCATGATAAATAATAGATGGCAATATGATGCAGGGAATTAAAAATAGCATACATACATTCCTAAGTACATCATCATCTAATACATCATCTCTGTGTACAACTGGAAAATATAGGGAAATGGGGCACAGACGCCCAACAACTAGCAGAGGCCTATTAATAGATATAACGAGAATGGGGCATAACCACCCATTATCTAACAGAGGCTTATCAAAAGATATAGCGAGAAATACATCTAAAGAGGTTAATTATGTTGATATCTACATTATATATCCTATCCATCTGATGTAACTCCTTTTGAGTCACTAGATCTTCGCTAAGAGGGATGTCAAGCCTATACAATGGAGGATCTGCGCTGACAAAGCCATATGGGTCACCTGAAGGGCCAGCCCCATAGCTAGAAGGATAAAAAGTATCTGCCTCTGAAGGATCTCTACTCAAATGCCGGATGAAAAAATGTGCCCGATCCAACTTCCAGGTCAAACTTTCAATCTACGTCAAATAAGTAGGATCTCGGACGTAGGCCATCCAATCTGTCATCATCACGGATCGAGGAACCCTATCCCCGATGAACTGAGTGGCACGGGTCTGGGCTCCGATGGTACGAGGGGACCACCAGCAGTAGAATACCTCCTGAGTAAATAGACCCTCTGACAACGTAAAGCTGTCAACTCCCATCAACGGGATATCACTGATAAGCGATTGCGACACAAGCCAATAATGCCTGGAAGGAGGCAAGATTGGTACACGAATCTCTCCTATAATACTCCTGATAGCGCGTTTTCCCAAATAGAGCTCCCAGTCTCCATCTGTGAAGAGAGGAATCTGACAGGTGATATCACATACTCGACACCAGTCGGATACCCAGGATAGGGAATCCAAGTGATGACATCAGTTGTCAATAGCTCCAGCTGTAAGTGACAATGGGTGAAACCCTCAGCTATAAGAACCTCCACTAAAGTGGAGTGATTCCATCGTCGTCCTCGTGGACAGGTATCTGGACGTAACACACTAATAGGGCGCACGCATGGGAGCCACTCATAGGCCAAAAACTGCCAATACATGGAAAACATCTGCGATCAGTCAACACTCTTAACCTGTACATGGGAAATAAAAAGAGAAATACTCACCAGTAAAAACGGGTAAAATCCTAGCCAAGCCTCTATCAAGCCTTTTGAACGCATGCGCATTCTCCTGAGGAAAAAGGCCAAGGTATAGGAGCCCCAGTCATACTCTTCAATATGGTCCACCTCTCGTGCGGTGCTAACTATGACGCCCCCAAAATAGGTATACATCACCTATCTTGAGTCGCTAAATACATGGTACAAAATTCAAATACAACTTAATTATACAACAGTCGTGTAAAATACGACAAAACATAATCTAAGAGTTTTAATAAGAATATTGTCATCTAGACAATATCCACACTCAATGGAGTCCTCATTACATTTATTATCACACTATTTTATAGAATAATTAGTCATCTGGACTGTCAATCCCTTCCCCGACTCGTCCCAGCTATATTCTCATTTCCTGAAGAGAATAGTGAAAGAAAGGGTGAGCTCAACTAGCCCAGTAAGAAATATTATGACTAAGATAATGCAGAATAAATTATCCTTAGCCTTCAACAGTATAACAACTGATAGCGTATAAAAGACAACAAGTTTTAGATCAACAACTGCAACGGAATAAGCAATCCATTAGAAGAGTCAAGTAGAGCATAAAATCTACTATCTTCTATGATTTAAAAGTTTTTCAACAATTTTATCACGAGACTCGACAATAAATAAAATCGAATCATCCCCGCATCACGGCCAAGGATATTCATGTAATCATCAATGCTCATGATTATCTTAGAATAATCCACGGTCCTAATCATACCAACAACTCGTCCATCAATGAACTACAGAGGCCAATGAGGACTTTCACCATCATTCGTCACATTACTTACGGTCATGATTATACCGAATAATCCCTGGTCATAAACATACCAACTCCATCTATGCACGTAAGCCAAAGATGACTTTCATCACAATATAAGCATGAGGATGATGACAATGACATAATAATTCAATAAAACAAGTTCAAGGATAAATTTTAAAGATTTATAATCTAATTTATCCAGAAATCAATAACATCCAAATTGTCAATATGATACTGCTTTGTGGAGTAAAATTCAAGAATGCTCAGAAGAATATTTCCATGAAAAGATAATAGATGAAGCACAAATATCCAGGATATTCTACTAATTTCATGGAGTATATAAGCCAAAACTTTAACCAAATGAGTATACTAGAATATATGAAACTGCAAATGGATAGTCCACACAGACAGGTTATCCCAACAGAATAATAAAGAATGGAATAACAGAAGAATTCACCATGCATGCGGTAGTCTGCGTAGACAGGTTATTCTAATAGAATAATAAAGAATGGAATAACAAAAGAATTCACCAGGCATGCGGTTGTCTGCGTAAATAGGTTATTCCAAAAGAATAATAAAGAATGGAATAACAGAAGAATTCACCAGGCATGCGGTAGTCCGCATTGACAGGTTATTCCAACAGAATAATAAAGAATGGAATAACAGAAGAATTCACCAGACATATGGTAGTCCGCACAGACAGGTTATTCCAACAGAATAATAAAGAATGGAATAACAAAAGAATTCACCAAGCATGTAGTAGTCCGCACAGACAGGTTATTCCAAGAATAATAAAGAATGGAATAACAACCCTTACGAGTATTGAAAGAAAATAACTCTCTTCATGAATACGAGAGAAATAATACCCCTTACCTTAGAAGAAAACTGGATACTAGAATAGTGAGGTAGCAGACTTCTCTTCTTCATTCTCTTTTATAATTTCTCTCTATAATAATTGCTCTTGTGAGACTTAGTGAATTGGTGAGAATGAAAGAAGAATGAGCTTCTATTTATAGGAAAATATACTTTCGATAATTGCACGTTTTGGGCCTCAAAATATTACAGTATAATACCTTCCTCTTTTTCTTCATTTTTAATTTAGTCCTGCAAGTATTATCAAACTCACACCACCTCCCCTAATAGTAAATCAGGCGAATTAATAGTTCATTCATGTGACTCAATAGTATAATCATGTGAAAAAACTAATTAAAGTATAGTACCTTCAACTATACCTCCATTTTTAATTTAGTCATGCAAGTATTATCAATCTTGCACCAACTCCCCTAATAGTAAATCATGTGAATCAATAGTACACACATGTGAACACATAGTTATAAGCATGTGAATTAATAGCAATTAATTGCTCATTTATCCAGTGAATTACCCGATTGGTCAATATAACCTCCAAACATCAATTATTATCGAAATAAATGGCGATTTCCACTAACACTAATAATTCCCACACAATGGAAATATAAATTTCATCTTTAATCAACACGAACTTATTCATCATTAATATTATAACTCACAATATTTAACAACCAGGTCATTCCCAGGAAAGAGGGGACTTTTCGATAAGGATTTCTCCTTATTAGCGCGCAATTAGGTGACCAAACCTCTCCTTGACAGAACTTCTAGACATTATCAATATTGCAAATAATAATATAAATAAATTTGCCGTCTCAATTATTGATTTAATAATATAACATATTATGCAGATGATATTATGACACCCCCAAATCTAGGTACTTCATTCCAACAAGATTTGGTGCTCACTATCCATACATTCATACTATCTACCCAAATAAATAAAATTTAAATCATAAATCCTTCCCTTAAATAGGGTTACATTAATAAATTCAAAAATAATCCCAAGTTCTCTAACCTTTAAACATCATTCAAGTGCGGAAATAAAATTTATTACATTTATTAAAAAGTCTAAGATCATCATAATAAATAAAAGTATAAATCAGCATCACTTGTACAATTTCCCCTTTCTTTTGCTAGTTGAAGGTTCATCTACCTTCTCCACTTTAGCTACAATGAGTTTATAAAAATGCAAGAGTTAGCAAAACGATTGCTCATTAAATATAACAATGAATCAACAAGAGTATAATAATAACTGCCAATAATAGGCTCATTAAGATTGGATAGTACTCTAACAATGATAATCAGGAACTGGAATCCAAAATATGGAATATATCTAACTGAGGGTCATAAGACCATGAACTATGTCCACAGTTGCGAGTAATCTTTCAACTCCAACTTTAATGAAATCGCATAAGACTATAAGGACTCCTCGTGCCTTAGGGGATCACCCATCATACAATGTGTATTGTGCACAAACATTTTAACGCTACGCGTAAGTTATCCCCTAATAATAATAGGGTTGTTCATCTCAGTATTTAGAGTACAAGTCCGCACCAAAGAAAGTTTGGTTTGGATAAGCTTCCAAGGGTAATTTGAAGTTTAACGAACATCAACTAGAGGACTAGTTGAATCAATAGTGTTTGATAATTACAACATAACTTAGAACAATTGGGAATCATAAATGAACTGGTTATACATATCAAACTCATGCTTGAAATAACTATAGAGCATAAGTATTCAATAAAATGAGTAAAATGGTTAACCTTTGCTTGAATAATAAATAAGCTAAGGTTAGAGTCTTATAACATTAGAAATGAAACTACTGAACATACATTAACTGGTAGCAAGCTGGAAACTAAAAACTTGCCCAACATGGTATTAAATTCAAGCAAGGATTAAAAATTGTTCCAAAATAAAGACGAGAGTCCAAACTGTGTTCATTATACAAAAAGGTAACTTAAGAAACTTGCTTAACTATAAACAAGTTAGAATGAATCAACAAAAATGAGAATTCAAATAACATTAGAGTTAAAGTTTGCTCGAATGAACTCTAGGAATAATTGACTTATTCAATCAACAATTGAAATAGAAAGCTTGCTCAATTAAGGAATAAAGCTACATAATGTAATATTGGAACTAGTTCAACGAAAGTAAAGAATTAGGAAACTTTCTCAATATAAAAGATAGAGTTTAGAAACTTGCTCAATGTGAATATAGAGTTAGAAAACTTGCCTCGGGCATAAGCTACAATACTAAACTCACGTTCACCTACACATTGGTTTAGAACCACATTATCTATTAGATATGCTAACATACCATACATGTACATTTCTAGTTAAACTTACCATTTAAGCACAAGTATTTTAGAAACTCCAAGTGTTTACTTTGAAACACTTGCCTAACATTCATTTTGTATACCAAATTATAGCATAATGCATTCTCGATTTGCTAACCATTTTTACAATTTTGAATTCATAATCCACATCACAAGACTCTATT
Source organism: Panax ginseng (assembly GCA_020205605.1). Classification (NCBI taxonomy): domain Eukaryota; kingdom Viridiplantae; phylum Streptophyta; class Magnoliopsida; order Apiales; family Araliaceae; genus Panax; species Panax ginseng. Next base: position 92,523,993 of record CM035134.1, read on the forward strand.
TAACCTTGTTGTTACAAGTTGGACACATTACCATAACCTTTATCTAAGCCACAAAGAACGACCAAAGTCTGCAGAATTAGCAGACTTCAGAGTCTTGAAATGGGCACTGGCGCTACGCCATGAAGTTTTATCTTGTGATGCAACCCGCTTGCGCCAATTGTGCGCCTGCGCCACTTTCTGAAACTTCGAGCTTTTGTAGAAAAAAGTTTTTGACACTTTTCTTAAGTCAACTAACACGAATTTCACCCACCAAACAGTGATAATAACACGTAAAATAAATATATGACTATCATAGACATGATTGCTAACACATACAATCACTTAACACAATTTAACAACCACTAAAACTATTTTAATTTCTCAATTTTTCATGTTTTCATATAAAACTCCATTGTCTTGACATTCATCCTAAAAATCATCATTGTAAATTCATTACATGACCAATTCATCTCATTCAAATTACATTATGTTCGTATCTCAACAAACTAGCATAAACAAACATCAATTAACATCTTAGCATGCAATTTGACCATCAAAATTGATACTTACATAGCTATATATGAAAACATAAACACTGATATCATTTTCTTTTACTGTTATCCAAAAATTAACATGCGATTTCCTTATTTGACCTAAACGCTAGCATTATAAACATATACAATTGCAATTACCAACTATATAAATCCACAATTCAACAATTGCTTATAACAGAACATGAGAAAATTCTTGCCGTGAAATACATATACACGTATATACACATATATATAACTCTAAGGTTGTGAACATACCTTCAATTAGCGTGTAATTCTTGCTACGATCACTGGAACTGTTGTGAAGATTCACAGGTTTCCTCCCAATTCTCTCAAGCTCTCTATCACTCTCTCTGAACTCAGACTAAGCCAATATCCAACAGACCAACTAGTATGCGTAATAACAAAATACAAAACGATATGGCCTTAATAAGCCTCATCGCCATAAACAAATAACGATATATTATATTTATTATTTTATTTATATTATTAAATTTAAATTTCAAAAATTAGAAATATCAAAAGCCATAAGGCTTGTTTGGGAAACCATTTAAATTTTAAAGAATTAAAATACTTAAGCCTTATTTGGCAAAAACTAATTTAAATCCTTTTTAATTTATTTTAATAAACACTTTAGTTTATAAATTATAATCACATATTATTTTCATATCCAACATTAACCCATTAAATTAATCATATACTATATTTTAATTAAATATAGCATTTAACAAATATCACCAAATTATAATTTTCAATATAACTTTATTTAATAATTTAACATATCATCTAAATTATTAAATCAACACAACAACATAACACCTCATGTTATATTACAAACCTATAAATTATAAATTAATGTAATTTAGAAAATTCTCTAATACATTTAGATTCATCAACCATCACATCAATAATAACAAAATACGTAATCCAACTGACCAACTAGTATGCGTAATAACAAAATACAAAACTGATATGCCCTTAATATGCCGCATCAGTTACAACAAATAACGTATATATTATATTTATTATTTTATTTATTTTATTAAATTTAAATTTCAAAAATTAGAAATATCAAAAGCCGTAAGTGTAAGACCCCAACTTTTATGAATAAAGAATAATTTTCTCAAAATATATTTTTGAATATTATGGTGTGGATTTGATATGATGTTATAGTTGTGGGTAATATTTACAAATTTTGCAAAGTAAGCAAGTGGTTATATAATATTCGATTGGTCGGGGAATATTCATTTTAACGGGGATTATTCGTACGACGACACAATCATTGGTGGACCCCACAACGGAAGTATTCTAGTAAAACGACATAATTATCTTTTTATAAAATAACGGCGGAAGTGTTACCGTTAACACTGTTGAACTACCCAATAGTAAAAGTACAGTAATATGCGTGGTGGCATAGTAGCACACGGTATTGATTATTGATGCTTACGTGAGAAGTCACTCAGTTATACTCAATTATTGCTACAGTAATTGTTGTATCATATCTCTCATATTATTGATTCGATTATTGTCACAGTATCATCTGCATTATATGATATATTATTAAATCAATAATTGAGACGACAAAGTTATTCATATTATTAAATTACAATATTTACAATTTCTAGAAGTTCTGCCAAGGAGAGGTTTGGTCACCTAATTGGGCGCCAATAGGGAGAAATCCTTATTGGAAAGTCTCCTCTTTCCTGGGAACGACCTGGTTGTTAAATATTGTGAGTTATAATATTAATGATGAATAAGTTCGTGTTGATTAAAGACGAATTTGATAGTTCCATTATGTTGGGATTATTGATGTTAGTTACATCTATTCCGATGATAATTGATGTCTGGGGGTTATATTGTTAAATTGGGTAATTTATCAGATAAATGAGCAATTAATTACTACTAATTCACATGCTCATATAACTATTTGTTCACATATGTGTACTATTAAGTCACATTCACTTACTATTAGGGGAGTTGGTGCAAGATTGATAATACTTGCATGACTAAGTTAAAAATGGAGGTATAGATGGAGGTATTATACTGTAATTCGTATTTTCACATGTCTAGAACTATTTGTTCACATGATTTACTATTGAATCACATTATTTACTATTAGGGGAGGTGGTGCAAGTTTGATAATACTTGCAGGACTAAATTAAAAATGAAAGAAAAGTTGGAAATATTGTACTGTAATATTTCGAGCCCCAAAACGTGCAATTATCGAAACTATATTTTTCTATAAATAGAAGCTCATTCTTCCTTCATTTCTCACCAATTCACTAAAGCTTTAGAGCCATTATTATAGAGAGAAATTTATAGAGAGAAAGAAGAAGAGAAGTCTGTTACCTCACTATTCCAATATCCAGGTCTTCTTTTTGAGGTAAGGGTATTATTTCTTTTGTATTCTGAAGAGAACTTACATTATTCCATTCTTTATTATTACATTGGAATAACTTTTGTATCTGCGATCTACCCTATACTTGGTGGAATTCTTCTATTATTCCATTCTTTATTATTACGTGGAATAACTTTTGTTTCTGTGATCTACCCTATACTTGGTGAAATTCTTACATTATTCCATTATTTATTATTCTATTGGAATATCACATGCATGCGTTTCACGCCGCACAGTTCCATTATTTATTATTCTGTAGAAATAACCTGTTTATGCTAAGTACCGCATGCATTGTGATTTCTGTAGTTATTCCATTCTTTATTATTCTGTTGGAATATCATGTCGGTGCGTTTTACGCCGGACCTGGTTCCGTTATTTATTATTATATTGGAATAACCTGTCTATGCGAAGTACCGCATGCATGGTGATTTTTGTTGTTATTCCATTCTTTATTATTCTGTTGGAATATCCTGTCTGTTCATTTTACGTCGGACCTGGTTCCGTTATTTATTATTCTGTTGGAATAACCTGTCTATGCGAAGTACCGCATGCATGGTGATTTCTTTTGTTATTCCATTCTTTATTATACTTAGTTGATTAATGTTTTGACTTCTATACTCCATGAAATTTGTGGAATATCCTTGATATTTGCGCTTCATCCAGTATCTTTTCATGAAAATATTCTTCTATGCATTCTTGAATTTTACTCTACAAAGAAGTATCATGTTGACAATTTTACGTTATTAGCTCCTAGATAATTTAACTCTTGAACTTGTTTTATTGAATTATTATGTCATTGTCATCATCCTCATGCTTATATTATGATTAAAGTCATCTTTGGCTTACGTGCATAGATAGACTTAGTATGATTATGACCAGGGATCATTCGGTATAATCATGACCTGTAATGTTATAAATGATATGGTAAAAGTCCTAAATGGCCTGTAATGCATTGATGGACAGTTTTTGGTATGATTATGACCAGGGATTGTTCGGTATAGTCATGACCATTGATGATTTAATGAATATCATTGGCCCATAGTACAAGGATGATTAGATGATGTGTTTTATTTATTAAGCTGAGTCTCAGCGATAAAAATTGATGAAAACATTTTAAACCATAGAAGATAGTAGATTTTATTCTCTACTTGACTCTCTTAATGGATTGCTTTTTCTACTGCAGTTAAACCTGATGTCTATTGTATTTTATTAGTTTAACATTTTTTAAAGACTAATCATAATTTATTCTGCATTATCTTAGTCATAATATTTCTTACTGGGCTAGTTAAGCTCACCCTTTCTTTCACGGTTCTCTTCAGGAAATGAGAATATAGTTGGGACGAGTAGGGGAACGGAGTGATGGTCCAGATGATAGCATTAGTAGTCCTCACTATTCTGTTAAATAGTGTGACAATAAGTGTAATGAGGACTCCATTGAGTATGGATATTGTCTAGATGACAATATTCTTATTAAAACTCTCAGTTTATGTTTTGTCGTATTTTACACGATAGTTGTATTATTAAGTTGTATTTTTATTTTTGTACCATGTATTTGGCGACTCAAGATGGGTGATGTATACCTATTTTGGGGGCGTCACAGTTGGTATCAAAGCTTAGGGATATGATCCCTGGCTGAGATGTGAGGCAAGAATTAGGAGGGAGGATTTCGGGAATTCCTTCGCTAGTATGACCTACCTAAGTTTATTTGGTATTTAATTGGTCAGTCAGAGTATAGGGATAATATGTGATATGTTAATTAACCCTTGTTTTGTGGTAGTATTTGAAAATGGCATCCAAAAATATTGAGATAAGCAATGAAGCACATGAGACCGTTGAGTCACCAACTATCAATACCCACGATAATGTGCAATAGGAAGACAATAATCCTCAGGTAAACAATAACACAGATGAAATGGTGAACGATGGGATGTTCAGAGGGTTTATGCAATTTATGAAACATTAGGCGATAGCGGCTCCTGTTCAAAATGCAGGTGGAAACACTGGCAACTCTCGGACGGTCACCGCTAAATAGTTCAAGGAGATGGGACCACCGGAGTTTTTTGGAGAGCCAAAACCACTTGAGGCGGAGACGTGGATAAAGCAGATCACCAAGATATTTGATTTCTTCGGATGCTCCGAGGAGCAAAAGGTTTCCTTTTCCACCTTCATGTTGCGAGCAGAGGCAGATTACTGGTGGGAATCTGTAAAGCGTACTCAACCTACCACACTGAAGATGTCTTGGGAGAAGTTCCAAGAGCTGTTCAATGACAAGTACTTTCCCAAAAGTATTCATCACATGAAGGAGTTAGAGTTTATCAAGCTGGAGCAAAACAATATGACCGTGTCACAGTAGAAAGATAAGTTTGCCGAGTTGTCCCGGTTTGCGTCCCACTTGGTTAATAATGAGGAGACAATGATGCAGATGTTTCTAAGAGGTTTGAAACCCGAGATACATCAATACCTAATTTCACACAAACTATGTTTGTATTCAGATGTTGTGAATAGGGCTCAGTTATTGGAGCGCGATAATGAGTCAACCCAACCAAGAGAGAGCAGCTAACAAGTCGATAATACCAGTGGTAGCAGTCATCGAAGCAGTGACAACAAATGTGGAGGGAATCAACATGCCAGAAATGGTAATCACTTCGATGGTAATCATGGCCATGACAAATAAGAGTGGACATTTCAAGAAGAAGAGATTCAACAATGATGGAAAGATGTCAGCACCAGCACCTGTTGTTAAGGAAGGAGAACGACCGCCGGTCGTATGTAACAAATGCAGAGGGGAGGGACATATCAGTCCAAACTGCATGATGCAGTCCAAAGCATGTTACAATTGTGGAAGAGAAGGTCACCTAGCCCGATTTTGTCATGCACCAAAGTCAAGTCCAGCTGGGATGGAGGCATCAAAGGCCGTCCCAAACAAGACAAAATCAGTAGTTCAAGGGAGAGCGTTTGTCGTAACCTTCCAAAAAGCAAAGAATCTGAACGAGGTGATCACAGGTAAGCTAATCATAAACTCTAGTGAAGTTTATACTTTATTTGATACTGGTTCTACCCACTCTTTCATTTCTCCTACTTGTGCTCAATGTTTAAATTTGACTCCGGAGAAATTAGACTTTGACTTATCTGTTGAAACTCCATTAGGAGAAACCTTCATTACATCCACGATTTATAAGTCTTGTTTGATTCAAATTGGTAACCGCACGTTACCTGTTGATCTTATTTCTTTGAAAATACTTGCATTTGATGTGATTCTAGGGATTGATTGGTTAACTACTCATCATGCAAAAATTGATTATTTTCGTAAGGTTGTTAGCTTTCATATTCCTAACTAACCTATTATACGAATTCAAGCAACCAAACCATTAAAATCAATCACTGTCATCTCAAGCCATAAAACTATTTGTTTATTAAAAAATGGATGTCAAGCTTTCTTAGCTCATGTCGCGGATTTAAATAAAAATATGTCAGATTTGAATGATATTTCTATTGTTAATAAATTTCCTGACATATTCCCTGAAGAACTTCCTGGCCTACCCCCAGAGCGTGAAATTGAATTTTGTATCGACCTTGAATCTAGTACAAAACCCATTTCCAAAGTCCCATATCGAATGGCTCCTATTGAACTTTAGGAGTTAAAAATCCAACTACAGGAATTGTTAGACGTCGGTTTCATTCGTCCTAGTACGTCTCCTTGGGGTGCTCCTTTGCTATTTGTGAAGAAGAAAGATGGAAGTATGCAACTTTGTATTGATTATTGGAAGTTGAATCATGTCACCATCAAAAATAGGTACCCGTTGCCTCTCATTGATGACCTGTTTGACCAGTTACAAGGAGCCAAATTCTTTTCAAAGATTGATCTTCGTTAGGATATCATCGATTGAAGATTAAAACCGATGACATTCCAAAGACTGCTTTCAGAACTCGGTACGGACATTATGAATTCCTAGTCATGTCTTTTGGATTGACTAATGCTCCTGCTGCCTTCATGGATATGATGAACCGAGTATTCAAGGAATATTTGGATCACTCTGTGGTCGTCTTTATTGATGACATCCTCATATATTCCAAAACACGTGAAGACCATAAGCAACACTTGAGGCTGATACTCCAAAAGCTTCGTGACAACAAGCTATATGCCAAGTTGAAGAAATGCGAGTTCTGGCTTGAGGAAGTAGCATTCCTTAGGCACGTGGTATCAAGTCATGAAATATCTGTTGACCCGACAAAGATTGAAGCTATTCAAAGCTGGGAGCAACCTAAATAAGTGACCGAAGTACGTAGCTTTCTCGGCTTAGCTGGTTATTATCGGAGATTCGTAGAAGGGTTTTCTCAAATCGCTACTCTATTAACTCAACTGACTCGAAAAGATACAAAATTCGATTGAAGTAAGGAATGTGAGAAGAGTTTTCAAGAACTCAAGAGTAGACTCATTTTAGCACCTGTTTTGACAATACCATCTGGCTCGGAGGGATTTGTCATCTACAGTGATGCTTCGGGAAAAGGGTTAGGATGTGTTCTCATGCAACATGAGAAAGTCATAGCCTATGCCTCTCGACAACTCAAAGAATATAAGAGGAATTATCCTACTCATGATCTAGAGTTGGCAGCTGTTGTCTCCGCACTTAAAATTTGGAGGCATTACTTGTATGGGGAGAAAGTAGAGATCTTTACGGATCATAAAAGCCTCAAATATTTCTTCACTCAAAAGGAACTCAACATGTGACAGTGATGTTGGCTTGAACTAGTAAAAGATTATGATCATACCATCCAATACCATACTGGAAAATTGAACGTGGTAGCTGACGCATTGAGTAGAAGATCATATGCGGGTACGAGCGAGATATTGTCAACGCAAAGGCCCATTTTGTGTGACTTGCAAAGGATAGAGATAGAGTTAAAGACTCCAGGGACCCATGTGATAATGGCGAATATACGAGTAGAACCGACTTTAATCGATAAAGTTAAAGCTTCTCAAGCTACAGACCTGGAGCTGATGCGTATGAGGAAGAAAGTGCAAGAAAGTGCTATTCTAGAAGCAAGAATAGATGAAGAAGGAATACTTTGAGTCAACTCCAGACTTTGTGTTCCTAAAGATTCTGACTTGAAGTATAAAAACATGATGGAGGCGCATAACACACCGTTTGCAATCCATCATGGGAGTACCAAAATGTATCGTGACCTTCAACATACATTTTGGTGGAGCAATATGAAGAGAGAAATATCGGGGTTTATCTAACGGTGTCTAACTTGTCAACGAGTCAAGTAGGAACATCAAGTGCCAAAAGGTCCATTGAAACCACTTGAAATTCCAAAATGGAAGTGGGAGCACATTACCATGGATTTCATTACTGGTCTTCCCATGGTTTCTCAAGGCATAGATGCGGTTAGGGTCATTGTTGATAGATTGACCAAGTCTGCTCATTTCTTACCAATACAGAAACTTATACACTTGAACGACTTTCTAGTATGTTCATAAACGAGATTTTAAGATTGCATGGTATGCCAGTATCCATAGTTTCTGATCGAGACCCAAGATTCACTTCAAGATTTTGGGTTAGTTTGAAAAAAGCTATGGGCACGGATTTACGATTTAGTTCGGCATATCATCCTCAAATAGATGGATAGTCGGAAAGAACTATTCAAACTCTTAAAGATTTATTAAGACTCTGTGTCCTTGACTTCAAGGGAAGTTGGGATAAATTCTTACCATTGGTGGAGTTTTCCTACAACAATAGTTATCAAGCAAGTATTGGCATGGCTCCATTTGAGGCGTTCTATGGAAGAAAGTGTCGTTCTTCAGTATGCTGGGATGAGGTGGGTGAAGCAACGTTGTTGGGACCGGATTTGGTACGTATACAGAAAAGATTTAAAAGATCCAACAACGTATAAAAACCTCACAAGATCGATAAAAGAGTTATGCTGATCTTCATCGAAAGGACGTGGAATTCAATATTGGAGATCATGTGTTGTTACGTGTTGCTCCATGGAAAGGAGTTACAAGATTTGGAAAGAGAGGAAAGCTCAATCCTCGATTCATTGGCCCATTTTTAATCCTTGATTGAGTAGGAACTGTGGCCTATAGACTCGCTTTACCGCCAAGTATGTCTCGTGTTCATAACGTTTTTCACATATCTATGTTACGTAAATATGTGAAAGACCTGAACCACATTATTGAATTAGAACCAGACGAGATAGAAGAAGATTTAACATATAAAGAGTTACCTGTTAAAATCTTGGATAAGAAGGATCATATTTTATGCTCCAAGGTTATACCTCAAGACAAAGTTTTATGGAGAAACCACGATGTGGAAGAAATTACCTGATAGATAGAATCTGAGATGAAGTCAAGATATCCTCACCTCTTCGATATAATAGGTACGTACCCTAAGTTCGAGGACGAAATTTCATAAGGGGAGGTTGTAAGACCCCAACTTTTATGAATAAAGAATAATTTTCTCAAAATATATTTTTGAATATTATGATTTGGATTTGATATGATGTTATAGTTGTGGGTAATATTTACAAATTTTGCAAAGTAAGCAAGTGGTTATATAATATTCGATTGGTCGGGGAATATTCGTTTTAACATGGAATATTCGTACGACTGCACAAACATTGGTGGACCCCACAACGGAAGTATTGTCGTAAAATGACAGAATTATCTTTTTATAAAATAACGGCGGAAGTGTTACCGTTAAAACTGTTGAACTACCCTAGTAGTAAAAGTGCGATGTCTGGCGTGGTGGCATAGTAGCACACGGTATTGATTATTGATGCTTACGTGAGAAGTCACTCAGTTATACTCAATTATTGCTACAGTAATTGCTGCATCATATCTTTCATATTATTGATTCGATTATTGTCACAGTATCATCTACGTTATATGATATATTATTAAATCAATAATTGAGACGACAAAGTTATTCATATTATTAAATTATAATATTTACAATGTCTAGAAGTTCTGCCAAGGAGAGGTTTGGTCACCTAATTGCGCGCCAATAGGGAGAAATCCTTATTGGAAAGCCCCCTCTTTCTTGGGAACGACCTGGTTGTTAAATATTGTGAGTTATAATATTAATGATGAATATGTTCGTGTTGATTAAAGATAAATTTGATAGTTCCATTGTGTTGGGATTATTGGTGTTACTTACATCTATTCCGATGATAATTGATGTCTGGGGGTAATATTGATAAATCGGGTAATTTATCGGATAAATGAGTAATTAATTGTTACTAATTCACATGCTCATATAACTATTTGTTCACATGTGTGTACTATTGACTCACATTCACTTACTATTAGCGGAGTTGGTGCAAGATTGATAATACTTGCATGACTAAGTTAAAAATTGAGGTATAGATGTTGGTATTATACTGTAATTCGTATTTTCAAATGTCTAGAACTATTTGTTCACATTATTTACTATTGAATCACATTATTTAATATTAGGGGAGGTGGTGCAAGTTTGATAATACTTGCAGGACTAAATTAAAAATGAAAGAAAAGTTGGAAGCATTGTACTGTAATATTTCGAGCCCCAAAACGTGCAATTATCGAAACTATATTTTTCTATAAATAGAAGCTCATTCTTCCTTCATTTCTCACCAATTCACTAAATCTTTGGAGCCATTATTATAGAGAGAAATTTATAGAGAAAAAGAAGAAGAGAAGTCTGTTACCTCACTATTCCAGTATCCAGTCTTCTTTTGAGGTAAGGGGTATTATTTCTTTTGTATTCATGAAGAGAACTTCTGTTGGAATAACCTGTATATGCGGTCTACCCTATACTTGGTGAAATTCTTCTGTTATTCCATTCTTTATTATTCTGTTGGAATATCCTGTCTGTGCGTTGTACGCCGGACCTAGTTCCATTATTTATTATTCTGTAGAAATAACCTGTCTATGCTAAGTACCGCATGCATGGTGATTTCTGTAGTTATTCCATTCTTTATTATTCTGTTGGAATATCCTATATATGCATTTTACGCCGGACCTGGTTCCGTTATTTATTATTCTATTGGAATAACTTTTGCATATCTGCAATCTACCGCATGCATGGTGATTTACGATGTTATTCCATTCTTTATTATTACATTGGAATATCCTCTTTTGTGCATTTTTACGCAGGACTGGTTTCATTATTTATTATTACATTGGAATAACTTTGTCTATCATGCAATCTTTGCATGCATGGTGATTTACATTGTTATTCCATTCTTTATTATTACATTTGGAATATCATATACATGTGTTTTTTACCGGACTGGTTCCGTTATTTATTATTTTGTTGGAATAACCTGTCTGTGTGAAGTACCGCATGCATGGTGATTTCTTTTGTTATTTTATTCTTTATTATACTCAGTTGATTAAAGTTTTGACTTCTATACTACAAGAAATTAGTGGAATATCCTTGATAATTGCGCTTCATCCAGTATCTTTTCATGGAAATATTCTTCTCAGCATTCCGTAATTTTACTCTACAAAGAAGTATCATGTTGACAATTTGGACGTTATTAGTTCCTGGATAATTTAATTCTTGAACTTGTTTTATTGAATTATTATGTCATTGTCATCATCCTCATGCTTATATTGTGATTAAAGTCATCTTTTGCTTACGCGCATAGATGGACTTAGTATAATTATGACCAGGGATCATTCGGTATAATCATGATCTGTAATGTTATAAATGATATGGTAAAAGTCCTCAGTGGCCTGTAATGCATTGATGGACAGTTTTTGGTATGATTATGACCAGAGATTGTTCGGTATAGTCATGACCATTGATGATTTAATGAATATCCTTGGCCCGTAGTACAGGGATGATTAGATGATGTGTTTTATTTATTAAGCTGAGTCTCAGCGATAAAAATTGATGAAAACATTTTAAACCATAGAAGATAGTAGATTTTATTCTCTACTTGACTCTTTTAATGGATTGCTTTTTCTGCTGCAGTTAAACTTGATGTCTATTGTATTTTATCAGTTTAACATTTTTAAAGACTAATCATAATTTATTCTGCATTATCTTAGTCATAATATTTCTTACTGGGCTAGTTGAGCTCACCCTTTCTTTCACTGTTCTCTTTAGGAAATGAGAATATAGTTGGGACGAGTAGGGGAACGGAGTGATGGTCCAGATGATAGCATTAGTAGTCCTCACTATTCTGTTAAATAGTGTGACAATAAGTGTAATGAGGACTCCATTGAGAGTGGATATTGCCTAGATGACAATATTCTTATTAAAACTCTCAGTTTATGTTTTGTCGTATTTTACACGACAGTTGTATTATTAAGTTGTATTTATATTTTTGTACCATATATTTGGCGACTCAAGATGGGTGAAGTATGCCTGTTTTGGGGGCGTCACAATAAGGCTTGTTTGGCAAACCATTTAAACTTTAAAGAATTAAAATACTTAAGCCTTGTTTGGCAAAAACTAATTTAAATCCTTTTTAATTTATTTTAATAAACACTTTAGTTTATAAATTATAATCACATATTATTTTCATATCCATCATTAACCCATTAAATTAATCACATACTATATTTTAATTAATTATAGCATTTAACAAATATAACCAAATTATAATTTTTATTATAACTTTATTTAATAATTTAACATACTGTCTAAATTATTAAATCAACACAACAACATAACACCTCATGTTATAATACAAACCTCTAAATTATAAATTAATTTAATTTAGAAAATTCTCTAATACATTTAGATTCATCAACCATCACATCGATAAAATATCTATTTAACAATAAACACCTCAAATAATATTTATATAACTCAATAAATATTTGAATTACAATTTGAAATTTCGGATCGTTACATCTTTCCCTCCTTACAAGGATTCTGTCCCCAAAATCATAATTCAAACAATCGAATCGTCACATTCTCCCCTACTTACAAAGATTCTGTCCCCAGAATCGAAGATACAGACTAAACAAATAACTCAGGATATTTCTTTATCATATTAGCTTCGAGTTCCCACGTAGCCTCTTCGACATTGTGGTTTCTCCATATCACCTTCACAGAAGGTATCACTTTATTCCTGAGCACTTGTTCTTTCCTGTCAAGTATCTGGATAGGAATCTCTTTGTAAGACAAATATTTACTGAACTGCAATAGTTCATACTCAATCACATGCTTGTAATCAGGTTTATACGGTTGCAACACCGACACGTGAAAAACATTGTGCTCGTGCTCTAATTCTGGAGGTAAAGCTACTTCGTAAGCCACCTCTCCCACTCTTCGTAGAATTTCGAAAGGTCCAATAAACCTCGGGCTAAGCTTTCCTATCTTGCCAAAATGAATTTTCCCCTTCCAAGGAGATACTTTCAGGAATACAAAATTCCCTGCTTCAAATTCATGACTCTGCTTGTGTTGATCAACATACTTTTTCTGTCGATCTTGAGCAGCTACCAGTCTTGCTCTGATGAATTTGATAACTTCAGTGGTCTACTGAACCAGTTCTGCTCCTAGTAGTTGATATTCTCCAACTTCATCCCAGCATAGGGGAGTTCTGCATTTTCTGCCGTATAATGCATCGTATGGCGGCATACCAATGCTTGCGTGGTAACTGTTGTTGTATGCAAATTCCACCAACGGTAAATGATCATCCCAATTTCCTTTGAAATCCATGATGCACGCTCTGAGCATATCTTCAAGCGTCTGGATCGTTCTTTCGCTTTGCCCATTGGTTTGCGGATGATACGTTGTGCTCATCTTCAATTGCATTCCCATGCATTCTTGTAGTCTCTTCCAGAAATTTGATGTGAACCTCAGATCTCTGTCTGATAAAATCGACACTGGAACTCCATGTCTTGAGACAATCTCTTTAACGTATAGTTTTAATAGCTGATCAAGATTAAATCTAATCTTTATTGGCAAAAAGTGTGCAGATTTTGTCAATCTATCCACTATCACCCATATCGCGTCATATCCTTTCTGAGTCGTTGAAAGACCTACCACAAAATCCATTGTGATATGCTCCCATTTCCATTCTGGTATCTCCAATGGTTGAAGTAATCCGCTTGGTCGTTGATGCTCGGCCTTCACTTTCTGATATGTCAAACACTTTGTACCGCATTCTGCAACATCTCTTTTCATGTTCGGCCACCAAAAATGATGCCGCAAATCTTAATACATTTTCGTACATCCTGGATGAATCGAGTATCTTGAGCTATGTGCTTCCGTCAAGATTTCTTCTTTAATATCCTGTACTGCTGGAACCCAAATTCGTCCCTCGATCTTAGCATTCCCTCAGTATCGACCTTGTACTTCACTTCTTTACCTTCGACTACACATTCCTTTATTTTCTTGCATTCTTCATCCTGTAGCTGAGCGTTCTTCACTTTGTCCACCAAAGTTGGACTAGCTTCCATTTGGAATAATTTTTCATCGGATTCTTCTGGAAATTTGATTTTCAACTCTAGCCTTGCTATTGCTGAAATGAGCTCCTCCTTATCAGTTAAGAACATCACTTTTTCTCTGCCTTTCCTACTCAAGGCATCTGCAACCACGTTTGCTTTGCTTGGATGATAAAAGATCTCATAATCGTAATCCTTTATCAATTCCATCCATCTCCTTTGCCGCATGTTCAGGTCTTTCTGTGTGAAAATATACTTCAGACTTTTATGGTCTGTGTAGATCTCACATTTCTCTCTGTAGAGATAATGTCTCCATATCTTCAGTGCGAACACAACTGCCGCCAACTCTAAATCATGAGTCGGATACCCTTTTTCATTGTCTTTCAGTTGCCTTGATGCATACGCAATAACCTTGTCGTTCTGCATAAGGACACAACCCAATCCTTTGTGTGACGCATCACTATACACCACAAATTTACATGTATTATCTGGTAACGACAACACAGGTGCCACACTTAACTTCTTCTTCAGTTCTTAAAAACTTTCTTCACACTTCTCCGTCCAAACAAATTTTACAGATTTTCTTGTCAAATTTGTCAACGGAGTGGCAATCTTGGAAAAATCTTGAATAAATCATATCCTGCCAACCCCAAGAAACTACTTACTTCTGATGGAGTTCTTGGTTGTTCCCAATTTATCATAGCTTTAACTTTTGATGGATCCACCGAAATCCCAACCTTATCAATTACATGCCCAAGAAATTGTACACGTTCTAGCCAAAATTCACATTTAGAGAATTTTGCGTACAACTTTTCCTTTCTTAACATATCCAACATCAGACGTAAGTGTTCCACGTGTTCCTCTTGAGTTTTAGAGTACACCAAAATATCATCGATGAACACCACCACAAATTTGTCCAAAAATGGTTTAAACACCCTGTTCATCAAATCCATGAACGCTGAAGGGGCGTTTGTCAAACCAAAAGACATTACTAAAAATTCGTAATGTCCATACCTAGTTCAGAATGTCGTCTTCGGTACATCCTCCTTCCTTACTTTCAATTAGTGATACCCACTTCTCAAATCTATTTTTGAGAAATATCTAGCACCTTTCAATTGATCAAACAAGTCATCTATTCTTTGGAAATGGATACTTGTTCTTAATAGTGACTTTGTTCAATTCCCTATAATCAATGCAAAGACGTATTGACCCATCCTTCTTCTTCACGAATAACATCGGTGCTCCCCATGGTGACACACTCGGCTGAATGTACTTTTTGTCTAGCAGTTCTTGCAGTTGTACCATTAGTTCCTTCATTTCCACCAGAGCCATTCTGTATTGGGCCTTCTATATCGGAGTGGTTCCTGGAGCTAAGTCAATCACGAACTCGATTTCTCGGTCAGGCGGAAGTCCTGGCAAATCCTCCGGAAACACGTCCATGAACTCCCTAACTACTGGTATTTCCTCCAATTTCATACCCTTCTCTTTTTGAGTATCAACTATTAAAGCTAAATAACCTACACAGCCCTGACTCAATAACTTTTTGGCCTGCATCATCGTCAGACATTTCATTTGTCTAGGCAATTTGCTACCATGAAAAACTACCTTTGACGGATTTATAAGGTTTACACATTTCTCTTGGCAGTCAATTATCACTCCATAATTGAACAGCCAATCCATTCCCAAAATAACATCGAACTCTCCGAGTTTTATCGAAATTAAATCTACTTTTATAACATTCCCCTTAATGTTCACCCTACAGTTCTTGTTTACAAACCTAACAGGAATCACCTCCCTATTCACAATTTCTATATTTAAAGGGAATTTCAACTCTTCACAAGGTACTTCTAACCTCTTAGCAAATTCATCGGATATAAACGAGCATGTAGCACCCGAATCAAATAATACATTTGCATCTATATCATTGATTGGGATAATACCTGACACGACATCTTTTGATTGCACCGCGTCCTGCACCGTCATGTTGAAGGTTCTGGCTGTGGGCTTATTTATTGATGTTGGTCCAGCAATAGCCAGTGCACCTCCACTAGCATTTCCCTTGCTCCCATTTGTCTCACCAGATCTCTTTTTAGGGCATTCACGAGCAAAGTGATCCTTGGATCTGCACGTGAAGCACACATTCTTCTTAGCCTAAGTGAAATTTGGGGTGATGTGACCCTCTTGGCTACAATTGAAGCATACTCGCTTCCCCATCAAGCACACACCCTTGTGAAACTTTCCACACATAGCGCATGCTTCAAACTTCTTATTTTGCTGGTTTCTTTGCTGATTTTCAGTTCCCCCATTCCCATTCCATTTCCTTTTCAGGTTATTGTTGCCATTTCCACCGTTACCACCTCCACCATTCTTAACTTCACCTTCACTCTTCTTCTTCCTCTGCTCTTGATTGTGTTTTGTTACTGCCTCACCTCCACTTTTAGCGAGAATTTCTTTCTCTATCACTGCTGGAAATGTCCTCAATTGGAACAGGGAAACCCTACTGTACAACCAGGGTTTCAGCCCCTGCTCGAACCTCTTCGCCTTGCGTTCATCTGTGTGACTTGATATGGCGAAAACCTTGCCAACTCGTTGAACCTTGTGGCATACTCTGACACCGACATCGTTCCCTGCTTTAGTTCCAAAAACTGAACCTCTAGCTGACTCTTCGAACTCTCTTGGAAATAGGTCTCGAAGAACAACTCCTTAAACCTGCCCCAGGTCATCACTCTTGGTACTTCTTGAGTTTTGTTGGCCTGCCACCAATAACTAGCCTCTGCTTTCAACATGAATGTTGCAAAAGCAATCTTCTGATCCTCCCCTACTCTCTCAACATCGAACACCTTCTCTATCTCCATAATCCAGGTCTATGCCTCGACTGGATTCATGGACCCACAAAATTCAGGTGGTCCGACCACCTTGAATTCCTTGAACGTTGTACCTTGATTTTGAGGTTGATTTTGCAAAGCACCAATGCCTAAGGGCTGCGCGGCCGCGCGACTTACAGAACTCAGTTTTGCATAACAGAGCTTGGCACTTTTCTTAAGCCAACTAACACGAATTTCACCCATCAAACAGTGATAATAACACGTTAAATAAATATATGACTATCATAGACATGATTGCTAACACATACAATCACTTAAAACAATTTAACAACCACTAAAACTATTTTAATTACTCAATTTTTCATGTTTTCATATAAAAGTCCATTTTCTTGACATTCATCCTAAAAATCATCACTGTAAATTCATTACATGACCAATTCATCTCATTCAAATTACATTATATTCGTATCTCAACAAACTAGCATAAAAAACATGAATTAACATCTTAGCATGCAATTTGACCATCAAAATTGATACGTACATAGCTACATATGAATACATAAACACTGACATCATTTTCTTTTACTGTTATCCGAAAATTAACATGCGATTTCATTATTTGACATAAACTCTAGCATTATAAACATATACAATTGCAATTACCAACTATATAAATCAACAATTCAACAATTGCTTATAACAGAACATGAGAAAATTCTTGCCGTGAAATACATATACACGTATATACACACATATATAACTCTAACGTTGTGAACATACCTTCAATTAGCGTGTAATTCTTCCTACGATCACTGGAACTGTTGTGAAGATTCACAGGTTTCTTCCCAATTCTCTCAAACTCTCTATCACTCTCTCTGAACTCAGACTAAGCCAATATCCAATAGACCAACTAGTATGCGTAATAACAAAATACAAAACTGATATGGCCTTAATAAGCCTCATCAGTTACAACAAATAACGTATATATTATATTTATTATTTTATTTATATTATTAAATTTAAATTTCAAAAATTAGAAATATCAAAAGCCATAAGGCTTGTTTGGCAAACCATTTAAATTTTAAAGAATTAAAATACTTAAGCCTTGTTTGGCAAAAACTAATTTAAATCCATTTTAATTTATTTTAATAAACACTTTAGTTCATAAATTATAATCACATATTATTTTCATATCCAACATTAACCCATTAAATTAATCATATACTATATTTTAATTAAATATAGCATTTAACAAATATCACCAAATTATAATTTTCAATATAACTTTATTTAATAATTTAACATATCATCTAAATTATTAAATCAACACAACACCATAACACCTCATGTTATAATACAAACCTCTAAATTATAAATTAATTTAATTTAGAAAATTCTCTAATACATTTAGATTCATCAACCATCACATCGATAAAATATCTATTTAACAATAAACACCTCAAATAATATTTATATAACTCAATAAATATTTGAATTACAATTTGAAATTTCGGATGAATTATGAGATCTTTGTGACAATAATTGAATAAATAATATGAGAGATATATGATGCAACAATTCTTTAGTAATAATTGAGTATAAGCGAGTGACTTCTCACGTAAGCATCAATAATCAATACCGGTGTGCTACTATGCAACCACGCCTATTACTATACTTTTACTACTAGGGTAGTTCAACAGGTTTAACGGTAGCACTTTCATTTATTATTTTTATAAAAGATAATTACATCATTTTCTAACTACGACAATACTTCCATCATGCGAGGTCCACTAATGATTGTGTCGTAAATATTTGCGAATATTCCCTGTTAAAACGAATATTCCCCGACCAATCAAAAATTATATAACCACTTGCTTACTTTGCAAAATTTATAAATATTACCCGCAACTATAACATTATATCAAATCCACACCATAATATTCAAAAATACATTTCGAGAAAATTATTCTTTATTCATAAAATTAGTTGGGGTCTTACAACCTCCCCTTCTTATGAAATTTCGTCCTCGAAATTAGGGTACGTACCTGGTATATCGAAGAGGTGAGGATATCTTGACTTCATCTCAGATTCTAACTCCCAGGTCATTTCTTCTACATCGTGGTTTCTCCACAAAACTTTGACTTGAGGTATAACCTTGGAGCGTAGAATATGATCCTTCTTATCTAAGATTTTAACAGGTAACTCTTCATATGTTAAATCTTCTTCTATCTCATCTGGTTCTAATTCAATAATGTGGTTTGGGTCTTTCACATATTTACATAACATAGATATGTGAAAAACGTTATGAACACGAGACATACTTGGCGGTAAGGCGAGTCCATAGGCCACAGTTCCTACTCGATCGAGGATTATAAATGGGCCAATGAATCGAGGATTGAGGTTTCCTTTCTTACCAAATCTCATAACTCCTTTCCATGGAGCAACACGTAACAACACATGATCTCCAATATTGAATTCCACGTCCTTTCGATAAAGATCAACATAACTCTTTTGTCGATCTTATGAGGTTTTTATACGTTGTCGGATCGTTTGAATCTTTTCCTTAGTCATACGTACCAACTTCGGTCCCAACAACGTTGCTTCAACCACCCCATCCCAGCATACTGGAGAACGACACTTTCTTCCATACAATGCCTCAAATGGAGCCATGCCAATACTTGCTTGATAACTATTGTTGTAGGAAAACTCCACCAATGGTAAGAACTTTTCCCAACTTCCCTTGAAGTCAAGGACACAAAGTCTTAATAAATCTTCAAGAGTTTGAATTGTCCTTTTTGACTGCTCGTCCGTTTGATGATGATATACCGAACTAAATCGTAAATTCGTGCCCATAGCTTTTTGCAAACTAACCCAAAATCTTGAAGTGAATCTTGGGTCTCGATCAGAAACTATGGATACTGGCTTACCATGCAATCTTACAATCTCATTTATGTACATACTAGCAAGAAGTTCAAGTGTATAAGTTTCTCGTATCGATAAGAAATGAGCAGACTTGGTCAATCTATCAACAATGACCCAAATCGCATCTATGCCTTGAGAAACCTTTGGAAGACTAGTAATGAAATCCATGGTAATGTGCTCCCACTTCCATTCTGGAATTTCAAGTGGTTGTAATGGACCTTTTTGCACTTGATGCTCCGCCTTGACTCGTTGACAAGTTTAACACCTTGAGATAAACCCCGCTATCTCTCTCTTCATATTGCTCCACCAAAATGTATGTCGAAGATCATGATACATTTTAGTACTCCCATGATGGATTGCAAATGGTGTGTTGTGCGCCTCCATCATGATTTTATACTTTAAGTCAGAATCGTTAGGAACACAAAGTCTGGAGTTGACTCGAAGTATTCCTTCTTCATTGATTCTTGCTTCTGGAATAACATCTTCTTGCACTTTCTTCCTCATACACATCAGCTCCAGGTTTGTAGCTTGAGCAGCTTTAACTTTATCGATTAAAGTCGGTTCTACTCGTATATTCGCCATCATCACATGGGTCCCTGGAGTCTTTAACTCTATTTCCATCCTTCGTAAAGTTATACAAAATAGGTCTTTGCGTTAACAATATTGCACTCGTACCCGCGTATGATCTTTTACTCAATGCGTCAGCTACTACGTTTGTTTTTCCAGGATGGTATTGGATGGTATGATCATAATCTTTCAACAGCTCAAGCCATCGTCGTTGCCGCATGTTGAGTTCTCTTTGAGTGAAGAAATATTTGAGGCTTTTATGATTCGTATAGATCTCAATCTTCTCTCCATACAGGTAATGCCTCCAAATCTTAAGCGCAAAAACGACTGCTGCGAACTCTAGATCATGAGTAGGATAATTCCTCTCATATTCTTTGAGTTGTCGTGAGGCATAGGCTATGAATTTCCCATGTTGCATGAGAACACATCATAACCCTTTGCCTTAAGCATCACTGTAGATGACAAATCCCTCCGAACCAGATGGTTTTGTCAGAACAGGTGCTGAAATGAGTCTTCTCTTGAGTTCTTGAAAACTCTTCTCACATTCCTCGCTCCAGCTGAACTTTATATCTTTTCGAGTCAGCTGAGTTAATGGAGTAGCAATTCGAGAAAATCCTTCCACGAATCTCCGATAATAACCAAATAAGCTAAGGAGGAAGCTTCGTGCTTGATCCTTGACTTTGGTTGCTCCCGGCTTTGGATTGCTTCAATCTTCGCTAGGTCAACATATATTCCATGATTTGATATCATGTGCCCAAGGAATGCAACTTTCTCAAGCCAGAACTCACATTTCTTCAACTTGGCATAAAGCTTGTTTTCACGAAGCTTTTGAAGTATCAGCCTCAAGTGTTGCTCATGGTCTTCATGGCTTTTGGAGTATATGAGGATGTCATCAATAAAGACAACCACAAAGTGATCCAAATATATCTTGAATACTCGGTTCATCATTTTCATGAAGGCAGCAGGGGCATTAGTCAATCCAAAAGACATGACTAGGAATTCATAATGCCCGTATCGGGTTCTGAAAGCAATCTTTGGAATGTCATCACTTTTAATCTTCAACTGATGATATCCGGAACGAAGATCAATCTTTGAAAAGAATTTAGCTCTTTGCAACTGGTCAAACAGGTCATCAATGCGAGGCAACAGGTACCTATTTTTTATGGTGACATGATTCAACTCCCGATAATCAATATAAAGTCACATACTTCCATCTTTCTTCTTCACGAATAGAACAGGAGCACCCCAAGGAGACGTACTAGGGTGAATGAAACCAATGTCTAACAATTCCTGTAGTTGTGTTTTTAACTCCTGAAGTTCAATAGGAGCCATTCGATATGGGGCATTGGAAATGGATTTTGTACCAGATTCAAGGTCGATACAAAATTTAATTTCACGCTCTGGGGGTAGGCCAGGAAGTTCTTCAGGGAATACGTCAGGAAATTTATTAACACTAGAAATATCATTCAAATCTGACGTATTTTTATTTAAATTCATGACATGGGCTAAGAAAACTTAACATTCGTTTTTCAATAAACGAATAGCTTTATGGCTTGATATGACAGTGATTGATTTTAGTGGTTTGGTTGCTCGAATTCGCATAATAGGTTGGTTAGGAATATGAAAGCTAACAACCTTACGAAAACAATCGATTTTAGCATGATGAGTAGTTAACCAATCAATCCCTAAAATCACATCAAATGCAAGTATTTTCAAATAAATAAGATCGACAGGTAACGTACGGTTACCAATTTGAATCAAACAAGACTTATAAACAGTGGATGTAATGAAGGTTTCTCCCAACGAAGTTTCAACCGATAAGTCAAAGTCTAATTTCTCCGTAGTCAAATTTAAACATTGAGCGCAAGTAGGAGAAATAAAATAATGGGTAGAACCGGTATCAAATAAGGTATATACTTCACTAGAGTTTATGATTAGCTTACCCGTGATCACCTCGTTCAGATTCCTTGCTTTTTGGGAGGTTACGACAAACGCTCTCCCTTGAACTATCGATTTTATCTTGTTTGGGACGGCCTTTGAGCCTCCATCTCAGCTGGACTTAACTTTGGTGCATGACAAAATCGGGCTAGGTGACCTTCTCTTCCACAATTTTAATATGCTTTGGACTGCATCACGCAGTTTGGACTGATATGTCCCTCCCCTCCGCATTTGTTACATACGACCGGAGGTCGTTCTCCTTCCTTAACAACAGGTGTTGGTGCTGACATCTTTCCATCATTGTTGAATCTCCTCTTCTTTAAATGTCCACTCTTATTTTTCATGGCCATGATTACCACCGAAGTGATTACCATTTCTGGCATGTTGATTCCCTCCACATTTGTTGTCACTTCTTCGATGACTGCTACCACTGGTATTATCGACTTGTCGGCTGCTCTCTCTTGGTTGGGTTGACTCATTATCGCGCTCCAATAACTGAGCCCTATTCACAACATCTGAATACAAACATAGTTTGTGAGAAATTAAGTATTGACGTATCTCGGGTTTCAAACCTCTTAGAAACATCCGCATCATTCTCTCCTCATTATTAACCAAGTGGGACGCAAACCGGGACAACTCGGCAAACTTATCTTCGTACTGTGACACGGTCATATTGTTTTGCTCCAGCTTGATAAACTCTACCTCCTTCATGTGATGAATACTTTTGGGAAAGTACTTGTCATTAAACAGCTCTTGGAACTTCTCCCAAGACATCTTCAGTGCGGTAGGTTGAGTA
Source organism: Panax ginseng (assembly GCA_020205605.1). Classification (NCBI taxonomy): domain Eukaryota; kingdom Viridiplantae; phylum Streptophyta; class Magnoliopsida; order Apiales; family Araliaceae; genus Panax; species Panax ginseng. The sequence goes on from CM035134.1 coordinate 92,547,358, forward strand.
CGCTTTATAGATTCCCACCAGTAATCTGCCTCTGCTCGCAACATGAAGGTGGAAAAGGAAACCTTTTGCTCCTCGAAGCATCCAAAGAAATCAAATATCTTGGGGATCTGCTTTATCCACGTCTCCGCCTCAAGTGGTTTTGGCTCTCCAAAAAACTCTGGTGGTCCCAGCTCCTTGAACTGTTTAGCGTTCCCAGGTTTTAAAACCATTACATTCTTTGTTCATCATTCTATAATATATATACAACTTACTAGTTTATTACAAGGTAAACTAATCGTTCAGCTTTGTCTTGCCTCTATCCTTGTCAAATCCCTCGGTTCGTTCGGTCTTAGCTGCATTCATATGGTTCAAGCAAGAGTGGGCATAACAAGCTCAGCAAGTACAACAATTTTCTTTTAAACAACATGCTTGAAACATAGGAATCATATATCTTCAATAACTGGATAATAGTTATGAAGTACTACCAATAATTCAAAATAGCATTTCTTTTCCTTCAAAATATTTTACAATAACAATACTCAGTAAAACATCAATTCTGGCTCAAGACCATGATCATTTCATATTTTCTTTGAAAAGGACAACCCGACACTAAGTCCGTAAGTCTGGCATATCTTACGAGCACTTCTAGGTGATCAGCCCATAGTAATCTATGTTGATCAATACTACATCCATTAAACGCGTTTATGTTTTGGCAACCTCGCGTGCCCATCAAATAATCGATGAAAAATACATTTGTTTATTCATACTCAGGTTTACCTTGAATCCGTACCAAACAATTGGCGTAGGATAACGTTAGCAATTCTATATTGAAAGACTTGTAAATAAATCAATCAACTCTTCAAGATTAGTCTAGCCGAGATAAAACTGGCATCGACCCTTTAGTAAAATACTTCATGCATCTCATAACATGAATCACAGAAAACTTGGCTAACACGAAGGTTAAACAAGCGTTTTAAGAAAAACTTGCCTTCAGCGACTGCTACAGTATAATAACATTTCCTTTCATTCTTTACAGTCTCTACAACACATAACCACATAACATACCACAATAGGTCATGAATGAACATACATGGTTCCTAATGAATCTTACCATTCATCTCAATCTAATCATATATTAGATTTGTTACTATTAGTTCCGACTTGCCATTATGTTTTACATTACTCCTACCAACTTCTTTCTCTTCTATGTCTTACGTAGATTTACTTCACTAATCTAACTCGTTTTGAGTTAATCATCATTCCTCACGGCTTACTAACGTTATCACGTTTATTAATCGAAACTCGATCGTTAAGTACATGTATTGCACCGTTCACGTTCACATTTAATTGACTTATATCCAACCTTTAGTATTATACTTAAGGTTTATAACATTGTTTAATGATGTTACATTAGGTTTATCATTGATATGCTTCCTTATCATTAACTTGTTTCTCCTTTAAATTTAAAACCTCTCCTCTCAAGGCTTTCCCTAATGCTGGCGTTGCGGCGCCGGCATTCCTTCTATGTGTCACGCCACGGCTTGACTTAGTAGTGTGTAAGGTCCTGACTCGGCACTGCAGCACGAGTCTCTTTTGCTATGGCCGCGCTACGGTGCCAATTAACAGTGTGCTCTATCTTGTTGATGTTTTTATTAGTCACTTCAACAGCACCATTCATCTTTGGACGGTAGATGACGGAGTTAAGGTGTTTGACGTGGAATTCATTGCATAACTCCTCCATCATTTTGTTGTTGAGGTTCTTAGCATTGTCTGACAAAATTTCCTCTGGTTGTCCATATCGACAAATGATTCTAATGAAAGCGATGATGACATCTTTGGTAACCCTAAGGAAGGAGGCTACTTCTACCCACTTGTTGAAGTAGTCAATCATGGTGAAGATAAACTGATGTCCATTACTGGTATTGGGCTTGATGGACCCGATCACGTCCATTACCCACATTGAGAAGGGCCAAGGTGAACTCATGTTGTGGAGTTCCCTTGGAGTGGCATGGATAGCATTTCAATGAATTTGGCATTGATAGCACCTCTTGACATGATCATCACAATCAGCTTTGAGTGTAAGCTCATAATGCCCTGTTCTGATGATTTTCTTAACAAGTAGGGGGCCGTTCATGTGTGGGCCACATACTCCACCATGGATCTCATCTATGAGCCTCTGAGCTTGCTCCTTGTCTAAACATTTAAAGAGACCTAATCCTGCATCTCTTTTGTAGAGTGCATCTCTGCTCAGGTAGAATTTCATAGTCATTTGATGGATCTGCCTCTTTTCAATTGAGCTCGCCTCAGTGGGTGTAGATCCATCTCGTAGATACTCATTGATATATTGATACCAAGGGTTATTGATGGGAAGTAGCTCATTCAATATTTCTCCAACATAGTTCTCATAGGATGGGGCTTTTTGTAGGGCAAATGTGATGCTTGGCATGTTTTCCTTGTCAGGTATGTGAATCAAGGAGGCCAATGTTACTAGTGCATCCACAAAATCATTCCTATTGCGAGGAATGTGTGAAAACGAGATTTGTTCGAACTCTAAAGCCATCTGTTAAAAATGTCGATGGTAAGGCAGCAAATGTAGTTCTTTGGTTTGATAAATTTTCGTGGATTGTTTGATTACCAACTCGAAATCCCCAAAGACAATTAATCGCCTGATGCCCATTGAACGGGTAAGTTTTAGGCCCATGATACAACCTTCATACTCAGCTGTGTTGTTTGTGCTGACAAATTGAAATTTAATGGCGACGGGATACTGCTCCCCCGTACCGGATACTAGAACTGCTCCAGCTCCAGAGCCTTCTGTGTTAACAGCTCCATCAAAATACATTTTCCACGTACGGCATGTATCGTACTGATGTTGTCGCTGAACTACCATCACCCCTTCATTAGGGAAGTATGTTTCCAAGGGTTTAAAGTCCCATGCAGGTGCGGCGGCCAGTTGATCCGCAATTCCTTGATCTTTGATAGACTTTTGTGTCAGGTAGACGATGCCAAATTGTTGAAGAATCAACTGCCATCTGGACAGCCGATAATTCAGTATGGGTTTATTGAACACGTGCTTGAGAGGATCCACACGGGATATGAGATGGGTTGTGTGACCATGGAGGTAATGTTGTAACCTCATGGAAGCTCATGCTAAAGCATAACAAGTCTTCTCAATCAGAGTGTACTTGTGTTCACTTCTGCTGAATCTTTTGCTGAGGTAATAGATAGCTCACTCTTGGCCTCTATCGTCTTTCTGTCCCAACATGCAGCCCATAGCATTGTCATTAATGGACAGGTACATGAACAGGGGAACATCATCCCTGGGAGGTACCAAAATAGGAGTGTTAACCAGCTGCTCTTTGATTGTAAGGAAGGCTTTCTGATACTCATCTTTCCATTTCATGGAGGAGTTCTTCTTTAACAATTTGAAGATGGGCTCACAGGTTGCTGTGAGTTGAGAGATTAACCTGCTAATGAAATTGATTCTTCCCAAAAATCCCTATATTTCCTTCTCTGTCTAAGGAATGGGAATTTCCTTAATGGCCTGGATTTTGGTGGGATCCAGCTCAATCCCTTTGTGGCTGACTAGGAAACCTAGCAACTTGCCTGATGTAACGCCAAAGGCGCACTTGGCTGGTTTCAACTTTAAGTTGTACTTACGCAACCTGTTGAAGAGCTTTTTGAGATGGTCTAAGTTGTGTTCCTCCCTTCGGGACTTGACAATGATGTCATCCACGTAGATCTCTATCTCCTTGTGTATTAAATCTTAGAAAAGAGCCATCATAGCTCGCTGATAGGTTATTCCGGCATTAATGAGGATGAATGACAACCGTCTATAGCAGAAGGTTCCCCAAGGCGTGATGAAAGCAGTTTTCTCACAGTCCTCTTCAGCGACCATAATCTGATGATACCCCACAAAGCAATTTTCAAATGAGTACATGCCGTATTCAGCAGTATTGTCAATGAGAATGTGGATAAAGGGCACGAGAAAGATATCTTTAAGGCAAACTTTGTTCAGATCTTGGTAATCCACGAAAACTCGCACCTTTCCTCCTAGTTTAGGCACGAGAACTATGTTGGATATCCATTCCGGATATGTAGACAACATGATAATGCCAGCTTAAAATTGTTTCATAATTTCTTTTTTCACCTTTAAACTCCACTCAGGTTTCAATCGTCTGAGCTTCTGCCTGACTGGCTTGAATCCCTCTTTAATGGGATGGCGATGAAGGACAATGTCGGTGGACAAACCCACCATGTCTTCATGAGACCATGAAAACACATCCTAGAATTGAGTTAGTAATGCAACCATGTCATTCCATTGGTTTGGGGTAAGGTCTGAACCAATCTGGATTAACTTAAGGCTTTCTAAGGTTCCGAGATTGAAAGAAATGGTTTGATCAAGGTTGGCTTTAGGTTTGTCTTTGACCCATTCTTTAATCTCATGAGGTATCTCAATGTCCTCTTGTACTTCCATCAAGTTTGAGTCCAACTTTTCATCAAAGTTACAGTCCTTGTGGAGAAAAGCCACCTCATCAGCAAGTACAGGCACATCTAAATTCAGAGTCCTGAAACAAAATATGCTTTCACTTAATATATGAAACTATTTAATCATACAAAATCTGTTAGCATGTATCGATAAAATAACGCTATCTAATACCGCATAAAAAGTAAGCGATTAAAGTTATCTACAGGCGTATGGAATTTCACGCCTGTTTACACTCGTCGACCAATGCATGGAGTGCTACTCCAATTGTCGAGGGTAAAGTTCTAATGGACTGTAATGATGGAGGAGCTGTCATCGTCCTCCTTTTCCCGAATGATGACCATAACATCTGGGCAATCATCGTCTAGGGTGCATATGTTTGTATGCTCATCATGGACAATGACGCGTATGCCTGACTTCATTAGGGCAATGTCATGTTTACATTTTTTGTTCCCTCTCTTCCACTTTGGGATCAGGAATCAGGACCTTTTTTTCTTTAACTGGTACTGGTTTGGGAAATAGCATAGCCATAACATGGGCTGGCACCTTTACTGGAGACTGTATCAGCTCAGGAGTTGTAGGTGGAGAAAATCGTCGTGTGGCGGAAGCTTGAGGAATTTATTTGTACTTATAAGGATTCCTATGACTGGAACTGGCAGAATAGCCTAGCTCGGCTGTCCCAGTTTGACTGGACATGTGAATTGGGTGCTTAATACCCTAATGATTTTTACCTAGACCTTGTCCAGGCTGATGACCTAATGACATCATTTCTTGTGTAGCTGCCATCACTTCGGCAGAAATCTTGGGTACGGGAAGTGGCGTTCCAATAGGATGGTATTATGTGTTGCTCACTTCCAAAGTATGAAAACTGGCCGGTTCAACTTCTGAATTGAACCTGATGAGTGGTATGTCTCCTTGTTCAGGACATTCCGGCTCATCATTGATAGTGACTAGGCTATTGTTGACAATGTATTTAAGTTGTTGATGAAGTGTAGAAGGGGAAGCTCCAGCCATGTGGATCCATGGTCTCCCCAATAGTAGGTTGTATCCTGAATCTATCTCGAGGACGTGAAAGGATACATTGAATATATTTGGACCAATCTCTACTGGAAGCTCAATATCTCTGACAGAATTTCTTCGAGATCCATCAAAAGCTTTGATAACCATATGGCTACTCCGAATCCGCTTAAGATTGACGTTCATCTTCACCAAAGTGGCATAAGGACATATATTCAGAGACGAACCTCCATCTATCAAAACTCCAGCAAACATATACCCAGAGGACAAAAGTGTAATGTGTAATGGCTTGCAATGACCGGTCCCTTCGGGCGGTATGTCATCATCAGTGAAGGATATCACATTGTTGTTAAAAATGTGATCAACTAGATGTTGAAATTTTTCCACATCCACTGATTTCAGTATGTAGGCTTCTTCCAAAACCTTTAATAAGATCTTCATGTGATCCTCGGAAGAGAAAACCAAGTCCAGTATTGAGATTTGATGTGGAGCTTCTCTTAAGCTTAAAACCATCTTGGCTTCATTATTGCCCATAGTGCAGAGGAATTTCTCAATCTTCTCCATGGGAATCTTCCCCTTTGCTTTTATGGTGGGCTTCATCACCCTCTGAGGAAGATACAATGGATTTTCGTTCGACACTGTAGCAGTAGTATTAGACGTGGATCCTTCAGCTTCTCAATAATTCTATTTGACTTTGTGTAGGCTGAAAACTGTGGTCTGAAGGGTAAAGAGATTGGCTCTGCTGCAGGCAATTTTAAAGAATTATCACCACCTTTGAGTTGAATTGCTTTTATGGGAAATGGTTTGACAGTCTCATCAGCCTCAGTGGATATAACTGCTACTAATCCCTTCCAGTTTGTAGGACATGTATTCCCACTCTCGAGTAGCACAGTGTCATCGTCTCCCATTTGTAGGACAATCACCACAATTAAAATCAATAAGGTGGCGGAGTACCCAAAGATTCTTCCCGTCTTTGTGGACCGTGAAAATGTGAATGATATTGACATACTCCATCAGAGTTGAACCATCTTGAACGGGGATTGATTGGATGTAGAAGGGAGGTGATCTTTCCTTCGTTGATTAGCATCTGAATTATCTCCTCCATAGGTTGGCCCAGGTATGTAGATTCCGTTCTATTAGCAAAATCCTGATGGGCTTTAGCACTTGCTCTCTTCGCAACCTTGTCCACCAGTGCTTCACTTTCTGAAGGTGATGATGGATCATTCATAACAAAAGGAAGGAGACTGGCATGTTTCTGGCTGACTAACTGGCGTGTGACTTGATGTTGTTGGATCACCAGTTCTGCCAATTGTTCAACTTGCTTACAAAGAGCTTTCATCTTTCATTCCATAACAAATTGAAACTTTGTGTAATCCCATCTGTCAACACCGTCTTTGATGTTCTGGGATGATTCACCGTTAAAATTTAAAATTTGTCCACTGCTCCAACTAATTATATTGACCTCTTCTTCTTTGTGTTAAGGAAGAGGGTTGCCTTGCACATGAGGTTGATCTGGTTTGGTAACCACAATCTCACCGTTGTCTATCAAATCTTGTATCTTGTGTTTCAAGGCCCAACAATCTTAAGTATCATGTCCAGGTGCCCCGGAATGATAAGCACACTTCTAAGTAGCATTGAAACCCCTCCCATTAGGGTTGATTGGTGGAAGAAGATGCGTGATTTTCTTCTGAGTAGTCAGAAGAGCAAGAATATTCTCGAGCGAGTCCCCTAAGGGCGTGAACGTTCGAGGGCGCTTTGCTTCACCATTTTTAGGCAATGGAGGGTTTGAAGACTGTGCTTGAAAAGGGGAGTAGTTTTTCCTCTGTATAGGCATATTTTGATTGCCTTTTTGACCTTGTAGTATCAAGGAAACATCCTCCTCTTTCATTTTATGGACCCTATGTGGTTATTTCCATAAGTTTTGGACTGGATGTGCTTAGCAACTGCTTTAAGAGTGGCTAGGTCTTGAATCTTTTTTGACTTCAACCTCATCTCAGCCATCTCTCTGTGTTTGATCATTTCAGAAAATGGTTTGCCAATACCAACTAAGACTCTCTCATAGAAAGGAGCTTCTTATATGTCTATGAAGGTCATGACCATTTCTAATTCTGTCATGGAAGGAATAACTTGAGCAGCAAGGCGCCTCTACCTTTGAGCGTACTCTCTGAAAGACTCGTGAAACTGTTTCTTGACCTTGGTAATCTGGTACCGATCAGGAGCCATCTGAGATTGAAAACTATATTGAGTGAGGAAGGTATGAGCTAGCTCTTCCCAGCTATGGATCTTTGAGTTGTCTAATTTGGTATACCATGAACGGGCTTCTCCAGTCAGACTCTTCTGAAACAGTTGTATTTTGAGCTTTTCATTTTCAGCATAAGATCCAAGTTCTCCAATGAACACCTTCAAATGTGTGTAAGGATCCCCTAATTCGTTATACTTTTCAAAGTCAGGGGTTTTGAACTACTGGATAATGAACACCAGGGAATATGCAAAGGTCAGCATAAGAAACACTCCCATGTGCTCCAATCCCTTTGAGAGAATGGATGGTTTCTTCCATTTGAAGGACCTTCTTCCTGATATCACCTGTGTCTAGATCTCCTTTGAGATAGGTGTTTTCAGGGTCCTTGTTGGTTGTATCTAATTGAGGTTCCGGATTTGTTTTATCAAAACCTTGAGTTCCTCCTTGTGTAGAGGATTCTGTATATGTAGGCATCTTTGAACCCTGAGTAGACTGATGCAATTCTTTAAGCAGAACAACTAAATCTGTAATTTGTTTACTTAATCCGTCAAATTCTTCTCGAGAAACGGGATTAGACTGGTCAGAAGAAGACATGATTGGCTGTAGTCTCGTGGCCTTTTTGGATTTTGAGTGCGTAACAGGCCCAATTGTTTCCCTACAAAAACTTATGTATTTTAGTCTAAGGGATAATGTAAATATTTACATGCTATCATAATGTGTCCATTTTAGGAATATTATCCTGCAAAAACGGGTGTCATTTGATAGCATGTCATGTATGTGCAAATATTCTTAATATTTTCCATTACATAAAGATGTACATGGAATAGAATTACAAGTAAATGCTTTTACAAGTAATAGAAAAATGGAAAGCATGAAGAGACTTTCCTCCGCATTTGGTTTACCAGAGGCTGACTTATCTTAGGGTTACTCTCGCAGCTTTTTGGCATGAAGGTTCCTAGATCATCGCAATCTACTTGACAGGAAGTTAATCCGGTCTTTCAACTAGAGCGAATCTAGGTGGTGCCATTCCTGAGCCTCGCTGGAATTAGTTTCCCTACAAGTCCAGTAATAAAACACCGACAGGATAGCCTCCTGGTGGAGGAACCACACAACATATATTCACATACAATGTGTCTTACCGTTTATGAAAATGATGACATATGCGAAGCACTAATATCATAGATAGATATATTTTAGTGCAGTAAGTAAATGCATTCGTACACATTCATCATAAATATAAATGCAACATTCACACACAAGCATATAATAGTTTTGAAAAGCTTGTAGTAGCAGCTTAAGCCGCTTGTAGTAGCGGGTGAAGCCCTCTTACTAGTGTCCTCAGCAGAGTTGCCACCTATCGACGTCGGAATTTTTATTTGTCCCTTTTCTATTCTTGTTCTTTGGTGTTCTCATGTTATGTGAGATTAATTTGAAAAAACAAGTGAAAAAGATCCGACATGTATATGTCGACGATTTGACTGTAAGAGTCGCCAGTTGGTGTTTTTAACTGGTTGCACCAACGCAACCGAGAAAAGGTTTGCACATTGACCCGGTGATGTGATACTGGTAAACGGGCCTGTGAAACCGAGATTCATTTGGGTTCAGGGGCTTGATTATGTGGAGGGAATGTGTTAGGCACCCCCCGACATCCGTGTTACCACGGTGATCGCCACTTTTCAAGAAACGGTTATATGAATGTTTGTGTGTCTGTGTGTGGATCAATGTGCAATTTATTTGGAAGTAGTGCGAGGCCTCGTTGGCACCTATATACAAAGGGTTTGAATTTATATAAAATTTCAGTTTTAAACATGATATAGCAGTGAAGTTTTGTAAAAGAGGTTTTTCAAACCCTGTGCTTAATAGTAATTGAGACCTTTTCATACTTCAATTTTATTATTAAATGTTCGGCTTGATTGCTTTTATTTTCGAGATGTGAAACATCTTCGAGAAAATAATATATAGTAGGGTCAAACTCCTCATGGGCATGACAGCCATCTAAGGAAATTCAAACACCGTGAATAATTTACAAGCTGCTTACAGCTGAAAATGTCCATCACGGGAACCGAATCTACATTTAGTGGATTGAATCTGTAATCACATGATTCCTAGGCTCACATGATGCCGCAGTTTATATGAAAAGCAATAAGCAGTTATATATATAAAAGTTGTAAATAGATCAACAACCACGAAGCACCTCTATGGGGGATCAAAAATGTAAATATATAAAAGCGGTAAATATATATAGAGAGACATGATCAACCACCACGAAGCACCTCCATGGGGGATCAGAAATGTAAATAAAGCAATAAAAGCGATCAACCTCCACGAAGTAAACTCCAGGCAGGACTAAATGTAAAGAAAGCAATAAAAATGATTAACCGCCACGAAGTAAACTCTAGGCGGGACGGAATATAAATAAAGCAGTAAAAGGCCACGAAGTAAACTCCAGCCCTGACAGAAATGTAAATATATATGTATATAAGCAGTAAACGCACAAGATGTTTCTTAATCTCGGCTCGGTTTATCATTTCAACGATTTATGCTATATATATATATATATATATATATATATATATATATATATATATAAAAGCGATAACGCACTTATATAAAAAAATCCAAAGCTCATTGGATATAATCCGACCACGGTTCATATATATTTATATATATATATATATAAGCAAGGAAATGCTCCAGACATAAGTCTAGGCTTAATCGAGGCATAACTCGATAATGTTAGTCAATATATATAAATATATACATATATAAGTATATATATACAGACATAAATGAAAATCACGGACCGAAGTCCGGGCATACACACACAACATGACTCTCAATGTGAAGAATAATGTGTGCAAGGATGAAGATAAAGGCTTTATAATGTGTAAGAAGGCTTACAGTGGGCTACCAAAGAAGACTTCTATGACTATAAATAGATGAACACTCAGCTCCCGCCGGTAAAAATATAGCTATATGTGAGCTAATATGTGTTTAAAATGAGAAAGCACTCGATATGGGGTGTGTACAGATCAAATTTGACATGGCTTCCTCGCCTTTTTTTTAATATGGCCATCCCAAGCTCTATATTTATACAAATTGGTGGTCAGCAGTGTACCTGCTAAGGTAATAAATGAGATGAACATACTGACGGTAGTAGATGAACATATCTTTGCCGGGTGCCATGCGGGTCCCATCGTCTCGAATTACATGCACTGTGATGTCTACTCAAACTTGCAAAACTTTAATCTGAGCATCTGAATGAGGTGTACAAGACCTTTCTTGAACTGCTTTTGTCGAGAGTTACGCAATAACATGGGATTAGAGGTTGTACGAAGTCAAGAAGAGGGGACCATGCCCGTGGTCTTCAAGCTTCCAATTCTATCCGGTGTGCTGTTCTGCGTAATACTCACTTGGGATTGGAACTCCTTTGCTCTTGTGGGACATTATTGTGTAAAAATGTATGTATGAGATGTTGAGATGGCGCGATGTGGGGTTGAGGTGGATAGATGATGATTTTCCCCTCACCGGGGTTATCTCTGATTTGGGCTGATAAAGCAGACGTCGTTCAGGGTTATCTCTGAGATTGGACTGCTGCAAGTGTTTTAACTCCTCAGGGTCATCTTTAAGTGTGCCTATCTTCCTGGTGTTATCTCCGGGTCTTTGGAATAGAGCCTTGGCGGGAGTTCTGAGGTTGAAGCTGATTGCATGCATTTGAAACAAACATTTCCAGGGTTATCGCGCGGAACTGTAACGACATTCCTTGGGGTTATCTCTAAGTATGGAACTCGGGGTTATCTCTGAGGTTAGAACTGATACTCCCGGTGTGTGTTCCGGGGTTGAGACTGAACTTCCGGTGGTATCCGGAATGGATGTGAGTTGTCTTCCAAGGTTGTCTCTGAAAGACGAATCTGCCCTACTGCAATGTTAGTAACAGGTGTACAGAAAATTTTGAGTGTATATATATATATATACATTTTAGTCAAGCCTGGAGATCACTTCATTGCCTTTTATAGCTTTTATACACACACACACACACACACACACACACACACATATATATATATATATATATATATATAATTGTTCACAGCTTTTTGCACATATTGCTTCATCATGTGAGCCTAGAAATCATGTGATCAAAGATTCAATTCCTGAAACTAGATTCGGTTCTCGTGATGGACATTTTTAGCTTCTACCAGCTAGAAAATTATTCACGTTGTTTGAATATCCTTAGATGGCTCTCATGCCCACAAGGAGTTCGGTACTGCAATGTACATTATTTTCTTGACGATGCTTCGCATCTCAAAAATAATAAAAGCAATCAAGTCGAACACATAATAAAATGGAAGTATCAAATGCCTCAATTACTATTGAGCACAAGGGTTTGAAAAACCTATTTTACAAAACATCATTGTTATATCTTGTTAAAATTGAACTTTTATACAAAATTCAAACCCTTTGTATATAGGTGCAAACGAGGAATAGCACTACTTCCAGACAACAGCACATAGACCTACACACACATTTAGATAAAAGTTTAAATTTAAAAGTGGCGGTAACCGTGTCACCACGAAAGTTGGGGGTGCCTAACACCTTCCCTCCGCTTAATCAAGCCCCCGGACCCTAACGAATCTCGGTTTCATAGACTAGTTAAGCAGTGTTACATCACTAGATCTATGTGCAAACCATTTCTCGGTTGAGTTGGTGCAAAAAATACCAACTGACGAATCTTACAGTCCAATCGTCGACATATACATATCAGACCTTTTTGAACTCATTTTTTCAAACAAATCTCACCTAACATGAGAACACCAAAAGACAAGAACAAAAAGGGACAAATAAAAATCCCGACGTCGATAATTATCTACTAGAAAATGGAGAAAGCTCTAGCTAAAAGAGAAAGAGATTATCAGAGTGAAGTCCTCCCTTAAGGAGGCTGCTCAATATATATATATATATATATATATATATATATATATATATATATATATCCTGCACTTGTCTGCCTGGGAATAGGAGGTGGTGCTGCAGCGCCATCTTTTAGCCTTGGAGAGGCGCTGCGGCACAGGGTAAACAACTAAGGTCAATAAGTGGTGCGCCAGTTTGTGAAGGAACCAAGGCCGCATGCAGTTACTGCTCTGGGCAACTACTAACGTGGGACTATTAATCATGGGTTTGTTTTTATATAGAAATGAGGTGCTACTATTCTCGATTGTAAGAAAATGACCCTTTTCCCTATAAAAGTTGGAAATGACCGAATAAGCCCTGCAAAACATATAATAATCAAAATAAAAATAAAATACTATAAAAGCGATATAACATGCGACAAACAAGCAACCTTTTAAGCATTAGAGGATCCAATTTGCGAGTATAAATCCCTCTCATCAGCGATCATGCAATCCAATTATACAAAAGGTGCGGAACCGTGATAAAATAGGAATTTAAAATTTTCATACAAACCCATCACAATGATCATACTTTGTGCATAATTATCAATCAATAGAAAAGAGAAGGAGATCAGATTCATACCCTTGTAGAAACTAGCTTCCTCAGGTACGAGTTCACCTCCAATTCCTTTTCACGTTCAACTTGAATCCACTAGGTTTGATTCATTCCTTTGAACAATGTTAGCCACCCAAGTGTTTGGCCTCTAGAGGTGATCCACCAACAAAGAACAAATATTCAAGAAGGTGGATGTTTGGCAAAACTCTAATTTTCTCTCTCTAGAGAATATGTCAGTACTCTCCCAACTCTTGGAAAAATCACTCACGTGTTGTGAAAACATCCACACCCATCCATAATAAGACTCCTCTTATGTATAGATGTAGGCAACACTCCTTAACAATTAAGGAATTGGGTTTTATTTTAATTAATTAAACTTCTTTAATTAATTAGGCTTGTAATCTTATTAGGAATAATTAATTAAACTCTTTTAATTAATTAGCCTCCTAATCTTATTAGGGATATATGAGAGTACTTTTATTAATTAATTCTCAAACTCCTTTAGAAATTAAATAATAATAATAATAGAACTCCTCTTATTAATTTATATTTAATATTTCCAAAATATTAAATAATAAATATTAAGCTATTTAATTTATTTTATCACCATAGATTAAATTAAATACATTTAACTTATTATTACGATTATGTCATTTGCTTCTTAAATAAATATTTTTCCTTTTCCAGTGTGACCCTTTAAGTTCTCCATATTAAACCAGTTATGAACAAATCAATTATAACAATTCTAATCTTATTTAAATAAATAAATTAATCTAATAATTATTTAAATGAATAACATTTATTCTACAATAAGGATAAGTCTCCTTAGCGATCAACAACTATCCAGATAATATAGATTTCAACATTAATCATAAAAGAACCTTTGAGTAAATAGTTACCATACAATTTAATTCTTCCACCATACAATATCCCATTTAAATATAAGACATGGAATTACTGTCAAGACTTATTTTATTTAATTATATGTATTTCATTCTTAAATGCACAACTCCAAATAATGCAAATTAGAAACTCCTTTCTAATTTCATTGTGCATATGCCAAGGACTCCTAGGTTGGCATTTATCAAATCACATAGGACATTTCTCTTCGTTTACTAGAAACGGTAAATTCTTTATTGATCATACATTATCTCCATGTACAACTTATTATACCCAAGCATACCCTTTGATATACCTTAAGGGTCTTAAGGAATAAGTCAAAGTATAACTCATCATACATAAGATATTATGATAATCTAAAGTCCAAGGATAACTTGTACTACTATCACTACAGGAATTGTGACGCCCCCAAATCTGGGTCCCTTCGAACCTCTGATATATTCCGCCATGATACTACTATCGTCAAACTATTTATATCTTTTATTCATAACATAATGAATATAACTTTGCTTATTATAATTTAGAATATAAATTCTTTACATTTCCAGGATCTGTATAATGACCCCAAACTTTTATAAGTTTTAAATCTTGGTCATTTACCATTCCTATCTTACATCATATTCGATATTATAAAAATATGCGGAATAATTTAAAAATTTTCAATCTCCTTCGAAAAATCTTTTATTGATTTCTTAACTTGAATCAGTTACATATCCTTGAATCAAATTATGTTATGATTCACTCTATTCAAATTACTTTATAAATTTTTACATCTCGATTCAAATTCCTCTATGTATCACATAGTACAACTTTGCAACTCAACATGTATTACACATCGTAAACTACTATTATGTACATCTCATAGAACCTAAACATGGTTTAAGAGCATATATTTAAATCAATCAATCAATCTCCTTCGATACTATTGAACTCTATCAATCATGTAGCACGTAATCTTTACCGTGACTCGCAAAAGTGGTTATTTGCAAGGGTGAGCTCGACAGCCCAGTAATTCTAACAGTTTTCATACATCAGATAGCATATAATAACATACTCAGTTAATGCATTCATAATCAATTAATATTTACTACGCATGTTACTTCTCACATAACAGGTATAGAGATTTACTTCACAAGCATGTCATTAAAGATCAACTTTCAAATTTCATACATATCTCATATGCATTTCATATATATACATCAACATTCTCGTAGCATAATATAGCTCAACTAACAGTTATCGAATTCATATATCAAATAGGAACTGAAAGACTTGCCTGATTCGTAGTTTATCAACTATAACTTAACTACTTAAAGCTTATCTGCACTGCGTGTGTTCCTACACAGTTATATAATCATGGATTCATACCCATCAGTCATACATTTCATACGCTCTTAATATAAAAACAAATATTGTTTCCTAACTTGGTTCCATTTTTACTTGAACTTAGGATAACCATGAGACTAGCTCATTCTACTATCATATTTATCTAAACAATCTTGTTTCATATCTTATAGTATTTAAGGACAACATATAACCATAAATTAAGACCGTACAGTTAACAAATTGTTCTTGGTCACTCTGGTGAACGACGCGGCCGTGGTGCATTTAAGGTTGGGAATGGCGCGACCGCGCTACTCCCAGCCAGAACCAGACTTAGGCTTTTTATTTTCCAATATATTTCCTAGCATAACATGTATTCTGATACGTACTATAAACATACATCAAGTAGGTTGTGATATATTTTTAAGTTCATATTCAAACTACTTAGCTCCATAATGATTTATTTCAATCAATAAGGCTTAACAACTTTCTTTAACAAGATTCGATGTTATAAGCTTTTAAACCACATATTGGTACTAATAAGCCTCTAATAGCATGCTCAAATGTATATTTACATAGACATAGCATAGTTCCTTATTTGAAAACTTATTTTAAACCACACTTGAAAGGTCTAATTCATGCTTAGGTAGATGATGAACATATTCGTCATGTCTAGAGGCATAAGGCGTCTTAGTATGCATGCTAGAAAGGTCAGAGTATACTTTACACAATATTTGAAACTATTAGTTCTCAAAACTTCTGAGTTTTCTTTAAAAACATTTTAAACCAAGCTATATCAATCTAGTATATTCAAGGTAACTTTAAAACTACATTTCATGCACGTTGATATGTGTACATAGGGTCCAAGGTCAGAACTCAAAGGACACCAAATTCATCAACTTCCGTTACTCAAAAACTTTAAGTTCTCTTTTAGAAAATCATGTTAAAACATTCCATTATGAGTAAGGTAATCTTAGTTATATGATATGTCTATTATCATTCATATTTATGTTTTAACACGTAGAATAACATATTTTATCGTCGGGAGCACTACACTTGCATACGTGCATGCCCGACGCCCTCTGATGGCCTCCTATTACACATCAGTCCTAAAGATAACTATTTTGACCCCTTCTGACGACCTTAATTTGAAAAACTTAAATATTAAACGTTGTAGGTCTATTCGTTCTCGTTCCGGATCATCTTGAATCGCCTCAATCGGAGTCCGTATCAAAAAGTTATTGCCATTTTACCAAAATAGATCAAAGCAGACACATTTAACACACTTTGGGCGCGGCCGCGCTAAATTCCTTCACACTCCAACGTGCTCGTGCCACTTGAAAGCTCCAAAGGCGCCTTGCTCAACCAAGGCGATCTTGTAACCTAGCCTTGCCCATATTACAGTTTTCTCAATATTTGTACTTTAAATCTTCATAACTTCTTCATTGTAAGTCAGAATTAGTTGGTTTTCGATTCGTTAAACTCCTAGCTACTCATCTACAGAATAATTATAACACTTTAAAAACATTAACAAATCATTTTAAGGGTTCCGATTCAATGTTCATGCTATATTTTCATGTTTTTAACATATTTAGCAAATTTATTCACTACGAATTCGTTTCTCAACCAAATTGGTCCGTTTAACTTTCATTGTTTTTGTATTTAACCATATTAACAACATCTAATAGCAACTTATAGATTGTAACAAGGTTTAGTCATCAATTTTTTGACTCACTTAGCAAGTATTTCTTGTCATTTCTAAGAAATTCCAACATTTAGCAATCAAGATCATATAAGTTAGATCATATAAGTATTTGTGTGGAGACACTAAAGCTAGTATATAGGTGCTTATTGGAGAATAAATACAATAAATGTGGCTCGCTAAGGAATACATAATAGAGTTTTACTTGCCTGTCAATAGTAATTACTATAGTGATAGTAGTACAAGTGATCCTTGGACTTGAGATCATCATAGTATCTTGTGTATGATGAGTTATACTTTGACATATATTCCTTAATACCCTTAGGGTATATCAAAGAGTATGCTTGGGTGTAATAAGTTGTACATATGGATAGTGTATGATCAATAAGAATCTATCGTTTCTAGTAAAAGAAGAGAAATGTCCTATGTGATTCGATAAATAACAACCCAATAGTCCTTGGCCAAGGAAGAATGAGATTAGAAAGGAGTTTCTAATTTGAATTATTTGGAGTTGTGCATTTAAGAATTGAAATACATATAATTAAATAAAATAAAACTTGACAGTAATTCAATGTCTTATATTTAATTGGGACATTGTATGGTGGAAGGATTGAATTGTACGGTAACTATTTACTCAAAGGTTTTTTTATGATTAAGGTTGAAATTTATATTATCTGGAAAGTCGTTGATCGCTAAGGAGGTTTATCCGTATTGTTACTACTACAAAACAGTAAATAGATAACGCGAAAAAAACGTTGTGGTTTCAGTCAAAAAAACATCGTGGTTAAGGGTGTCATCTATTTGACACCCTTACACAACGTTTTTAAAACGTTGTAGTTAAGCACATTACACAATGTTTTTTAAGAAAAAAACGTTGTAGATTTGTTTTCCATAAATTAGCATATGCTTGAAAATGTTGTAGAAGGTATGATTCCACAACGTTTTCTAGATAAAAACGTTGTTGTTTAGTATATCAGACAACGTTTAGGCACATTTACACAACGTTTTAAAAATGTTGTAGATTGACTTGAAAAAAAAAAAGAAAAAAAAATTATGGTTCACCTATATTACCAGGGCACCTACAATCTGCTAATGTCATGATATATAGCTAAAAAAGGTCTAAAAAGCCAAAATGTATCAACCATTCAAAATACATCCCAATAATATCATTCATTTACAGTTTCAAATTACTACATCCACAAAATATATACTAAACTATCCATATATACATCTCATATTCACTTTTCAATATAAATTACTACTATATTGAATTATGAATTTGATTACATCCACAAAATAAACCAGCCTATCCATAAAATTAAACTACTACCTAAGCATGTGCAAAAAAGCCTAGGTTCTCCCAAAATACGTACATTCATCCACAACTTTCTGTGTGTGCTTTATCAGACTATGCATCTCTCCATTCTCCTGTTGTACAACCTCAAATACTTGGCCATCAAGAGATGAAGCTTCTAAAATGGACTCCTGAAACATATGTAAAATAATATAAATTCATTTAGAAATTAAAACCTGAGGTTCATGGTGCTATCAAATGTTAAATTTCACTTTTCTCAGTTCTCTTGGATTGGCCTTATACAATAACAACACATTGGCTGATGAGAGGGATTCCTGTCATTGAGAAGTACTACAATAACCAGTAAAACACTCATGCGTCAAGACCCATATCACTTGTTGCAATAACGTTATGCAATCAAAGAAAGCACTCAAATACAGGTGGATACCAAATTCACTACTTAATGCACAATAATAGCTCATTCACGGATACATTGAACCATTCTGACCACTCAAATCTGAGAACGTCTCAACATAAAACCTTATTCGCCAATAATGTCTGCTCATAATTCGATGTTCAAAATGGATAGACCAGGAATTGAAAACAATAGATATTATACAATATCCAAAACAAAATTAGAAACAATGTAGTTTTACGCATAAGATTAGAAACAAAATCCTCAAGATTCATAGATTGCAACACCATCCTACTGTTATATACCTTGAGAATGCGTGACATAAAGGAGGTGCCATCAAGGGATAATGCATGTTTTGCCGTTTCTTTTCTCATGAATTCTACGTTGGCTGACCTGCTTAAGCACAGTAACTTAGTATAGCATGACTACAAAGTCCAAGACAGACATGGTTCAGAAAGTAAATCAGAACTTGCATATGGGAAACCTCACCCTTTTGGTTGCCCTGTCCCTGCATCCGTCAAAATAACCACTTTTAGAAGGTCTCCAAATTCGTTAAAGTGACGAGAAAGACTATCCTTGGTGGCAGCAAAATGAACCTGTAGAAAAAGGAAACTATGTCAGGACGGAGAATAATATATTAGTAGCCAAGTTTCATGTCATTAATATAGGTCATTACATTACTAACGAATATTGTCCGTGAATCAGTATCCTCAGCAGCATGACCACTAGAATACAAACCTGCACATAATCACCCAAAAACACGACTACACACTCATCTTATTTTTGTTTTGCAGTTTGACCATGTTGCACTCTTACATGACTACACACTGAAACTTCCAACAGATATTCATTGTTAGACCCAAAACCATCAATAAAAGGTTTGCATGGAACAACACTTAATCAGTATGTGTATTTAACACAATAAACCCGATTCTCTGTTGTTTTACCATGTGGTATCAACCAGTGAAAAAATGTATCTAGCACATTAAGCACAATGAAATTCTGAAATGCTAAAACCATTTTCTGCAAGTAAGGTGAATGCGGAAACCACCTCACCATAACAAACAAAATAATATAAAATAAAACAAACAAAATCTGAATTTGTTAAGACATAACAAATTAATATGACACACCTTAAAGACATAAATGCAAGACATTTTTAGAATGTCCTTGATCCATATAGCTCTTTGCATGTTAGCAAGCATATAGGTCGACAAGCAGTGAACATGTTGAAAATTAAGTGAACAAGTAAGACATCATAGTTATAATCAACTCTCTGTGGAAAGAGTCCACCGAATGTAAAATGTACATAAATACAATGTAAAGAAAAATAACAATTCATATAAATAAATTTTACAACACCACAGATGAGGCATATTACCTTGAATCCAACTTTGTTGTCAAGACACGAATGCCAGTCAGTCTTCATCTCTTTCAAGGGCACTCGATCATGAGGTCTGATAATAAGATATAATACCATTAATGTTGAATTCTATATTATTTGGAAAGTCATTGAACGCTAAGGAGGCTTATCCTTGTTGTAGAATAAATGTTATTTATTTAAATAAATTATTAGATTAATTTATTTATTTAAATAAGATTAGAATTGTTCTAATTGATTTATTCACAACCGGTTTAATATGGAAAACCTAATGAGTCACACCGCAAAAGGAAAAATATTTATTTAAGAAGTAAATGAAATAATCGTAATAATAAGTTAAGTATATTTAATTTAATCTATGGTGCTGGAATAAATTAAATAGCTTAATATTTATTATTTAATATTTTAGAAATATTAAATATAAATTAATAAGAGGAGTCTTATTATTATTATTTAATTTCTAAAGGAGTTTGGGAATTAATTAATAAAAGTACTCGTATATATTCCTAATAGGATTAAGAGACTAATTAATTAAAAGAGTTTAATTAATTATTCCTAATAAGATTGGGAGCCTAATTAATTAAAGGAGTTTAATTAATTAAAATAAAACTCAATTTCTTAATTTTTAAGGAGGGTTGTCTACATCTATAAATAAGAGGAGTCTTATTATGGGTGAGGGTTGTTGTTGATGTTTTCATAAGATATGTGAATAACAATTCCAAGATTTGGCAGAGTACACATAATTCTATAGAGATAGAATCTAGGGTTTTGTCAAACACCCATCTTCTTTTATACGTCTTCTTCCTTGGTGGATCACCTCTAGAGGCCAAATACTTGGGTGTCTAACGTTGATCAAAGGAAGGAATAAAACCCGGTGGATTCAAGTTGAACGCGAAAAGGATTGGAGGTGAACTTGTACTTGAGGAAGCTAGTGTAGACACTTGAAATTTTGTATTCCTGTTACTAACCACGCAGAACAGCAAAATCGTCTTCCAGAGATAACCCTGGAAGTCAAATCAGCTCAATCGCAGAGACGACCTCGGGATACTCAGTTTTCAATCTCGCAGACAACCCTGAGATACTCAGTTCCAAACCTCGAAGATAACCACGAGGAAAGCAGTTCCAGTTTTGGAGATAACCCAAGAATAGTCAGTTCCAACCTCGGAGACAGCCCCGAGGCACCCAGTTCCAACCCTGGAGATAACCCAGGGAGGTCAAACACACCTCAGAGATAATCCTGAGAATATTCAGTACTCACAACAGCCCAATCTCAGAGATAACCCTAAGCAATGTCTGCTATATTTGCACAGAACCGGAGATAACCCCGGTGAGGGGTAAAATCATTATTTTTCTACCTCGATACTACATTCATGTCATCTCAACATCATTTCATCCCACATTTTATACAGAAGTGTCCCACAAGAACCATAGCTCAAAATCCCGAGTGACTACTACACAAGATAGCACACCGGATAGAATTTGAAGACTTGAAGATATGGTCATGGACCCATCTTCTCGGCTTTGAACAACCTCTTATCCCATGTTATTGTGTATCTCTCGACAACAGCATTCCGGAAAGGTATAGCACGCCTCAATTGGATACCCGGATTGAAAGTTATGAAGGTTCGAGCGGACAGCGCGTTGCACGAGTGCACGTTCTTTGAGATGGCTAGCGCCAAGATAGCTTGGAAAGACGCCGGCGTACATGCAGGTAGTATACCCATGCTTCATGGGTTAGACCATGGCTCCCCCCTCTATAAATAGGGGGATTGGGGAGGCCATTTTAAGAAGAAAAAAGAGCAAGGAAACCCTGTCCATTTCACTCCGTACACACTTCTATAGTGATCCAAACTGAGTGCTTCTTTTTCCTAAACACTTGTAAGCTTGTGTTTTACAACATATTGAAATTTAATCGGTGGAAATCGAGTTTTCTAGCATCAAAAGCTATCTAAAGTCTTCTTGGCAGCCCACTGTAACACATTTTAGATTTTTAAGCTTTTTATTACTTCTATACATATATATCTACTCATGTTAAGAGTCGCGTTGTGTGGGTATGCCCAGATCATCGATCCTTGGCTTTTTCTTGCTTATATATATATATATATATATATATTATTATCGAACTATTCTTCGATTGAGCCCGAATATAATATTCGGAGCGTTTATTGCTTTTATATATATAGATACTCATATATATATATATATATATATATATATATATATATATATATAATGTTTATCGACCTGCGGGTTAGATTTGCCTAAATCTGGTTATTTCTCATTTTAACCGGTTCATGGTGACTAAACTGGAACCGTTATAGCTGGAATGCTTAGATTTAATTAAATCCAATTCATTTTCTAGCTTTTGCTACGGACTAGATTTGTCTCAATATGGCCATTTCTCACTTTAACCGATTCATGTTGACTAAAGTAGAACCGATGAACCTGAAATGGTTTAGATTTATTCAAATCTATTTCTTGTTTTAGCTTTTTTACATATTACATTATCATGTGAGCCTGGGAATCATGTGATCACAGATTCAGTTCCTAAATCTAGATTCGGTTCCCGTGATGGACATTTTCAGCTGCAGTCAGCTTGTAAATTATTCACGGTGTCTGAATTTCCTTAAATGGCTTCCAAACCCACAAGGAGTTTGGCACTGCTATGTATCTTATTTTCTCGAAGATGCCTCGTATCTCAAAAAAAAAAACAATCAAGCCGAACACATAATAAAATGGAAGTATCAAAGGCCTCAATTACTATTGAGCACAAGGGTTTGAAAAACCTGTTTTACAAAACATCACTTCCATATCTCGTTATATTTGAACCTTTATACAAAATTCAAACCCTTTGTATATAGGTGCAAACGAGGCATAGCACTACTTCTAGATAATTTCACATGGACCTACACACACACATTCAGATAAAAGTTTAAATTGGAAAGTGCCGGTAACTGTGTTATCACGGATGTCGGGGGGTGCCTAACACCTTCCCTCCGTTTAATCAAACCCCCAGACCCTAACGAATTTTGATTTTACAGACCAGTTAAACAGTGTCACATCACTAGGTCTATGTGCAAACCTTTCCTCGGTTGAGTTGGTGCAACCATTTAAAAATACCAACCAGCAACTCTTACAGTCAAATCGTCGACATATACATGTCGTACCTTTTTCAAACTTGATTTTTCAAATAAATCTCACCTAACATGAGAACACAAAAAGACAAGAACAAAAAGGGACAAATAAAAATCCCGATGTCGACAGCTAATTCTACAAGAGTATGAATTTAATCTTCATTTAATTAATAATCGTGCATAAAAGATGATCGGGGTATATGGTTTGTAAAATTTTAAAATCTATTTTTTACGCTTCTGCTTTACTTTGATGCAATATGATTGTGTACATGAATATTACAAACCTAACAGTGGTATCAAAGTCAAACCTTTGAGTGAGTTATTAATTGTTCAGATTTGATATGTATGTTGATATGTGTTTAGAATAAATTTTTTGGGCATAATTATTGGTATAGAATCATGTTTTTGGAGAAAAATTGCATAATTCGCGAACTGGAAAAATAGTTTCTGGTAATTGGTATGTACTATACCGGGGTCCGAATTTTTAAATGGGTGACCCAAATTCAACACCACCCATTACAAAGATAAACTTGGCGTGGCAGCGCCAGGTTTGGATTTTTGAAAATGGGTAATCCGGAGCTGCAGAGCCTGAAACCTGTTCTTTCTAGGCGTTGCAGCGCCGGTTCCCATAATTAAATAAAATTTTGTTTTATTTAATTTTTCTAATTTCTAATTAAAATAAAAGGTTTATTTTAAATTAAAATTGGATACACTATTTTTTTAGTAATTCTAAATTAGAAATAAAGGAGTTTATTTTAATTTGGAATTAGATTAAAATAAAGTTGTTTATTTTAATTGAAATTGAATTCTACGTTTGTTTGAATAAAAGAGTTTATTCAAAAGTTTTATATTAACTTGGAATTGAATTTCACGTTCGTTTGAATAAAAGAGTTTATTCACATATGGAATAAGATTCAATATTTCCTAGAATAAACGAGTTTATTCACACGTGGAATAGGATTCCATGTTTACTAAAATTAAAGGTGTTTAATTTTAATAAGGAATAGGATTCAACATATTTTATTTTTCAAATAATTTTAAGTTAAAATAAATGAGTTTATTTTGTAATTGAAATTGGATTCCTTGTTAATTAAAATAAAAAAGTTTATTTTAATTGGGAATTTGATTAAAAATAAAGGAGTTTATTTTTATTCAAAATTGGACAAAATAAAATAAAGAAGTTTATTATGATTTTGATTAAAAATAAAGGAGTTTATTTTGTTTCAAAATTGGATTTTATGCTAATTAAAAATACTCATTAAATCGATATGCTTATTATTCATGAGATGAATATTATTTATTGATGCATATGATGATGTGTATGATAATAAATCTGATTGATTATGAACTATTGACCAATGTGATTGGATTTAATTTAGTTAGATGCATGAATATATGAGTTTTATTAAACAGGGTCTGCGTATCTCGTATTCTCTAATTTTTATTAATGTAAATTTTATCTCCCTCCTATGTACTTCTCATTCACTGCTGATCAAGGTTTCTATTTATTTTAAATAGTTTTGTAATAAGAATAGTTAGAATTAATTTTGAAGAATTGAAGATCAAAGAGAAAGGAGCGCTTGAAGACTCGTTTGTAATGGAACCCGAGATTTAAATGTAATATTTATATTTAAATTTATTTCTTGCATCCTAGATTTGACCTTTTGGTTCACTTGGTGGCTTTATTGAACCAAACTAGAATAAAGTCCATAATCAATTCGGATAGAATATAGTATTCTATATGTGCATGCTTATACTATATATATTATATATTATGCAAACATGCTTCACATGTTAATTAATATGACGCGTATTTTATATATATGTGTGTATGCACGCTAAACAAGATGAGATAAAATAATAACAAACCCCTCAAAGATTTTATATTAAGTCCTAAGCGTTCAAAGATATTTGGAATATCGAACGTCGCCTTCTAGCATGATAAAAAATAATAGAATATCAATTAATTATTATAAGTTTGTTGTGTCACCATAAGGCTTATCTTAGTTTTTTGAGATGTTAATTTTATCACATTTGATGCTTATAAAAAAAATTGAAAAATGTTTTTTTGTTATATCACCACAATGACAATGTTTTTCTTTTTTGAATATATAGAAGTGCTAGGTTGGACTTAACTTAGATAATTTTGATTCGGATGTGCCACCACTTGATCAAAGTAATATAAAAGGCAAAATAAAAAGAGTTACAGGATGATGTAATTGACAAGAGTTGTCAACCTATTTATTTATATATAGTTTGTTGTGTCACCACAAGACTATATACATTTGAAATGTGATCCTTATTCTCACTAGCAAATCTTTAATTAAATTTTGCCAAACTATACAAGTGAGGGTAATATAGTTTAAAGAAAATAGTGGGAGATACTAATTTAAGACAAGACCTAATTTATTTTGGTAATTAATAAAAGAATGTATGCTAAAATGTTGTTAATTAAAAATTCATTTATAGAATTTTACAATGTCTAAATTACTATCACTGCGGAGCATATTAGATGTTATTTAATCGGCCTAAATTAAACGGATTGGTTAAGGAACTTGAGAATAGTTCTCACTGCTGAAAAGCTATCTTATGTCCTTCATATGCCTATCTGTGCAATAGTTGCAGACAATGCCTCGAAGGAAAATATTGCTACATTTAGAAAGTGGCAAGATGATGCATAGTTGGCTCAATACATCATGCTCAGATCCACGAGTAACGAGCTTCAGCATCAGCATGAAACTATGGATGTTGTAATAACCCGAGATTTCCTAAATAAAATAAATAAGAAAATTTGCGTATAATTTTTTTTTATTTAATGACGAGAATAAGTGAACGATAAATACAAATATATTTATTACTTGAAAAATTAGAAATAATTTTGGAATAATCAATTACCACAAATTATATTGTTATGGTAATTAATTTCACATAGGTAAATGTTTTATTAATTATTTTCCATGAAAACATGATTGGAAATAATATATGAAGTGACAATTAGAATTTATATAATAAATATTTTATTATATGAATTGTTCGTAATATTAAAGTTAATTATTTTAACTCGATTATTGATGTTGTGTAAGAAAGAGAAGTCGATATGAGATCCAAACCTCGGATTGGGATTATGATCAAGAGATGAGAATAATAATATTATATTATTGATATAATGATTTTACAAAGACAATAATTATGTATTGTGTATGTGCATGTACATATAATATTGTGCAATGACGGTCATTAGGTCATAACATATTACCGCGTACAGAAACCCCTAATTATTAAACTCGCTTATGAGAAATGACCGAGTAGTGATCAGTATATATGAAGTTATTGTGTATATAATGTCGATAATTAGAAGAAAACCCTAATTATCATTGTATGTCGATAATTAGACAAACCCTAATTATTACAACCCAAATCGGTTGAAGTTAGAGATTGTAATGACTGTGTTAGAACATACATGCATAATTAGAGAACCCCTAATGGTCAATTAGAAACCCTAATTGATGGCATTACGAAACCCTAATTATAGAACCCTAAATTTTCAATCGAAGACCCTAATTTTAAATTATCTAAGTTAATTACGATGTTAATGTATAAAAGTTTTAATTTACCAAAGGATAGAAGTAATTGGTAAATGATAAAATTACCATCTAGTGATTAAATACTACATTTAATTGCTATGTACAAAAAATGCCCATGAAATTATATGTGAAATTACCAAAATACCCTTTTAGTGTATTATTAGTTATATTATTAATGGAATTTTAAAATCTAAAGTGATAAACCCTAATGGTTATGGGTAATGTCTATAATGCCCTTCATGGGAGACATGAGAAGTCTAAACTACCTCAGTGCATTATTAAAGGAAGGAACCAATTATTAGGGTGGAAATGACTATTTTATCCTTTTTGTCCATTTAGTGCATTATTGGTGAAATAATTTTGTATCATTGCTACCAATCCCCAAAATTTCGTCCAACCACTCCATAATTATCATGTGAGCTCAATTATACCAACCAAATCAGCATCCAAAGAATCTAGCATGGCCTATAAATAGAGATCAAGGAGATTGAATGAAAACACACACTAATATTTTCTAAACTCTCTAGCCACACTCTCTCAACCTCTAGCCAACGAAATTATCTTACCCATAAGCTCATAATCAAATACCAACCATCACAAACCACAAATCAGAAGCATCAAGAAGCCAGAAATCAAAAATCAAGCTTGAAAAGGTAGAAAATCCTAAATTCTAGAAATCCTTCGATTCGATGTTAATTGATGCAATTGATTGTTTAAAGTTGTGTAATAGAGAGTCTAGTAATGTTCTGAGTTATTAAATTCATGACCCATAACATCAAAGTGCTCAAAATCAAAGTTTTTCAAACTTTAGAAAAACCGAAAATTATGTTCTCGACAAATATATGTCAGCCCCCATAGATTCATGTGTGTTTACTGTTTTTGATGTTTCAAGGTTGCAACATGTAGCCTGATATTGTTTCTTTAAGATTCAAAAAGAATAAAAGCCAGATTCATTGTAGATCAAAAGTTACAAGCGGTCAAACATGGTCAATCAAACCGCCAATTTCATCAACCTGAAATTCTAAGAACGATTAAATATCTGTGTTGTAATTTGACCGAACAGATCTTGTTCATGCTGTGATGTTTTAATGTTATGAAGCTTTAAAGTTGTAGTCCTACATGTTTTATACACACTGGAATTGATAGATCACATAAAAGTTACACGATCATCAAGTTATAGAGGTCCAAAGTAGGCATCACGAACTGTTCTTCACGAAGAACAGCTCTGACAGCTACTTTGATGGCCAATATCGCCCAGATCTGATGTTGTTTAAACGTTATGATTGTTGGTAATTGTAGTCTGGTATTTCCTCTACAAGATCCAACTCATAGTTTTCCCAGATTCATTAAGAGGAAAAAGTTATTCACTTGGCCAAACACGCCACTCGCCACCGCTTTTTATGTTTTCTCGGGATTGATGAAGAACACCTATAATGCGACGATTACTGCTCTATAGACCCCTTTAGCGACGAATTTTAAGTATTTTATTTTCTGTAATTTCCGAAAATGATTTAAAAATTAGAAAAATGAGATTTTAATTATTAAAAATACCAAATAAATTCTGAAAAATTATTTTAAAGTCCTAAAAATAGTTTTTAATTATTTTGAGTATATTTCATAAATATTTAATATTTTTGGAATATAAAAGGTATTTATTTATTTAAATATAATATTAAATAATTAATTTAAAATAGTTTTAATTCATGAAAAATCATGAAAAATATTTTATGGTATAAGAAAATATTTTAAGTTATTTCCCATGACTTTTAATATTTTGTGATGAATTTTATTAATTAATTAATATTAATGATATTAAAGTTATTTAATGATTATATTAAATAATATAGTTTAAAAATGATTTTATTATTATAAAAATCATTTTAAATGAAATTAAGGTATTTAAAAATATTTTAAGTTATAAAATATAACTTTTTAATATTTAAAGGATAATTTCATTAATAATTTAATATTAATGATATTAAGATAATATTAATGATATTTAGTTTATTTAATAATTATTATTAAATAAATAGTTTAAAATGGTTTTAATTATTTAAAAATCATTTAAAGAGGATATTAAGGATTTAAAAATATTTTAAGTTATAATTAATGACTTTTAATATTTGATAAATAGTACATTAATATTTAAATATTAATGGTAATTATTTAAAATGATTTTAATTATTTTAAAAAAATTATTTAAGGATAATATAAATGTTTTAAAAATAGTTTGAGTTATTATAAATAACTTTTATATTTTGGCAATGGTTTCATTAATAGTTTAATATAAATTAATTATTAATGGTAATGGAATTGTTTAATGTTTAAATCATTTAATTATGATTCCGATGTTTGAAAGTTATAAATTTAGCCGGCCAAACTAGTCGACTTGAGAACCGATTATGAAGTTCTCAATTTGAAGAAGAACACCTATAATAAAGCTTATATCACTATAAGCCCAAGAGTGATGATTTGAATTATTTTAAATTTTTCAATTTCGGAAATTTCAAAATGGTTAAAAATAAGATGTTTGATATTTGCAGATGTTGAGGTATAGAATAAGAGTCTTAGACTCAGATTTTTTACCAATAAAGTCATTTTCAGATGTCAACAAATGTCGAATTCTATAATAGAAAGAAAAGGCTACCAGAAGAGCATGGATGAGATATTTGAAAAATGTATAAAAATATTTCAAGTATAGAATAGAACTAAAAGTGTGATCACCGTGATTATGTGTCAATCGTAATAGACAAGATTATACTATGTGTTAAGATATATTGTTCTAATCGAACGAATGATCCGATTATTGATAGGTTGTGATAAAGAGATAAAACCTAAGTTGAGATTTGTAATCAAAGAATCAAAAAGTATCCTACCTTTGCATTTTCTTTATGCAATGGACATGAGTAAGAAGTTTCGTAATTATTCTATTCCCGCATGCATTTATGTACACTTTGATTATCAACATGTTATCTCGTATATATATTCTGTTAAGTTGATTTCTAAATGGTTATACAAGTGTCCCCACTTGGATAATCATGGCATTTATTCACATGTTGATATACCTTTGTCAATTAGTCGATATATATATATATATATATATATATATATATATATATATATATATTGAATTACATATTATTGTTGAGCAAGATTAAAACCTTCTGGTTTGGAACCGTGCATGTATGAACATCCCTATATGGGAAGATTTTTGCTTCAAGGCGGATAGAGTGAACGATGAATTTCGCTTCAAGTTATGTAGTATTGATCAACATAGGTACAATCTGGGTCGATCCACCCTCCGCATTCTGTAAGCTAGAGCGGTTTATGGATGAATTTCCGCTAACCTTTTCAAAAATGAAAAACAATGTTCATAGTATGTTTCTTAAACCCTATTCATGGGTGGAGCCTAATTTCAAGAAATTGAAAGAGAGTTGTTATGTGAATTTTTATCAAGATGATTACTTCACAACTTTCGATTCGTTTGTAGAAGTGTTATGTAAAGAGAATACTTATATTCTTTCAAATTTATATATATAATTGCTATTACTTGTCAAGGCACTCAAATGCTCATCCTTGCTTAAACTAAATGTTTTCAAGTTATATATGATCGACTCAAGGCTCGTGCACGCATAAGGGAAAAGAAAAGTCGTTCGAATGAGATTTAGTATGAGTTAATGGTTATAGTTAGTAAGACAATGGAATCTATTGTCGATATTGTAAGGAATGTATTTGAAGGTCACGCACCTAG
Organism: Panax ginseng; assembly: GCA_020205605.1. Taxonomy (NCBI): domain Eukaryota; kingdom Viridiplantae; phylum Streptophyta; class Magnoliopsida; order Apiales; family Araliaceae; genus Panax; species Panax ginseng. The sequence goes on from CM035134.1 coordinate 92,578,068, forward strand.
GGAAGTAAACTTTGATGTATGTAAATTAAGTTCAATGTATTATTATTTAGTATTATTCACTTTTTAAAGAAATGGTATCGTGGAGAACCGAAGTTCGGGTTGCAAGTACCCAGATTTGGGGTCGCCACAAAGTTGGTATCAAAGTCAGAGGTTATAAACGTTAGAATGCGAAACCTAGGTTATAACCTTAGTAGAATGGAGGACGAAAGTTAAGATAGATATTCAGTGAACCATGAGACGAAGTACTCTGGTGAGAAGTTATAGGATTTGATGAGTTGAAGAGATCCATCAAGTTTTAGCTGTACTAAATAAAATATTCATTCATTTTATTGATGAATATATTTTATTTCGGTACTAATGTTGTCTCGTTTATTGTGGTCATAGGATGAATGACGAAAGTTAATATAGTAATTCCTTGACCCAAGAGACGATGGACTACAGCGAGGAGTACATAGACAGTGAGATGATAAGAGATTTGTTATTTAGGAACAATGAGTTAAAGGTTAGAGCTGAGCAGGCGAAGGCATAGAATCGTACTCTCCAGATTTCGGAACAGCAGTACAAGGACGCTGCTCACCGAACATAGATGGAGTTAGCCGAGTTACGAGGGAGGTTGGAGCAGAGAGAGATACAGATATGACAGTTGAAGGTTGAGATAGAAGCCAAAGACACCAAGATATATACCTTGGAGCAGGCTTTAGACATCGCCTTCATGCGATTCGACACGAAGTGGATGGAGTCTTTTCTACAGAGAAAGATAGGCGAGAATTGAATAATTCATCGTCAAACAAAATAAGAGACAACGATATAAAACTCTTGATTGTCGTGTATATATACTATATGCTCGATCGGGGGTAACTTATGTATGTAGATGTCCGTGGAAAAGATATGTGGAATAAGAAGGATCGATCCATACCCCGAGCTAATATCGAGGCCAACAAATAAAATAGAAGCTCACCAAGAACCCAAATCGGACGAGGTGGCTATCGTGGAAAAACGAAAGCATCGCATCCGTAAATGGTGGATTTGACAAATAGTGATTTAGACACTAAAGTTGAAGCTGCTCAAGCATCAACAGAGGTGCAGGATCTGGAGAACAAGGTTTCTTCACTGGAAAGGTTGTGGGAGATAGAAAAGTTGTTGCGTCAGGCATTAAAAGAAACAATGGAAGAGCAAGATAAGCTTAAGATCCAAATTGATCAGATGGGAGCCTCAAGCAACACATCGTGTGCAGCTCCGAGAGGTAAGGGAAAAAGAAAGATAGAAGATCCTGACTTAGGAAAACCTGTTAAGAAGAAAGGGAAGAAGATATGTTATATTTGCGGCTGTGAGGGACATACCTCTCCTCGTTGCCCCAACTATAAGAAAGGTGGATGTTTTAATTATGGAATGAAAGGACATCGAGCGAATGAATGTCCGAGAAGAAAGGCTTGGTAAATAATTAGTATGAGTTATGTAATATGTGTGATAAGTAATGAACTATTTTCAACTTTTATGTTGGTCAAGATTTTAAATCCCGACTTTCGTAGTCACAAAGGGATAGCTGATGTTTAAAGCAATATGTGCTATGATATGATAAGTGTTATGAATATGAGTATGTGTTGGATTAATGAAGTAAGTTGTTATAAAGATAGCAGACATTTATCTGAATATTGGTTAATATAGTAAACCAAGTTTCAAAATTTAATATTTTGGAATACATGATTATTTGAGTAGAAAATTTTGTGTTATATGTCGAACGTATACGATGAGGCTTAGAATATAAGGAAATGAAGAATAGTTTATGATTATGCCACCGAGACGAAAACAAAAACTAGCCGTGGAAGATCAACCAGATAATCGAACGACGAACGCCAAAGACTTCAAGGCAATCCTATTGCTAGGGTATAGAGGATTAAGTGACTCAGTAGAAGCATTTATGATAGTTAAGATAAGGAAAAGGGAAAAAGATAACTTTTATCACCTATACGATAAAAGGGAAATGAGATAAAGAGAAAGTTTGTGGGCAAAAGAGACATATCTCTTCCAATTGTCCCAAATTCAAGAATGTATAGCGAATGTTTTATTTGTGAATCAATGGAGTATAAGGTGAAAGATTATTAAAGAAGGAGAAGTGAGATAAGGAATACGAATACGAGAAATGACAAAGATGATATATAAGTACAACGAAACCAATCTTAACAAACAACCCAACCATGAGGGTCTACAACATATAATGGTCCAAGATACGATGGCAAATTGGAAATGTAACTCCAAAAGCTATTTGAATAACTTATATATCTTATATGATTTTCCTACATATATATATATAGTAGATTACTTTATTAAAGAAATTTTGAGGAAGAAATTTGAGTTCTTTTAGAAATCAAATTTCTGTTTATTAGATAGACAAGCGTTATGAAGAATAATTAAAGATCAGTTCGATCAAGTATGATTGAGATCTACGTACAATGATTATATGCTATGTACCCTTCTGCATATAAGTTTTTAAAGCGGTGATTCCGGGGACGGAATACTTATAAGGGAGGGTGAATGTAATAACCCGAGATTTCCTAAATAAAATAAATAAGAAAATTTTCGTATAATTTTTTTTTTATTTAATGACGAGAATAAGTGAACGATAAATACAAATATATTTATTACTTGAAAAATTAGAAATAATTTTGGAATAATCAATTACCACAAATTATATTGTTATGGTAATTAATTTCTGTAAGCAGAAATGTTTTATTAATTATTTTCCATGAAAACATGATTAGAAATAATATATGAAGTGACAATTAGAATTTATATAATAAATATTTTATTATATGAATTGTTCGTAATATTAAAGTTAATTATTTTAACTGATTATTGATGTTGTGTAAGAAAGAGAAGTCAGATATGAGATCCAAACCCTGGATTGGGATTGCGATCAAGAGATGAGAATAATAATATTATATTATTGATATAATGATTTTACAAAGACAATAATTATGTATCGTAGATGCGCATGACAGATAATATATGCAATGACGGCCAATTAGGTCATAGCAAGATATTACCGTCTTTGTGAAACCCTAATTATTAAACTCAGTTATGAGAAATGACTGAGTAGTGACTGTGCATATGAAGTTACTGTGTACACGAATGTCGGTAATTAGAAGAAAACCCTAATTACTGTTGTATGTCGATAATTAGGACAAACCCTAATTATTACAACCCAAATCGGTTGAAGTTAGAGATCTTAATGACTGTGTTAGAACATACACAGATAATTAGAGAACCCTAATGGTCAATTAGAAACCCTAATTGATGGCGCTATTTAAACCCCTAATTATAGAACCCTAAATTTTCAATCGAAGACCCTAATTTTAAATTATCGGGTTTAATTACGATGTTAATGTATAAAAGTTTTAATTTACCAAAGGATAGAAGTAATTGGTAAGTGATAAAATTACCATCTAGTGATTAAATACTACATTTAATTGCTATGTACAAAAATGCCAATGAAATTATATGTGAAATTACCAAAATACCCTTTTAGTGTATTATTAGTTATATTATTAATGAAATTTTAAAATCTAAAGTGATAAACCCTAATGGTTATGGGTAATGTCTATAATGCCCTTCATGGTAGACATGAGAAGTCTAAACTACCCTTGTGCATTATTAAAGGAAGGAACCAATTATTAGGGTGAAAATGACAATTTTACCCTTTTTGTCCATTTAGTGCATTATTGGTGAAATAATTTTGTATCATTGCTACCAATCCCCAAAATTTCTGCCAACCACTCTATAATTATCATGTGAGCTCAATTATACCAACCAAATCAGCATCCAAAGAATCTAGCATGGCCTATAAATAGAGATCAAGGAGATTGAATGAAAACACACACTAATATTTTCTAAACTCTGTAGCCACACTCTCTCAACCTCTAGCCAACGAAATTATCTTACCCATAAGCTCATAATCAAATACCAACCATCACAAACCACAAATCAGAAGCATCAAGAAGCCAGAAATCAAAAATCAAGTTTGAAAAGTTAGGAAATCCTAAATTCTAGAAATCCTTTGATTCGATGTTAATTGATGCAATTGATTGTTTAAAGTTGTGTAATAGAGAGTCTATTAATGTTCTGAGTTGTTAAATTCATGACCCATAACATCAAAGTGCTCAAAATCAAAGTTTTTCAAACTTTAGAAAAACCGAAAATTATGTTCTGACAGCCATATGTCAGCCCCCATAGATTCATGTGTGTTTACTGTTTTTGATGTTTCAAGGTTGCAACATGTAGCCTGATATGTGTTCTTTAAGATTCAAAAAGAATAAAAGCCAGATTCATTGTAGATCAAAAGTTACAAGCGGTCAAACATGGTTGACCGAAACTGCCAATTTACCGAACCCAGAAATTCTAAGAACAGTCGTCCGTGTTGTACTTTGACCGGACAGATCTTGTTCATGCTGTGATGTTTTAATGTTATGAAGCTTTAAAGTTGTAGTCCTACATGTTTTATACACACTGGAATTGAGATCACATAAACGTTACACGATCATCAAGTTATAGAGGTCCAAAGTAGGCATCACGAACTGTTCTTCACGAAGAACAACTCTGACAGCTACTTTGATGGCCAATATCGCCCAGATCTGATGTTGTTTAAACGTTATGATTGTTGGTAATTGTAGTCTGGTATTTCCTCTACAAGATCCAAGTCATAGTTTTCCCAGATTCATTAAGAGGAAAAAGTTATTCACGATTGAACATGCCACTCATTTCAACGCTTTATGTTTTCTCGGGCTTGATGAAGAACACCTATAGCGACGAGCCTGTCAAGTATAGACCTCTTTAGCTATTTAATTTTAATTATTTTATTTTCTATAATTTCCGAAAATGATTTTAAAATTAGAAAAATTATATTTTAATTATTAAAAATACCAAATAAATTCTGAAAAATTATTTTAAAGTCCTAAAAATAGTTTTTAATTATTTTGAGTATATTTCATAAATATTTAATATTTTTAGAATATAAAGGTATTTATTTATTTAATTATAATATTAAATAAATGATTTAAAAATAGTTTTAATTCATGAAAAATCATGAAAAATTATTTTATGGTATAAGAAAATATTTTAAGTTATTTCCCATGACTTTTAATATTTTGTGATAAATTTCATTAATTAATTAATATTAATGATATTAAAGTTATTTAATGATTATATTAAATAATTTAGTTTAAAAATGATTTTAATATTATAAAAATCATTTTAAATGAAATTAAGGTATTTAAAAGTATTTTAAGTTATAAAATATAACTTTTAATATTTAAAGGATAATTTCATTAATAATTTAATATTAATGATATTAAGATAATATTAATGATATTTAGTTTATTTAATAATTATTATTAAATAAATAGTTTAAAAATGGTTTTAATTATTTAAAAATCATTTAAAGAGGATATTAAGGATTTAAAAATATTTTAAGTTATAATTAATGACTTTTAATATTTGGATAAATAGTACATTAATATTTAAATATTAATGGTAATTATTTAAAATGATTTTAATTATTTTAAAAAATCATTTAAGGGTAATATAAATGTTTTAAAAATAATTTGAGTTATTATAAATAACTTTTATATTTTGGCAATGGTTTCATTAATAGTTTAATATAAATTAATTATTAATGGTAATGGAATTGTTTAATGTTTAAATCATTTAATTATGATTCCGATGTTTGAAAGTTATAATACCAAACTAAACTAGTGACTTGAGAACCGATTATGAAGTTCTGAATTTGAAGAAGAACACCTATAGTAACAGTTATATCACTATAAGCCCGTTAGTGACAGATTTGAATTATTTTAAATTTTTCAATTTCTGGAAATTTCGAAAATGGTTAAAAATAAGATGTTTGATATTTGCAGATGTTGAGGTATAGAATAAGAGTCTTAGACTCAGTATTTACCCGAATAAGCTGTCTGTATGTCAACAAATGTCAGACCCTATAATAGAAAGAAAAGGCTACTGTAAGAGCATGGATGAGATATTTGAAAAATGTATAAAAATATTTCAAGTATAGAATAGGAACTAAAAGTGTGATCACTGTGATTATGTGCTGACTGTAATAGACAGTACTATGTGTTAAGATATATTGTTCTAATCGAACGAATGATCTGATTATTGATAGGTTGTGATAAAGAGATAAAACCTAAGTTGAGATTTGTAATCAACAAATCAGGCAAGTATCCTACCTTTGCATTTTCTTTATGCAATGGACATGAGTAAGAAGTTTCAGAATTATTCTATTCCTGTACAGATTATGTACGCTTTGATTATCAACATGTTAGCTCAGATATATATATTCTGTTAAGTTGATTTCTAAATGGTTATACAAGTGTCCCCACTTGGATAATCATGGCATTTATTCACATGTTGATATACCTTTGTCAATTACCTGTATATATATATATATATATATATATATATTTGAATTACATATTATTGTTGAGCAAGATTAAAACCTTCTGTTTGGAACCGTGCATGTATGAACATCCCTATATGGGAAGATTTTTGCGCCCAAGCGCGGATAGAGTGAAACGATGAATTTCGTTCAAGTTATGTAGTATTGATCAATACAGGTACAATCTGGGCCGATCACCCTCCGCATTCGTAAGCTGAAATGCTGTTTTGCGGATGAATTTCGCTAAACCTTTTCAAAATGAAAAGAATGTTCATAGTATGTTTCTTAAACCCTATTCATGGGTGTAGCCTAATTTCAAGAAATTGAAAGAGAGTTGTTATGTGAATTTTTATCAAGATGATTACTTCACAACTTTCGATTCGTTGTAGAAGTGTTATGTAAAGAGAATACTTATATTCTTTCAAATTTTATATATATAATTGCTATTACTTGTGGGCACTCAAATGCTCATCCTTGCTTAAACTAAATGTTTTCATTATGTATTTATCGACTGAAGGCTCAGGCACGAACAAGGGAAAAGAAAAGCTGTTCGAATGAGATTTAGTATGAGTTAATGGTTATAGTTAGTAAGACAATGGAATCTATTTTCAGATATTGTAAGGAATGTATTTGAAGGTCACGTACCTGGGGAAGTAAACTTTGATGTATGTAAATTAAGTTCGAATGTATTATTATTTAGTATTATTCAGCTTAAAGAAATGGTATCGTGGAGAACCGAGTTCGGGTTGCAAGTACCCGGATTTGGGGTCGCCACAGGTTGGTATCAAAGCTGTAGGTTATAAATGTTAGGAATGTGAAACCTAGGTTATAACCTTAGTAGAATGGGGGACGAAAGTTAAAATAGATATTCAGTGAACCATGAGACGAAGTACTCTGGTGAGAAGTTATAGGATTTGATGAGTTGAAGAGATCCATCAAGTTTTAGCTATACTAAATAAAATATTCATTCATTTTATTAATGAATATATTTTATTTCAGTACTGATGTTGTCTCGTTTATTGTGGTCATAGGATGAATGACGAAAGTTAAGATAGTAATTCCTTGACCCAAGAGACGATGGACTACAGCGAGGAGTACATAGACAGTGAGATGATAAGAGATTTGTTAATTAGGAACAACGAGTTAAAGGTTAGAGCTGAGCAGGTGGAGGCACAGAATCGTACTCTCCAGATTTCGGAATAGCAGTACAAGGACGCTGCTCACCGAACACAGATGGAGTTAGCCGAGTTACGAGGGAGGTTGGAGCAGAGAGAGATACAAATAGGATAGTTGAAGGTTGAGATAGAAGCCAAAGACACCAAGATATATACCTTGGAGCAGGCTTTAGACATCGCCTTCATGCGATTCGACACGAAGTGGATGGAGCTGCCTTTCGGCAGAGAAAGATAGGCGTTGATTGAATAATTCATCGTCAAACAAAATAAGAGACAACGTATATAGAACTCTTGATTGCTGTGTATGTATACTATATGCTGATCAGGGTAACTTATGTATGTAGATGTCTGGTGGAAAAGATATGTGGAATAAGAAGGATCAGATCCATACCCCCGAGCTAATATCGAGGCCAACAGCTGAAATAGAAGCTCACCAAGAACCCAAATTGGACGAGGTGGCTATCGTGGAAAACGTAGCATCAGACCCAGAAATGGTGGATTTGACAAATAGTGATTTAGACACTAAAGTTGAAGCTGCTCAAGCATCAACAGAGGTGCAGGATCTGGAGAACAAGGTTTCTTCACTGGAAAGGTTGTGGGAGATAGAAAAGTTGTTGAGTCAGGCATTAAAAGAAACAATGGAAGAGCAAGATAAGCTTAAGATCCAAATTGATCAGATGGGAGCCTCAAGCAACACATCGTGTGCAGATGATCTTACTATATTCTTGAACATCAAGTAATTAATTATGAGGAAAGTAGGAATGATAGATATAAGATATCTAAGGAGCTCTTCTGATCTAGAATGACCGATGACACTACAGTACAGACAAAAGTCCTTAACATGATCAATTTGATTGAATAATTAGGACATCATGTTTTGGCAGGGATGGAGAGATGAGCCAAGATATGATCTTGTAGTCACTCCCAGACTCCTTCTCACAATTGTTGTGAATTTTTTCATATGAACAAGCTAGATATCAGCTTCACTGATTTGCTTAACATATTGAAAAATAGTTGAGAGTCACTTTCCAATCAAGAAAGACCAAGTCTTACTGGTAAGGGCCAAAGGATCTTCTGAAAAGAAGAACAATTCAAAGAAGGAAAATTGAAAAGACAAAAATAAAAAACAATAAGAACAAAGCTGATACGGATAGCAAATAAGTTTGCTTTCACTACAATTAGCCAGGACACTGGAAAGGAGAATTCGAGAAGCATCTGGCATAGTCTAACCAGAAGAAGCTTAGTGAAGTTTCGGTTACAAATACAGTTTTGTTCATGATTGAAATTAATCTTTTTATAAGTTAAGGTTCTACTTTGGTATTGGATACCGGCTCTGGTTCTCATAAATATAGATTTATGAAGGGACCAAGCAGAAGTAGAAAGCTAAACAAGGGATAAGTAATCCTATGTGTCAGAAATGAAGCAAAGATTATTGCATTAGCCATAGGAACTTATTGTTTAGTATTGCCTATGGGCAAGTTTATTAAGTCAATAAGTTGTTATTGTATTCCAGTTCTCTTTAGAAATATTATTTCCATTTTGTTATTGGACAATAAAATTTTTGGTATTATATTTAAGAACCATCGTAGTTTTATTTATAATAATAATATTTTGTATAGAACTAAAATATTACTTAATGGACTTTGTGTACTTGACTTACGTGAAAAAATTATTTTGCAAATTGAATAAACTAGTATAAGAAAAGGAGATGCTCATTCAAAGAGTTGAATGTTTTTATTTGATGAAATACAAGTCTGGATCATTTGAAAGGTTCAAAGAATTCATAAGTGAAACAAATTGGCAAATTATTAAAATTCTTCGATCAGATTGAGGAAGGAATACTTGTGCAATAAGTTTCTAGATTATCTCAAATGATTTTCTTATAATGGACGCCTACTGATATGCAATAATTGATTGATGTATCTGAAAGGAAAAATCGTACCTTTTTGAACATGGTGTGGTCCATAATGATTTTACCGACATTCCAGTATCCTTCTAGGGTCATGCCTTAAAAATGGCTGCATATTTATGAAAAAGGTAACCTCCAAATCCGGTCCCAAAGCTCCATAAGAGTTATGGACATGGAGGATTCTTAATCTTAAGTATGTTAAGATTAGGGGTTGTCCAGCTTATGTCAAAAGGTTTCAAAAAGATAAGTTTGGGATAAGATTTGACAAGTGCAGATTTGTGGGACATCCTAAAGTAAGTTTAGGGAATATGTTCTATAATCCTACTTAGCAAAAGGTGTTGTTGCGAAACATGTTGCCTTCTAAGATAAAGGTGTGTATCATTGAAGGGGCTAGTGGGAGGATAATAGAATCTTGAAGAGTTTAAGAACTACAAAGCACTATAAGTTAAATAAGAGGAACCTGTAGATAGACATATTGTACCATAACCAAATTGTAAATCTGGAATAGTACCGAAGATACATAGGAGGTGTGGATTCATCATAGATGATGATGAGGTACGCATCATAAAAGATGATGATCCAGTTACATAGGATGAGATAAGAATTGTAGATACTTAGTGAAATAGAATGAAGCAAGCTTCTCAAAAATGAAATATTTGTTTTGATGAGACAATCAAAATAGTTTAATTTTATCAAAAAAACAGGAATGAACCTATTATGTACAAAAGGGTCAGTGGGAGCGCTGTGACATTCCTAGTATTATATGTTGATATACTACGGATAAGGAATGACGTAACAATGCTACAATCAGTAAAGATAAAGTTGTCTAAACATTCCTCCATGAATTATTTAGGAAGAGTATCTTAATTGGGGATACAAATCTATATAGATGGATTTAAAAGGATTCTCGTCTTAACCTAAGGAACGTATATTCATTTGATACTAAAGTTGTTTAGCATGGCAAACTCCAAGAGATGTCTCGTGTTGATGAGCCATGTAGTGTATCACTCTTAATACTCCCCATAGACTCCTAAAAGAGAGATCATATGAGTAATTATCATGTATGCAATGAAATATATGAGACCTGATGTTGATCGGTTATATTATAGAGAAGATCATTGTGAGAAAGTGAAAAACATCTGAAAGTACTTAACCAGTACTAAGGATGTGATTAAAATTCATGGTGGGTCTTAATTAAAACTAGAGAGTTGAACAGACTCAAGTTTTTCAGACTAACCAAGATGACAATAAATCCACTTTAGGGTAAGTTGTTACCTTGAACGGTGTTCCAGTGAATTGAAAAGGTTCCAAACAATAAAGAGTTGCTGGTTTAGTGATAAAGACAAAGTATATAGTTATTGTGACACCCCCAAAATAGGTATACATCACCCATTCTGAGTCGCCAAATACATGGTACAGAAACAACTATAACTTTATTAATACAATTGTCGTGCAAAATACGACAACACATAAACTGTGTGTTTAAATACAAATATTGTCTTCTAGACAATATCCACACTCAAATAAATCCTCATTACAATTATTGATACATTATTTTATAAAAATAGTGAGGACTACTAAAACAACTTTCTAGAACCATCATCCCATACGCCGACTAGTACTCGCTATATTCTCTCCTCCTGAGAAGAAAAATGGAACAAAAAGGAAAAGTGTGAGCTCAACTAGCCCAGTAAAGAATATTATGTCTAAGATAATATAGAACAAATTATCGTTAGTCCTCAACAGGGAAAAATCTGATAGAATATAATAGACAACAAGTTTTAAATCAATATTTGCAGCGAAAACAACAATACATTTAGAAGAGTTAAGTAGAGAATGAAATCTACTATCTTCTATGATTTTCAAGTCCATCATCAATATTTTATCCCTGTAACATCAATCAATAAATATCTTGAATTAAATATTCATCTTTGCACTACAGGCCAAAGATATTCATCAGTTGGTCATGTTCATCTCAACACCTGTTTATCTTTGCACTATGGGCCAAAGATATTCATCAGAAAATCATTAATCTTTGCACTACAGGCCAAAGATATTCAGTTATATCATCATTTAGGACTGAGGATGATGAAAAATATTTTAAAGAAAACAAATCCAATGAGACAAAAGAACAAATATTAGGGATTCGTACTTTGGTTTATCCATGTTCAAAAACACCACATAATATACTATGGTGGAGTAAAATTCAAGAATAATGATCAAAACATGGATACAATCAAAGATAGTAACAAAAATGGACATCTAGGACAAAGAACAAAAATTTAATTTTTCTGTGAATAGTGTCGTATTCGTGAATAGTGCCATATACGTGAATAGTGCCGTATACGTGAATAGTAACCCCGACACAAAAAGGTAGAAATTTCATAAGAAAAATTATACTAATATTTCGGCATAATGATATTGAAAGAAATAATATAATTTATATAAAAAAAATAACATCCCTTACCTCAAAAGAATGGTACTTCTAGCTGGAATATCAGATATAACACTTAAGGGAACTTACATCGTATAGAAATACTCAAAGTATCAAAATACTCACAAGAATACGCTCGATAATATAGAGAGAAAACTTTAGTTTCTGGTGTGATTTTCAATTCTAACCTAAGCACCCTATTTATAGGAAATTGCTTAGAACACCAAAGCAGAATATTTAATAAAATATTAATATTTCTTAAATTTTTCCTACGCACACCAAAGAAATCTGAATTTAGCTCATTTACCACACATGTGGGGCCCACCAAAATGAATAAAATGTTTTTTCTTTTAAAAAATATTTAAAACTTCAAAAATCAATTATTCCAGAACTTCAATAATTCATAATAAATAGCCCTTTTATTAGAAAATTTTGAATGTTATGTCCATTCCATAGGAAATTCAATTCTCTACAACTTTGTAAGTTTAAGTTTTTCTAAATTCCAAGCAGAAATTGACCGAAATCCACACATGGACGATTTTACGGGCTATAATCCAATTTTAGTCACAAAATGGGGCCCACCGACATGCTTAACATGTTTTTAACATTTATTGTAACAAAAATACTCTTCCTCCTCATTTATTCATATATCACACATTCCATGTAAAAATATCACCATTATTATATTATTATAATATAATAATATATTTAAATGAATTATTTTATCAAAAAAGATAAAATATCAATTTTTAACAATTGTCATTTTTCTAAAAATTCCTCCATTTCTATCCAAATAAATAAATATTTTTCTTATCATATAAATCAATAATTAATTATTCACAAATAATATTACAGAATCACAATAATGACAACCAGATCGTTCCCAAGAAAGAGGGGGCTTTCCAATAAGGATTTCTCCTTACTGGCACGTAATTAGGTGACTAAACCTCTCCTTAGACAGAACTTCCTTAGGCATTGCCAATAATGATATCTAATAATATTATTCAAATAATATAAATTATTTATTTGATAATGGAAAATACTGTGCAGTGATAATTATTGAAACAACAATAATATAAAATATCAACGTAGCAATTATTGAATCAATAAAATATTAAACAGTATTTACTGTAACAATTATTGAGTAGTGCCTTCTTACGTAAGAATCAATAATTGGTGCAATACCGCAAATACTTCTTGTCAAGAACAACGCCAGACATCGTGTTTTTAACCACTAGGTATTCCAACAGTGTTAATGGTAACAACTACGCCGTTATTTATAAAAAAACTTGTACTTGTCATTTTCTTCATTCAATCGCTTTCCGTTATGGGGCCCACATAAGGCTACGTCGTCGTAGGAATATTCCCCGACAGTAAGAATATTCCACGATCAAACGAATGTTCCCCGATAACAATGAATATTTTATAACCACTTGCTTATTTAAGATATTTACGCATTTTACCCATAACTAACCACATTAATCAAATCAACCCTTACTATTTCAAAATAATAAATAGAGGAAATTCAATTTCATTTATAATAAGTTGGGGTCTTACAGTTATAACTGAAGTTGCAAGTTAATTGTTTGGATGAAAAGTTCATTACAGAACTAGGAATAGTTCATAAGTCTCATCTTGTATCTAAACATGTGGTTATGGCACTTTCATTTCATTAGAGGAATCATTGAAAGATGGGAAGTCACTATAAAGATAGTGGACTCTTAAGAACAATATTACGTAACCAATAACTAAAGCTTATCCAACAACAGGATGATCGTCACTTAGAGAAGAAGGGTATGAGATACCGTGGATACTGGCTTTAGCGCAAGTGGGTGATTGAAAGTAGTATGCACACAAGCCAATCATGTTTGATGATAAAACATATACTTTGTAACAATCTTATTCAATTACTAATTAAAGAATTGTTTAATTAAAGGCTTTTAATTTATCTATATGGTGATGTTTTATAATATGTGATAAACTCATAGTTTTAAGTAATGATTTTAGAATTATGATAATGATCATGCTAATGAGATCTAAATTCTTCGATAGCTTAAAATCTAAAATATTCCCAATCGATGTATTCCTAAAAAGAGGATTAGTGAATCCGGATAGATTGGTACATATGTTGCTTGCTCATTGGATGAGGATGAATGATCTCATTATCATTTTTGTCGAGACACCAAAGCAAGTATGTAGGTGCTTATTGGACAATAAGTACACTGAACGTGGCTCGCTAAGGAATACTCAATAGAGTTTTACTTGCATGTCAATATGAATTCCTGTAGTGATAGTAGTACAAGTGATCCTTAGACTTGAGATCATCATAGTATCTTGTGTATGATGAGTTATACTTTGATATATTCCTTAAGACCCTTAGGCTATATCAAAGGATATGTCTGGGTGTAATAAGTTGTACATGAAGATAATGTATGATCAATAAAGAATCTACAGCTTCTAGTAAAAAAAGAGAAATATCCTATGTGATTCGATAAATGACAACTCAGTAGTCCTTGGCCAAGGCAGAATAAAATGAGAAAGGAGTTTCTAATTTGCATTATTTGGAGTTGTGCATTTAAGAATTGAAATACATATAATTAAATAAAATAAGTCTTAATAGTAATTTTATGTCTTATATTTAATTGGGACATTGTATGGTGGAAGGATTGAATTATACGGTAACTATTTACTCAAAGGTTCTTTTATGATTAATGTTGAATTCTATATTATTTTGAAAGTCATTGATCGCTAAGGAGGCTTATCCTTATTATAGAATAAATGTTATTTATTTAAATAAATTATTAGATTAATTTATTTATTTAAATAAGATTAGAATTGTTCTAATTGATTTATTCACAACAGGTTTAATATGGAGAACCTAAAGGGTCACATCGCAAAAGGAAAAATATTTATTTAAGAAGCAAATGGCATGATCGTTGTGACGCCCCCAAATCTGGGTATCTTCTAACCCGACAGATGGTGCAACACGGTGCTACAGTTCACACATACATTCAATTAAAATACCTTAACAAAGTGAATATGTCTTCTATATATTAAAAATTAATATTTCCCTTCCCAAGTTCTTTTTAACCATTACATATGTTCCTTGTCATAGTATTAAATAAATACAAAGTTCATACTATGTTATTACAAAGATAACTTATTTATCTGCCTTAGACTTTCCTTTATCCTTACTGGATCTTTCAGGTCGTCCGGTCTTAGCTGCAATCATATGGTTCAAGCAAGAGTGAGCATAACTAGCTCAGCAAGTATGACAATTTCATTTGAGCAATAATTTTGAATCATATGAATACTTATATCTTCAATAACTAAATCAATAGTTATGAAATACTACAGATAATTCAAAATAGCACTTCTCTTTTCTTAAATCGTTTAACCATGCACAATATACGTTAAACATCAATTTTGGTCCAAGACCTTGAGCATTTCATTCTTTCTTTGAAAAGGACAACCCAACACCAAGTCCGTAAGTCCGAAATTTCTTACGAGCACATCTAGGTGATCAGCCTATAGTACACTATGTTGTACAATACTACTTCATTAAACGTATCTACGTTTAAGTTTTGGCAACCTCACGTGCCTGTCGATTGACGACAAAACATTTGTTTATTCATACTCAGTCTTTCTTTGAAATCTATACCAAAACAGTTGGCAAAAGATATCAACATTGATAATATTTTGATAGATTATAAGGAAATCTACAAAATACATTAAGTCTAGCCGAAGGAATTGGCTTCGACTTCATTATACATCAATTCATGCGCAAGATATATGAATCATAAAGTTTTTCCAAAAGAACATAGACAAGGTGTAAGACCCCAACTTTTATGAATAAAGAATAATTTTTTCTCAAAATATATTTTTTAATATTATGGTATGGATATGATATAATTTTATAGTTGTGGATAATATTTGAAAATTTTGCAAAGTAAACAAGTTGATATAAAATATTCGTCGTGTCGAGGAATATTCGATTGGTCGGGGAATATTCGTTTTAACAGGGAATATTCGTACGATGGCATAATCATTGGTGGACCCCACAACGGAAGTATTATCGTGGTTAGAAAACGATAGAATTATCTTTTTATAAAAATAACGGCCAAATTTTTACCGTTAAACAGTTGAACTACCCGGTGGTAAAAGTACAGTAATACGCCTTATTGCATAGTAGCACACGGTATTGATTATTGATGCTTACGTGAGAAGTCACTTAGTTATACTCAATTATTTCTATAGTAATTATTGCATAGTATCTCATGTTATTTGATTCAATTATTGTCACAATATCATCTGCATAATATTTTATATTATTAAATCAATAATTAAGACAACAAAGTTATTCATATTATTATTTGCAATATTGACGATGTCTAGAAAGTTCTGTCAAGGAGAGGTTTGGTCACCTAATTGCGCACCAATAGGGAGAAATCCTTATCGAAAAGTCACCTCTTTCCTGGGAATGATCTGGTTGTTAAATATTGTGAGCTATAATATTAATGATGAATAATTGTTGAAGTATTAAGAATGTGTTTATTGAAGATAAGTGAATTACAAAAGTTAGAGGGGAATAATGCAAACTTGGAAAACTTTAGAGGTACTAAAGTGTAATAAGTTAAATCAATCTGGACCATTGGTGGTGGTTTTAATAGTAAATCAATCTAGACCGTCGATGGTTATTTTAATAGTAAATTAATCTGGACCGTCGGTGGTGGTTTTAATAGTATATCAATCTGGACCATCGGTGGAGGTTTTAAAAGTAAATCAATCTGGACCGTCGGTTGTGGTTTTAATAGTAATCAATATGGACCTTCCGTTCTAATAGTAAATTAATCTGGATCGTTCATGAATCAGTTACTATTTAGTCCATTCTCCTATAAATAGAAGCTTAATTCTTCTTTCATTCTCACTAATTCACTGATTCACAAGAGGCACTATAGAGAGAGATAAACTATAGAGAGCAAGAAGAAGAGTATTGTGTTACTTTATTATTGTAGTATCCAGCCATCTACTAAGCTAAGGGGTATTATTTCTTTCGTATTCATAAGGAACACTATTTTTCGTATTCATCCTTTAATATATTGGAATAACCTGTCTACGCGGATTACGTACCGTATGACAGGTGAAAATCCATTTGTAGTTTCGTATGTTATTTCTTTTCATATTCTTAAATCTAAACTTACTATGGTAAGTATTGCTTCTATAATCCTTGAAATTAGTGGAATATCCTTGAGTTTTGCGCTTCATTCAGTATCGTTTCATGGAAATACTGATCTGAACTTTCTTATTAAATATTAATATTTTCACCTAGGGTACTATTCATGGGTTACTATTCACCCAGTTACTATTCACTATAAAAATATTCACTAGGGTATTCGGGGCACTTTTCATGTTGGGGTACTATTCACGAGTTACTATTCATGGGTTACTATTCACCCAATTACTATTCACTTAAATATTGTTCACTTGGGTATTCGGGACACTTTTCATGTTGGGGTAATATTCACGGGTTACTATTCCCGAAGAACTAATCACAGGGTACTATTCACCAAAAATTTTATTTCTTTTCTGTCCAAATTATTTTTGATACATGGATATTATTCTTGAATTTTCCTCCATAAAGCAGTATCATGTTGACAATTTGGACATTATTGAATTCTGGATAAATTAAGTTATAAATCTTTAAAAATTTATCCTTTGCTTTCTTTTAATTGAATTCTTATATCATTGTCATCATCCTCATGCTTATATTGTGATGAAAGTCATCTTTGGCTTATGTGCATAGATGGACTATTGATTGGTATGATTATGACCAGGGATACATCGGTATGATCATGACCATTGATGATTACACGAATATTCTTGGCCCGTAGTGCAAGAATAAATTATGGACGTGATACTAATGAATATCCTTGGCCCGTAGTGCAGGGATGATTCGATGATGTGATTTATTTATTAAGCTGAGTCCCAGCAATAAAGTTAATGATACACTTTTTAAATCATAGAAGATAGTAGATATCATGCTCTACTTGACTCTTCTAATGGATTGCTTGTTCCGCTGCAGTTAAACTTGTTGTTTATTATATTCTATCAGTTTAACATTGTTGAAGGCTAATGATAACTTATTCTGTATTATCTTAGTCATAATATTTCTTACTGGGCTAGTTGAGATCACCCTTTTACTTCCATTGTTCTCTTCAGGAAATGAGAACGTAGTTGAAACTACTCGGGGAACAGAGTGATGGTCCGAGATGGTGTTATAGTAGTCCTCACTATTCTATAAAATAGTGTGACAGTAAATATAATGAGCACTCCATTTGACTTTGGATATTGTCTAGAAGACAATATTCATGTAAAAACTCTCAGCTCATGTTGTATAATTAAGTTTGTATTTGTATTCAGTACCATGTATTTGGCGACCCAATATGGGTGATGTATACCTATTTTGGGGGCATCACAGTTGGTATCAAAGCTTAGGGATATGATCCTTGGCTGAGATGTGAGATAAGAACTAGGAGGGGAGAGACAGGGAATTCCTTCACTAGTATGACCTACCTAAGTTTATTTGGTATTTAATTGGTCGGTCAGAGTATAGGGATAATATATGGCATGTCAATTAACCCTTGTTTTGTGGCAGTGTTTGAAAATGGCATCTGAAAATGTCAAGATAAGCAATAAAGTACATGAGACCGTTGAGTCCCCAACGATCAATATCCAGTATAATGTGCAACAGGAAGACAATAATCCTCAAGTAAACAACAACACCAATCAAATGATGAACGATGGGATGTTCAAAGGCTTTATACAATTCATGCAACATCAGGCGAGAGCGGCTCCTGTTCAAAATGCAGGTGGAAACACTGGCAACTCTCGAATGGTCACTACTAAGCAGTTCAAGGAGCTGGGACCACCAGAGTTTTTGGGAGAGTCAAAACCACTTAAGGAGGAGATGTGGATAAAGCAGATCACCAAGATATTTGATGTCTTGGGATGTTCCGAGAGCAAAAGGTTCCCTTTGCCACCTTCATGTTGAAAGGAGAGGCAAATTACTAGTGGGAATCAGTAAAACGTACTCAGCCTGCTGCACTCAAAATGTCTTGGGAAAAATTTCAAGAACTGTTCAACGACAAGTACTTTCCCAAAAGTATTCGTCACATGAAGGAGGTGGAGTTTATTAAGTTGGAGCAAAACAATATGATTGTGTTGCAGTACGAGGCTATGTTTGTCGAGTTGTCCCGGTTCGCATCCCATTTAGTTGATAATGAGGAGAGAATGATGTGAATGTTTTTGCGAGGTTTGAGACCCGAAATCGTCAATATCTCATTTCTCACAAACTATGTTTGTATTCAGATGTTTTAAATAGGGCACAATTATTGGAGCGCGATAATGAGTCAACCCAACCAAGAGAGAGCAGCCGACAAGTCGATAATACTAGTGGTAGCAGTCATCGAAGTGGTGACAATAAATGTGGAGGGAATCAACATGCCAGAAATGGTAACCACTTCTGTGGTAATCATGGCCAAGATAATAGAAGTGGAAATTTTAAGAAGAGGAGATTCAATAATGATGGAAAGACGTCAACACCAACACCTGTTGTTAAGGAAATGAGAACGACCACTGGTCGTATGTTACAAATGCGGAGGGGAGGGACACATCAGTCCAAACTGTATGCAGCAGTCCAAAGCATGTTACAATTATGGAAGAGAAGGTCACCTAGCCCGATTTTGTCGTGCACCAAAGTCAAGTCCATCTGGGATGGAGGCATCAAAGGTCGTCCCAGATAAGAAAAAACCGGTAGTTCAAGGGAGAGCGTTTGTCGTAACCTTCAAAAAAGCTAGGAATCCGAATGCGGTGATCACGAGTAAACTAATCATAAACTCTTGCGAAGTTTATACCTTATTTG
Organism: Panax ginseng; assembly: GCA_020205605.1. Classification (NCBI taxonomy): domain Eukaryota; kingdom Viridiplantae; phylum Streptophyta; class Magnoliopsida; order Apiales; family Araliaceae; genus Panax; species Panax ginseng. The sequence continues at coordinate 92,597,952 of CM035134.1, forward strand.
ATAGCGGTTCTACCCATTCTTTTATTTCTCCTACTTGTGTTCAATGTTTAAATTTAACTCTGTAGAAATTAGACTTTGATTTATCTGTTAAAACTCCGTTGGGAGAAACCTTCATTACATCCACTATATATAAGTCTTGTTTGATTCAAATCGGTAACCGCACGTTACCTGTCGATCTTATCTCTTTAAAAATACTTGCATTCAATGTGATCTTGGGAATTGATTCGTTGACTACTCATCATGCTAAAATTGATTATTTCGTAAGGTTGTTAGCTTTCATATTCCTAACCAACCTATTATGTGAATTCAAGCAACCAAACCATTAAAGTCAATCACTGTCATCTCAAGCCATAAAGCTATTTGTTTATTAAAAAATGGATGTCAAGCTTTCTTAGCTCATGTCATGGATTTAAACAAAAATACGTCAGTCTTGAATGATATTTCTATTGTTAATAAATTTCCTGACGTATTCCCTGTGACAACCCGGAAAATCGGATTGTCCAGTATTTAAGTTTAAAGAATTAGTTATTAATAAAATGAATTTTTATTAATACTATTTTGTGCTATGTGTTTATTAATCATTCTAGAACCTAGAATGATTATTAATCAGGACGATTCTAGCAACGATCTTGTAACGCCCCAAAATCCGGTCTATTTTCACATCCGGATTCCGTACGTCACGATCCCACCTTCTTCCAAGCATACATCATTATATAGCTAAATATAATAACATACATCCTCAAATCCCAGGTTCTAAAACCTTAAAACCTCTTTCATTCCAAATAATGATAATTACATTATTCTTTACATCTTGTACAAGTGACTTTTATCCGCCACCAAGGATACATAAACGTTCATTAAACAATTCTATAGTTTAATTCTATCATTCTATATTACAAGTCTCCACTTGATCTTCACGCTCATTCATATAATAAGTGACACATCGTCTGGATACCGATCAGCTTGATCTTTATGGGATCCTTAAGTTCTTTCTAACATCGTTCGCTGAAAATGTTTTTATTTAAAGTAAGTGTGAGCATTCAATTGCTCAGCAAGTCAAAGCAATTGAACAAACAACTTCAAGAATTCAAACATTCTTGTAAGACTTCAATAACCGAACAAAGGTTATGAAGCAACTTGAATAATAGGAATAATCTCAATTCCTATCATTTTAAAACATTAGTTACATTCCCTTTGAATTACTTTCATTCTCTACCCTCTTTCATACACATTCCGTCTGGCTAGAATCAATAGCACAGACTTAACAATAATGGTTCATGTATAAACAGAACATACTCATATTGAACAGTTCAATCACAGAACTGTTCATATCATAGAAACACCGAAGTGTTCACATTGTGGCATAAGGCTTCATATATTCTAACACCTTGTACAAATATCACACATTTGCACATAGACAGAACTTCTCAAGTTCAACATTTGAGAAGTTTTAGAAACTAGCATTCATTTAAAATATGAATGAAGTTAGGAAAACTTGCCTTACGCACAGCTACAACTTATAGTTTACGCTGAACTGCTCATTCCAATTCCTATGTAGCACATAAGAAAATAACACATGGACCAATTAGTCATATACTTGACTTACGCATTGGTTTACTTACTTTACTTCTTAGGGTTCACGTTCTTACAAACTAAGTTTACGCGACCACTTCCTTGACCGGTTAACGGCTTCATGACATACGGAGATGTCTTACTCAATACGTTCATCATCTTTAATGATTTATATTCTTATCTTCTTCGTATAATTTTCCTAAGACTCAGCACACATCGTGTCTCTGCTAGTAGTCAATATTGTACTCTGAGTGATTTCCCACAAACAACCAATAAACAAGTTCCCGTCTCATCTACACTTCCCACACACTGAGTTAGATCGGTTGCCAGTTTTGTATATACCTTCGCTCTCTGAAGGAATTGTTTAGCCCAGCACCCATATGTCAATCATTAAAGGTTACGATTGCACCACAACCTAACTTATCTTAACTTATCCGAACTATTAAACTATAATGTTCGTTAAGTCAATTTCTTATTCCTTATGGCTTTCTGGAAACTGAATGACATACCTCAGGATTTATTCATCATCGTCTAAGTCATACAGTCTTTTGTATACTCAGAACGATCATTCCATATTTATTCTATGCATTAATAGCGTTAACTATTTTACATTACCTTTTTCTTATCTTACAACGTCCGGTTCATTCGACACGGAATGATATCCAAGTTATAAACATTAACTCGGCTTCTTTTATGTTATACGTACTTGTCTTTAAATAAGCTTCTTCATTATCCTACGGTCAAACCATACACGGGGTGTAGGTTTTACCCATTTAATATTTGCGTACACTCAACCTTCACGTCTGTTAAAGTGTTCAACGCTTACATTCCATTCTAGCATTCTCATCTGACTCACAATCGGCTTTCATTAATCTTCTTACTGTTCTCTACGGCTTTCTTGATACTAATCATATCTTACTTACTACCTTCGTCAACTTCTAAGTCATACAACCAGGGTATACTTAGAACGTTCGTCCGACGTGAATATGATTCCTGAGGATTGTTTACATATTCAACGTTTACGTTGCTCGTCTCTTAATCTCTCATTCAACCTTTACTCAAGGTTTTAATCGCTTTCGATCGTTATCCATCCCATGAACCCCATGTCCATTATTCGTTCTTAATGTCCAAGCCATACAGATCATTGTATGCTAAGACCGATCGTTCATCGCAACAACGTTGCGTTCACAGCGTATATACACTTTACATTCATCTCGCATTACTATGACATAACATCGAAATGTTATTCATTACCCTCATCACTCAACGTCTAAGGAATCACAATCATCATAGCAATCCTCACGTTAATTATCGCGACTACGGTCCCCTTGATATCGATTCGTAACCCGCTTACATTCTTTATCATTTTAATTTCATTAATCTTTTCATTCCACCTTCATCAAAGGTTTAATACACTTGATTAAGTGTTAAATTCGTTGAATTACATATTCATATTTCTTTCTTGAACATCCCCCGAGAAATTGAGCAGTTAAAATCTCATTTACAGGTATTTCCTTCTGACCGGCGCCATGCGATGCCGTGGTGCTTCTCTTTCTTTTGCGTTGCAGTGCCACTTAGAAGTAGCTAATGGCCCGAGCTTCATATTTCATACCAACCACCAAAACGACGACTTCATGACTGCGACGCCGAACTTGAAACCTAGAAAATTTTTCTAAGTCTTTTACAAGCTTGAGATGCTGACTTTGAAATCCCATATCTTTATCGTTATAACCCAGAACGAGGTCGTTCTAAAGCCATTTTCTTCTTTATCTTATGTACTTCGATTACCCTTGGACAGAACTTTGTTCTGAATCCGTTAACATGCCATTCAATTTGCTTAATCTTCACTCTTCATTCGTTTTACGTTATTAACGTTCTTCGTTCGTTCGTCGGTAATTCGGTCATCCGAACTCGGAATTTGTTCGTTCTTAAGTCCACGACTCACGTTTTCTACGTTCTCTTACATTCTTATGAAACCCTACATGTTCAGGTTCATTTACTAACATTCAAATTATCATTCGTCTTTTACAAAAAATTTCGCCATAACTTTGTTATAGCTCAGTTTTAATCCGTTCTTCATGAACGTTTCTAACGTTCCTAACCAAGAAATAAGAAAATAACTTATACACGATGGTTTTAAACTTGTCCATCAATAACAATTACACTACTATGGTTTTAAATTTGTCCATCAACAACGTTCTTCGTGTTCTTCACGTGTTCTTCGTTTTTAATCGATATTTTGGATTACGATTTTACTTTTTCTTGGAATTTGATGTTATAGAACATCATTCCTTACTTATTTAACATACTTATTCATAAGATTCATTCGGATCGCTCAAAATCCTTACGAATCTTATACTTCTTTAAGAAATTTATAAACTAAATTCCAAATTCTTATTTCTTCATTTTCTCATGATTTCAACCATATGAATTCATTCTTAACTTCATCTACTTCTTATCTTCATTAAGTTATGTTTTTGAACATTTTAAACTTAAAGAAAATTAGAAGAAACTAGGGTTCGGATTACCGTTCTTCTTTAATCTCCTTCTGTCGGACAAAGCGTGCACTTGGGCTAGCTTTTCCTCATTCTCCTTCTCTTCCTCTCCCATCCGAACTCTCTCTCTCTATCTCTCAAGTGTTGGTTGAATTTTCAAACCAAACAAATGAGCTTAATCTTTCTATTTATAGAAAACCAAGGTTAGGGGCATTTTAGTCATTTCCCCTCCACCTCCTTACTATTCCAAGATTAGCCACCAAGTTTACTTGGTCACCACCCTTACTTGGTGACCAACTGGCCGCTCCTTATGCCCATGGGTTGCCCCATGGGTTTTACCCATCCGGTGACCCATTGGTTCGATCCGCGGTTAATTTTCTTAGATCGGGCTTAATTAAATCTAACATTGGGCCTTACTTTAATTCTTACTAGGCCTTCTCTGGGCTTGATTACACATTCCATTGGGCTTGCTATAATCCAAGTCCAATTGGATTCCTCAAAGTCCATGAACTCAAAGTCCATTAAAACTATTCGTATTCTACGCATTTCATTCTCGTATTTTCTTCGTATATCATTCGTACAACATTCGTATTATACGTCGTACTAATATTCGTACTATACTCGTATAATAACTAGTATTATACTCGTATTTCTCATGCATAACAACTCTAATTATTATACGAAATCATAAAATTCTCGGAACTCACTTTTCCTAACCCTTAGGTTTTAAGTCCACAGGCGAAAACTTCGTTTTTTCCATAACTGAAATATTATTTAACATTCCATTACGTCTTAGGATTATATCATTACGTGTTTCTCGAAAATTCAAAATAAATCTCCAAGCAGAAACAGATGAATAGTGCCTATTTCGTCTTTTTCCCCAGAAATATTTTTGTTCCCGGAAATTTTTTTATTTTCGTCTTGAAAATTCTTACTCGTTCAGTCTAGCTCGTAGCCAGAATCGTCCCGATTAATAATCATTCTAGGTTATAGAACGATTAATAAATACATAGCACAAAATAGTATTAATAAAAATTCATTTTATTAATAACTAATTCTTTAAACTTAAATTCTGGACAATCAGATTTTCCGGGTTGTCACAGAGCTAGACTGAACGAGTAAGAATTTTCAAGATGAAAATAAAAAAAAAATAGTGAACAAAATATTTTTGGGAAAAAAAATGAATAGGCACTATTCACCCAATAAAACCCTAAGGGTTAGGGTTTGAATAACCTAAGCCTTTCCGAGTGTTTGGTGTGTCAAATGACATTCCGTCGAAAGATTTGATGATAATATATCGTGAAAAGTTAAGTAAGCTGTTAAAAGTTTTTCTCAAAAAACGTGCAGAAATCAAACAAAATAAAAATGACAAAAAGTACTGTTATGTACTTTTCATTCGTTTAGCTACGTTAGGGGAAAACATGAAGGAAAATGCTTGACACCAAAAAGAGTTTTTTTAGTTTTTTAGAAATCCGAAGAATACGTAAAAGTTAATCGGTAAAGGAAAGACAAAATATCCAAAAATATTTGGATTCCGAGAATTGTAGTTTTTAAAACTGTCGGACGAAACCCGAAAGACGGAACCATGAAACTTACAGGCTAAGTTTCATGAATAGTAAGGAGGTGGAAATAGTAAACTTAAGGGCTAAGTAAACTTAAGGAGTAAGTAAACTTAGTGCTTAAGTCATGAATAGTAAGCAGGTTTGGGGGGCGAAATGACTAAAATACCCCTAGCCTTGCTTTTCTATAAATAGGAAGCTTAAATCAAAAGTTTAGGATTTTGAAAATCCTACAACTTTTGAGAGAGAGAGAGAGCGAGATTTCAGATGAGAAAGAAAAGGAAAAAGAAGAGGAAAAACTTGCTTGGGAGCAACTTTGTCCGACGGAAGGAGATTTAAGAAGAAAGGTAATCCGAAAACCTAACTTCTAGATAATTTTCTTTAAGTTTATATGTTAAAAACATAGCTTAATGAGAATAAGAAGTAAAAGATGTTAGGAATGATTTCATATGGTTGAAATCATGAGAAAAGTAGAAATAAGAAAGTAGAAATTTAGTTTATAAATTTCTTAAGGAAGTATAAGATTCGTAATGAATTTGAGAGATCCGAATGAATCATATGAACGATTCGGTGCAATAAGTAAGGAATGGTGTTCTATAACATCAAATTCCAAGAAAAAGTAAAATCATAATCAAAATATCGATTAAAAATGAAGAACGAATGAAGAACGCGAAGAATACGCGAAGAACGCAAAGAACACGCGAAGAACACGGGTTACGGAACCGATATCCGGGGACCCTAGTCGCGATAAACGAACGTGGGGAATTGCTATGATTGTGATTCCTTAGACGATGAGTAACGAGTGTAATGTATAACATTTCGAGGTTATGACATGGTAATGAGAGATGAATGTAAAGCGTATAAACGTTGTGAATGCAACGCTGTTGCGATAAGCGATCAGTCTTAGTGTACAACGAATTGTATGGCTTTGACATTAAGGAAGAATAATGAACATGGGGTTTAAGTGATGAGTAATGAATGAAAGCGATTAAAACATTAGTTAAAGGTTGAATGAGAGATTAAGGGATGAACAGCGTAAACGTTGAATACGTAAACGATCCTCGTGAAAAGTATTCACGTCGGGCGAACGTTCTATGTATACATTGGTTGTATGACTTAGACGTTGACGAAGGTAGTAAGTAAGATATGAATTATCAAGAAAGCCGCAGCGAACAGTAAGAAGATTAATGAAAGCCAAATGTGAGTCGGATGAGAATGTTAGAATGAAATATAAGCGTTGAACACTTTAACCAACGTGAAGGTTAAGTGTACACGAATATTAAATGGGTAGAACCTACACCCCGTGTATGGTTCGACCGTAGGATAATGAAGACCAATGATTAAACCTGTGAACAGTGAAGAAGCTCAATTAAAGACAAGGAAGTATAACGCAAAGAAGCCGAGTTAATGTTTATAACTTGGATGACGTTCCGAGTCGAATTAATCGGACGTTGTAAGTTAAGAATAAGGTAATGTAAAATAGTTAATGCTATAAATGCGTAGAACGAATATTGAATGATCGTTCTGAGTATACAAAGGACTGTATGACTTGGACAATAAGAATAAATCATGAGGTATGGCATTTGGTTGCCAGAAAGCCATAAAGAATAAGAATTTAACTTAACGAACATTATAGTTTAATGGTTCGCATAAGTTAAGATAAGTTAGGTTGTAGTACAATTGTAACCTTTGATGGTTGACATATGGAAGCTGGGCTAAATAATTCCTTCAGATAGAGAAGGTATATACGAAACTGGCAAATGATCTAACTCACTGTTATGGGCAATATAGAAAAGACGGGAACTTGTTTGTTGGTTATTTATGGGTAACCACTCAGAGTACCATATGGATTACTAGCAGAGAAACAATGTGTGTTGAATCCTAGAGAAATTATAAAAAGAAGATAAGAATAAAAATCATCAAAGATGATGAACGTAATGAGTAAGACATCTCCGTATGTCATGAAGCCGTTAACCGGTAACGAAAGTTGGTCGCATAAACTTAGATTGTAAGAACGCAAACCCTAAGAAGTAAAGTTAAGTAAACCAATGCGTAAAGTCAAGTATATGACTAATTGGTGTATGTGTTATTTCCTTATGTGCTACATAGGAATTGGAATGAGCAGTTCAACGTAAACTATAAGTTGTAGTTGTGCGTAAAGCAAGTTTCCTAACTTAATTCATATTTTAAATGAATGCTAGTTTCTAAAACTTCTCAGATGTTGAACTTAAGAAGTTTTGTTTATGTGCGAATGTGTGATATTTGTACAAGGTGGTAGAACGTAAAAGGCCTTGTGCCACAATGTGAACACTTCGGTATTTATATGAGATGAACTGTTCTGTGATTGAACTATTCAATAAAAGAATGTTCTATTTATACATGAACCGTTATTGATAAGTCTGTGCTATTGATTCTAGCCAGACATAATGTGTATGAAAGAGAATAGAGAATGAATATATTTTAAAGGGAATGTGACTAATGTTTTAAAATGATAGGAATCGAGATTCTTCCTATTATTCAAGCTACTTCATAACCTTTGTTCGGTTATTGAGGTCTTAAAAGAATGTTTGAATTCTTAAAGTTGTTTGTTCAACTGTTATGACTTACTGGGTAATTGAATGCTCACACTTGCTTAAAATAAAAACATTTTCAGCGAACGTTGTTAGAAGAACTTAAAGATCCCGTAAAGATCAAGCTAATCGGTATCTAGAAGAAGTACCATTCATTATATGAATGAGCGTGAAGATCACGCGAAGACTTGTAATATAGAATAATAGAATTAAACTATAGAATAGTTTAATGAATGATTATGCCTCCTTGGTGGCAGATAAAAGTAACTTGTACAAGATGTAAAGAATAATGTAATTATCATTATTTGTAATAGAAGAGGTTATAAGGTTTTAGAACCTAGGATTTGAGGATGTATGTTGTTATATTTAACTATATAATGATGTATATTTGGAAGAAGATGGGATCGTGACGTATGGAATCCGGATGTGAAAATAGACCAGATTTCGGGGCGATACAGATTGGTATCAGAGCTGATAGGTTATAAATCTTAGGTATGAGTACCTAAGACTATAATCGTAGAGAGAAGGATAAGAAGATCACCATGTGATCATAGTAAATTGTAGTAACAGATGAGCTGTTAAATGATGAATGATTTATAGACAATGCTATGAGTGAATGGTACTATGAAGTAGTATGAGAAGAAGAACTCAGATTGAGTTGTAAAGGATAGCATACGAATTAAAGAAAATTCGTATTAAGTAAAGAGAAAGTTAGAAGTTGTACAATTTCAATTGAGGACTCATGTGATAGCTGAGTTGTATGAACCTTTGTTATGGGCAGAGGTTTGTGCTTTGGTGTAACAACTGCTCAGTTTATTACAGTGATAATCATTGGAATTGGTCGCGCTATCAATATGTATATGATGAGAAGGTGAATCTTTTCTCATGTATATGCTTGATAGGTAGAGAACAATAAGGTAGGTACGAGTTCTTGAAACTCATATTTATGGTAGGTTCATGCCTCATAATTATATGGTATGTTTTTTTACTTCTTAGCGAATGGATGCCTATGGTCTGACTTGGATAGTTTCTAAACTTATATTTTTGTGGAAAGTTCCTGAACTCATAATATGTGGTAAGTTGATGGACTATACTAAGGTATAGTGATGTTTAGACTGAAAATGAGTTATTTTTAGTAGAACTAGCATTGAAGGTGCTAGAGAAGATTAAGTATTGTCGCAAGTAAGACAATGAAGGAAGATAGAGAATAGGATATTCCAAGTCGTCTAGTTATGCTAGATTTTGCAGTTTATTGAAATCGTACTGATGTGCGTATTTTGAAAAGGAAAGAATTGGTTCAACTTTTAGAACCAATGGATTTTAAAAGAACTTATCTTGGTATGTCTATGCTAATTGTTTCAGCTAGACATAAATTGATTTGAAATATCAAAATGAATTTTATATCATCAGTGCATTTGATGCAAAGATGGTAAAAGGATGGAGTTATTAATGCAACTGAACTTAGTATTGGAAGTGATCTTAGGATCAATAACCAGCTATGGTATGATGTATAATGACAAAGTCATAAACTGACGAAGTCCTCAACGTACTGTGAAAAGTACGGTATCATGACGTCATAAAACGTTTTGATGTATTGCAAAAGGAATTTAAAGAAGTAGTCGATGTCAATTAAGTTGACTAGATGAATGTTTCAAGTTGATGTCCAATTTATTGGTATGGTCTAAGCTACTTGATTTGGCTAAGACGAATGGTATGTCATGATTAATAGAAAATCGAGCTTTCTTTGAAGAGTTATGCCGAACCAAATTGTTTTAATACGGAATCTAATGATTAAGTCTGAGGTGAACATACCTTGAAATGGGGTTATACGATGGTTTAATCGCCTATGTATGGAAGAGGTAGTTTACCTTCTTTGTGATTGTAAACTGACCATGTAAGAAGGGTTTACGGTGAAATGTTGTTAAACCAAGTAAGAGTTCATGGTCGATTTGACCCCTCAGCAAAAGAATGAAATGTTTTAAAGGAATCCTTATATTCCTATTTATTCCTTTCACTTCATGATTCTTGATAAGTTATGAAGGGTAGAGAATGTATAAAAGATAAGAACTTCTTTGAAGAGAAGTTGAGAAGAAGGGTAAGCTAAAATTTCGAGGACGAAATTCTGTGAAGAAGGGGTGAATGTGAGGACCTGAAAGATTGAAATTATAGTTAAGCACGAGGTTTAACTAATGATGATTATGTCAACAGATGATCCTTATGAGAAGAATGAATTGAGATTAAACTGTCGCTAAAGGTTGTAGGCACCCGAGTATGGGTGTGGTTTTAAAAATTCTGAGGACGAAATTCTGTGAAGAAGGGGTGAATGTGAGGACCTGAAAGATTGAAATTATAGTTAAGCACGAGGTTTAACTAATGATGATTATGTCAACAGATGATCCTTGTGAGAAGAATGAATTGAGATTAAACTGTTGCTAAAGGTTGTAGGCACCTGAGTATGGGTGTGGTTTTAGAAATTCTGAGGACGGAATTTTTATAAGGAGGGAAAAATGTGACAACCCGAAAAATTAGATTGTCCAGAATTTAAGTTTAAAGAATTAGTTATTAATAAAATGAATTTTTATTAATACTATTATGTGATATGTGTTTGTTAATCGTTCTAGAACCTAGAAATATTATTAATCAAGAGGATTCTGGCTACGAGATAGACTGAACGAGTAAGAATTTTCAAGATGGAAATAAAAAAATTTCGGGAACAAAAAATTTCTGGGAAAAAAGACGAAATAGGCACTATTCACCCAATGAAAACCTAAGGGTTAAGGTTTGAATAACCTAAGCCTTTCTGAGAGTTCGGTGTGTCGAAATGACATTCCGTTGAAAGATTTGATGATAATATATCGTGAAACGTTAAGTAAGACAATACAAGTTTTTCTCAAAAAACGTGCAAAAATCAGACGAAATAAAAATGAAGAAAAGTATTGTTATGTACTTTTCATTCATTTAGCTACGTTAGGGGAAAACGTGAAGGAAAACGCTTGACACCAAAAAGTATTTTTCAGTTTTTCAGAAATCCGAAGAATACGTAAAAGTTAATCGGTAAAGGAAATATGAAATATCCAAAATTATTTGGATTCCGAGAATCGCAGTTTTTAAAACTGTCAGACGAAACCCGGAAGACGAAACCAGGAAACTTACAGGCTAAATTTCGTGAATAGTAAGGAGGTGGAAATAGTAAACTTAAGGGCTAAGTAAACTTAAGGGCTAAGTAAACTTAAGGAGTAAGTAAACTTAGTGCTTAAGTCATGAATAGTAAGGAGGTTTGGGGGGGATGAAATGACTAAAATACCCCTCGCCTTGGTTTTCTATAAATAGGAAGCTTAAATCAAAAGTTTAGGATTTTATAAATCCTACAACTTTTGAAAGAGAGAGAGAGATTTCAGATGAGAAAGAAAAGGAACAAGAAGAGGAAAAGCTTGCTCGGGAGCAACTTTGTCCGACGGAAGGAGATTAAAGAAGAAAGATAATCCGAAAACCTAACTTCGAAATAATTTTCTTTAAGTTAATATGTTAAAAACATAGCTTAATGATAATAAGAAGTAAAAGATGTTATGAATGATTTTATATGGTTAAAATCATGAGAAAAGAAGAAATAAGAAAGTATAAATTTAGTTTATAAATTTCTTAAGGAAGTATAAGATTCGTAATGAATTTGAGCGATCTGAATGAATCATATGAACGATTCGGTGAAATAAGTTAGGAATGGTGTTCTATAACATCAAATTCCAAGAAAAAATAAAATCAAAATTAAAATATCGATTAAAAATGAAGAACGAACGAAGAACGCGAAGAACACGCGAAGAACGTTGTTGATGGACAAATTTAAAACCATTGTAGGATAATTGTTGTTGATGGACAAGTTTAAAACCATAGCGTATAAGTTAGTTGATAATTTCTTGGTTAGGAACGTTAGAAACGTTCATGAAGAACGGATTAAAACAGAGCTATAACGAAGTTATGGCGAAATTTTGTAAAAGGTGAATGAGAAATAGAAAGTATGTAAATGAACCCGAACGTGTAGGGTTTCATAAGAATGTAAGATAATGTATAAAATGTGAGTCATGGACTCAAGAACGAACGAGTTTCGAGTTCGGATGACCGAATTACAGATAAACAAACGAAGAACGTTAAAAACGTAAAACGAACGAAGGGTGAAGATTAAGCCAATTGAATGGCATGTTAACGGATTCAGAATGAAGTTCTGTCCATGGGTAATCGAAGAACGTAAGATAAGGAAGAGAATGTCTTTGGAACGACCTCGTTCTGAGTTATAACGAATAAGTTATGGAATCGGGAAGTAAATGTCTTAAGCAATTTCTAAGACTTAGAAAATTTTCTAGGTTTTATGCTTTGGTGTCATGCTTGGCCTTGATCAAGCCTTGGGAGGCAGCACTACAGCGTGAGGCCCTGAGGCCATCACTATTGAATGGTGCCACAACACAAACCTCGGCGATTTGACATCGCAAAGTGGCGGCTACTGCAGTCATGGTAAAGGAAAAGGCCCGAAGCTCACAGTTGGCGTCGATGACAGGAAAAAGCCAGTGATGAGCTTTTAAGTGCTCAATTACTGGGGGATGTGCAAAAAAGAAATATGAACATGTAGTTCACCTAATGTAATACTTAAATAAGTGAATTAAACTTTTAATGAAGGTTGAATGAAAAGATTAAACGAGATTAAAAGACAAAGAATATGAATGCGGGTTACGGAACCGATATCTGGGGACCCTAGTCGCGATAAACGAACATAAGGGATTGCTGTAATTTTGATTCCTTAGAAGTTGAGTAACGAGCGTAGTGTATAACATTTCGATGTTATGACATGGTAATGAGAGATGAATGTAAAGCATATAAACGTTGTGAATGCAACGCTGTTGCGATGAGCGATCGGTCTTAACATACAACGAATCGTATGGCTTCGACAGTAAGAAATAATAATAAACATGGGGTTCATGTGATGAGTAATGAATGAAAGCGATTAAAACATTAGTTAAAGATTGAATGAGAGATTAAGGGATGAACAACATAAACGTTGAATATGTAAACGATCCTCGTGAATTGTATTCACGTCGGGCGAACGTTCTATGTATACATTGGTTGTGTGACTTAGACCTTGACGAAGGTAGTAAGATAGATATAAATTATAAAGAAAGCTATAGCGAATGGTAAGAAGATTAATGAAAGTCAAATGTGAGTTGGATGAGAATGTTAGAATGAAATGTAAGCGTTGAACACTTTAACCAACGTGAAGGTTAAGTGTTCGCAAATATTAAACGGGTAGAACCTACACCCCGTGTATGGTTTGACCGTAGGATAATGAAGACCAATGATTAAACTTGTGAACGGTGAAGAAGCTTAATTAAAGACAAGGAAGTATAACGTAAAAAAGCCGAGTTAATGTTTATAACTTGGATGACATTCCGAGTTAAATTAATCGGACGTTGGAAGTTAAGAATAAGGTAATATAAAATAGTTAACGCTATAAATGCGTAGAATGAATATTGAATGATCGTTCTGAGTATACAAAGGACTGTATGACTTCGACGATAAGAATAAATCCTGAGGTATGGCATTTAGTTGTCAGAAAGCCATAAGGAATAAGAATTTGACTTAACGAACATTATAGTTTAATGGTTCATATATGTTAAGATAAGTTAGGTTGTAGTACAATTGTAACCTTTGATGGTTGACATATGGGAGCTGGGCTAAACAATTCCTTCAGAGAGCGAAGGTATATACGAAACTGGAAACCAATCTAACTCACTGTTATGGGCAATATAGATAAGACGGGAACTTGTTTGTTGGTTGTTTGTGGGAAAGCACTCAGAGTACCGTATGGATTACTAGCAGAGAAACGATGTGTGCTGAGTCCTAGAGAAGTTATATGAAGAAGATAAGAATGTAAATCATCCAAGATGATGAACGTAATGAGTAAGACATCTCCGTATGTCATGAAGCCATTAACCGATAAAGAAAGTTTGTCGTGTAAACTTAGATTGTAAGAATGCAAACCCTAAGAAGTAAAGTTAAGTAAACCAATGCGTAAATTCAAGTATATGACTAATTGGTGTATGTGTTATTTCCTTATGTGCTACATAGGAATTGGAATGAGCAGTTCAGTGTAAACTATAAGCTGTAGCTGTGCGTAAGGCAAGTTTCCTAACTTCATTCATATTTTAAATGAATGCTAGTTTCTAAAACTTCTCAAATGTTGAACTTGAGAAGTTCTGATTATGTGCGAATGTGTGATATTTGTACAAGGTGGTAGAACGTACGAGGCCTTGTGCCACAATGTGAACATTACGGTGTTTCTATGAGATGAACTGTTCTATGATTGAACTGTTCAATAAAAGAATGTTCTGTTTATACATGAACCGTTATTGATAAGTCTGTGATATTGATTCTAGCCAGACAAAATGTGTATGAAAGAGATTAGAGAATGAATGTATTTCAAAGGGAATGTGACTAATGTTTTAAAATGATAGGAATCGAGATTATTCCTATTATTCAAGATGCTTCATAACCTTTGTTCGATTATTGAGGTCTTAAAAGAATGTTTGAATTCTTAAAGTTGTTTGTTCAACTGTTATGACTTGTTGGGCAATTAAATGCTCACACTTACTTAAAATAAAACATTTTCAGCGAACGATGTTAGAAGAACTTAAGGATCCTGTAAAGATCAAGCTAATCGATATCCAAAAGAAGTACCATTTATTATATGAATGAGCGTGAAGATCAAGCGAAGACTTGTAATATAGAATAATAGAATTAAACTATAGAATAGTTTAATGAATGATTATGTATCCTTGGTGGCGGATAAAAGTCACTTGTACAAGATGTAAAGAATAATGTAATTATCATTACTTGTAATGGAAGAGGTTATAAGGTTTTAGAACCTAGGATTTGAGGATGTATGTTGTTATATTTAGCTATATAATGATGTATGTTTGGAAGAAGATGGGATCGTGACGTACGGAATCCAGAAGTGAAAATAGACCGAATTTTGGGGCGTTACATTCCCTGAAGAACTTCCTGGCCTATCCCCAGAGCGTGAAATTGAATTTTGCATCGACCTTGAATCCGGTACAAAACACATTTCGAAAGCCCAATATCAAATGGCTCTTATTGAACTTCAGGAGTTAAAAACCCAACTACAGGAATTATTAGATATTGGTTTCATTCATCCTAGTACGTCTCCTTGGGGTACTCTTGTTCTATTCGTGAAGAAGAAAGATGGAAGTATGCGACTTTGTATTGATTATCGGGAGTTGAATCATGTCACCATCAAATATAAGTACCCGTTACCTCGTATTGATGACCTATTTGACCAGTTGCAAGGTGCCAAATTCTTTTCAAAGATCGATCTTCATTCCAGATATCATCAATTAAAGATTAAAATCGATGACATCCTAAAGACTGCTTTCAGAACTCGGTACGGGAATTACAAAATCCTAGTCATGTCTTTTGGATTGACTAATGCTCCTGCTGCCTTCATAGATATGATGAACCGAGTATTCAAGGAATATTTGGATCACTTTGTGGTCGCCTTTATTGATGACATCCTTATTCACTCCAATGTCGTGAAGATCATGAGCAACACTTGTAACGATCCGAAATTTCAAAGTGTAATATTAAATATTTATTGAATAATATATATATTTATTTGGTGTGTCTATTGTTGAATTGATGAATCTAAATTTATTAGAGATTTCTCTAAATTAAATTAATTTATAATTTAGAGGTTTGTATTATAACATAAGGTGTTATGTTGTTGTGTTGATTTAATAATTTAGATGGTATGTTAAATTATTAAATAAAGTTATAATAAAAATTATAATTAGGTGATATTTGCTAAAATGCTATATTTAATTAAAATATAGTATGTGACTATAATTATAAACTAAAGTGTTTATTAAAATAAATTAAAAAGGATTTAAATTAGTTTTTTTGTCAAACAAAGCTTAAGTATTTTAATTCTTTAAAAATTTTAAATGATTTGCCAAACAAGCCTTAGGCTTTTGGGATTTCTAGTTTTTGAAAATCAAATAAAATAAATAATATAATTATAATAGATACGTTTATTAGTTGGTAACCGATATATTTAGTATAGGTATTATGGCTATATCGGTTATTGTTTACGCTTAAATTAGAGATAGTCTCTTCGAGAAGGAAAAGAGAGAGAAGAGTCCGAGAATTGAGAGAGATTAAGAGGAAGCTTAAGGATTTCAAAGCCAATTCCAGTGAGTTTAGCCAGAATTATCTTAGAAATTAAAGGTGTGTTCCATAATCTCTATATTATAAGCATATATATGAGTATTACGACAATAATTTTCATACTCTGTGAATTATGTTTTTCCGAATTGTTGTTAGATAACTAAGTTATGGTGGTTGTACATGCTTATAATGATTAGATATTATGTTTAAACAAAAATTGCATGTTAGTTTCGGATATCAGTACACATTTTTGACAGTATATGTATTTTTCCTTATGTTCATGAAAAGTATCAATTTTAGTGGCTAATTCGTATGAGAAATTGTAAATAGAAGTTTGTATATGGTAGTTCATTGAGATACGAACGTAACGTAGTTTGAATGGAGTAATTTGGTCAACTAATGAATTCATAGTGATGATTTGTAGAATGAATATCAAAAACGGAGTTTTATATGAAAAACATGAATTTTGATAAATTAAAATAGTTTTAGTTGGTGTTAAATTGTTATAATTGGTTGTAAATGTGAGCAATCATGTTTATGATAGTTGTATATTTATCTTACGTGTTATTTTCACTGTTTGGTGGGTGAAATTTGTGTTTGTTGGGCTAAAGTCGGCTAATGTTCATTAGCATTCTCTGCGTCTGTCTGAACAACACTAGCTTGCTATTCTTGGCAAATACAAAGCAAAAAATGGCGCAGCTTACTGTAGGTCCCAAGCCTTTGTATGGCATGAAATTGCATGATACCACAGTTTGAGATTCTAACTTCTGCTATTACTGCAGACTTGGGATAGCATCATAGTATGACCTGAAATTATGTTAGTATGTTAAATGGGTAATGTTACGGTTAACACAACATAGTGAATTGTGGATTAGTAAGTTCAAAGTTGCAAAAATGATTAGTAAGTCAAGAACGCGTTATGTGATAATTTAGTATACCTAATGAACATTAGACAAGTGTTCCGAAGTTAAACACTTACAGCTTCTGAAATGTGAATGGTAATGAACATGTTTTGGTATGTTAGCATATCTAATAGATATTGTGGTTCTAAAATTATATATAGGTGATCGTGAGTTTAATTTTATAGCTTACGCTCAAGGCAAGTTTTCTAACTCTATATTTATATTGAGCAAGTTTCTAAACTTCTTTTTTTTTACATTAAGCAAGCCTTTTATCCTTACATTTCTGTTAAGCTAGTTCTTACTTGAAAGTTTCATTAAATGAACTATTGTATTCTTAATCATGATTTGAACAATCTAACTATGGCGTTATTGTATTCAACCAAGTTTGAAGTCCAATACCTACTGATTTATTCTAACTTGTTTTTTGTTAGACAAGTTTCATTATTGTTATTCGGATATTATGAAAGCAGTTTTCTTGAATTCTAATTTCAAATGTTGAATCATTATAGTTCATTTACTTGACACAAGTCATTTTCATGATAAGTGAGCTTTATTTTCAGCTTGCTATTACTTAATGTTTATTCAATAATTCATAGTCCTAGCTTAATTTTATTCAAGCAAGGTTTATTATTGTCATTCAATACTTATGCTTTGTAGTTGATTCTAAGCATGGGATCAAGTATAGACAGTTCACTTACACTTATTCATTGTTTCATATTATTATTGATCAACTATTGTATTATCAAACACTATTGATTCAACTAGTCCTCTAGTTGATGTTCGTTAAACTTCAAATTACCCTTGAAAGCTTATCCAAACCAAACTTTCTTTGGTGCGGACTTGTACTCTAAATACTGAGATGAACAACCCTATTATTATTAGGGGATAACTTCCGCGTAGCGTTAAATGTTTGTGCACAATACATGGTACGAAAGGTTGATCCCCCTAAGTACGAGGAGTCCTTATAGTCTTATGACTGTTATAGTTGGATTTTAAAGATTACTCGCAACTGTGGACATAGTTCATGGTCTTATGACCCTCAGTTATATTTATTCCATATTTTGGATTTCAGTTCCTGATTATCATTGTTAGAGTACTATCCAGTTTTGATGAGCCTATTAATTGGCAGTTGTTATCATTATTCTCTTGTTGTTTAATTGTTATATTCGGTGAGCAATTGTTTTGCTCACTCTTTCATATTTATAAACTTATTGCAGCTAAAGAGGAGAAGGTAGATGAACCTTCGTCTAGCAAAGGAAAGGGAAAAGTGTACAAGTGATGAAGACTTGTAATATTAGACTTTTAATTGTTATGATGGGCTTAGACTATCTTAATGATGTTATGTAATAATTTATTTCCGCTTTTGAATGATGTTTAAAGGTTAGATAACCTGAGATATTTTTGAATTTAATGATGTAACCCTATTTAAGGGGAGGTTTTATGATTCAAATATTATTTTATTTGGGTAGATAGTATGAATGCTTGATTAGTGAGCACCAAATATTGTGGGAATGAAGTACCTAGATTTGGGGGTGTCACAGGTTGGTATCAAAGCCTTAGGTTATAAACCTTAGGTGGGGGGAAAATCCTTAGGAAGTAACATTTGAAAAGATAGTGAGGATGAACTCTTATTGAGTTTTAGGAAAGAGAAAGTAATTAAACACTTATGTGCTTATGTGATTACAACTTATGTTCTCGTGAGTGTTGAGTAGTAATAGTTAGTAATTAAAACTTAAACTTTGATTGACAGGATGACTATTATAGGAGGATCAAGTCAGGCTTGAGAGGAGGAGCCTCAGGATATTCAGGTGATTTGGGAACAACTACTGCCACGGGAAGCAGTTCCGTCGGTCACAGTAGTTGAGCAGGAGAGGGTACCTAACGAGGATGATGAGATAGAGACGGATGAGGAGGATCCCGTAGAGTTGCCACAGTCAGAGGATGAGGAGGAAGAGCTTCCACTTAGTTCAATAGCTGCTCGTATGTACGATGAGGTGTATGACCGTAATGTGGAACTTCAAGGCACCGTCGAGGAGTTGCAGGAGATAGTAGCTGAACAACAAACCTCGATGGCATATAAAGACGATGAGATCCAGGATCGAGAAGAATGACTGAACAACTTTGAAGAGAATCTGATCCACATAGAAGGGGAAAATGAGAAAATGATGGAGAAGATTGTAGACTTGGAGAATAAACTGAAAGAGGAATCTACTAAGAGGGCAAGGGCTGAAGATGCGTACAATGAAGCTTATCAACGAGCCGGAATAGCAGAGAGGGATGCACAAGCCAAGAGGAAAAAGATGGAAGAAATGAATAATGTATTCAACACAGTGGTCAATCGAGCTCAAGATCGAGTCATGAGTTATCCGATTTAGTTCGAGACGCTGCCATCATACGTATTGGATCGCCGAACAATGTTTCGAATTATAGAGGAAGAGCGTCGTAAGGCTACGCAGTATCTTAGTAGGACATTGTAGAGATTGTTATTAATAGGTGATTTTGAAAATAAATGAAATATAAATCCCGCGTATGATAACCAATGGGATAGAAGATGATGATGTTATCCTGCAACTGTTATAGTTCAGGAAAGTTTATGGTTCAGGAAAGTAATGTAAATAGCAGTGATGCTATTGTTTTGATGTTTTTTTTATGATGAATGAATTAAAGTTACTATTTTATTCAAAGTGTTAAGTGTTACGTGTTACATGATAAACTTTTACGATGTGCAACTTAAGTATAAAATACTTAAAAGGAATAAATAGAAGCTAATGGATGTATTTTAACAGAAAATGGCTTCAATACGTCAACCACCACGATGGAGAATCGTTGAGGAAAACAACAACAATAATTTGGGAGAAAACCCTATTCAGCAGCTAGTGACGTTATTGACGGGTGCTTTGCAGAATCAACCTCAGAGTCAAAGTACGACGTTCCAGGACTTAAGGCGGTTGGACCACCAGAATTCTGAGGGTCTATGAATCCAGTCGAAGCACAGACCTGGATTATGGAGATCGAGAAGGTTTTTGATGTTGCTAGGGTAGAGGATAACCAGAAGACTGCTTTTGCAACGTTTATGTTAAAAGAGGAGGCTAACTATTGGTGGCAGGCCAACAAAACTCGGGAAGGACCAGGAGTGATGACCTGGGATAGGTTTAAGGAGCTGTTCTTCGAGACCTATTTCCTAGAGAGTTCGAAGAGTCAGCTAGAGGTTCAGTTTTTGGAATTGAAGCAGGGAACAATGTCGGTGTCTGAGTATGCCGTAAAATTCAATGAGTTGGCGAGGTTTGCGCCATATCAGGTCAGTACAGACGAGCGCAAGGCGAAGAGGTTTAAGTAGGGACTGAAACCCTGGTTGTATAGTACAGTTTCCCTATTCCAATTGAAGACATTTGCACCAGTGATGGAGAAGGCGATTCTCGCTGAAAGTGGAGGCGAGGTAGTACCGAAACATAACCAAGAGCAGAGGAAGAAGAAAAATGAAGGTGAGGTTAAAAATGGTGGTGGTGGTAACGGTGGAAATGGTAACAACAACCTTAAGAGGAAGTGGAATGCGAATGGAGGAGCTGGAAATCAACAAAGAAACCAACAAAATAAGAAGTTCGAAGCATGTGCTACGTGCGAAAAGTTTCATAAGGGAGTGTGTTTGCTGGGGAAATGAGTATGCTTCAATATTGGCCAAAAGGGTCACATTGCCCCAAATTGCACTTAAGCTAAGAAGAATGTGTGCTTCACGTGCGGATCCAAGGATCACTTTGTTCGTGAATGCCCTAAGAAGAGATCTGGTGAGACAAATGGGAGCAAGGGAAATGCTAGTGGAGGTGCGTTGGCTATTGCTTGACCAACAATAACAAATTAGCCCACAACCAGAACCTTCAACATGACGGTGCAGGACGCGGTGCAATCAAAAGATGTCGTGTCAGGTATTATCCCAATCAATGATATAAATGCATATATATTATTTGATTCGGGTGCTACTTGCTCGTTTATATCTGATAATTTTGCTAAGAAGTTAGAAATACCTTGTGAAGAGTTGAAATTTCCTTTAAATATAGAAATTGTGAATAGGGAAGGGGTTCCGGTTAGGTTCGTATAAAAGAAATGTAGGGTGAACATTAAGGGAAATATTATGGCAGTATATTTAATCCCGATTAAACTTGGGGAGTTTGATGTGATATTGGGAATGGATTGGCTATTCAATTATGGAGCGATAATTGATTGGCAAAAGAAGTGTGTAAACCTTATGACTCCGTCAAAGGTAGTTTTTTATGGTAGCAAATCCCCTAGACAAATGAAATGTTTGACGATGATGCAGGCCAAAAAGTTATTGACTCAGGGCTGTGTGGGGTATTTAGCTTACATAGTCGATACTCAAAAGGAGAAGGGAAATACTAGTAGTTAGGGAGTTCGTGGACGTGTTTCCGGAGGATTTGCCAGGACTTCCACCTGACCGAGAAATCGAGTTTGTGATCGACTTAGCGCCAAAAACCGCTCCTATATCGAAGGCCCCGTACAGGATGGCTCCAGTGGAGATGAAAGAATTCATGGTGCAACTGCAAGAACTATTAGACAAGAAGTACATTCAGCCAAGTGTGCCATCGTGGGGAGCACCGGTGTTATTCGTGAAGAAGAAGGATGGGTCAATGCGACATTGCATTGATTATAGAGAATTAAACAAAGTCACTATTAAAAACAAATATCCATTGTCAAGAATAGATGACTTGTTTGATCAGTTGAAGGGTGCTAGATATTTCTCGAAAATAGACTTGAGAAGTGGATATCACCAATTGAAAGTGAGGAAAGAGGATGTACTGAAGACGACATTCCAAACTCGGTATGGACATTATGAATTTTTAGTAATGCCATTTGGTTTGACAAACGCCCCTGCAGCGTTCATGGATTTGATGAACAGGGTGTTTAAACTATTTTTGGACAAGTTTGTGGTGCTGTTTATCGATGATATTCTGGTGTACTCTAAAACTCAAGAGGAACACATGGAACATTTATGTCTGACGTTGGAGATGTTAAGAAAAGAAAAGTTATACGCAAAATTCTCTAAATGTGAATTTTGGCTAGAACGTGTACAATTTCTTGGGCATGTAATCGATAAAGATGGGATTTCTGTAGATCCATCAAAAGTTGAAGCTGTGATAAATTGGGAACAACCAAGAACTCCATCAGAAGTAAGAAGTTTCTTGGGGTTGGCAGGATATTATAGACGATTTATTCAAGATTTTTCCAAGATCGCTACTCCGTTGACAAATTTGACAAGAAAATCTGTAAAGTTTGTTTGGATGGAGAAATGTGAAGAATGTTTTCAAGAATTAAAGAAGAAGCTCAGTGTGGCACCTGTGTTGTCATTACCGAATAATACAGGAAACTTTGTGGTGTATAGTGATGTTTCACGCAAAGGATTGGGTTGTGTTCTTATGCAGAACGACAAGGTTATTGTGTATGCATCAAGGCAACTGAAGGACCACAAAAAAGGATATCTGACTCATGACTTAGAGTTGGCAGCGGTTGTGTTCGCACTGAAGATATGGAGACACTATCTCTACGGAGAAAAATGTGAGATCTACACAGACCATAATAGTCTGAAGTATATTTTCACACAGAAAGACCTGAACATGCGGCAAAGGAGATGGATGGAATTTATAAAGGATTACGATTGTGAGATCTTTTATCATCCAGGCAAAGCAAACGTGGTTGCAGATGCTTTGAGTAGGAAAGGCAGAGAAAAGTTGATGTTGTTAACAGATAAGGAAGAGCTTATTATAGCAATGGCAATGTTAGAGCTGGAAATCAAATTTCCAGAAGAGTCCGATGAAAAATTGTACCAGATAGAAGCTAGTCCAACTTTGATGAAAAAAGTGAAGAACGCTCAACTACAGAATGAAGAATGCAAAAAAATAAGGCAAAGTGTAGTCGAGGGTAAAGAAGCGAAGTACAAGGTTGATACTGAGGGAATGTTGCGATTTGAGGGACGGATTTGGGTTCCAACAGTACAGGATATCAAAGAAGAGATCTTGACAGAAGCACATAGCTCAAGATATTCAATTCATCCAGGAAGTACGAAGATGTATCAAGATTTGCGGCGACATTTTTGGTGGCCAAATATGAAAAGAGATGTTGCAGAATGCGTTGCAAAGTGTTTGACATGTCAGAAAGTGAAGGCCGAGCATCAACGACCAAGCAGATTACTATAACCGTTGGAAATACCGAAATGGAAGTGGGAGCATATCACAATGGATTTTGTGGTAGGTCTTCCAATGACTCAGAAAGGATACGACGCGATATGGGTGATAGTGGACAGATTGACAAAATCTGCACACTTTTTTGCCAATAAAGATTAGATTTAATCTTGATCAGCTGGCGAAATTATACGTTAAAGAAATAGTCTGAAGACATGGAGTTCCAGTATCAATTGTATCAGATAGAGATCCGAGATTCACATCAAATTTCTGGAAGAGATTATAAGAATGCATGGGAACGCAATTGAAGATGAGCACAGCGTATCATCCGCAAACCGATGGGCAAAGCGAAAGAACAATCCAGACACTTGAAGATATGCTCAGAGCGTGTATCATGGATTTCAAAGGAAACTGGGATGATCATCTACCATTGGTGAAATTTACATATAACAATAGTCATCACGCAAGCATTGGTATGCCGCCATACGAGGCGTTATACGACAGGAAATGCAGAACTCCACTATGCTGGGATGAAGTTGGAGAATGTGAACTGTTAGGCCCAGAACTGGTTCAGCAGACCGTTGAAGTAGTCAAACTCATCAGAGCGAGATTGGTAGCTGCTCAAGATCGACAGAAAAAGTATGCTGATCAACACAGACAAAGTCATGAATTTGAAGCAGGAAGTTTCGTGTTCCTGAAAATCTCTCCTTAGAAGGGGAAAATTCATTTTAGCAAGAAAGGAAAGCTCAGCCCGAAGTTTATTGGACCTTTCAAGATTCTACGCAGAGTGGGAGAGGTGGCTTATAAGGTAGCTTTACCTCTAGAATTAGAGCATGTGCATAATGTTTTTCATGTGTCGGTGTTATGACCTTATAAACCCGATTACAAGCATGGGATTGAGTATGAACCGTTGCAGTTCAGTAAAGATTTGTCTTACGAAGAGATTCCTATCCAGATAGTCGACAGGAAAGAACAAGTGCTCAGGAATAAAGTGATACCTTCTGTGAAGGTGATATGGAGGAACCACAACGTAGAAGAGGCTACGAGGGAACTCGAAGCTGATATGATGAAGAATTACCTTGAGTTATTTGTTTAGCCTGTGTCTTCGATTCTGGGGACAAAATCTTTGTAAGTAGGGGAGAATGTGACAATTTGATTGTTTGAATTGTGATTCTGGGGACAGAATCCTTGTAAGGAGGGAAGGATGTAACGATCCGAAATTTCAAAGTGTAATATTAAATATTTATTGAATAATATATATATTTATTTGGTGTGTCTATTGTTGAATTGATGAATCTAAATTTATTATAGATTTTTCTAAATTAAATTAATTTATAATTTAGATGTTTGTATTATAACATGAGGTATTATGTTGTTGTGTTGATTTAATAATTTAGATGGTATGTTAAATTATTAAATAAAGTTATAATGAAAATTATAATTTGGTGATATTTGTTAAAATGCTATATTTAATTAAAATATAGTATGTGACTATAATTATAAACTAAAGTGTTTATTAAAATAAATTAAAAAGAATTTAAATTAGTTTTTTTGTCAAACAAAGCTTAAGTATTTTAATTCTTTAAAAATTTTAAATGATTTGCCAAACAAGCCTTAGGCTTTTGGGATTTCTAGTTTTTGAAAATCAAATAAAATAAATAATATAAATTAAATAATATAATTATAATAGATACGTTTATTAGTTGGTAACCCATATATTTAGTATAGGTATTATGGCTGGCTATATCGGGTTTATTGTTTACGCTTAAATTAGAGATAGTCTACTGAGAAGGAAAAAGAGAAGAGAAGAGAGTCTGAGAATTGAGAGAGATTAAGAGGAAGCTTGAGGATTTCAAAGCCAATTCCAGTGAATTTAGCCAGAATTATCTTAGAAATTAAAGGTATGTTCCATAATCTCTATATTATAAGCATATATATGAGTATTACGACAATAATTTTTATACTCTGTGAATTATGTTTTTCTGAATTGTTGTTAGATAACTAAGTTATGGTGGTTGTACATGCTTATAATGATTAGATATTATGTTTAAACAAAAATTGCATGTTAGTTTCGGATATCAGTACACATTTTTGACAGTATATGTATTTTTCCTTATGTTCATGAAAAGTATCAATTTTAGTGGCTAATTCGTATGAGAAATTGTAAATAGAAGTTTGTATATGGTAGTTCATTGAGATACGAACGTAACGTAGTTTGAATGGAGTAATTTGGTCAACTAATGAATTCACAATGATGATTTCTAGAATGAATATCAAAAATGGAGTTTTATATAAAAAACATGAATTTTGAGAAATTAAAATAGTTTTAGTTGGTGTTAAATTGTTATAATTGGTTGTAAATGTGAGCAATCATGTTTATGATAGTTGTATATTTATCTTACGTGTTATTTTCACTATTTGGTGGGTGAAATTTGTGTTTGTTTGGGCTAAAGTAAACTCCATCGTTCATTTGTCTTCTCTCTATGTTCGTTCTGAACACCGTAATTGCATGCTATGCCAAGGAAAAAAACGGCCCATTTGTAATCCTCGATCGAAAGGAGTTTCTCCATGGAAAGGAGTTACAAGATTTGGAAAGAGAGGAAAAGCTTAATCCTCGATTTATGGGCCCATTTGTAATCCTCGATCGAGTAGGAACTGTGACCAATAGACTCGCCTTACCACCAAGTATGTCTCATGTTCATAACATTTTTCACATATCTATGTTACGTAAATATGTGAAAGACCCTAACCACATTATTGAATTAAAATCGGACGAGATAGTGGAAGATTTAACGTATGAAGAGGTACCTGTTAAAATCTTGGATAAGAAGGATCATATTCTACGCTCCAAGGTTATACCTCAAGTCAAAGTTTTGTGGAGGAACCACGATGTGGAGGAAATGACCTGGAGTTAGAATCTAAAATGAAATCAAGGTATCCTCACCTCTTCGACATATCAGGTACGTACCCTAATTTCGAGGATGAAATTCCATAAGAAGGGGAGGTTGTAAGACCCCAACTTTTATGAATAAAGAATATTTTTTTCTCGAAATATATTTTTGAATATTATGGTATGGATATGATATAATGTTATAATTGTGGGTAATATTTGAAAATTTTGCAAAGTAAGCAAGTTGATATAAAATATTCGTCGTGTCAGGGAATATTCGATTGGTCGGGGAATATTCGTTTTAACAAAAAATATTCATATGAAGGCACAATCATTGGTGGACCCCACAACAAAAGTATTATCGTGGTTAGAAAACGACAGAATTATCTTTTTATAAAAATAACGGTGAAAGTTTTACCATTAAACTGTAGAACTACCCGGTGGTAAAAGTACAGTAATACGCATGGTTGCATAGTAGCACACGGTATTGATTATTGATGCTTACGTGAGAAGTCACTCAGTTATACTCAATTATTGCTATAGTAATTGTTGCATAATATCTCACGTTATTTGATTTAATTATTGTCACAGTATAATCTGCATAATATTTTATATTATTAAATCAATAATTGAGACAACAAAGTTATTCATATTATTATTTGCAATATTGACGATGTCTAGAAAGTTCTGTCGAGGAGAGGTTTGGTCACCTAATTGCGCGCCAATAAGGAGAAATCCTTATCGAAAATCCCCCTCTTTCCTGGGAATGATCTGGTTGTTAAATATTATGAGCTATAATATTAATGATGAATAATTGTTGAAGTATTAAGAATGTGTTTATTGAAGATAAGTGAATTACAAAAGTTAGAGGGGAATAATGCAAAGTTGGAAAACTTTAGGGGTACTAAAGTGTAATAAGTTAAATCAATCTGGACCATTGGTGGTGGTTTTAATAGTAAATCAATCTAGACCGTCGATGGTGGTTTTAATAGTAAATCAATTTGGACCGTCGGTGATGGTTTTAATAGTAAATCAATCTGGACTGTCGGTGGTGGTTTTAAAAGTAAATCAATCTGGACCGTTGGTGGTGGTTTTAAAAGTAAATTAATCTGGACCGTCGGTGGTGGTTTTAAAAATAAATCAATCTGGACCGTCGATTGTGGTTTTAATAGTAATCAATATGGACCGTTCGTTCTAATAGTAAATCAATCTGGACTGTTCATGAATCAGTTACTATTTAGTCTATTGTCCTATAAATATAAGCTTAATTCTTCTTTCATTCTCATCAATTCACTGAGATTCACAAGAGACACTATAGAGAGAGAAACTATAGAGAGCAAGAAGAAGAGTATTCTGTTACTTCATTATTACAGTATCCAGCCTTCTACTAAGGTAAGGGGTATTATTTCTTTCGTATTCATAAGGAATACTATTTTTTGTATTCATCCTTTAATATGTCAGAATAACCTGTCTACGCGGATTACGTATCGTATGACAGTTTAAAATCCATTTACAGTTTCGTATGCTATTTCTTCTCATATTCTTAAATATAAACTTATTACGGTAAGTATTACTTCTACAATCCTTGAAATTAGTGGAATATCCTTGAGTTTTGCGCTTCATCCAGTATCGTTTCATGGAAATATTGATCTGAACTTTCTTATTAAATATCAATATTTTCACCCGGGGTACTATTCAAGGGTTACTATTCACCCGATTACTATTCACTATAATATTATTCACTCGGGTATTCGGGGTACTTTTCATGTCGGGGTACTATTCATGAGTTACTATTCACAGGTTACTATTTACCCGATTACTATTCACTTAAATATTGTTCACTCGGGTATTCGGGGCACTTTTCATGTCGGGGTACAATTCATGGGGTACTATTCCCGAAGAACTATTCAAAGGGTACTATTCACCAAAAAATTTATTTCTTTTCTGTCCAAATTATTTTTGATACATGGATATTATTCATGAATTTTACTCCACAAGGCAGTAGCATGTTGACAACTTGGACATTATTGAATTCTGGATAAATTAAGTTATAAATCTTTAAAAATTTATCCTTTACTTTCTTTTAATTGAATTCTTATATCATTGTCATCATCCTTATGCTTATATTGCGATGAAAGTCATCTTTGGCTTACGTGCATAGATGGACTGTTGATTGGTATGATTATGACCAGGGATAATTCGGTATGATCATGACCATTGATGATTACACGAATATTCTTGGCCCGTAGTGCAAGAATAATTTGTGGACGTGATACTAATGAATATCCTTGGCCCGTAGTGCAGGGATGATTCGATGATGTGATATATTAATTAAGCTAAGTCCCAGCAATAAAGTTAATGATAAACTTTTTAAATCATAGAAGATAGTAGATATCATGCTCTACTTAACTCTTCTAATGGATTGCTTGTTCCGCTGCAGTTAAACTTGTTATCTATTATATTCTATCAGTTTAAGATTGTTGAAGGCTAATGATAACTTATTCTGCATTATCTTAGTTATAATATTTCTTACTGGGCTAGTTGAGATCACCCTTTTACTTCCATTGTTCTCTTCAGGAAATGAGAATGTAGCCGGAACTAGTCGGGGAATGGAGTGATGGTCCGAGATGGTGTTCTAGTAGTCCTCACTATTCTATAAAATAGTGTGACAATAAATGTAATGAGGACTCTATTTGAGTTTGGATATTGTCTAGAAGACAATATTCATGTAAAAACTCTCAGCTCATGTTATATAATTAAGTTTGTATTTGTATTCAGTACCATGTATTTGGCGACCCAAGATGGGTGATGTATACCTATTTTGGCGGCGTCACACAAGGGTTTAGAATACCTACCTTTAGCGTCTTCTGCAGTTAATACACTTTCTCTTTGAGTCTTTAAGGATTCTACATTACATAAGTACATAACATACAACATTAGGTCATAAACAATAAAATATGGTCACTAATCTATCTTCCCCTTCTTCTCAATCTAATCATTCATTAGATTGGTTAACATTCATTACGGTTTATCTTATTACTTTTAATTTATGTTTAATTAATCTTTCGTCAACCTTTAGTTATAATTCTTAAGGTCATTATCATCCTCAAGGACATTACTTTAAGTTTATTAAGGTTATAATTCACCTTCAATCAACTTACATTTCCTTTACATTCATTTTCATTTATTACTATTTCTTTTCTAGTATCGGCGTTGCGGCGCCAGCTTCCTATATAAGTCTCGCGATGCGGCGTGAGTTAGCAAAGTGTTCATGTCTCGGTTCTAAGATCATGACGCCACTTCCTGTGAGGGAAGGGTTTCATCTGAGTCTTCAAGGCGCAACTTTGGAACCTCAGGCGTACAAGCAGCTGGTAGGCGTCAACCTACCCTCGAGAAAATTTCTAAAAAAAAAATTCCACTGCAATCCTTTCCAAGCTCATAACTTACTCGTTATAAATCGTAATTGACTCATTCAAAAGTTGTTAGCTCACCTATCATGTTTACTATGATTTCATTAAAAAATCTTCTACTTTCAAATCCGTTAACACAGAATTCACTAATTAAGTTCTTTATTACGCGTTCGTTAGGCATTCATGAACGTTCATAGCTCGTTTCTTCATTTTAAGTCAGAATTTGATCATTCTCGAGTCCGCAACTCTAAAATGCAAAGTTACACAGTATGCCATCAAAAACTAAGGCTTCTGAGTTAAACAACGACTTTTGACTTTTATTCCGAGAATTTCACGATTTCAACGATTATCGTCTAATATCGTAAATTTGGTCATACCTTCGTTACTTGAGATTTTTACACCGTTCAAAATGAATTCATTTTATCATCCTAACCAAACATATTTCATCTAATCCTATACACAATAGTTTTAAACTTGTCCATCAACAACAAAATGATAATTCTTCATATGTTCTTCATTAGTTCATAATTCTATGATTATGATTCCACTTTCAACATGGTTTATTAAGGTTTAAGTCCACTAATAGCCATCCTTGTTACTCCTTATGATACATGATCCACCAATATTCACTTCTCTATGAAACTATAATTGAAGAGATGAAAAATAATGGTCTAGGATTCCTTACCTTTATGTTCATAACTTCATTCTTCTTCTTTTCTTCTTAAATTAGCAAGACACTTCCCACTTTTCTCTCAATATAATTGTGCTAAGATGTTGGTGTTTTTGAACAAGGCATAAATGAACCAACAAGCTCTCTTATTTATAAGATTTCCCAAGTGAGGGTATTAATCACCCACCTCCATACTTTTCTACCTCCTTACTATTCATTACTTGTCCACCACAAATCATATCCTTTGCTTGGCCATCAAGATGTCCAGCCATGACTCACCTATGGGGCCCACATGGGTTTCCTATGGGTTTTTCTCACCCGATGACCCATCGGTTGGATCCACGGGTCTGGTTCTTGGTTCAGGCTTAGGTTTTAATTACTTTGGGCTTAACATTGGGCTTGTATTTCATATCTTTGGGCCTTAAAAAATTTACACTTGGGCTTGCCCAATTCCTACACAAATCCTACGAGTCCATTACTATTGGTTTAAAGCTTATAACGTATAATCTTCGTATTCTTCTTGTATACTAGTTCGTATAATCATTCATCATACACGTTATGTCATCTTCTGTATATACTAGTACAATACTTCGTATCATACTCCTATTCATTGCCTCATATAATACTTTCTTATCATACGATCATCATTTATTCAATGTTTACTTTTCTTAACATTCTCAACTTAGTACGCATGCGAAAAACTGCGTTTGTTATAACTGAATTATTATTACATAATCCATCCTTCCTTATCATTTTATCATTATGTATTCTTGGAAGTTCAAAAATAATTCCCGGGCAGAAAAGGATGAATAGTGGTTTTCAAAAAATTTCTCGGAAAGCTTTTATTTTTGTCTTGGAAATTCAAACACCTTAATTCTATCACGTAGCTAGAATACTACGATATTATTCCACTTTTAGGTTATAGAACAACCTTCATCTTGTTTACTCGTTATAAATAACATATATTATAATTTTATTCATTATATATTCAAATAAAATTATTTTACATAATATCCGATTTTTCTCGGTTGTTACATTCTTCCCCCCTTATAAGGATTTTGTCCCCAGAATCTCGCTACAATTTAATAAAATAACTGAGGGTAATTCCTCTTCATCTTTTCTTCAAGTTCCCACGTTGCTTCTTCGGCATCGTGGTTCCTCCATAACACCTTTACCAAAAATATAACTTTATTCCTCAGAACTTGCTCTTTTCTATCGACGATGTGAATAGGCATTTCTTTATACTTCAAGTCTTTCTCAACATGAATAGGTTCATACTCTATTATGTGCTTATAATCTGGCATATAAGGACGTAACATAGATACATGAAACACATTGTGTATTCGTTCTAAGTCTGGAAGTAATGCTACCATAAAAGCTACCTCTCCTACCCTTTTTAATATCTCAAAAGGTCTTATAAACCTTGCACTTAACTTTCCCTTCTTTCCAAAGCGTATCTTTCCTTTCCAGGGAGATACCTTTAGAAATACATATGAGCCTACTTCAAACTCTCTGTTTACTCGATGCGAATCTGCATACTTCTTCTGTCTGTCTTGAACTGCTACTAGATGCATTCGTATCAGCTTAACTATATCCGTTGTTTGCTGGACAATTCAAGTCCTAGCATTCGACGTCTCCTACTTCATCCCAACATAATGGTGTTCTACACTTCCTTCCATATAAAGCTTTGTAAGGCGACATGCCTATGCTCGCATGATAACTGTTGTTATACGCAAACTCTAGTAATGGTAGATGATCATCCCAACTACCTTTGAAATCCATAACGCAAGATTTCATCATATCTTCTAGCATTTGAATTGTCCTTTCGCTCTGCCCATTTGTTTGTGGATGATACATTGTACTTAACTTCAACTGCATTCCCATTTGTTCTTGTAGACTTCTCCAAAAGTTTTATGTGAATTGTGGATCACGATCTGACACTATCAAAATCGATACTCCGTGTCTGGAAATAATTTCCTTAATATAAAGTTTAGCTAACTGATCTAAGTTAAACTTAACCCTTATTGCCAAAAAATGAGCCGACTTCATTAATCGGTCCACTATTACCCAAATAGCGTCATACCCTTTCTGTGTAATTGGAAGTCCCACCACAAAGTCTATCGTGATATGCTCCCACTTCCATTCCGGAATCTCCAATAACTGAAACAAACCACTTGGTCGTTGATGTTCGGCCTTAACTTTTTGTCAAGTTAAGCACCTACTCACATATTCTGTTATCTCTCTCTTCATGTTTGGCCACCAAAAACTCTATTGAAGGTCTTGATACATCTTAGTACTACCAGGATGAATCAAGTACCTTGAACTATAAGCCTCTTGTAATACTTTCTCCTTTAACTCCATCTCACTTGGAACCCAAATTCTTCCTTCAAATCTTAATAATCCCTCATTATCAAGACTATACTTTATTTCTTTTTCATCTGCTAGCCGCTTCTTCATCTGGTCACACTCTTCATTTTTGAGTTGTACCTTCTTAACTCTCTCTACAATGGGAGACTGAATTTCAATTGTAAATAATTTCTGACCCGACTCCCTTGGTAACTTCACCTCTAACTCCATTCTAGCCATCTCTGTTATTAACTCAGTTTGAGCCATTAACATAGATAATTTTTCCCGACCCTTTCTACTTAAGGCATCGCCCACTACATTGGCTTTTCCTGGGTGATACAGGATATCGCAGTCGTAATCCTTTATCAACTCCAACCATCTCCTTTGTCTCATATTTAAATCCTTTTGTGTGAAGATATGTTTTAGACTCTTATGGTCTGTGTATATCTCACATTTCTCTCCATATAGATAATGCCTCCATATCTTTAAAGCAAACACTACCGCGGCCAGTTCCAGATCACGAGTAGAATAAACTTTCTCATAATCCTTTAACTGGCGTGATGCATACGCAATGACCTTGCCATACTGCTTGAGCACACAACCAAGTCCTCTATGCGAAGCATCACTATAAACTATAAAATTACCTATATCATCGGGTAAAGATAATGTAGGTGCTTCACTCAACCTTTTCTTCAGTTCATGAAAACTGTCTTCACACTTCTCAGTCCACACGTACTTCCATGTCTTCCTTGTCAAATTAGTCAACGGAGTATCTTTCTTAGAAAAGTCTTGGATAAATCTTCGATAGTATCTCGCTAACCCTACGAAACTCCGTACCTCAGTCAGCGTTTTCGATTGTTCCCAATTAATCACTACTTCCACCTTTGTTGGGTCTACTGAAATTTTATCCCGGTCGATAACATGTCCTAAAAACTATACCATTTCTAGCCAAAATTCAGACTTAGTGAATTTTGCATATAACTTCTCCTTCCTTAGTGTCTCCAACACTAATCTTAGGTGTTCAGAATGATCTTCTGGCGTCATAGAATAAACTAGAATATCATCGATAAACACTACGACGATCTTGTCCAAATATTGTTTGAACACTCTATTCATCATATCCATAAATGTAGCTGGTGCATTTATCAACCCAAATGACATCACTAGAAACTCGTAATGGCCGTAACGAGTCCTGAATGACTTCTTAGGTACATCCTCCTTCCTAACCTTCAACTGATGATATCCCGTTCGCAAATCTATCTTAGAAAAATACTTTTCCCCTTTCAACTGATCAAAGAGATCATTGATCTTGGGCAATGGGTATTTATTCTTTATTGTTAACTTGTTCAACTCTTAGTAGTCAATATAAAGTCTCAACAATTCATCTTTCTTCTTCACAAACAATACTGGTGCTCCCCACGGTGAAACACTCGGTTGAATGTACTTTCTATCCAAAAGTTCTTGTAATTGAACTATCAACTCCTTCACCTCTACTAGTGCCATACAATATGGTGCCCTTAAAACTAGTGTCATTCCTGGCACCATATCTATTACGAATTTGATCTCCCTATCTGGCGAAAGACCCGATAATTCTCTTGGAAATACATCCGCAAATTCTTTAACTATAGGTATTTGTTCTATCATTGCTTCCACTCTCTGGGTATCAACAACATAACACAGATAACCTACACATCCCTTCCACAACAATTTCCTAGTTTGCGTCATTGTAAGACAACACCAATGTCCCGACGATTTATTACCATAAAATACTACATGAGGTTGTCTCAACGTTCTAATATTTACACATTTCTGTTGACAATCTATAATTGCACCATGGTTGAACAACCAATCCATCCCGAGAATTATATCGAATTCTCCCTACTTTATCGGTATCAAATCTACCAATAATTTATAACCTCGTATTTCTACACAACAACGCCTATGAATATTTTCAACAGGAATTATTTCTTCATTGGCTACCTTGATATTTAAAGGTATAGGCAATCTTCCAAAAAGTAATCCTAGTCGTTTAGCAAAATCACATGTTATAAAAGAACAAGTAGCACCCGAATCAAATAACACATAAGCATTTATATCGTTGATTGAGATAATACCTGCAACTACATCCCCTGATGCAACTACATCTTAGACCGTCAAGTTAAAGGTGTGGGCCATCGGTCTACTCGTCTGAGTTGGACCACTAATAGCTAACTTACCACTATTAGTGCTCTTATTCCCATCCATCCCCTTCTTCAGGCAATCCTTCGCCATGTGATCAGTTAATCAACACATGAAGCATTTGTGATTCTTCTTCAAACTTGGACAGTTACTCAAAATGTGCCCCTCCTGTCCACAGTTGTAGCACACTACTTTTCCCTTGAGACAGACTCCTAGATGAGTCTTCCCATAGTTCTTGCACGCCTCCATCCTCTTCTTAGGATCTCCTTACTTTACTCCAGTATTCCCAGAGTTAAAACCCTTCCTCTTCTGACTGTTGCCACTCCCGCTAGCCCCCTCGAGTTTCACTCCCCCATCTACTTTACTCTTGTTCTTCTTCTCTCTGTGGTATTGGCTTAAAGCCTCATTACCACCCTCAGCGATTATCGCCTTCTCCAGAATGGTTCCAAAGGAATTACTTTGAAACACTGATATCCGGCTATAGAGCCAGGGTTTGAAGCCCTGTTCGAATCTCCTCGCCTTCCTCACCTCTGTATCCACCTGATGTGGAGCAAACCTCACCAGTTCATTAAACTTAGCAGCATATTGGGGAACCGTCATGTCCCCTTGTTTCAGTTCTAAGAACCTCATCTCCATCCTCCCCCGTATACTCGTGGGAAAGTAGTTCTCAAAGAAAATCTCCTTGAACCGTGTCCATGTTAGGTTCTCTATTCCAGCCCTAGCCTAGTTTGCCTCCCACCAGAAGTTGGCCTCTCCCTTCATCATGTAGGTAGCAAAATAAACCTTCTGCCCCTCTTCGACATTTGTAATAAAAATACCTTCTCAATTTATTTTACCCAAGTCTGGGCTTCTATAGGGTCTGTAGTTCCTTTGAACTCTGGCGGACCTACACTTTTAAAATTCTTAAACATGGTAGCCCTTACTACCGTATGATTTACAGGTATATTCGCCCCATTTCTATTAAAAGCAGCAGTTAGTAAAGTAACGAACTCTTGCATCGAATTAACAGGTCCCCCTTCCGGTTGATTAACATTCTCTTCTTGATTTCATTGTCTTCTTCTTGGCGGCATCTTTCAGTTAAAATAAATAACACTTCATTATTACTTTCTTCTTGTTAATTAGTTATCATTCATTATTAAACAATAACTCAAACTCATTACACAACATATTCAATAAAAGGCATATATTGATTTGCTTCTTCTTTGTAGTATAATACTACATCATTCGTTATTACACAGCCTTAGCTGATTACATTACTTTCCCGCAATTGCTTTCCAAAAATTGGGATTTACAAAAGACTACCCTTTGTTATATAAAAGAGGGTTTTACTTCACTACATAGATACAACATATTTACATATCTAACTCTACTCTAGTTACTAACTAGGTTACATTTGCCTTATGGCATTCTCATAGGCTACATTGGCAAGACTGACTATCACATCTCGACTGATAGTATGTCGAGTCTGCCTTGCCTCCAAAGGATACTCAGCCACTTGTCAATGATAATCCTCCTGAGAACTCCTATATATATAGAACATTCTACCAATCTTCCGCTTCTTGGTCTTTAGCTTCTCCCTAAGCTTAAAGACCTCGTGCTTCAGCTCGTGGACCTTGTCCTTCGCTAAAACCTTCTCATCATGCTCTTCTTCCCACATCGTCTCCATGTCCTTCTTATTTACCAAGATGTCATGGATCTCCTCCTTCAATTCTTTCACCTTTTTCCCAAACTGGATATTTATATCTAACACCATCATGAACAATGCCTTCATTGACTCCCCCAGAGTTATCTCTTCTACAGGTGCAATCGTGTTAAACGACACCACCTCCACCTCCTCCTCTAATATACCATCGAATAAGGATGTATATCCTAAATTCTCTGAGTCTTGTGACTCAACCACCACCACTTCTGGCAACTTAGCTACTGGTGTTAGTAAAATCTCTACTTGGTTTACAGACTCCTCACTAACCACATGTATATCCTTATACATCACGTTATCTCCTGACATCTAGTGTAACGCCCCCAAATTCAGATACTTGAAACCCGAACTCAGTGCATTACGATACCATTTCTATGAGCGGAAATAATAATATTGTCATAAATATTAAACTTAATTTACATATCAGAGTCTTATCCCAGGTACGCGACCTTCAAAACATTTCATTATATGATAGATAATAAATATAATTATCTTATTTAAGTCTAGCTATTACATGAGATAACACAAACTTATTCTGATAGCTTTCCTTTCCCTTTGTTCTTGGCAGAGCCCTCTGGCTGATCATACTTAACTGAAAACATTTAAATTAAGCAAGGATGAACATTTAAGTGCCCAGCAAGTAATAACAATTATAAATATTAGCTGAAAGGATTAAATGTTTTCTTTGTACTACCCTTCTACAACAAATCAAAAGTTGTGAAGTAATCTGAAAAGATAATAATAACATGACAACTCTCTATCAAAGTTTTGAAACTACGTACTGACTATAAATAGGGTTAAGGTGACATACTATGAACATTATTTTTCATTTTCGCTTAGGTTTAGCAGAACTTCATCCACAAACCGTCATAACTTACGGACACGAGGGTGATCTGCCCAATGTGCCCTGTATTGATCAATACTACATGCAAGAACGATATCATTGTTCACTCTGTCCGCCTTGGGTGCATAAAAGTTTTCCCATATTCGGGATGTTCATACTTAGTCGAGAATCCGAACCAAAACAATATGATTGGATACAAAAAGGTTTTATCATATTCAACAATATTTCTAAATCTGTGTCTAGCTGGTCAAATAGTTTAGATGACTTTTACTTATTGTATACATACTTGTGATCAATAGGTGTATATATATATATATATATATATAGAGAGAGAGAGCAAGGATCAAGAGCATTCCCCTTCAATAACATTCCTCCTTAAATAGCATTTCTTTATTAAAACTACGTCGTTTTGGAGTCTTTTAAAAGAGAGTGGTCCCACTTGTTTTCCTTTTATTTACAAAAATGCCACTCACTACCTACTTATTTTTTAAAAAGACTCCAAAACGCGTGGTTTTAATAAAGGAGTGCTATTTAAGGAGGAATGTTATTTAAGGAATGCTCTTGATCCTATTCTATATATATATATATATATATATATATATATATATATATATATATATATATACCATGTTGATAATCAATGATCGATATAACATATATATATAACAATAGGGTTAATAATCTAGTACAATAATAATATAATTACGAAACTTTCTTACTCATGTCCATTGCATAAAGAAAATGCAAAGGTAGGATACTTGCACGTGTCTCATTGCCATCATTACAAAAACTTAGTTTTATCTTTTATACCGAAACCTATCATTAATAAGATCATTCGATCGATTAGAATAACATACTATAACACATAGCACTGCTTATTGCAATCAACACATAACCTAATCACCTTGTCGCATATATTTAACAGTCATTAAATCACAAACAAACATTAATACAGTCAAAACATCTAAGTCCAAAACAATTTCTGAAACATGTCGGTGTTCCGACAGCTTTATCGGGTAATTATCGAGTCTAAGACTCTATTCTAAAGTTCAATATCTGTTAGTATCTGCCATATCATTTTTAAATGACTTATAATAATTTTAAAACATTTATTATAATTTATCATAAATTTTCAGACACCGATATCATTATTAAATGATTTAAATAGTAAATAATTCTATTATCATTAACATTTAATTAAACTATTAATGAAACCCTTGGCAAAATATTAAAGTTATTTATAATAACTCAAAATATTTTTTAAAACATTTATATTACCCTTAAATGATTTTTAACATATTTAAAATCATTTTTAAATAATTATCATTAATATTAAAATATTAATGTACTATTCCTCAAAATATTAAAAGTCATTAAGTATAACTTAAAAATATTTTTAATTCATTTATATCCTTTTAAATAAATAAAATTATTTTTAAATTATTTATTTAATATAATTATTAAATAACTCTAACATCATTAATATTAAAATATTAATATTTTTCATGACAAAATATCATAAGTTATATTTTATAACTTAAAATATTTTTATAACCTTTAAATCATTATTACATAATTTTTAAATCATTAATTCTATTTTTCATAATTTATTTAATACATTTATTAAATAACTTAAATATCATTAATATTATTTAATTAATGAAATTCATCACAAAATATTAAAAATAACTTAAAATATTTTCTTATAATGTAATATAATTTTAAATAATTTTTCAAGTATTAAAATCATTTTTAAGTAATTTATTTAATATTATAATTAAATAAATTAAATACCATTAATATTCCAAGAAATAATAAATATTAATGAAATATATTCAAAATAATTAAAAACCTATTTTTAGACTTTAAAATAATTTTTAGAAATTTATTTTGTATTTTTAATAATTAAAAACTATTTAATACTAATTATTAAATAAAAATAATAATTTTATGAATAAACTGTCGCTAAAGACCACCTATAGTGACAACACCGTCGCTATAGGTGTTCTTCATGTTCTTCATGAAACCCAGAAAATCAAGTCAGTTACTGAATGACCATGTTTGACCAAG
This sequence comes from Panax ginseng, assembly GCA_020205605.1. Classification (NCBI taxonomy): domain Eukaryota; kingdom Viridiplantae; phylum Streptophyta; class Magnoliopsida; order Apiales; family Araliaceae; genus Panax; species Panax ginseng. Next base: position 92,637,571 of record CM035134.1, read on the forward strand.
AATATCTGATAGATCGTAATATTTCTGGGCTTGTTGTTAGTCAGATCTTGTAGTGCTAATGCAAGACTACGATATCCAACAACAAACATGTTCAACCAACACATAACCAAAGAGATCTGAGCCATCAAAGGAGCTGTCAGAGGCTGGTCTTCATTTCTGGGTTACCCAGAAATGAAGAATAGTTCAAGCATGCACTTTTGGGCTTCCACAACTTGCAATTTGTGTAATGTTTTTGTGATCTATCAATTTTAGGTTGTAGACAACACATACGACTACAGATCTAACACATAACATCATCATAACAACAACAAATCAAGCAACTAATGCTCGGTCAAACCCTGACAGAAATAGTGTTCTTCAAGTTTCTGGGTTTTTCCAGAAATGTCAAAACACTGCGAGTAGCCTACTTTGACTACTTGATCTGTTCAATTTGTTGATGTTTTAAGAGATATAAAGACATTTATCTAAAGTCCAGACAACAGGCTACAAATTAGTTACAACAATAACATCAAATATTACAAAACCTGTCAGATCTAAGCGATTGAATACGTTGTCAGACACTGGTTCATGGTTTCTGGGTTGCCCAGAAATGGTCTGGTCATGGTCGGTCAATGGCCTTTGACCAAGAATAACTTGCAATCTAAGCAAGATCTAAGTCTGATTCTTGATCTAGATCAAAGCTAGCATTACATACTACAAATACAAAGCTTTAAACAACAAAAACCAAGATCATACAAGAATCTAAAGGCACTGACATTCATTGTCAGACCAAAATTTCAAATTTTTCCAGAATTCTAAAAACATCAATTTTGAGCATCTAAGTGTTATGGATCTGAGTTATAACAACCCAAATCACTCAATAACATCCTATTACACAACTTTAAACATCTAAACACAAAGATTAACATGAATTATAAGGATTTCTATGTTTAGGGTTTTTATACCTTTCTATGAACCAATTCTTGATTCTGGCTTTTTGATCAACTAGAAGTGATAGTGGGGCTTGATTAGGGACTGGTCCAACACTATAATTCGAAGGTTTGGAGTTGAGAGAGTTTTAGTTGAGTGTTGTGATCAAATGAGGCTTGAATATGACATTCTCTCTCTCATAATCTATAGATAATATGGTGTAATGCTATGGCTGATCAGATTTTGAATGATTAAAGCTTAATACTAGACCACATGGCTAGCTAGAGTTGGTCACCAACTCCTTACTAGGGCTAGATCTATACTCCACCTTATTAAAATAATAAAAAGGGTAGTTTGGTCATTTGACTTATAAAGTGAATGGCAACTTGATAACTTCTCACAACCATTAGGTTTTAACCCTTAGGGTTTGACCCTTAGGATTTAACCCTAGGGTTTCATAACCTTATTTTCTAAGTTTGTGTATTAAGGGCAAATATGGAAATCTTAATTTCTAAAAATGTTGATTATGGTTCCCTAATTACACTAGGTTTCCTAATCACCTAGGTTTCGTAAATTAGCTATTATAATATATTAATTACTATTAACCTTGCTAAATTAATACATAGGGTTTATAACTTAGCAATTATGGTTCTAATTTAGTAATAAGGGTTTCTAGATATTAATTAGGGTTTACCTAATTAACATAAAACCTAATAAAGGTCATTAACTACATAACACATAACTTAACAAACTTTACAGTCATAGATAACTCTATACTATAGTTTATCAGTAATGCTAGGATTTTGTATTGTTTTACTATAACTGTTCCACACATTAACATTACACACATATCTGGCATGTTTATATTACTGAAATATAAATAATTTTATATTATTATTCTCATTCCTTATTCGAAAACTAGACTTAGAGTTTTGAATTCATATCTGACATAACCATCATTAATTAAGTTAAAATAATTAACTTAACCAATATAATAAAATACATATCATAATAATCCTAATAACCATATCATAGATACCATAATCATATATTTTATGAAAAATAAATAATAAATGTTTTTATTACAAAATTAATTTATTATAAGAATATAATCTATAACGATCAATAAGTCTAATAAGAAATTATTTACATCTAATAAATAAATTTATTTATCACATAGATACATATACTTTACTTTGCATATATTCCCACCTTTATATATATATATATATATATATATATATATATATATATATATATATATATTTAAATCGCAAAATTTCTTATTGAAAATATTGGGTTATTACATCTACAACAAAACAAATTAGTTTTATTAGTACACATCATTAAAATAGTAAAAATAAATATAACATTTAATGCATTTTTTTAGGGTTAACTTCATCTTTTACTTCTTTAACTCTTCTTAAGGTTATGGCTTAAGGTTCTTTTTCCCCCCTTAAGTTTTATAACCTCACTTTCTCGATACCAACCTGTGATTTCCCTAAATGGGTATGTTCCAACCAAATGTATGGTGCTACACTACTGCATAGCTGATTCACACATACATTCAATTGAAATACCTCAATAGAGTGAATATATCTTCTATAAATTACAAATTAATATTTCCCTTCCCAGGTTCTTTGTAACCATTACATATGTTCCTTGTTATAATATTAAATAAATACAAAGTTCATACTATGTTATTACAAAGATAACTTATTTTTTTGTCTTAGCCTTCCCTTTATCCTTACTGGATCCTTCAGGTCGTTCGGTCTAAGCTGCAATCATATGGTTAAAGCAAGAGTGAGCATAACTAGCTTAGCAAGTATGACAATTTCATTTGAGTCATAAGTTTGAATCATATAAATACTTATATCTTCAATAACTGAATCAATAGTTATGAAGTACTACAGATAATTCAAAATAGCACTTCTATTTTCTTAAAACATTTAACCATGCACAATATACGTTAAACATCAATTTTGGTCCAAGACCTTGAGCATTTCATTCTTTCTTTGAAAAGGATAACCCGACACCAAGTTTGTAAGTCTGACATTTCTTACGAGCACATCTAGGTGATCAGGCTATAGTACTCTATATTGTACAACACTACTTCATTAAACGTATCTACGTTTAAGTTTTGGCAACCTCACGTACCTATCGATTGACGAAAAAACATTTGTTTATTCATACGCAGTCTTTCTTTGAAACCATACCAAAATAGTTGGAAAAAGATAGCAACGTTGATAATATTTTGATAGATTATAAGGAAATCTACAAAATACATTAAGTCTAGTCGAAGGAATTGGCTTCGACTTCATTATACATCAATTCATATACAAGATACATGAATCAGAAAGCTTGTTCAAAAGAACATAGGTAAGGGTTTAGAATACCTGCCTTCAGCGTCCTCTACAGTTAATACACTTTCTCTTTGAGTCTTTAGGGATTCTACATTACATAAGTACATAACATCCCACATTAGGTCATAAAAAATCAAATATGGTCACTAATCTATTTTCCCTTTCTTCTCAATTTAATCATTCATTAGATTGGTTAACATTCGTTACGGTTTATCGTATTACTTTGTATTTACGTTCTAGTAATCTTTTGTCAACCTTTAGTTATAATTCTTAAGGTCATTATCATCCTCAAGGACATTACTTTAAGTTTATTAAGGTTATAATTCACCTTCAATCAACTTACATTTCCTTTACATTCATTTTTATTTATTACTATTTCTTTTCTAGCGCTGGTGTTGCGTCGCCAGCTTCCTATATAAGTCTCACGCTACGACGTGAGTTATCAATGTCTATGTCTCGGGTTCGGCGCTGCGGTACACTCTCTATACTGCTAGTCACGTTGCGGCTCCACTTCCCAGTAGGCAAGGGTTTTGTCTTGGTGCTGTGACACCAAATTTAGAACCTTGGGCGGCGCTGCGGCGCCAGCCCTTCCTCGGAGAAAATTTCTAAAAAAAATGTCCACTACAATCCTTTCCGGGCTCATAACTTACTCGTTTTAAATCGAAATTGGCTCGTTCAAAAGCCGTTAGCTCACCTATCATGTGTACTATGATTTCATTAAAAAATCTTACACTTTTGAATCCGTTAACATGGAATTCACCGATTAAGTTCTTTATTACGCGTTCGTTAAACATTCATGAACGTTCATAGCTCGTTTCTTCATTTTAAGTCAGAATTCGATCATTCTCGAGTCCGCAACTCTAAAATGCAATGTTACACGGTACGCCATCGAAAACTAAGGTTTCTGAGTTAAATGGCAACTTTTGACTTTCATTCCGAGAGTTTCATGATTTCGACGATTATAGTCTAATCTCGTAAATTTCGTCATAACTTCGTTTCTTGAGATTTTTACACCATTCAAAATGGATTCATTCCATCATTCTATCATCCTAACCAAACATATTTCATCTAATCATATATACGATGGTTTTAAACTTGTCCATCAACAATAAAATGACAATTCTTTATATATTCTTCATTAGTTCATAATTCTGTGATTATGATTCCACTTTCAACATGGTTTATTAAGGTGTAAGTCCACTATTATCCACTTTCAACATGATACATGCTCCACCAATATTCACTGCTCTATCAAACTATAATTGAAGAGATGAAGAATAATTGTCTAGGATTCCTTACCTTTGTGTTCTTAACTTGATTCTTCTTCTTTTCTTCTTGAATTAGCAAGACACTTTTCATTTTTCTCCCAATATAATTATGCTAAGATGTTGGTGTTTTTGAACAAGGAATAAATGAACCAACAAGCTATCTTATTTATAGGATTTCCCAAGTGAGGGTATAAGGGTCATAATCACCCACCTCCATACTTTTCAACCTTCTTACTATTCATTACTTGTCCACCAAAAATCCTATCCTTTGCTTGGCCATCAAGATTTCTAGCCCTGACTCACCTATGGGTGCCCACATTGGTTGCCCCATGGGTTTTTCTCACCCGGTGACCCATCGGTTCGATCCACGGGTCTGATTCTTGGTTCGGTCTTAGGTTTTAATTACTTTGGGCTTAAATTGGGCTTGTATTTCATATCTTTGGGCCTTAAAAAATTTACACTTGGGCTTGCCCAATTCCTACACAAATCCTACGAGTCCATTACTATTGGTTTAAAGCTTATAACGTATAATCTTCGTATTCTTCTTGTATACTAGTTCGTATAATATTCATCATACACGTTATGTCATCTTCCGTATATACTAGTACAATACTTTGTAACATACTCCTATTCATTGCCTCGTATAATACTTTCTTATCATACGATCATCATTTATTCAATCTTTACTTTTCTTAACATTCTCAACTGCATTTGTTATAACTGAATTATTATTACATAATCCATCCTTCCTTATCATTTTATCATTGCGTATTTCCCGGAAGGTCAAAAATAATTCCCGAGCAGAAATGGATGATTAGTGTTTTTCGAATAATTTCTTGGAAAGCTTTTATTTTCGTCTTGAAAATTTAAACACCTTAATTCTATCACGTAGCCAAAATACTATGACTTTATTCCACTTTTAGGTTATAGAACAACTTTCATCTTGTTTACTCGTTATAAATAACATATATTATAATTTTATTCATTATTTATTCAAATAAAATTATTTTACATAATATCCGATTTTTCTCGGTTGTTACAATCGTAATAAAAAGTTAAGTGTATTTAACTTAATCTATGGTGATAGATTAAATTAAATAGCTTAATATTTATTATTTAATATTTTAGAAATATTAAATATAAATTAATAAGATGAGTCTTATTATTATTACTATTATTATTATTATTTAATTTCTAAAGGAGTTTGGGAATTAATTAATAAAAGTATTCTCATATATTCCTAATAGGATTAGGAGGCTAATTAATTTAAAGAGTTTAATTAATTATTCCTAATAAGATTGGGAGCCTAATTAATTAAATAAAACTTAATTCCTTAATTATTACGGAGGGTTGCCTACATCTATAAATAAGAGGAGTCTTATTATGGGTGAGGGTTATTGTTGATGTTTTCACAAGACACGTGAATAACAATTTCAAGTGTTGAGAGAGTACACATAATTCTATAGAGATAGAATCTAGGGTTTTGTCAAACTCCCATCTTCTTGAATACTACTTCTTCCTTGGTGGATCACCTCTAGAGGCCAAACACTTGTGTGGCTAACGTTGATCAAAGGAAGGAATAAAACTCGGTGGATTCATGTTGAACGCGAAAAGGATTGGAGGTGAACTTGTACCTTAGGAATCTAGTTCTACAAGGGTATGAATTTAATCTTCATCTTTTTTCATATAATTAATAATTGTGAATAAAGGATGATCTTGGTATATGGTTAGTAAAACTTTAAAATTTGTTTTTTACGCTTCCGCTTTACTTTGATGCAATGTGATTATGTATATGAATATTACAAACCTAACAATAGGACATTCTCTTCTTTTACTAGAAGTGATAGATTCTTTGTTGATCATTCATTATCTCAATGTACAACTTATTCCACCCAAACATACGCTTTGATATTCCCTACGGGTCTTAAGGGACATATTAAAGAATAACTCATCATACACAAGATACTATGATGATCTTAAGTCTAAGGATCACTTGTACTACTATCACTATAGGAATTCCTATCGATAGGCAAGTAAAACTCCATTAGGTATTCCTTAGCAAGCCACGTTCAGTGAACTTATTCTCTAATAAGCACCTACATACTTACTTTAGTGTCTCTAGATAAATGATAATGAGATCAATCATCCTTATCCAATGATCAAGCAACGTATGTACTAATCTATCCAGATTCACTAATTTCCTTTTTAGTAATCCAACAATTGAGAACAATTTTAGTTTGTGAGCTATCTAAGAATTTAGATCTCACTAGCATGATCATCATCCTGATTCTAAAAGCATTGCTTAAAACTATGGGTTTATCACATATTATAAGAAACAGCATCGTGTAGATAATTAAAAGTCTTTAATTAACTTTTCAAAAAAAAAAGTCTTTAATTAAATAATTCTTTTATTAATAAATAAATAAGGTTGTTACAAAGTATATGCTTTATCATCAAACACGATTAGCTTGTGTGCATACTACTTTGAGTTGGTATTTGTTATCCTTATTTGATATATAGAGATTTCGAAGAGCAGTATAACGTAAGTTGTATGCAACGCTTAAGGCAATTTTCCTAACTTCATTCATATTATGAATTGAATGTGAGTTTCTTTATGCTTACTCAGATTTTGTAAATGAGCGAGTTTTATCTATGCGCAAATGTGTTATATTTGTGACGCCCCCAAATTTTTGACCTCCACTTGGTCGCTCGAATTCAGGTCATCACGTTCTCATGGAAAAACCATAATACTAAAGTAACACATTCACAACAGAAGATCTAATTTATAATAATATACAATGATTTATTATAATTATTCCCCCAAGTCTCACAACGTACAATACTTAATAGATTACATAATAAAATCGACTAAAGACTTATTATATAATCCTACTAAGCTTAAACATAGACTGAAAACAGTCTTATTACAACATAATAGTCTTAAACATAAAAGGGACAAGCTAGTCAGTAGCCTTGCCCTTGCCCTTGTCTGTTCCAGAGACACCTCCATGTTCCTCCTTAACTGAAAGGTTTTAAATAAGCAAGGATGAGCACAAATTGCCCAGCAAGTAATATAGCAAAAGGGCATTTAATATAGTCCCAAATTTATCAAGAATAGATTAATAATGATATCTCAACCAGGAAGTATCAATGATTAATAATGATAGTCACTATGGACAGAATATCAATAATATGCAAAAGTTTATCAATCCAAGATTTCAAAGCAGTGAATACTGAGCAGTCACTAAGGACTATGAACTTCTCCTAGAATTAACAGTAATATCACTAATAATTCCTCAAAACGAGTACAATAGGTGATCAGCCTAAAGTACCTTATGTAATGCATAACATTTAGTCTCTCTCATGTGCGCACGTCGATTCCCCGACTATATATATTCCCCTACTAAGAGGGTTGTTCTTCTCAGTTATAAGAGTCTGCACCAAGTTAATTTGGTTTGGATAGTTTTTGATCAATTATCAATAGTCTAGCCGAATCAATTGGCAGACTTGTTCGACCAATAATTTCACAAGTTCAATAAGACTCAAATAAAGAGTAAGGTTCGAGTAATTGCTTACGATATGCGTCGAATAAGGTAATGCAAGGGTTTAAGATACTTGCACAATAAAAGTAGGGTTCAAGGAACTTGCCTTAAGCGTAGTTTATCCACGTTAAGAAATCAACACTTTTGAATCCTATTTATAGCGTATTATAATTACAAGATGCTCATTAGCTAACACATTCTTTATTCAAGTTTGTCATGATTTAAGTATGCACATATGGTACAAAATCAGCTCATAGATGTATTATGAAATCAAGTATCTAGTTATTTCATAAGCAAATTAGGAATACTCAAGGTTAAGACCTTTTTTCCCATGGACATCCCTATTACAAGGCAAACACCGTCATATTATCTAAGCATCACATATATACATGTATCAGTAGGTTTTAAACTCCTTTTTGCAATATAGGCATCATACAAGTTACTGTCCAAAAATTAGAATGCAGAATCTAAGATTTCAGAATGGCGGCTATAGCGCCTAATTTATCTTAAGGAGACGCTGCGGCATTGCTCTCCGATCAAACCAAGGCTGAGCAATCACTTGCTTAGCCTAGCTTGTCCATCCTTACTTACATAACACATATTAACATGTTAAGGGTCCTTTCACATCTTTCAAGTTTAATCTAGGTCTTGTTTTGGACAATACGGTTCTAAGTTGGACATCTCAACAACTTAAGGGCTTTTAAGGTTATGAAACCACAAAGTCCAACATGCGTGATTCTTAGACACATAAGGTAGTCATATAACTCATATTAGACCTGCTTGCAAGTATTCATATCATATATGTGTATTTAACATCGTTTTATTTTGAAATATGCTTCGTTTATGCTTTCCTTGAATTATGATACCTAAGCACAGTATATATACATTTATGATACCTAAGTGAGTCTAAGTGTATCATCAAACATGTTCACAAATATCATATTCTAACTTTCAAAGTAGCATGTTAACATTCACGTTCAAAGTTCGCATTTTCATTAGCAAAGCTTACTACTAAGTCCAACATGATCATGCTTCAATATGAAATCCATATACTTAAGTTAGTATATTTTTGACACACATTTCAAAACCATACTAACATGCTCGCAAGATCAGAATATGCATTATTCAAGTTTACCATTTCTAGTTTTTCCAATTCTTGAAGTTTTCTTGAAAACGTAACTTAAATCAAGCTAAAACAACGTACTAAGTTCAAAACAATATCTAACCACATGTTAGGGTTATCTATATGCTTAACCTAACTATCATAGCACGCTCAGAACAATCCAGAACGCGAGGTATTAGACTATAGAAGTGACGTGGCCGCGCCACTTCGAACAGAATGAAAAATATGACTCTGCAGAGCCTTATCACATGTAATGCTAAACCTACAACCAGACCAGCTACCATGTTCCAAAACATGTGTACCAACTCAGATAACACAATAGCATGTTATTCTACATCAATTAACAGAGAATTCATACAATTGCAAGAATTTGACCAACATCAAAGTTAAGAACATGAAAATAGAAATGCTACCTCTTGAAGCTTAGATGGCTACTCCTCAATAAACTAATTATGCTTCCTCAATTTCTCAGCAGCTCCCCCTCTCAGCTCACACTTAGCAGACAATTTCAGTAACATAAAATCTAAAGAATGAAGTTGCTTATATAGAGAAATGTATACCCAGTCAATTTCCTTACACCAAGGTTTAATTCAATAGAAAATTAGAGGAAACAATGGACATAAGGGAATTGGCCAACTTCCAACATTATAGCCATCATCATCATGAATTATAGCCGATGTAATTCACGCAATGAAGAAGTAGGCTACTGTTTATGTACTATGAAGGTCACTGATTTTGGGACACGGGTTTTAAATCCCAGCAAGGTGATTAAAATGCTTAGTTTGGTTCCTTTAATTCCCATAATGAAATTTTAAGGTACAATTGTTACCATATTAGAAATGTAAAGATAATTTTATATTCACATCATATAATTCATGTACATTAGTCCAGTCTAATTATTGTTTATAACATGTATATATTCCATTTAATTAACCACTAGTAATTTAAAATCCCCTTAAAACTTTATTATTCCAGTTTTACTCACTTATTGGAATAGTTTGAAATTCTTTGACAGAGTACCTCTTTTAATGTTTCCACCCATACTTATAGTCACATAAATAATTGTTTATGTAACTTATAATTCCTTACACTTTATTATATAGTTTATATTATTACATAGTTATACCAGTGTGTCACACCACATTTTCTTCTTAATGTAAGAATTATATAATATCACATGTTGTACACATATAAATTAAATGAATCATACCATTCTAGTCATGCAATTTACTTTACTCACATTAACAATTAATAATCACATATTATTAATTAATCACCATTAATATTTAATTAATATAACAATTAAAAATTAGTAATGCTTAATTGCTTACTTGGTAATTCCTTCATTAATTAATATTACTATTAATATTTTCCACCACCGTGCCACACAAGGCTCTCAACGAGTTCATCACAAACTCCACAATATTCTTTCATTACTCAATTATTTAATATAATTGAGTTAACTCATCTTGTAGCACAAAAATCTTTTATACTCAATTAAATATTTATTTCCATTAATTTTTATTTATTAAGACGTGGAAATTTTTGGGTATTACATCCTCCCCCTCTTATAAAAATTCTGTCCTGGAATTGCAACAGGGTTACACAAATAGATGGGGATAGTCCCTCATCATCCTATCTTCTAACTCCCACGTTGCCTCCTCGACATTGTGGTTACGCCAAAGTACTTTTACAGAAGAAATAACTTTATTCCTTAAAGTTTGCTCTTTCTATATAGAATTTGGACAGCAATTTCTTCATATGCTAAGTTCTTCTCCACTTGAATGGATTCATAAGAAATCACGTGTTTGTAGTCAGGCTTGTACGGACGCAACATAGATATGTGAAACACGTTATGGATATGCTCCAACTCAGGTGGTAGTGCAACTTTATACGCTACTTCGTCCACTCGCTTAAGTATCTCAAACGGTCCTATGAATCTTGGACTCAGTTTTCCTTTCTTGTCGAAACAGATCTTTCCCTTCCACGGAGATACTTTCAAGAATACGAAACTGCTGACTTCAAAATCTCTGTCTTGCCGATGCAAATCTGCGTACTTTTTCTAGCGATCTTGAGCTGCTACTAGTCTAGCTCTTATCATTGTCACCACATCCGCGGTTTGTTATACTAACTCTGGTCTGAGTATTCGTCGTTCTCCGACTTCGTCCCAATATAATGGCATTTTGTACTTCCTTCCATAAAGAGCTTCATACGGTGGCATGCCGATACTCTCATGGTAACTATTATTATACGCAAATTCGATTAAGGGTGGGTGGTTGTCCCAATTTCCCTTGAAGTCCATCACGTAAGTCCTAAGCATGTGCTCTAGCATTTGTATTGTTCGCTCACTTTGTCCGTCTGTCTGAGGATGATAAGCAATACTTAACCTTAACTGTGTTCCCATCCTCTCTTGCAAGCCTTTCCAGAATTTTGACATGAAACGCGGGTCTCGGTCAGAAACAATCGATACCGACACTCCATGTCGTGAAACGATTTCCTTTATGTACAGACTCGCTAACTGATTTAAACTGTAGCGGATCTTGATCGGTAGAAAATGTGCGATCTTCGTAAGTCGATCCAGGATAACCCAAATTGCATCCAACCCTTTCTGCGTGATTGGAAGTCCTACCACGAAATCCATTGTAATATGCTCTCATTTCCACTCTGGTATTTCTAACGGTTGTAGTAAACCACTCGGCCGCTGATGCTCTGCCTTGACTCGTTGACACGTAAGACATCTACTAACGTACTCCGCAATTTCTCATTTTAAATTTGGCCACCAAAAAAGTTGCCTCAAATCCCGGTACATCTTCGTGCCTCCCGGATGAACGGAATATGTCGTATTGTATACTTCGTGCAAAATCTCCTCTCTTAATTCGGCTACCGTTGGTACCCATACTCAACCAACAAATGCATCCCCTGCAAATTAAACACGAGTTAAAAGTTGATGTTGCATTGCTCCTGTTTTGTGTGCATTCCTACGGATGGCGAAATCAAGTGGGAATAGAAGTGGCAGAGCATAAAATGCCGAGAACTCGTGAAGTAGGATCCTCTATTAGTTTAAAATCGGTTCGATGAATCAATGCACATATGCATGATAAGACACAAGAAGATATCCTATACCTCTAAGTAACTAACATGATTATTAAATGTTTTTTAATACGTATAGGCATGAATTAAAGTTAGATGCTTGCATCTTTTTACTCACGCCATTGGTATCAACAAGTTTCTCTTTGGGTAACAATATCACGAGGAATAGTTTCACTTTCCCATCCTCGTGACCACCACCGGATGTGCACCTTGAGTAATAACTTGCACCTCTTGTGTGCTTCAGATGCCTTTAGCCACCGGGAGATTTTATTGCTATTTCCTCAACAGCCTCGATCAGTGGGTCATCACTGAATCGATAAATAGTCAAGAAAGTGAAAGAACAAGTCACCACCTATCTTTGGACATGGAATCATTACCTCCTAGCCATGAACTTTTGAGAATGTTCTTGCTTACATTTAGTTTCAAAAACAAAGTCCATATACGAAACCAAAAAGAGGGAGAGTCAGAATCAATATTATATTTTTAGTAGTAAAAAAAAATTAAGCATAAGACTAGGACATTGAGCATCTTGTAAAACTTTCTCTTATGCATCCTTGAAGAACTCACAGATAAATGGAGCAGAAGGTTCATCATGAAGATCTCGCATGTGAAAACATATTAGTTTTGTTGTATCATGCATAAGCTACTATAAGGGATCATGTTAAATGAGCGGAGGATGAACTAGATTTGAATATTGAAACCTCCCCGCCACAATGACAAACCTTGTTCATTGTAGTCATGTATGCTCAAAGAACTAGAAGAATAGACTCGGGTGAAACAAAGATAAAAAAACCCGGCAATGTAGAAGTACTTGGCCTTCTCAACTATCAAAATCCAATCAAGTTAGATCCAAAAAATGTAAAACTAAACAATAAAGAAAATCAGTACAAACATGGTACCCAATGCCCAATTTTCTGCAGAGCTTTATCACATGTAATGCTAAACCTGCAACCAGACCAGCTACCATGTTCCAAAACATGTGTACCAACTCAGATAACACAATAGCATGATATTCTACATCAATTAACAGAGAATTCATACAATTGCAAGAATTTGAACAACTTCAAAGTTAAGAACATGAAAATAGAAATGCTACCTCTTGAAGCTTAGATGGCTACTCCTCAATACACTAATTATGCTTCCTCAATTTCTCAGCCGCTCCCCCTCTCAGCTCACACTTAGCAGACAATTTCAAGTAACATAAAATCTAAAGAATGAAGTTGCTTATATAGAGAAATGTATACCCAGTAAATTTCTTTACACCAAGGTTTAATTCAATAGAAGATGAGAGGAAACAATGGACATAAGGGAGTTGGCCAACTGCCAACATTATAGCCATCATCATCATGAATTATAGCCGATGTAATTCACGCAATGAAGAAGTAGGCTACTATTTACGTACTATGAAGGTCACTGATTTTGGGAACACGGGTTTTAAATCCCAACAAGGTGATTAAAATGCTTAGTTTGGTTCCTTTAATTCCCATAATGAATTTTAAGGTACAATTGTTACCATATTATAAATGTAAAGATAATTTTATACTCACATCATATAATCCATGCATATTAGTCCAGTCTAATTATTATTTATAACATGTATATATTCCATTTAATTAACCACTAGTAATTTAAAATCCCCTTAAAACTTTATTATTCCAGTTATACTCACTTATTAGAATAGTTTGAAATTCTTTGACAGA